>CM052318.1:11409708-11693544 GCA_028455605.1 Lasioglossum malachurum | reverse complement strand
TGTTTTTCGTTAATAACTCCTAAACAAAGCCGCGGATAACATTTTTGCACAGGAAAATGTTGCTTCAAATGACGTCAGGATCCTCCCATTTCCAGCTGTTGAAGGAATTTTGGGACATCCTGTACAATTTCTTTCCTTATTTCTACAATTTGAATAGTCGCTTCCTCGAGAACCAAGCCAATGAAATTTGTCGATTTTTCGCACTTTTTTAAGAGTATCAGAACCGAGCCTCGAGTAACGAGTTACGAGTAACAGAAGGAACCAACAGAAATTGGGAATGTAAGAATCACAGAAGAAAACGGAACACGAAAATTGAGAATATAAGAGCATCCTACAGAATAATCTGTGATAAAAGCTTCTTCCGCCTCTCCAGTTGAGCTGGAACGTAGGATAACAGAAGCTTCGATGCGAATTCATAGACCGCGCTACGTCTACATGGAAAAGTATATGCACTTGTATCCCGAATAAGAAGTCCTGCCACGATACGGGGGGACCAACTGCGCGGCGCGCGGCGAGTGAAAAGAACGGTCTCGAAAGAAGCAAAAGGATATTCATGAGGGACGCACGAGGATCTATATGTATATCTATGTGCCCCAGAATGTTTTCCCATTTAACGGGCGAAATGGAGCTTGTATATTTTAATTTGATAAACCGCCGTACACGTGAAATGAACTTCTATTCAGGCTTCTAAATATGTATGTATGTTCGTTGCAAGATTTCACACGGAAAAGTAAGATGGACGTATTAAACGCATGAAATTAATCTGGTAATTTTATATTTGACGAACCATTTAGTAACAGACCAAAGTGTTCGTTCGGCCATCCGATTTTAGAAATTATTTAGACGATTTTCCCTTTATGTATTTCAATCTGGTAAATTGGTGGACGAGAGAAAAGAATTTTTCCTCCTTAAAGGTTATTCCTTTAAAGTTTCCAACCGGAATGGGCGAAATACATGTACTTATCGTTTCCAAGTGAAAATGTTATATTTCAATTTGAACAATTGTTGGACAATAAAAATGAATTTTTATTCGGTCGCCTCTCTTTCTGAAACATTTGTGAAATCGTAAAATCCAATAAATTTATTCGTTTAAAGTCAACAAAGCGTATTGCGTTCGAATGAAAATTTCACATTTTAATTCTACCGCATCAACGGACAACAGAAATGAATTTTTATTCAATTTCATAATTTTGTAAATCATACGCGAGATCATTTTTTTCATTTATTCGGGTAAAATTGATAAAGCGTAAAATATTCTACCCGAATGAAAAATTTCTGTTTTAATTGAACGAATTATCGAACAACGAAAAATAATTTTCGATTATGTACATACTTATGGGGTCACGAATTTCTCGGAATTAATTCCTGTAAAATCAATAAGTTATATTCCAATAAAATGAAAAAAAGAATTTTTATTCGATATCCTAATGTTAACTAGCTACGAAATTATGAATTTCTATCAGCCAATATAAAGTCATCGAATCGAACAGGAATAAGAACAATGACGGATGTGACTCGAGCTACGCCGCAATTGTCCTTGCTTATTAAAAACAAAAAAGGCAATTTGAATCCGGGTATGTTTAATTAAAAGCACTTGTGTGCGGGTTGAATAACAAGCACGCAATAAATTAGCCTATGCAAGTGACTCTGCAGCCGCAACAATTGCCTCGAATGAAAACGTGGCCTTCTCGTTATTACAGAGTTAATTCTCTGAATCATCAACTGAACATTACGCGCGAGTCATCCGGGAACAATTATGTACGATTAAAGTATTATCTGCGGTATAGAAAACGTCGTGAAGCTGGCACGGTTTCGCGTGCGAACGGTATCGCCGAAAACAATCCTCTGGGACCGCGGATTGAACGCGGGGGAATTCGAATTATGTATTATACTGCTGATTTTACACAATTTTTATTCGATTTTTAACCCCTCGATACCTTCCGCAAAATAAGTAACTGCGATATGCTCATTTTTTCAAACTTAGAAAAAATTCTAATTGAAATACTTTTAATTTCAAAAGATCGAAGGTACAAACTATAAAAAATGGAAAATCTATGGACGACGCGAACAAACAGGATTGATCAGTGATAATTAAATCGTTGAACAGGTTCGTTAAAACCGTCACTGACAAATTCAGTCCGGGGATTAAATTGCGCGCAGAGATTTATTTATAAACGCGTGCATTTGTAGTTACGTTGAATTCGTATATATAATCGTTTAATCTTCCCCAACTCGGGAACAGTTTAGAACCTTTAGCGTGTGGAGTGCTAAAAAAAGGATCAGAAACACAGCGCACCTCTTATAATAAATCGATAGAATACGAGCGGTGCGGTGCGGTGCGCGGTGTAGTAACGCGGGTTTTCGTCCCTTTAATGATTTAACGCACGTTTTAACAATGACGAGTTTCCAATTCTACGAGTTCTGCTGTATAGTTTGCAGACTTGACCTCGACTCCGAAACTGTGAGAAGTGAATGTAAAGATCGAGTCAAGGACTCTTATGGCATATCAGAGCCAACCTGTCCCTCCATTTTCAATAGCACGGTGCTTTTTTTAACGTTCGTTGCAATCGATACAACAACGATAGGAATGATGGAACGTTCTATATGTAATAAACGTTCATGCAACATGCAAGTCACTTTTACGTCTTCAAACAATTCACATAAAATATACGGAGTCTGAGATGTATCACAAAAAATACATTTTCATACGGATATTAATTTTTTATCGACCTTCAATAAAAAGCGTTCTCATAAACCTTCGGAATCTTAGAAAAAACAGGAATCCTGTATCTGTCATCACGCTGACAATCGTATCGCACGGAAGCGTCCGCATAATTTCAACATAGAATTTCAAAATAAGAAACCGGTTATTCGACCATGATTCCAGTCTGACAATGAAACCCGAGGCGCTTATCACTGGATCGCGAGCGCGACCGATTTCTGTCGACTCGCGACGAAGTTACGTTCGACCGCGGCTCGTCAGAAATCGTCAATTTCCGTGTATTTCCGGATGTTGCGCGAGGCTTGGTCGCGGTCGGGGTCTCCGCGAAACGGGTCCTCTCAAACATTCGTGGATAGTCGCGACGCGGCTGTGACAGCGCGTGGCAGTAGTGGGCGCAAGTGGGCGCGACGATCGCGGACCCGTCGCCGGACCGGACCGGTTCGTTTTGTTTCGTTTCGTTTCTGTTCGATTTCATACGAAATCTCGACTCACCTCATCGATCGTTGTTGCTTGGTGTCCGAGCCACCTCCTAGTCAGCTGCTTCTCATTTTCGTTCTGTTCCTCTCCATGTCGGGCAACATTTAACCGTGCGTGCGAGAACGTGGCCGTTGTTCGCGGCGATCACCGCCATGACACACGGGCCCGCGTTCCCTTCGAAGCGCACATTTCCCACTATACTCGCAGAGAAACACGCGCGACATCCAGCGGGATCTTTTTCTACAGCAACAGGTCCCGACAAAGACCCGGTCTCTCCACGCTGTGACACGCGACGTTGTTATTGTTTATTGTTCGGGGCACGCACATAAATACACGCACAAAGACGCGTCGCGTCGTCGCGTTCTCGGCTGTCGGTTGTCGGCTGTCGGCTGTCGCCGGTTTCTCGTTTCTCTCGCGGTCGCGGCTCTATTTCGGTCCACTCTCTCAGGTAAGAGAGGAGCGCGGTCTCTGACGCTCGGACCGAATGCTTCGCGACACTATTAACCGAGCTTAAGGACGACCACTGTGCCCCGAAAGGGAGCGAAAGAGAGGACGGAATGGACAACGCGTAGACTAGACTGAGAGAGAGAGAGAGAGCACGCGAGAACCCGAGCCAAGCGACTGCCCATTATAAATAGTTGCGACCGCTAGCGATGGGAGTAATACCCTCGCGTCTACCAGGTGGAACGTGTGCTAATGTCGCGGACTCGGTGCCCTTCTAACCTATACGTCCTTGTAATAAACCACTTTCGATCTTCAACGGTTAATATGAAACGTAAATACCAACTCTGCTTGTTTACCTCGAGCTATTCTCACACACCTCACGACAGTTTTCTTTCGCGACATTACTTTATGCGATGCAGGAAGGGTTCCTTATTTAACAACGCGCTTGCCGATACTAAAATCATTAGATAATTTAAAATCTTAACACAGAGGGCAGCGCATCTTGTCACGTGACCGGTCTTCGATTGGTCAATTTATACCAGAGAGGAACGTACCCACTCTAATCGAGTCGAAGCGATGATATTTAATAACATAACACTTTCATTCTTTGAGGGGAAACGATGCGGTAAATATCAGCTTTCTGCAACGACCTAACTAAAAATATACTATTTCTTCTTTCTCATCATCGAACTTATCTTTTAATCAAAGTATTCGAGCACACAACGATTATCATTCTAAATTTAAGTTCCCTTTTTTTTTATGTAGCACTTACCTAATGCACGAGCGACGCAATGCGCGACGTCAACAGAATGTTCAGTTGAACAAACAAAAGAGTGGACAGTTTATTCAGTTTGAGATGACGAAAAGGTAAAGAATAAAGATGAGGTAAAGAAAAATTCAGAAAATTATAAAATTTATGATATTGTATGTCAATGAATTGCAAATGAGTAATGCGTGTAATATTAATACAAGTATGTACACGTATATAATATCGTTTGCTAATCGACGTAGGAAATTCATTGGTAATTAATTCTTTCTCGGGAAACGAATGTTTGTCTTGGTTTCGCGCCAAGTTCGAGGACTCCTGCTTTTCTGCGGTATAAACTTACATATTCCTGACAACACGGATACCGATAAAAATGACACCGATGCGAACATGCTACGAATACTGTCGCTTTGAAATATGTGGACGCTTCGTTACAGATAATTATTTAGTAGATACACACACCAATTAGTTGTGCGGTCAATTTGTCACTGTATTAGTGGCTGTCAGCCACTCCAGCGACGTACTTAAATTAGAAGATTAAATAGATGCCATACTACTAGGCAGACAATAGATATTCGTAATAGAAGTTATATGGCAAGTTTCCTAAAAATTGCAACTATCGACGTATCTTCGAATAATAATGTATTTTATTCGAACAAGAAGCAGGAAATGCCAGAGGCAATTGTTTGAAAAATGAGAACATTCGAATCGACGCCGTCACTCGCCGGCCCGGCGCGGCCCGGCGCGGCGGGTCAGTCGGAGCGAGACTAGTTGAAAGGGGAAAAGAGAGGCATATTTCACCGGCGGAAGTATGCTGATGCGAAAGGGAGAGAGAGAGAGAGAGAGAGAGAGAGAGAGAGAGAGAGAGAGAGAGAGAGAGAAACGGAAAACCGCCTAACGTTCATTCTCTCCATCTCCACGCTTCGCGTCATTGTTCCGTCACTGAAGCCTGCCTTGAATTTTAACGGACCGCGGTCCTAACATGTAAATTTGCATGATTTCCTT
Source organism: Lasioglossum malachurum (assembly GCA_028455605.1). NCBI lineage: Eukaryota > Metazoa > Arthropoda > Insecta > Hymenoptera > Halictidae > Lasioglossum > Lasioglossum malachurum. The sequence goes on along the minus strand of CM052318.1, from coordinate 11,688,130 downwards.
TCGACAGATGGCGTTCGTCAATTTTCCCCTTCACGTGCCCGACATAGTGCTACTCACAAATACAAACGTTCACACGATACTGTTAAATAGCTGAATAACGATAAATTCTTTTAACGAAAGCAACATTTGCAGTATTCTGCAATTCACAGAGAAAAATGACCTTAACCAGTGGCCGAAATGTTTCTTTCTCTGAATGTTTATTAATTTCTCTTGCCCGATCGCTCTAATCAGCTTGATCAAACGATTTTATTAGAATGTCAGCTTTGCAAATAATTCTCTCTCTATCGACTACGAAATCTGCTAGAGTACTAAAATTCGTATGTTGCTTATTTTCGATGCGGGACGGTTGTTGGCAACAGCAACGCTTGAACGTCTCGCGCCTGTTTATAAGTTTTGGCGCGAATCCCAGGTGTCGTTATGTTCGTTGTGTATTTGCGGAAGGTTAATAAATCGATCGATATATGATGACATCGAGCCCGCTATCGCTGCTATTAGTTGACGCTTGACACCTTGACACTGTGACGGCGCGGCGCGCAGGTTGTTTTTTTCGTTAGTCGAACGACTGTTCACAGGGAAATCGTTGCAGTTGATCCTTCAAGTAATGTAAATGATTTTGAAGCACGTTGCACCCGTAATATCGCATTGATCAAGGGTTAAGCGGGAATTGCGAAAATAGATCGCGTCGAGAAAGCGTTCCAAGATCATTATCGCGGATACCGGCAAGGTTAAGTTCGCCGGAAGCTGTTCGACCACCGTGAGTTTAAAAACAAAGTTCTGTTTTATTTTGTAATTATATATTATTATACGGTTTCGTACGAAATAAATCAAATTCTATCAAGAGATCGGAACGACATTTTTTTATCTGTGAATCTTTTGAGGCATTATTAAAAATTTCTTGAGGTAAAGAGGTTAGATTCAACGTGTGTTACAGTTTGTTTCGATAAGAATCTTTATAATCACAAATAAATATCGTTCTCTCGTAAAATAAATGGCTTTTAAAATTATGAGATTTTATTAAACGGAATGTAATCCTCTTTATGAAATACAGTGAATATTAAATAATGAAAAATAAATGTTAGATACGTGTATAATGCTGTGCGTGTTTTATGGCTGTGAAGGATAACGTGGATAAAATTAATTTGACTGTTTTATGAAAACCGTGAGAAAGAGTGATTGTCACGTGTAATGCCGAGGGTGTATGCAAATTGCATTTTCATAAGAGAACTCGAAGTAATTTTTAATGGATTTAGAGTCGTAGGAATGAAAAATATATTTGTATAATATACAGGGTGTCCCACATAAATGGGAACACCTAAATATCTTTCGTATTTACAGTCCTATCAGAAAATTTCATAGGACAAAGTGACACTATTGCAGGGGGCAAATATAAATTTTTTATGTCGTGTTTTTTTTAATGAAATCTCAAGGTCACCGATGTTTTTTTAAATGGAATACATAGTATATTTTTTTTACGATAGCATGATAGACAATAAAAAACTGAATTAGTCTGTAATTGTTATAATTAATTAAACAATTAAATAACAATAGACTGAAATAGACCTGTATAGGACTGTAAATACGAAAGATATTTAGGTGTTCCCATTTATGTGGAACACCCTGTATATTGAAATTTCATGTTTACGGGGAAACTACTAACCATATATCAAAATAAAAATAAGAATTCATGCATTTGGAGGCAATCAACAGACGAGGCGGTGTTATACGATAAACCGTTTTATTTTAATAATGTGTGTGCGTGTATTTTTGTACAATATCATAATAATAATAATAATAATAATAATTATAGTAGCAATAGAAGTAGTAGAATAATAGTAGTAGAAGTAGTAGTAGTAGTAGAACAGCTGGTAAGTAGTAACAGCGTGTTATATCTCGTTGCCGGAATCCTCGCCATTAGAGAGAGAGAGGGTTCACCGCGGTGAAACACAGCGTGCAGACGGTGTCCGACTTCCGGTGTCGTGGTTCCGCTGCCGTTCCGGTCTCGCCTAAGCCAGAACGAGACGAGAAGGGACCCGTAACAGCTGGATTCTGGGACAACGGCGCGCCATTGTTGCCTCTACTGCCGCCACGACTATATTCGATGGTTCGTAGGATGTTTCGAGATTGTTTGACGATCGATCGATTGAATTGGTGGTTGTTAGGTGCCGATTCGTTCGAGGAGGTGTCTATTCTTCTTCTTCCTCCTCTTCCTCCTCTTCTTCCTCCTCCTCCTCTTCTTCCTCCTCTTCCTCCTCCTCCTCTTCCTCTCCCTCGCCTTCGCCCTCCTTTCCTTCTCCACCTTCTTCCTCTTCCTCCTCCTCCTCCTCCTCCTCTTCTTCCTCCTCTTCGAATTGTGGCTCTTCGAGCTCCTCGTCGTCAGCCGCAGCCTTCACGTCTTCTTCGCCCTCCGGGGACTCGGGGTCTCCAGGCTTCTTGCCCGGCCTCTCACCGAACCACTTCGGCAACTTCGCTATAGTTTGCAAGTAAAACAAACATGTTAGACTTGTCGCGCGAGGATATGGTCGTTAGAGCTCCGGCGATGACAGCGAGGATTTCCCATGTCTACACAGAGGATCTGCGGTGGCATGGACAACTACTCCACTCCGCAGACGTTTCAGGCTTTCGAGGTCCATACGGGAATCGTACCGTTCTCACTGTCGAAGCTTTCGGGTGCTAGCCGATAATATACTCCCAACTAGCGTCGCCTGGGGGTGTATAATCAAAAGAACACCGCTTACACCAAAAAGCGAACTGACAGTGAGAACCAGTCTTTGCGAGTCGAACAAATTCGCCTATACAGGACTCTAGATGAGAGGACTCTAGTTCCCCGAATCAAAATGAACGGTGAAAGGGTTAGGTATGCGTGAAACGTTGCTCTTTCTTTCTTTCTTTCGTTCGTCGAGTGCCGGATCGAAGATCAAAGGTATCGACGCTCGTTACTAATTCCGGGATGTTTCCCTCCTCGCTTTTCAACGCGTTTCGCCCAACGAAACCAACCAAGTACATATACCTATCCGTAGCATCGTCTCTGACCCACTTTTCCAGAGAATGTTCTGGCTGATCAGGCTTCACGAGCGGCGAGCCGCGAGCCGTGAGCCGCGAACCGAGCAGACGCATATGCGAATATGTGAAATAATAAACGAGAACTACAGCGGAACGCTTTTTACGCCCGCGTATTTTACTTTACTATCTTGCCGGTGCGCGGTGGCTCGATAAAACCACCGTATTCAGACCGCCAACCGATCCATAAATCCTTCTGCTACAAGGTGTCAGGCCCCGATATGTACCTTCTTATTTCCCCCTTGCTGCTTCCGAGTTTATGCATCAACTATTCTCACCTTTTATCACCAATTTTTACATCCCCCCGCCCCCTTCTCCCCGATTATCGTATACATAATTCTCTTCCTAGGCATTATTTTACAAACTTTTCCTTTTCGATTCTTTGTACTCGGTGTACCCTACTATTTTATCTAGAAATGTTAATGTATTGTATAAACTGTGGATCTTTTTTTACGATGCCCCATAAAAAAATATTGTATACAACTCGTGTAATGTTCATTATTTTCACTTGTGCGAAAAATTCCAACACAAAAGGTTTAACAGATTTTCCGTTTCGTTTCGAGAATTTGTCAGCGAAATCCGTCGCGTGCGTCTGCTCGACGGCGAGTCTATCATACGTACTCTTCTGACGACCGAGGAATTGCTCCTTCTGCGAAGTCCACTGCTTTTCTACGATCTCCTTTTGCTGTTCGGTCAGACCCTGGAACACGAACGGAGGAAATCGCATGCTAGGATACATGGTCACACAGGGGGGCACTCGTTCCGGACCCTCTGCTCGGTTTTATCGGTCCTCACAGTTTACTCTCGAGGGTTCAACGGGAGATCGGAACGGTATGAACGACTGGTATTACATATACATATGTACGTAGTCTGGAACCAGCTTCAAGACACGGCTTTCCCGGAACACTGAATCGCTTCGACAACTTGGGTTCAGTGGTGTAGATAGGGTGCTGGTGACGAAGGGGGGGGGGGTAGGGTAGGACGACGTTGGCTTGTCCGACAATAGTTAATGACGAACTCTTGTTACATTAATCCATGTACTCTTTCAGTTCCGCAGACCCAACGTTAGTCACTTGACAACGATGTCTGTGTTGTGACGAGTCTTCGGTGGTTGCCGGTTGCGTGTATCACGAATCAAATAGAAACTATAGTAATGTCTCGAAGTACGTGAAATTTATCCCCACTATAATTTCATCTCCGGAACTGTTTTGCTTTTAATTGGTTTTTAATGCAACGATTTTACCAACGTACTCGCGACATCTTTCTGATTAAAATCTCACCAATATGTTGGCAACAGACCCGTTAAAAAATTATTGGAAATAAAAAAGTTTTATCATTGAATTAATTTAGAGTAGACATCGCTTTACTGGATAGAGAAGCTATTTCATCAAGTTAGAAATAAATCGATCTTTCGAGTGTGGGCGAATCGGAGGGCTTCTGGAAAAGCCCTATTCATCAGCGTCGTATTCGATAATAAATTACGATAAACATCGAGGGAGGTCAAGTGGGGTTGAGTTCCTCGCAAGCGATGTACGATATAGTTGTGTTGTACTCGACTGTTTTCTGTGTTGTACATTCACTATTTGGTAAATGGGGTTCCAACACGAATTAGAAAACACGATCGTTTCGACGATCTTGAGGACGTAATCAACAGGGGGGGCAGGGAAGTTGTGGTAACAATCAGCAACGCAAGCAAAACCGTGATATGTACACTGAAACAGTGCTCGATGGGACTCACTTTTGTTGCGCTTCATGAACAGTTCTGATTTCTGTTTCCACAGTTTCTCGTTGTACTCCGCTAGAAGCGTGTCTAATCCCTGCGATTCAATTCTTCGCTGATCAATCGTCCCTTTTGTTTTCGTATTTTTTTTTTTTTTTTTCGTTACAAGTAGCCTAACGAGCTGTGTCGCTTATTTTTGACTATTCTTTCTTTACGTTCTATTAATCGACGAGATTCTCTCGCGCCGGGAAAATTGTTCGAATTTTAATCGATCGAGATCATCAAACCGTCGACATCTCTTCGAGGGTCTTCAGGGTCGCGTTTTCGAGGTTTAACCTTTCAAGAACGACACTTGTTCAAATGTATTATGTTTTCGCATTTGTTTTGTAGCTCGACTTCTTTGTTGAAACGTTTCAACTAGTAAAACGCACCTCCTTTGTGAGATATCGAAAGAATTTAGCAGAGGAGCGAGAGTCGTTCTCGAAGAGTTAAAACTGACCAAGCCGTGTTTAAATGGATTTTTGAGTCGCCCGAGTGCTCGAAGAATCAGCGACTGTTTTAATTGGAGAAAAAGTATACTTACACCCTCGAAGAGCTTCTTCTTGTCGTCGTAGGACCTGGTATCCACGCGACGTTCGTATTTGGAGGCGACTTGGATCTTGGGCTGCACCGAGAAAATAGGTTTATTGTTGCGGAGGAGGGTTTATTTCGATCTCCCAGGCTAGGTCTAGAAAGACTACTTACAGGGTACTTGCCGGTGAGGGCTTCAGGGTCAAGACCTTTCTTCAAAGCCTTGTGCCTCAGTTGCTGCTTTTGACGTTCTTTTAATTCTTTAAGCTGCAACGAGAACCGTTATTTGTATCTCTTGCATTTCTTTATTGATGGAACGCGAGCAATTTAGAACACGAGTATTACTTTGAAAATTACAAGCTGTAGAAACTTGTGGATAGATTTTTTGACTCACGTCATAGTCCTGGCGTTTCTGTCGCTCCTCCAGATCGTATTTCTCGGTTTCCAGCTTGACTATAGAGTCCCAGAGTTCGTTGGCCTTGGACCGGAGCTTCTCAATGGACAAACCATCCATTTCCAGGGGTTTGATACGGATGCTCAGCGAGATTTTCTTCTCCTCTTCGAGCTGCTCTTTCGTCTTGTTGCGCTCGAGTTGCGCCGACGTGAGGTTACCCTAATCGCGACGCCGGCAAATTAACAACATTAATTATCTTCGAACGGATCTATTCATCGTTCTTTTTCCCTACCGCGAGTCAGACTCGCGATGAAATTAAGGTTTCCAAGAAGGGGCATTCGTTACTCACTGCCAGATCTTTCCTAGTGATGGTGAAGTTGGGGCCCTTCTTGCTCTGGTCCTTCATCGCTTGCATCATAGCTTGGCGTTTCTTTTCCGACTCTTCGAGACGCCTGAACAAGCCAACATTTCATTAAACAACCATCTCTAAAATCGAATCGACAAATCGTGAAAATCGAATCGAATCCCAAAAGGGTGTAACATACTTTCTCTTTTCCTCTATGTCACGTTGTTTCTTCTCCTCTGTAAGATTCAAAGACGAAACGTAAAGAAGTGAAGATATTGCCTCAGGAACGGAATAAAATATCGAACGTTACCGATTTCACGTTGGCGACGCTCTTCCTCCTCCTTCTTTTTCTGGGCCAATCTCTTCTCCTCGTCCGCGCGAGTGATCTTGCGCTTCGCTTGTTTCTCCTGGAGAATAAAATATCGAATGCACGGTGAAGCACTCGGGTCCAAAGTCGAAAAAATAGTAAAATGTCCAAAGAACACCGATGGTCATTTTTTTAGAGGCAGTCAATCTTTTAACCGTTTTAGGTGCGTGTTGAAGTTGCAGCGAATTTCATTTTGATATCTTTGATATTTTAGTTGATTCGAATAGAACGCATTAGACGGAGACACGTGACATACCTTCAATCTCTTCAACTCCTCCTCCTCCTTGGCCCTCTGCTTCCGCCATTCTGCAATGTATTCCTTGAGCTGTTCGTCTAGGTCGCTTCGCTTCTGTTCCTGCCTCTGCTCGCACCCGGAAAAATAGACATGAACGAACGTGAATGCCGTTGTTGTACATATCTATATCTAAATCTAAATATGTATCTACGTATTTCTCTATACTATATATATATATATTATATGTATATTCTAATATTATATATGTATAGGAGATCACCAAGGGATCTCTCCTCACCTTCATAAACTCGGGATTCTCCCCAGAGTCCCTGATGTAGGCCGGAGCGAAAACAAAAGTAACTCTCTTTAGTTCCTGCGCCGCCTCGTCCTCTGAGAGATCTCGCAAGATCTTCCAGAACCAGAACGCCGTACGCCACTCTCACGTTCCACTTTCCATTATTTATTACTTATTCTCTTATTACACTCCATCCATTCTCTCTCTTTACTCGGTGGCGAACATACTCTTTCCTTTTCTTTTCTCTTTCCTTTATATATATCTTTCGCATCCATTCGTAAACCTTTTGTATGTTCGTTGCGTCTCAGATTCTTTTGTATTTTTTTTTTGTTTTTTGTTTAATTTCTTTGTACAAGGATTGCGTTTCGTCTCACAAACACACACGCACACACACACGCGCGCGCCCGCGCCCGCGCGCGTTTAGACGACGCGCATTATCAGCCAGACACAACAGACACAACAGACAGACAAACAGACACGCAAATGGACGGACAGACGTACAACATACGGACAGAATATCAGTGTACAAAGCGCTATCGGAGAGAAGAAGATTAGGCGCGGCACAGTGCGTGAGAAACAGATGTGAAAAACAGAGAGACAAAGAGAGAAAAACGGTATATAATTGAGGAAGTAATGAGAACGCCAGCTGGAGACGTTAATGAGTTTAAGTTAACTAGGGGAAGGGGCGGGCGGAGTGTGGGGGTGGAGAGTTTGCGGCCTCGGAGGAATCTATTAGACCCCTTCGAACAGGATATTGGAAAATTGATGGAGGGTTTCACCAGTGAATTATGCGGTCGCTTGATTTTAAATTTTGTTTCGAGAACCGGAAGAACGTCGTGCGGTCCGATTGATTTTCGCTTAAAATTTTACAGTCTCGATCGTTCGGAATGCTCGGTTTCCACAGGGAAAATTATGTTATGTTGGCGGCGAAATTCTTCGGGGAAATCGAACCGAGATCAGCTTAATCAACACTTAATCGGCTGTTGCGAGGATCAATACTGATCTTTGATCAAGGATTTGAAAATCCGATAATTTATGGAAAATAAAAATTGCGAGGGTCGATGGTGATCCTTGATCGAAGATCTCGCGAGTTCCTTGTCAGCAATATAAATTTCAGAGTAGTCGCTTGGAAGCGTCAATGTGTTAAAACGACGGGAAAATGTCGATTTGTCTCGCGAATTTGGAAACGCGTCAAAAATGCAAAGTATTTGCAAACAGGTGTCCGCGACGGATCAACCGACACCTTGTGGATCGAATCCAGGATCGACGATAGAAATCGAGGGTAGTAATGATTCGGGTCCGCAATGATTCGGGATCAATGATTCAGGAGCTACGGTTTTCGTTTAGTGTTTAGCTTGAGAGAAAGAAAAAAAGAACAAGATCAACAATGGTAAATACGAAGCCGCTCGAGTAACAAGCGATTAAGCGTGTTTGTACAGAAGCGGTTTTCAGCAAAGGTTTCGAAGAGTGAGATTGAAAACGTTGGACAATACAGCAACAAGAGAACAAGAATACGATCGGTGTCCGAAAGAAATACTCTGACGTGGTTCTTCTCAATGTATACATATACAGTGAGCAGCGAAATCGAACCAGTGAAACCCAATAAAAATTCGGAGATCAAACTTCCAAAAATGTGGTAGAAAATCTCGACGATATTGTAAGAATCTAAAAAGAGGAATAGCAAAGGTTCTTCGACAAAATATTCATTATAGTGGTTCAGATGTATGTTGGTGCAAAATTGAGTCAACAACAAAACACTGTCGCTGTTAAATTAAATACGACAGAGTGAAATGAAGTGGTCCTCGAGCTTTCCGCGATCCCTTTGCAATGAACGTGTAAATAACTATTTTCTAGAAAAATGGTTCCAACTTTGCTGCTCACTCACCGTACTCGTATATGTACGCACATGCTATATGTGCGTCTCGGCGGGAAATCGTCGACAAAGCTGACTGTTCAAATTTGCGCATTAGCTTTGTTCCCGCGATATGAGAACCTCGTATCGCCGCGCCGTGTCCGACGCGAAACGGACGACGATAAAAACGGTAGAACGGAAGAGACGCGCAATCTTCTTCTCGTCAGACATTTCCTTCTTCATCTTTACCAACGCGAGAGTGCAAGCAACGTCGGTGTCGTCGGTCGTTTGTCAATGATTATATCGATAAACGCCGACAAAAAAGGTCGGAAGCCAAAGGAGCTGGCCAGATCACAGAAACGATTCGGGTATCGACGCGACGTTCGTGTCGTCCCGGTGGCCACTGAATCGCAAAATCACCCTGCCTACCGCATAGACAGGGTTCTGTCCGGAATAATTTTCGAATTTTTACAAATCTTTTCGTTTCGTTTATATCGGTCCAAGACAGCAAGCAATCCAAAGAAAGAGATTAAAGTACACGGCCAAGAGCGTGACTAAAAGCTCAAAAATGTCTCAACCAGAGTTGGGCAAATTTTATTTCGAATAACGAATAAATACGAATAACGCTTTATTCGTTATACGAATAAATCCCGGGACTTTTATTCGAATAAAAATTTATTCGAATAACCCAGCGAATAAAAATTTATTCGTAGTTTTTATTCGCCGAGAATTCGAATGAGATTTCATTCGAATAACGCCCAACTCTGGTCTCAGCTAATGATTGATTGACAACATCGAAAATCGTTGAACACAGAGACCCGAAGTCGATCGAGTTCAATGACAAAAGCCGCGAGAAAATGCCGAGTGCGCGCGGGACCTCGTCCAAAATTTGTCCTCGGTCAGTTTATTCTCTGATTCTCGGCTCCCGGCGAAATCATAAACAACGTTTAACACCGTTGGCAGCGAGACGGCTGTTACGCAACGGTATTGCGAAACAAGCCGGGCGAGAAAACGATTCGCCTCGAATTTCGCGGGTTCTCGCGGATTTTCGTCGATTCAATGGCCTCCACTTTGCTTTTCTTGCGAACAAACAGATCGGGAACGACAGGTGGCGGTAATTACGCTGGCCAACAATTTGAATCAGCTCACTTTCACGGTCTGACAACCGGTAGACTAATTCTCTACTCAATTTTCACGAAATTCAATTTTGAAGAGAAGTAGGCGGACATTTCAACTTTGAACATTTTGCGTGATAAACAAACGTAAAAAATCTATAACGTATAATGGTCTAGAAGTCATCGAAACCGATCAAGGTAGTGAAAATCTATGTCGGTCAGTGTCACCGGCGAAGGTCGATTATGGTGCATTGTGGGCACGATTAACAGAAACGGCGACGGACTCGAGGGTTTTCGTTTTGGCGGATTCGAAGGGTTTTGGGTGGTGGTGCACGAAGAGATTGGCGGAAACAAATAAAAACAAAGTACAACATCCAACAACAACACGAGCCCTGGACACGAGCAGGACACAGAGCAAAACAAAGTGAAACGACACCAAAGAGTGGTTGGCTCGAGCGAGATCAACGAGACAATCGCCGATTAATTGTTTTGTTTTTGTGTGTGCACGCGTGTGCTTCGACGGGCACACGGGAAAATAATTATATGTACAGAGAGAGAGATAGAGATAGAGAGCCGTTAATTCGTGATTGATTAATTCGGGGGGGGGGGGGGGGGGGCACAGAGAGACAAAAAAGAAAACACCGGCAAGTCTGGGGGAGGGTGGAGGGCGGAGAGTGCGAGAAGAGACAGAGAAAGAAAAAAAAACATGAGCGGTTTGGTGGTTTTTTGGGGTGTTGGGGGGTCAGCTGTTCATTCGAGCACTGAGTCACGGTTTGATTAGAGTCCTTTTTTGGCAGGATCGAGACTTTGGAGCTTACGTTTACAAAATACGTGTGGCATGTATTATACTGGTATGTATGCATCGACTCATGCGTGGACACGAGGAAAATTTGGAGAGAAAACGTGAAACGTGCGACGAAAATGGTAAATGTTGTATAAGGGGCTGACGAAGGATTTGCCATGTAGGTACCCACGTACTCGTATGCGTCATTCTTTGAATGCAGGTGATCGTTGGACGAACATTTTTGGAAATACGTGTGACAAAAATGTAGGCTAATTGGACTGGACGAAAGTATTACAGTTGTTTGTATATAGGTGACGGTTGAACACTACACAGGAGCACATTGACAACGAAAATGTATATGCACGGTAAGGTGAATCGGTGAGGTGAATCTATTATCTATTGAATCTATTGGCTCGGAGAGAGGTGTGTATCATGCCGTTGGCATGAGCTGCTCGCAGACAATGGTCATGTTTTTCCGGCGAGCCGTTTGTCCGTTAATTAGATTGCATCGGTTCGGAACGTGGCGCGTACCGAACGAGCGGACACCTCAGCTTCGGTATAAGAATAAACCGCATTACGTTATCGTACACATATTTATGAAACGTTTGGCAATCGTCCAGCCGACGCGAGTTATATTAGTTGCATACTACCCCTTATGCAACACGGCCGCCGTATAACACGGTCAAAAGCCTGAAAAGTTTTTCGGCTGAGCAACAACCTTGCCGACACGCCGCGCCGCGCCGACAAATATTCCGAGCTCCTCGCGGTGATGATCGCGAACACGATTCCACACGGTCAAGAACCTCGAAGAAAAGAGTACAGTGGACGAAATTTTTTCCGACAAAGTCGTCAAAACGAAATGACTGAGCGATCTGCTTTGAATGGGCAGGTCGATCGAAAAGACGTCTCGAATCGATAGAAATATCGATGTACCGGGAGTCTCGTTCCCGCCAAAAGTTCGAACAAAAGCGCGGACTTTGAGGGTTTCAGGGGGCGATTGTGAGAGCGGCCGAAGAACAAAGAAAAGTATTATTGACGAATATAAGAAACCAGCTCGAGATGTCAACTTACTTTTGGGACGCCCTACCCCTACAAAAAAAGAAAGGAAAGGCAGATTAATAACAGTCGATACACATTGTTCCTCGTTTGCTTGTTTGTTTGTTTGTTTTCTTTTTTTTTTTTGTTTCTTTTTGTTTGGTATGTTGCTTTTTGGGACTGCACAAAGCCGCGGGAAAGTACGCGTTCGTTCGCCTTTCTTTCGCTTTCGTTCGTTCGTTCGGTTTTGAATCCTGCCTCGATCGGACGAAAAGAAAAAAAGAAAATTGAAAATGAAAAGCATCGTCAGCGGTCTCGACGGGCAGCCTGCCGCGTTCCACCCGCGTTTATCCACTTTCGTTTTACCCACTTTCACCATTTCCAGCGAACGTGGATCTCGTGGTTTTCGTAGAGGGGTGGGTGCGGGAACCCGAAAATGTCGGACCGAGTCGGGTTATGGAAAATTTCAGGATTCTCGAATAGGTTGGGATTTTCGACAATCTTCGGAATTGGGGATCAGATCATTTCGGACGTGGCAAGAATTTTTTTCGGATCAGGCCAGACATTTTCGGATCCTCGCGGCACCCATAATTTTCATGGATTTCTCTCGCGGTTTGCAGCAGCTTGTTTTTCTTTCGTTTCGAAATTGCTCTCGTTTTCGTTCGCGTTTATGCGAAAAGAGGAGAACCGGCAGCCCACCGTCTGTCTTTCGACTCGAGGACCTCGTCACACCTGGCTGTCTTTTATGGTACAGCTACTCGCAAACCGTTTCCCCGGTCGGGCGTTTCCCAGGTGCGAGAAAATTCAACGATCGTCATGCGACAGATGCAGTTTTGCGCAACAGAGAGAGGGATAGTGAGAGAGTTGCGTGTGCTGAACTGTGTGATCGTGATCGTGATCGTGATGTGTGGAACCCGAGTGTCGCTCAGACGCGGCTCTCTTGAAAAGTGAAACTGACGCTGTCGATCCGACTGTGATCGATTAACACTTTACCGATCGGAAACCTATTAACGGGCTTTCGAATGACTATGCTAGCTGCAAAACGTGTTTCCAACGTTATTTTTACCAGTTTTCGCGCCACAAGGAATTGCAAAAATCTGATTGGAAATTGCCGGCCGCGTTTCTTTCGTTTTGTGCCGAACAATATGATACGCATTTACAATTGACCATGCTGTAAACCGCAAACTATAAATAAGTAATCTGCAAAGCTTCCGACAGTATAAATTTCAGTTTAAGTAAAGCGTTAAAGCACGCGTCATCGTTATATTTTATCACAAAAGTCGGGGCTGTCTGTCTATCGTGACGTTCTTAGCGAGGACATTAGGCTCGTCGGCGTATAAATAATCGCGTCGCGAGAGAATCGACCGAGTATATTAACGGAGGCCTGGTTTCCGAAATTAAATCCACCAATTAAACCCGTCGTTTCACTTCTCAATCGGCGCGCGCGCGCTAAACGTTTACAAAAAAAGATATAAAACCTCGAGTACCCGATAATCAAGACTAATCCAGAATATTCTGTGATCTAGAAGGATTCTCCGATAACCTCAGGATTTTCTGAAACAGCAAAAAGTCTGGGAAATCTCGTGTCCCGGGTTATCATCGAGTAGTTGAGGTTTTTTCAGTTTTTGTACAGTTCTATTGCCCGCGCGCGTGCATTTTGCTCGCGTCCGAGTTTGATATTCGTTTGACAGGACGCGTGTGCGTATAATGGATCATGTTTGTGAATGGATAGGGGGTTGTACAGGGTTTGGCAGCGATATAGAGACAAACTCGTTTGACCATCGACAACAACAACATCGACACAGCACCCAAAAAATGGGACGAACCAGCAGCGACAAAAAGAAAAAAAACGAGACAGAAACGGAACAGTGAAAATCGGCAAAAAGACGCCAAGAAAAATCGACACGCAGAGAAACGTCTGTGTTTTTATGTATACATGGAGTATATGTATATATATATATGTGTGTGTATACATAAAAGTATACATGTATGTGTGTATGCGAGTGCGCGCGCTCGTGTAAAACACACAGAGAGAGCTGCACTTCAGTCGTGCGCCAACAAAATTTCTTCTCCGACGACGACGACGACGACGACGATGATATATAACAATAAAACCAACGTCAGCAAAAAAAAAACATGGAGGGCAAAAATGAGTTATCGGTTGGCGAAGAAGAGCGCGAAAAAAAAAATGTGAAACTAGCGAGACTGAGAAAGAAAGAACAGGTAAAAATCAGGTTGGAGAAGCGCGACGAACGAGAAGCTGACACGTTCGAGTCGCACCCTCTCTCTCTCTCTCTCACTCCTTCTCTCTTTCGTTGGACAAAAAGAAGAACGGGTGAAAAAATCAAGAGACTGAAGAGAAAAAGTGTCTTCGAGACAAAGTATGGATACGTAACGCGGAATATAATGTACAGGCGATCTACGAACAATGATTCTCAAGTGCGGCTGAAAAAGAACACGAGACAGAACAGTGAAAGAATAAAGAGAACCGAGGAGGAAAGAGAGAAAGAGAGAAAGAGGGACGACATGACACCAGCACGGGCACGTTCTCGCTTCCAAAGAGGTGATTTTTCATTGGTGGAACGTTTGACTCGAAAATTCCATTTGCTAGGAAACAATTCTCCCTCGCGACGTTCTTTTTTTTTCGGGAATGAGAGAGTCCCGCGGGACGTGGCGATGAAAAATGCTTTGACAATGACGGAACAAGCTTTTAAAGTGGCTGCGAGATACTGTCACCCGTTAATGGATAACGTTAGTGGCCATTAAAACATTTTAAAACGTCCTCGCCGCGAAAAATCACCCTCTTCGCACCAATTACCGGGAATTAGTCGCGTCTATGTACAACGTTTACTGGTTGCGTGTGGCGGAAAAAAGGGGACGGAAACTATCGGGCTCCGATATGGCAGCGGTAACGGCTGCAACGTTGCGGACGCTTCATCACCGTACCAAAGGTAAAACGTCCCCACATGGATATTTTTTAAGCGAGTCCACCACTTCAGTGGGACAACGCTCGTTGCGAATGATTCATTTAAATCAAGATTCTGAAGTATCAACGAGTAACTAGTCTCATCTTTGAAAAGTGCAATATTGTATTGATTTTGTTTTTCAGCGAAACGTTCCTTCGAGGGACCATTTTCCATCGTTGTCAATATATTTTTGAACATGAAGATTCAAGAATGAAGAGACTGAAAATGTGTAGACTATCAACGTACTGTATTGGAGTCAGAGTTGGGCATTAATCGATTAAAATTTTAATCATGATTGATTGATTAATGTGTACGATTAAAAAAAGAAATCGTCGACAAATTGGCGATTGATTCAATCGATTGATGAAGTTAATCGTCAATCGTTGATTAAATGAAGAAATCGTCGAAAAATCGGCGATTGATTCAATCGATTGATTTAATCGTCGATCGTCGTAGCTTTCCAGAAATAATAACTTCAAACATAAAAGCACCTAAACTGTATTATAGACCAAATGACAATACACCTAAACTCAGTTTACATTTTTTTCAGTATCCATACAGTTTTGATTACGTATTTCATTTCGAAATTTCAGAAGTTAATCATTAATCAATTATCCGATTGACGATTAATAATTGTTAATTGCGATTAACGATTGAAGCAGAAATTTAGTCGTCAATCGTTGATTAATTTTTTGCCCAACTCTGATTGGAGTTCGTTAGCTAAAATGTATAATTTCGAAAATAAATTCTGTGAATCGAAAAATGAAATTACTGAACATTCAGCTCGCAGAGGATTGTAAAAACGCAGAAGCAAAAAATGTCCAAGCTTTGAATTGACTGAAGCTAGGTTCATTAGATAAACTTCTAGAATTCTAAAATAAATTCTGCGATTTTTGAAACACGAAATCACTGAAGATTCAGCTTGCAGAGGATTCGAAAATGGAGGAACTAAAAATGTCCAAGCTTTTAATTTACTGTATCAAGGTTCGTTAGCTGAAATGACGGAATTAGCGACTATGTTCCGTAATTTGAAAAGTTAAATCACCGAAGATCCAACTTGTACAGGCTTCGAAAACGAAGGGACTTATAAATGTCCCCGCTTTGTGAGTTTATATCGTGGCTCGTTGACTGAAATGGTATAATTAGTGAAAAGGTTCTGCGATATGAAAAGTTAAATTACAGAGTAACTAAAAATGTCCACCGTTTCAATTTGTACCAGCGATCGCTAACTAAAATTGTGTAATTTACAAATTCTAACTTAAAATGTTGAGACTCTTAATTTGTGTCAAGATTCGTCGACTAAAAGTTTGGAACTTCAAAAAGAATTCCGAAAGTTTGTCGGAGGTTCATCTCCCGAAGGCATTAAAAATGAAAGGATTGAGAACGTCGAGATTTTCAATTTGCTCGAGGTTCGTTAAAATTTTGGAATTCACAAGTTCGGTGATTCCGAGAAAGAAATTCCGCAAGTGAAATGGTAGAAGACCCGCGGGCCACGGCCGAATAATTGGTCCGGACATCAAAGGAACGTGGCGCAGGCAAACAAAATCCTCGGCGATTGGAAAACGCATCTCGTTAGAGTAGTGGAACGCGTTTATCCGAGGGGGACCGTGACAGTACAACAGCGTAAAACAGTATATGTATGTAGAGTATAACGTGGACGGACGAATCTCGCAACGAAAGGTCTCTCGTGCACGTGTGTCAAAATCAAAACTAACAACAACAAAAAGAAGAAAAAGAAGAAGAAGAAGAAGAAGAAATAGTAGCAGAAGTAGAAATAGAAGAAGAAGAGAGGTAACGGGAAAAAAAATATAGAAAAGGAATAGAACAGAAACTGAAAAGAAAAACAAAATGGAAAAATAAAACAACATTGCGTGAATAGCGAAGAATACAGAGACTTGTAAGAGCGGAATAGCAGACGTACAAGAAATAACCGGAACCCGTAGAGACAAGACAACAACGATTTGGTTAGACGATTAACAGCGGCGAAGAGGTGAAACAGAAAGAAAAAAATATAGTGTATGAAAAAAGAAAATAAAACAGAGAAGTGAAAAACACAGCTTGTTTGCCCGCGCAAGACAGGCGATATACAACAATATTTGTGCAACTTGTGATTTGCCGGCGACTTAAAAACTTACTCGATCTTCCTCTCCGGTTGCCTTCGATTTTTCGAGTATTTGTGATTCGCGTCGGTCGTTCGTTCGGTCGATGGTGATTTCGATCGATCGGTTGGTATATATTTTGTGTATTGTATTGTGGAGATTTTTTCGGGCGTAGGGGAGTAGATTGGAGAGAGGCAGATTGCAAAAACAAAACAGAGAAACGAAGATCAGAGAAAAGCAAATCTGTCGAAAGGAGAATAAACGACCCGGTTTTTCCTGTGTCACCGGTCGACGGGATCGGTTGTCGGCCGAATAACTCGATGGCACTCTCTAATTCGAATTCATTCCCGAGAGCTAATCCACCGAGAAACGATTCTATTCCGATCCGACCAGAATCCAGATCTCGGTGGATCATCCTTTCGCGATTCGTTTTCGCGATAAATGACTCGCAAAAATGGAAGAGAACGCTGCTCACACAGCCTTCCCCTGCCCTGCGTGCCAGTGAAAAAGTAATTCCATCAAATTGTTATTCATTGTGTTTCAAGTTTAATATTACTGGCACGAAAATTTGAGATGGGAATCCCAGCTTACAGGGAACTTTTATCATTAATTTTCGCGCTGAAACGCAGCATATTCGAAACAATTAATCAATCTAACGGACGACGAAGATACAAAACGAGCTTTACAGTTTACAGTCCAAACGCCAACCAAAACACAAAAGAAGTGGCTTCTCATTTTTGTGAGTCATTGCGAGTTTTTCAAATTTTTCAATTTTTTTAAGAAATGAAACGCCCAAGCAACCGACGAACCGACCACCGTCACGGAATCGTCCGATTCGTGTTTTCTGCGTGTTTCCCGCAACGCAAACGAATGCCGCCCCTTTCGATTCGAATGTGCTCGTTCGAGGTCTCGAATGTTCCTCGATTCGCGTTCGAGCGAAATCCTCCGTAAATCCAGCCGGATTTATGACACCGGCGAATTAATATGTAACTAGACACATTCGAACACGCCGCGCGCCATTCGTCTGCTCTATTTTCGTGAGAGAACCACGACTGGTCTAATTTTAACGATGGTTTCGAGAGAGATCACTCTAGGACGACGTGATTTATCGCCGACAATTTTTCTAAGAAAGATGCGTTCGAAAAATAGGAAAATTCTTTTATACCGAAGTATCGAAGCGGAGATATTGTCGATAATAAGAATACGGCAACGATGGAACTGTTTGTCGAGTGGAATGGATCTCGTTGCGGACGATCGTGTAAAAATTGGAAAAATGACAACACTTCGAAACGTGCCGCGAATATTACGTGCGATAATTCAACGAAGCTTTTTCCTTAGAAACCTTAGAAATATTTCAGAAAAAATCCAATTTTAAATATCTTTTTCTTTTACAAAAACGGTGCTACAGACCGATGTACCCTCAAAGATGTTTAAAAATATATTTAAAGCCCACGCGACATTGAAGGTCCACTCTTTAATCACGAGAATGCCCTTTTCAAAATTAAAAAAGAAAAACTCGAAACAGCTCGAATGGAGAAAAAACCTGTGGTATCCATTAATTTCTAATCGAGCACGAAGGATGGTCAATTCGAGGAATAAAAAATATGTTAGCCTAACGCGTAAGCCGAGAGAACAGAGAGCTATATAGGCTTAGCCGAGCGTCCTATTTTCGTGAAAATGTCCGTTCTAATTCTAACCGTGGTTCGTTCTTGGTGAACGCTTGTGCCGTTTAAGTTTCGCGTCTGTCGATGGCTGTGTGCCTGGGATCGCGAAAGTTGCACAAGCTTTGCAATACGTTCACGCTCAAAAAATCATTCCGCGGCTCAATGACGCCTAAACGATCGGCGACGGATCACGCGATCACCTCGACGAAATCGCATGAACGCATAGTCTCGTTATTATTAGAAGCCGGTCCACCGCGCACCGGTCTACACCTTGGGGAAAAACATTCGAAACCTCTATATGCGATCTGCTCGTCAAGTTCGAAGCTAAATAAATATTAGGTCGGCCACACAAAGTCTGTGTTTCATTCCTCTTTAGAATCTGTATACATGCGTATGTATATCGAATTTTCAGCTTCTCTGCTTATAAGAAAGAGCTTATAAGAATCTCTTTCTTTCTTTAATCGTTTCGACAGGTGGAAAATATAAATTTTACACGGCTAATCCTTACGCGACCTAGTAAAAGACTTCGTAACCAGCCTAATTAATTTCCGAACCGCGATCAAAAAGAAAGAAGCAGTGTATGCCCTGAACGAAGCGAGCCAACGAGAAAAACAAGTAAAGAACGATCTCTCTCGAAGCGCACAGATGATTCCAGAAGGGAGGCGTCGCGACGCGTGGCGTCGATCGTCAAAAAGAAGATCGAATCGATCGCGCAGGATCTCGGCGCTCTTATCGTGGTGATTGCGAGCCCGAGGTTCCCGGCAAAACGAGATATCAAACGAAAAAAAGTAACCGATAATAAAACGAGAGACAATCAAATAAAAAAGAGAAGACTCTCCGGAGGATACTCCGCGCGGTTCGTTGCGGACGTCTAAACGTAGACAAGCCTCTGGAACTTACTTCCTGTAATGAGAAAACGAGAGAACACGCTGGTTAGTCGTGTATGTGCTACAAGGATAACAACAGGATTCGTTACTCGGTTATTAGCGGACACTTACGTTTCCTCGACCACCTCCTCCTCGCTGCTGCAAAAGAGAAAAACGGAAAACGGTGTTTGTTAGCGAATAGGGTGTACACGGGGTTCCAGGGGTGTGGGGGCACGGTTTTAATCAACAAGACAAAAAAATGAATATAAATGAAGAACATTAAGTTGGGGTGAGGCGGTGGGGGGGGTGTAGTGACGGAGCATCGCATGATCGTCCCGGTGCTAAAAACGCGTTTGCTCGCGGTGTACGGTGTACGGTGAATAATTAACCGGCTCGTCCGGTATTCATGAAAGTTCACGGTGTCTAAATAAGGGAGCACACCGCGCCGGGGATCCAATATGCACGAGCCCGTGAAACGTCTCTGTGTCTTATCTCTCGACACATTTTTGGACCCGTCTCTCTGTCCACCCAACTGAATATAGACCCGGCTGAATCATCCGTCGATGTACACAATGTCCCCCACCCGCGAATTTTCACGATTCCGAAATAAACCGAATTATCTAACCCCCCCCTCCCCCGGTGCAAAATTTTTACTTCTATCCGCGCGAGCTAGAACGTGGGCGGCCCACGGAGGATCCTTCGACCTGAACGCTTACGTTGAATCCACGAGGCGACCGACGCGACGATTTTACATCACAGTTCTCCCTGTTGAGCGTGTAAGGCGTTCCCTGGAGGAATTTTAGTTTTACGACGTTCCGACTGCGGATTTTACAAATGCAATCTCGACAATCTTAAATTAACAAATTTATAGTCCGTCATTTTGACAGGTCCAGACTTAAACCTATCTAGCGATACCAACTTCACGCATACAGATTTAACGCTGCGCGTTGAGAAATCGGGAGATATCGGAGACACTGAGCGAGCAAACGCGTTTTCAAAAAAGCGATCACGACCGAAAGGGTGCTATCGATCGTGCAAAAACGGTTAACACTTCGAGATAGGGGCACGTGGTTTTTGGGGGGCGGGGGAGGGGTGGTTCTTTCACAGCAAAACTTGGGGGTTGGACAGTTTTCGGGCACAAGGGGTACGCTTTCTTGATTTTTTGATCTTACGTGTACGCAATTTTTGTTGGGTACTGTTCATACTGTGAGAACGATCGAGGGATCTTGACGATCCTCGACCTCGTGCCGGCTACCGATAGCTGTCGCGAATCTGTGAATCTGCGAGCCGATATCTGCGAGTTCACGGATTTCCTGCGGATCGCTAACGAACACGATGAACCAGGAAATTGAATTGGTCTATCGGTGACAAGAGTCCGCGCGACACACACTTCCCTGGCCTAACGTGCTAGCTTTCGCTTACGGCTTATAGCTTACGGCTTACGATTACGCTCTCGATGACACCCGGTCACTCACAGTAGTATTCGTTTGAACTCATCTTAAAAAACTCATTTCAAAGTGGAGAATACATTTTTTAAAGATGGACCGAACGAGTTGAATTCTTTTGAGAATCTAGAACAATTAATTTACTACGGAATGGGCAGAAAAAAAATTAGAAATTTTTCGAGTAAAATGATCCTCCTAAGTTCTGAAAAAAATTCAAGTCGTTCGGTCCGATCCTAAAAGAGTTATTGTCTTTTTAAGAGTGTCCGAATATTATTGCGAGTCACTGTACACTGTACGCTGTACACTGTACACTCCTCCCAGTCAAACACGTGTGATACCTTCAAAATCTCCGTGACAATGTAGAATTTTTGTTTCTGCAATATAAATTAGCAGAAAATTGTCACTTTAGAGAGATTGAAGACAGCACACACCTGTGTTCCACCTTTTCGACTGCAAGAGCCAATCGGAAGCCGACGCGACGTTCCCAGCCGCTCGACCATCGCGACCGGCCGATCCCGTTTCTCGGATGATCGAAGATCGCTTAGTTCGATGCACACGTGCTCCGTTTCTCCTTCTCTTTACGTACGCGCGTAACTCGCGTACGATTTATGGAACCACGTGCCACCTTTTTCTTCTTTCTTATTTCGCATATGGCCGAGCAGCGATATCGAGTACGAGGCTCGTAGCGATCGAAGCGGCGGAGAACGTCGCATGGTTGCTCCGATCCGATTACAATTGAAAACCGTCTCCTGGAGACCGTTGGCAATACTTACGAGTATTGTTCCTCGTCGTCAGACATGTTTGCGGGTGGTTAAGGTGCTGCAACACGGAAACAGAGCGCCGATTAGCACAGCCGAGCAGCGAACAGGGTTCGGTTCAGTTCACAGGCTGTCGGCAACGATCTCGCGCCGCACCGCGCCGCGCCGACGCGAAACGAGCAGAGACGATCGGATTTTCCGCAACGATACCTCCCGAGAGAAGCCTCGCGTCTCTAATCTTCCGAAAGAATCTCGATATCTTAACCGAAAAGATTATCTCTCTCCGACGCGATCGCACGTTTATTTCCGGGTAGAGAAACTCTCGCACCGGGTGGACACTGGGGGAGAAAACCCGATAAATAGAAAGCGGAAAGGAGCAAAAGAGAATTCTTGACGATCCGATATCTC
This sequence comes from Lasioglossum malachurum, assembly GCA_028455605.1. NCBI lineage: Eukaryota > Metazoa > Arthropoda > Insecta > Hymenoptera > Halictidae > Lasioglossum > Lasioglossum malachurum. The sequence continues at coordinate 11,666,154 of CM052318.1, read as the reverse complement.
GTCCCTCTGGCTCGTTCGCGCAGGCGCGCCAATTTCTGTCGAATTCAATGCGAGAATGTGCAAGCGAAAGGGGTAGTAAGTGCGAGGGTGGCGGCCGGCCGTGCATAAATCGAACCTTGCTGGCGCGCGAGAAAGAAGAGGCTAGAAAAGAAAGGAAGTCGCAGGGGCGAGAGACGATGCACTGGTGCAAAGGTAATCCGATATTCTGAGACGAGAAAGAGAGTGCCAGTTTGCTAACCCTGGCCGCAAGCTCGCCGTCGCAAGCTCTATAAGGAGCCATCCCCTTCTCTTCCTCGTCGCTCTAATTTTAGAAAACCGACTCTCTACTCTTCTCTCTCGCTCTCTCCCTTCGTTCATCCGGCCTTCTCTTTCTCTCTGCCCTCCCTCTCCTGCTCGATTCTCTCTCTTCCCCTGTTTCTCGTAAAACCTCCCTCGCTGTTCGCACCGTTGCGACGTTGGGTCTCCTCCCCTCTTCTCCTCCTCTTCCTCGATATCTTCGTCACCGGCAACATTTCCGGTTCCCGTCCTCCTGGAGAACCCGGTGCTAGCTTCTCTAGCTACCATAATCTCCTCAACCTCCGCAGCAAGGGTATCCGTGTGGTACATGTATATCGAATATAGATTCGAACCTCGGACCTATTCGAGCCTGATCGCGCGGAACAACGCAGACGAAAATCGGCGGACGCCGAATCGGGAGATGTTAAAAGTAGAACCTGTCGCGCGACGGAAACGGAACGTTCAAAGTCCCTGGTGGACCAGCGTGGGTGCATCCGACGCGACGTAACAACAACCAGTCAACATTACATAATTGCGCGTGCCACTCGCGGATGCCTCGAAACGGGATATCCGACTCGGAGGAGCTACCGGGGCGCCATGCTTCTATATCGGTACCCGCCGCGCCGCCGTCTTTCCAAACCCCGAGGCGATTCCAAGCGGTTCTCCCTACGCGAAAAACATCCGAAAGCACTTTGGTCCCACGAGATATTACCCTTCACCGCAAGCATCCAAAGATACCAAAAATCCCAGCGAAGAACGGTACTCATCGCGGTCCCGCGTTACAACCCGCAAATCCTCTCCGCGTTGCTATTACAATTTCCAGAACCAGTTTAGGAGCACGTTCATCCAGGGTTTGCAAATTCCCAAAACTATTACCGCCGCGTGTCGAGTGTCACGTGTCGAAGAAGCTAGTCCAAAGGGTAGCAAACTCGGGCAGTTTCCGCGTTCATTGTTTAAGCTCGCCCGGAGGAATCGATGCGGTCCAACTTGCCCATAGACGAACTTTCAGCTGGAGGCGGAGGTAGTCCGATCCTATCGGAGATCTCTGTTTTCGGTAGATCACGACGACGCTCGATCTAATCGACCCTCGGGTTAGCACACCGTCCATTCGCGCTCTCGAGAGTCCTAGGACTCTGGAACTACGAAGCTTATCGGGAACCAAGCTTATCGAGCTTTCTAGAGGCGCAAATCCGTTTTTCCTTTTCACTGTGCACACTGTCTCGGAGGATGATGTAGATCGTGGACGATTGTTACGGCGACGAAGAGTCGGGGGGAAGAGGAGGGCTCACTGATCGAGATTCACTGGATCGAAAACCGTGCACGGTCGCACCAATATCGTGGATCGCGCGGCTCGCGGCTCGGTTCGTTTGCACTTGATCGGCGGAGTCTCGGCGCGGCGCGGCGCGGCGCGTCGCGAATAAACGTATCGGTTAAATCGAATTTGCAGCACTAATGAAAAATTGATGAAACTTACACTCGAACGGTGTGAATGTGTGGTGGTTGGCTATGTGTGACGGACGGTGTGGGTGGGTGGGTGGATGTGTGTGTATGTGGTGGTACGAGGGGTGATCGCCTCTCCGGGGCACCAGCCGAGCAACAGATGCTTCTCCAACGACAGGCACGCACGAAGATAGAGAGAGCTTTTTGCTGGTGGAATGTGGAGTCCGCGACAGCTCGAGCGGCTCTGAAGTCCTGTGGGCAGAGTCTGGACAGCACCAAGACTCGGGACGACGATGCCTATGCGGCTCTCGGCCGAGAGACTCGATCGCTCCCTTTCGTCTTGCTATTAATAGATAGGAGATCCACACGTCCGTGGGGCGCGAGCGTGATACGATCCTGGCACCGCTACTATTTTCGTCCCTCCTTCTTACGATCCCGCTTCTCGCTCGATGTAAGATCGCCCGCTTTTCCCGTGGACCCCTTTTCGACGGTTCGCGTTCCGCCCCCGCGTGCCTGATTGCCTCTGCTCGCTTTTCTGCTCGCTTTTCCGCTCGCTTTTCTGCTGCTCGAGACACAGGATGGAAGGGATAGGCGAATTTTCAATACCTGCATTAGGAGTTTTCACGGCGCGGTGGGACCGTGTCGGTCCTCTGTCCGCTTCCGAACCGCTCGGGTTTTTATTTCTATGCGAAATAATAATTAGCGAGGGTCTACGACTTTTGACACGGGTCGACGACGAACATCTGATTATTTAGAGCAGCGTTCCAAGCATTTTTGACTATTCTCGCTCGACTGTGGTTGATACCCAGACCCAAGGAATTACGTGAGATTTAATAATCACTGGCCGGGTCGAGAGCGATTCAATTAGCGTGGATGATCTAAGCAGACCAATCAACTGCCACCGTCCGAAGTTGCTCGAACTAATTGAGCTATTGAACAAGTTACCGGAGATTCATAAGCCACTGTCGTTCGCGCACGAAACGTCAAATAATGTTGCACGGTGGATGAACTATAAGGAGGGTTGGAGGGCAGACGCGAGCTCGCCTATGTTCCTCGGAGCGCTGTAACGTTATCGCTTTGTTTTATCGAACCGGCGACGTTGCTCTTTCTCGACAAAATCGAGTTAAACACCTTCGGTCGGTTTTTATCCTATTGTTTATTCGACGTATTCAAGTGATAAAAGTGTTCGCGGAAGTTAACGACCGTGCCTGTTAACCGGACGAAGATTAATTCGTTTCTTTGCATACAGGACTTAATAAGCTGAAGCCTCGAATGTGTAATATTTTTCTGGGACAGTCTGACGCGTGCTAGAAAAGATCGCCTTGCCTCGCGTGTTTTCATTTTAACATCGTTCGTTAGCTCCGCAAACATTCCCCGCAAGAATTCCATGAAAATTTCATCAAACTGCAGTTCAACTTTCGAAAGAAGATATCCGAAACACACAGGAATTTACAAAAGATTGGCGGGAAGTTGATATAGTTGGTATGCCGCGATTTGCCTGACATATAATTCATGAGAGTTGGCCAGGAACAATTCATACGTCTACTTTATTACCGCGAGTGTGTTCAATTATGATGTCTGTGACAGACGGTAAATTGTAAAGGCACGCTAAACTAATTTCTAGCTCACCGAAGTACAAAATAAACTCCACGAAAAGCTTCGGTTCTCTGCAACAAAATTCAACTAGTTGCCAACAGACGTAACGATCGCGATCGCGATCGCCTCGGAGCATAATCTACGTATAACGCAGAAAAAAAAAAACGCGGAGTAAACACCACACGGGAAAACTTGAGAATTCGCGAGAAGAGTGGCCCGACCGTTCGAGATCGTTGCCAAGCGAGGACCCTATAAATCATGTTTCGCAGAAAGTGTCTACGAGTACACTCCCGGGCAAAATGCACATTTTCCATTACATTCGATTGTCTGCCAGAGGATGTATTCGAAACAACGAGCGCGTTGTACGAGAGAAACAGTGTTTCTTCGTTCGATTTTTCCAAACGCTATTCATCCGCGTCGATCTGGGTTATCTCCGGCAGTTTTCGGGGAAGACAAAAGATGTCAAGCTCACGAAGGATTTTAGTCGAATTCCCTTCTCCCTCCATTAGGCGAGGAGCTTTATCCAGGCTGCGAGTGTAATTTTAGCTACTCGGAAATAGCAGTTTATTCGGCAGTGTATCAGCCGCTCGCGAACCTTTTCACATTTCGTTTTTGTTTCCCTTCCGGCGCGCGGCGCGGCGTAGCGCAAAGGAACGAGGAAAATGGGAGTGTATTTTTAACGGTCGCCACCTGGAAAATCTCCTGACCCCCGGTTACAGCGAATACCGGGGCCGGAAATTGCAGGGAATTTCGAAAAAATCATCCTGCGAATCCTCGACCGTGCTAGCATCGCGTAACCGTCGATTTCCACCCCCAAAAGCTTTCGGAAATTTCCTCCGAACCCTCGAGTCTCGAGAAGAGTACTCCTGCAGAATCCGCGATAAGAGAGCACGATCCAGAGGATCGTAAAAGATGCAATCTTGCGTCTGCGATCTCCTAACTAACCGTTTATGTAAACATCGATTTTCGAAATACCGAAATTTCCAACCAAGCTACTCCGTTGATCCTCGAGTTCGTTTTTCACCGTTCTAGCTCTTTACAGTTTATTCGGTCATTTTTATTTTCTTCTTTTGCGCGATCGTTTAAATTGTTAACGAGGAATATAATTTTTATTGAATTTCTTTGTTTCATCTTCCTTGAATCACTGTGAACGCATTTCCTCCTGACTCGAATAAATTGGGTTACAGCGAGCTAAACCGTCGGAGGCTCAGGCATTTACAGTTTAATTAAAAGTTCCGTGGAATGATCGTGAATCTTAGCGGACATCGGCGGCCATTCGCCGTCGACGAGATCGCTGATCTTACCGGATCTCGCTAGATCGTAAAACCGAAGTCCTGTAAGCGTCTCATGCGCGTAACTCGATAAAAAGTTCAGGTTCCTTCGAAGTTGATGGACCCTCAAGATTTAATTAAAATTTGTTCACGGGTGTGCGCGCCGACGCGACGGGATGCAACGAGGAGTGTCTCTTCTGCGCTGCGAGGCAACGGGTTCGCCCCATCTTTGTTTATCTTACTCCGGTAACCTAATTACGGTCGAAGTGGGGCACGCGAACGTACCGCGAACGCGAGCGAACCAGCGCGTTGCGTTGGCCAACTTTTCTGCCTTTGGAAATTCGAAATGCGATTGTTGCGCGCGTAGAGAACCCGGTGGCAAACGCGGCAGATCGGCTCTCGGTTATTTCCGATGCTGATACAGCTAGATTACATCTGCCCTGTGGCCATTTCGTGTTTAAGTTTACCCACCCTACTACCACCACCGCACCGCGCCGTCGACAACGCACTAAATATACTCGCGTGGCAGCAATCACAACAACTTGCTCGACGCGGTTCCTTTAATCGACAGTTATGCGCGACACTCGAAACGACAACACAGTTATCGATGTAACTAACATTTTGATTTTCTATGAAAATCTGCAGCGATAAAGCATTATTTCATGAAATTTCGCAAGATATGTAAATTCTACTTGAAATTTGAATACGTATTATTCGATTAATGTTGCGGGTCACGCTCTCGATCCATGTCGAGAAACGATTTTCCGCCGAGCATCGTTAATTAAAGATGGTGACAAATGAATCGACCATAATCTTTCGGTGTCACTGGCATGCTATCCGCACCAGCGTGAACCAGAAAGGGTTAAGCCCACCCGAGACACGCGAATAAGCGATTAAATAAGAAAAGATAAATGAAGCAAGATACCTAGCAGAATTGTCGGTAATCGCTTTATGCTAGACGGTAACCAGCGTTGAGCAGAGTCAAACGCACATGGTCGCGAAATCGTTAGCGCTATAACGACGAGTGACGCGCGACTGCGACGTCATGCGAATTTTCGCGGTTAGCGGCCGCCGCTGACGCCATTCTGCCGTCACCGTCACCGATGCTGCCTTGTCTTATCATTTTCGAAAACACGAGAAAGGTATAACGTAATTGTATAATGTGACATTTAGATGATCATAATTGAATAATAATAAAATTGAACTGGACGTAACAAGGCAAGGAGTTGTCGAGAGAGACCAATTGGCGTGAATAATTTCTCAGACGTTGCCGACCTAGAAGGTTAAATGGCACCTACTCGTAAATTCTGGAGGTAATAGGTAAGTTCTGGCGGTAATAGAAAAACGCAACAACGTTTTTGAAAATTTGACAAGCTATAATTCTTACTAAATTAATGCAATTACCAAAGTTTGGGTTCGATTCACTGTACCGTTTAAGAATTATAGCAACTTAAAGTTTGCGCATTTTAACACGTCTTATGGAGAATTCATAAACTATTTAAAACCTTGAAGAAACGCAACTAAAACTCCAATTTTTTTTATATGTAGTAAAAGGTATGTAATTAATTATGTTCAAAATTTATTAGGATTCACTAAACAGTTACAGAGCAAAAAAATTATAAACTGTTACAAAACGTCAAATTTATCGTGTTGTCTCTCACTAGCATGGAAGCGCGACAAGTGTAGACCACTGAATGTATTCGCAAAAGTTTAATGCAAAATATACTTCATGAATGGCTTTCATTGCCAATACATTGATGGATTTCGAATTTCTTGTACTTTTGTCTCCCAATGTACCTCCAGAACATTCTTAAGTTAAGATCCATTTCACCGCGGGCAGCGTGAAGAATGCGTGAAAAGGGCGAATATGAATGAACCCGCAAAACCGACTCGGCTGCACAGGGAAATCCTCGCTCGAGATCTCGTTGGAGAGGTTTGGTGAGAGAGTCGGTGGCATCCGCGGCAGCTGTGTCCGTGAATAAAAAAAGCATCAGGAGCCGCGGGGTTGTGTTGTGAAAACCGGAGCAGCGTCCGAGAGAGCCGATGCTACTACGGTTTGGCGAGGCGAGGGTGAGGCAAGACGAGGCGTCGCGACGCGACGCAAGTCGACGACGAAGAGACGACGAAATAGGAGCCGCGATAAACGAATGTGGGTTGGCTCTCCTCGAGACCTTGGCGATGCCGGAGCCGGAGGCGGCTGCGAGACGTCGAAGAAGGAGGCTACCTTATCAGAGGCAGCCTGGAGGCTGAAACTTCGGCCGCGTGGCCGACGCCGGACCACGAGGCGGCTCCTTATATGGAGGGGGTCGCGCCGCAGAGAGGGCGCCGCGACGCTACAGTATAAAGTTCCACGACGCTGACGACGTCGGCTCACACCGCGCCAGAAACCTCCGACACCTTGGCTACCGAGATCACAGCACAGTCGCGATCGCAGATTAATCGCTTCTAACTTTCCCCTTCTACCTTCTAGCTTCTCGCGTTTCGCCCCTTTACCCCTTACATATATCTTATATATCATCTTCTTATCCCCTGATCCTTCGATACCTTCCCTGTCCTCTTGCTCAGTAAGGATTGCTGACCAATATTGCAGCGATTTATCCGCTTCCTCAAAATATATATGTATTTTCGACGAATCGGAAGAACAATCCGAGCAACGACACGAGTGGGAGAATTTTGTACCGATCAACCAAGGGAAACATTGTAACATTGGTTCGATGAAAATGGAACTAGGTCCCGTTAATCGAATCAAATCAGTTATGGTATCCCGCCTCTGTGTGTTGCTAGTATGTATGTACCTCGCTGAAAGCTATTAACCGCTGATGCGTTTATATTAACTTCAGAGAAAACGAGTTAAATTGTTGACTAACGGAAATAGCTACATCTTCGATATCTCGAAATGGTTCGGTGATTGAATTAACTAGTTCTTCCGGACAGATAGAATTACGATTTGCGAAACAAATACTAGATCTTATATATAATATTAATTTCATCATTTTGCCAAATAAGTTGGTTCGCTCTTATTTTTCCTACAGAATAAAATAATATGCCGAACAACTGCGAAATGCAAAAGTTAAATTAAGGAAAATACATTGTGTTTAATAAGAACTTGATATGATCCCAGAACAATTTTCTGCAACATTTCCCTTCAAACAAATTTGTCTGTTTGTTTTACATACCATATAATTAGATCGTGTTTCTCTTAAACTTTATTTCGAAAAGACTTTTTCATTTCCGACGTGTTTTGTAAATATAGAAAACCGACTCGAGAAAATAAGTCACCAAGACGATTTGGCGTCGGCCAAAATTTACGCAATCCGAGGGGGAAAAAAATAAATTTTTTCCGAATGACATCAGTAGCGGAAACTTTAGAATAGTTTAGAAGGTGTGCATCGATAAAATTCAAATATAACTCGAGTAAAAAAAGAACGATAAAATATTTTTTACTCGTACGATTTCACGAAGAACGCCTGGTACATATGAACAAAAAAAAAATATTTCTACAACATTGAAACCTTTGGTGACTTGTTATGAGCTATAACGATTTTACGATGAAAATGCTGTTTTTGCAACAAAGATTATTTCTAGTACGGGACAGAGGTGGTGCGCTAACAATTCTGTTTTATAATATATATATACCAAAGTCACTCCGTTTCAGCTTAGAAGACGCATGAGAAAATACGGGTCTTAAATATTTGTATTGGATCGCATTCAAAATTAAAACGGTTCGCGTGTACAGCTTTCAGCGGGTACAGGTGCGCTACAATGATATTGTTAGGGTAATTTCAAATTGCTCCATCTTGCCGCTATTAGCGTACGATAAACTAAACGCTCGACAAATCAGTACAACTAAATTATTAAAAGCACATTATGTCGTATTATTCAAACTGCTGATTTTATCGATGTAATATGATATTATCAATTACATTCTCTATAAATTAACCAGGTGCTTAACCCATCAAGTCAGATCGATGGGGTCATATATACACACACACATACTTTTCTACAATATTTTATATACATATATACATAGATTCTTTTGAAAACTTATATGTAGGTACTTAGACAGCTGTGATTTAGTCGCCTTAGAACAATTTCTTATGTGTAATAAATATATAAAACTGTAATGTCTCTAAATTATTGAACGCACTTCATTTATGCTGTCTGATAATATTCGGTACAATTGGCTTCTTGAAAGGTCTGTCTCTTCCTCCGAATCTCAGCTGTCCAGATTCTTTCTTGCCACCGAAACCACCACCTAAATAATAAATAAAACTTACAGATGCTGTAAATATAAATAACACTTTTCCAAGCGATTTAAAGCATGGCTCACCGAGTCTCCTTGGTTTCCAGCCTTTCAAGGAACGACTGCACTCGTAATCGACAAAAATTTTGTAGCCTCTCAAAGCGGTATCCACGCTACGTCTCACTGCTCTTCTAGCTTCGTCTTCGCTCCTCATTTCTACGAATCCATAACCTTGGGACAGGCCGGTTACAACGTCGACTATAACTCTCGCCGATAGAACATCCCCGTACCTGCAGAAAAACTGAATTCGTTAATGTTTAATATGCACGTGATATTATTGATGGTTTGGAACACGAAATCCATACATCTTTCAAATCGTATTTAGTGATCTTTGGACCAAATCTAGCTACAAATAATGTTCTTTCCGGTTTGGATTTCAATCCGTGTGGTGGCTCGTAGTGCGCCTGTATCGCACGGTTGACAGCTTTATCATGCGGTTCCGTGTCGGTTCCATCAATACTACCAGCTTTCAGAGGATCATATTCTTTGGCATACGGACTCCAATTCTGCAATGGATCTGCCTGAAATTCAAGCGAATCTTTATGTAAATATAACCTAATTCTAGTTGATGATACTTTAGAAAATATTTACGCATCGCTTCGCAGTCTTCGAACTTACAAATTATTATTACGTGTTTTATAGTGCATTAAAATTTTTTTGAGACATTATTATATTTTAAATGAACGGTGTTTACTTACCATCTTTATCAGAATGAGGTTATAAACAGTTGGGAATAATGATTCTGAACTATCGCGCGAAACTTTGGTAACTAGCAATTGAAATATTTCACTGTTTAACGTTTACGCTATTGTGCAACAGTTTTAAAAGTTAAATAAATCGTAACACAATTAGGAGATTCCTCGTATTCGTACGATATCATCAAAACGCTAAAACTGTTAGCCATATTAAGTTCCGAATCTACCGCTAGATGGCGCTGTTACAGATTGTCCGTGCAGCGGCAAAACGCTCAAACTGTTAGCCAAATGTTACCGACAGAGGTACAGTGTAGGGGCAACATGTGCTTCCGCACATTGCCACGGCGCCAGCGTCGCTTGGCACTAGCCGCATGCGAGCGGCATAGCGAGTCGCCCCTCTGGATAACCGTTCATCCACTGACTATCGTTTTGCCGCCAAGACGCCATTCTTCTTCCTCGGCCGTTACCGAGCACACACGTTCCTTTCTTCGGTCGTTACCGAGCGTTTATATTTCTTTTCTTAGCCCGTGCTAAGCGTCTCATAAGACTTCTTATTAGTATTTACAAGTATACTAGCAGCAGTGAGTTAGTTCCAATTCAATTCCTCTGGTTCCAAGCGTAGTAGGTCGCTTTCCCTACTGGTCACGGTCACCTAGGGATAAAACCTACAACAGGCCGGTAATAACGCCATCTAGCGGTAGGTTCGGAACTAAATTTGGCTAACGGTTTGAGCGTTCTGCGGCTGCATGAAATGGCGCTGTAAAGTCTGTCTCACGCAAGAATAAACTTCGCAAATGACCAGTTTGCGTCGTTCGCTGCGCAGGTTCGCCCTGATTGGTAGAACTCCCAATGCACAACGCATGCGCGAAGTGGCAGTGAAGTGACGCCACGCGATGCAGCGCTGCAAACTGCCTCACTCGTGTTATACCAGGTGTCCTGTGTTACACGTATCACCACGCTCCCTATTTTACCACGTTCATTTCGCTAGTTTTCCTGCGCTTTTCTTTAAAGTGTTTATTGGCGAAAGAAAATGGAACAAGGAGAACCATCAGGTGTATCTCCACAGAAGCGGAATCCGAAAGGAAAGGTACGTACGCATTGTACATATATATAATAATAATGCATTTCGATTACCCAGACAGCACACCGGCTCGATTTGGGCCTGATTTTTATGCGCGCAATGGCCAGGATATAGCCAGGAAGGGGCTCGAGCCCAGGACCTGCCGGCCGTGCCTGATTTCAGCCAGATTCAACCCATTTACAAGATTGTAAGGGTGCGGGATTTGCGTTCTCATTTCGTGATAATACAAACACGGGTTTTTTCAGTAGTCAAAAACGCCAGATAAAGCTCAATCTAGGCAGCAAACGCCCTCAAAAGTCTTTTTTAAGACAGATTTAATAACAGTAAAATAACAGAATGAAGACGAGGAACTCCCGTCGTTCAGCCGAGCGACTTTACACCGCCTGTTGAAGAGGATGGAGTTCCCAGGAACGCCGAAGAAAGGCCGCTGTCGACCGGCATACCTGCTCCCGCCGACAAAGGCAAGCGACTCATAATCGCGCTTATCGGGTCAGAGGACGGGTTTTTACCTGGGGCCCTCCTCTGCTTCGATTCAAAGAAAAACACGGCCGACTACCACCAGGAGATGAACGGGGACACGTTCTTGGAGTGGTTTAAAAAAATTTTGCCCACGCTGCGAGATGGGGCAGTAGTTGTAATGGATAACGCTCCTTACCATAGCGTAATAAAGGAGCCTCTTCCAAAAATCACTTGGAAGAAAGCCCGAATTGTGGAGTGGCTACAGGGTAAGGGTGAAATATTTGACGCGGACAATCTTGTAAAGACGCCATTGTTACAAATTGCCGAAAAATACAAGCAGCCGGGCAAAACTTATGTTGTGGATGAGTACGCAAAAGAGCATGGCAAATTAGTATTGCGCCTTAACCCCTTACCACTACGAATTAAACCCAATTGACCTCGCGTGGGCACAAATTAAGCAATACATAAGGACGCGAAATACAATATTTAAATTGGCAGATGTCCGTGGACTTGTAGACCAAGCCCTGGAGAACGTGCCCCCCACAAACTGGCAAAATTACATTGCCCATGTAAAAAAGGAGGAAGAGAGTTTCCGACAACTGGATCGGACAATTGATTCAGTTTTTAATAAGAATGATGATTGGATTTCCGAGTCTGAGGAGTCATAGACGAACCAAGTTGTACATAAATTGTGAAATAGTTTGTAAATAGCTTGTAAATAACTTGCAAATAGCTTGTAAATAGCTTGTAAATAGTTTGTAAATAGCTTGTAAATAGTTTTAAATAGCTTGTAAATACCCAGACAGCACACCGGCTCGATTTGGGCCGGATTTTTATGCGCGCAATGGCCCGGATATAGCCAGGAAGGGGCTCGAGCCTAGGACCTGCCGGCCGTGCCTGATTTCAGCCAGATTCAGCCCATTTACAAGATTGCAAGGTTGCGGGATTTGCGTTCTCATTTCGTAATAATACAAACACGGGTTTTTTCAGTAGTCAAAAACGCCAGATAAAGCTCAATCTAGGCAGCAAACGCCCTCAAAAGTCTTTTTTAAGACAGATTTAATAACAGTAAAGTGGGTTCTGTTTCCTGCTAAAGATGGTGTGAACATGATGTGGAGAGAGAAGATGTCGCGAGAAAAGTTGGGCTCAATCGAAGCACTGATTGGCCACATTAGTGTGACCGTGCTGCCCTCTCAAAAACAGGCTGAAATCAGGCACGGCCGGCAGGCCCTGGGCTCGAGTCCCTTCCTGGCTATATCCGGGCCATTGCGCGCATAAAAATCCGGCACGAATCAACCGGCCTGGGCCTCGAGTCGATCCAAGCATTGAGTTAGCCTGTAACCTGTAGGTCGGGGGCCTTGCAGGTTTGGTCAGGTGGTGGGCTCGGTCAGGCTGTGCTATCTGGGTAGCTTGTAAATAGTTTGTGAATAGTTTTAAATAGTCAATTGTCATTTATACATTTTTTTTTTAGATATTAATATTCTATATAATTCTGTATAATATTCTATTCTGTATGATTCCATGCTAACCAGTTTCATTCCGGTACACCGCGTATATGAAGACTCGCATCGAGACGTCGAGACAGTGGGGAGTGGGTGGTGGAGTGGGAATTGGGAGGCTCGCAGCGCCTTCTGCGATCAGTCGAGCTGCGCGAAACGAGTCTACTCTTGCTTAAGACAGACTTTACGGACGTTTAGGAAAAGCAGATAACTCGTGCCGGAGTTAACATTGCGTGTTATTATTGCGTGTTATATACAGAGGATTCTCCAGCATACACCCATCAATTTTTTTAGCCCTCGAATAACAATTTCATTGAATATTCAACCATCCACGGTCATCTGTCAATACATAATAATGCGTGCAGTGCCGCCAGCACATTTTCTCTCCTCCTTTTCTCCTTCCACTATCCCATAGTCATTATCCGATTTCCCTGATCTGGCGGCACAGTGCTGAGAGTTTACGAGGGACGAAGGGTGAACGAGGGTGCTTCTGTTTCTTCTTTATTGAAAAAATGCAGTTTAGGTTAGGGTTTAGAATTGCGATTTAGACCAAGTTAGGTCCATATGCTGATAATACGTATTTATAAATACGTATTTATAATACGTATTTATAAATACGTATTATAATACAAACATTTTTACATTCTATTCTTACGAACTATGTAACAGTACAAAAATCTTTCTATTATATAAGTAGTATATATATTTTATATAAAATACTTTTGTGGCTTCTGTCGCCCTAAAACACCTAGCGGGTTGCCTTCTGAAGGGGAACCGAAAATTGAGCACGCCGAGCGGGTTGCCTTCTGAACGGGAACCGAAAATTGAGCGACGTACCAGTGTGTATCTTTTTCTCTCTCTCACTCGCTCTCTCTCGGTCTCTCACGTTCTCTCTCGCTCTCTCTTGCTGAAAAATACACGCGGAAGAGAGCGAGAAGGAGGAAGCGACAGAGCGAAGCGAAGCCGGGGTTGGTGAGCGAAGCCAACAGGGGGCGGAGCCCTTTAGTAAAGATATAAAGTATAATATTTAAGGTGAGCGTATTAAATTTTTAAGGTTTATATGCGGCATTATGTTCCCGGTACAGTATTTCCCCCCAGTCTAATGTTTAATACGGACGTTTAGGAAGAACAAATAATCAGTGTCGCCAGAAAGTTGCAAAAACCGGCACCAGGGGGAATACAAGTACTAAGTACACCGTATACAGGCGCATCTAAAAAAAAAGCTGCGCAGGCGCGGGTAGGTTAGGGTAGGCTAGGTTAGCTAGGGTGGACGACCCCTTGTCCACTTCTGGTAAGTCCCTGGTGTTCCTGGTCCTCCTGGTCCCGGATTATGCTTCAGTAAGATTTCTAGGAATCTTTTGTCCTTGACTGTTGCTTTTAACATTTTAAACCTCGAAAACCAACACTAAAACATTGTCTGAAATATCTGCTTGCCTTGGAATACGTTCGGTGCAGAATGTAACAATTCATGATAACATCATCAATACGGTTTCGTGACGATTTGCCTTCTCACCGACGCACACTGGTCCACGCGCTCGATGTAGCTGTTCATTTGGTAAAAAAACAACTTCCCCAAATCGATGTTTATTGAATGTATATTGCTTCCTAAATGTCCATGACATTCGAAAACGATGAAATTAATGAGATTTATTGAAAATTGTTATTAGAACAAGCATTTAAAAATCAACATTTTATGAATCCTATTTGCCACCGAAAAAATTACCTTTTTTCTTATTGATACCCTGGAGAATCTATATAATATTATGTGCCCATTTTTGTTGCAAATGAATAGTATTTGTCTGTATTTAGAGTATATGTCTTGTACTAAGATTTAATATTTCTAATTTATTGAAATAACAATGCTCAATGAACTAAAGAGAATCTTAAAAGTTTTCAATCTTTGGTGAAGGATATCTGTCGAGTCCCCCATGGGCCCTCATTTTATCAAAGTGCATTATTATCAGCGTTCATTTCTCTATGAAATCGTGCAAGAATCACATTTTTTCACAGTTTAAAGGGTATGTGTCGCCTGAATTCCGGCCGAACCCGAACCTCTGGCGCGGCCCGTCACGCGTCAAGATTTTATTCAATTCTTTTAAAATATGAGTGTCGAATGTTATAAATGGTATAACATGCCATCGAGTATGCATAAAATATTAATTCACGCAGCGGATATAATAAAATCTGCTACACTACCGATCGGAATGTTTTCCGAGTGGGCCATGGAATAACGACTTTCGAACTACATATTAGAGAATATCATACAAGAAAATTGACAAGGCGGGAAACCATAACAGATCTCTTCCACACTTTGTTATATACGCCTGACATTACAATTTCTTCGATATATTTTTAAATTGGTTAAATAATAGAAAGGTTTTTAAGAAGCAAACGCATTTGGATGATGCAGTCGAACAATTAATATTGAAAGATGTTGAAGAAGAAAGTGATAACAATAATGATTTGTCAATATGAGATGTAATGTGAATTGTTATTGTTGTTTATAAAAATTATATTTTTGTTTCTTATAATTAATATTATGTTTCTCGCACAGTTTTAAATAAAATATTTTTAATTATGTTTATAAAATCCATTACTTCAAAAATGATTATTGTGTTTATTTAAAACCTGAACCTGATTTATCAGACACTTCCGATAATCTGAGAAAAAAATGTTTTAAACAAAACTTAATCAACATTCAGCAGTCAACAAATTTCAACCTAAAAAATTACAGGAGAAATTATTAATGCATAAATAATTAAAGTCACATTGAATTTTAAAAAGTCAATATGTATTTTTGACTTCACTATATTGTAACTGATATCAAAACGAATCCAACGACCTAAATTACTATACCTTTAAACTTTCAAATAGTGCTAAAATATTAATGAACAGCTAGATCGAGCGCGTGGACCAATGTGCGACGCGACGCGACGCGACGAGATCACGTCGATGGCCTTCTGTTTCTTACTCCAGCCAGAATACATCCTACAGGGCGTACGAAAACACCGAATTATTCGAGTGACACGATCTGCCATAGGGCTGGCAGTCTATCTCGTCGTTGGTCCGCTACCGCTACCGACCAGATACTCTCGTCGCGCGTCGGCGTTAGATTTTTTCTTTAACAATTCGTCAAGTGATAGAAATACTTTCTTGTATGTAAATACATTCACGTATCCTTAAATTCGTACTACACGGTTCACGTGCCATGTGTACATCTGTATTTTAGTAGACGTCCATAACCGCGATCTCTAATGTTACCCAATAAATCCTATGGAATCCGAACAAGTTTGGTCCTGTTGTTATTATAAAGTATAAAGGAATACATAAGTTAGTGCGTACCGTCTTCGTAGATCCGTATGGGAGCAATTGAACTTTGCCATAAACGCGGAAAGTCCTTAGCATCGTTAGAAAAGTTACGGTCCCTCGTTTGCAAGAAGTAAATTGCGCGTACGATGGCAACCGGATCACGGTCAATTTGCACTCGGCATTTCTTGGACGTGAGACGACAACGTATCTGCGAATCCGACCATCTATAACGACCGTAATAAATGCCGAAAGGTCGTGTTTGACGCCACCGAGAACCGAGAGAGCGAAATACATATACGCGGATTTACGATTTACGAGGGCCGCGCGCGATCGGAATTCGTATTATGTAAATACACGCGTGTTGCGCGCCAGTCGTGCCTTTAAATAAAGTCTTCTACAGTGTCGAGCGGAGCACGATCTTCCATTATATTAATAGATATAGTTCCACCTGTTGTCTGCCGTCTACACCCCTCCACGATCGTGATCGCTTCTATTCGCTATAGGCAAGAGTGGACTGGTGAATAATATGAATACATTAATGACTTGATCCGGGGAAAGAAATCTATGATAAGCTTAAAAATCATTTGTTAAAACTGTATTTATTTAGAAAATACGTTTGTTCGCAAGTTTAGCAAATTGTTCGCTCAAAAGAGCTACGTTCATTCGATGATTTGTACAATTTTCAATAGGAAGACTTATTTTGGATTAGAATATTTCTCGAGCTCCACGAGATGGAAATTAATAATTAATTTGAAGTGGTTTTAGGGTAAATAGACTGCGGATCTTTATGCAAAATAAAAATGTTCTCCATCGATTGTTGACCTCCATCAATTCATAAAAATTCACGGTTTCAAGAATCATTCGCAGAAATTGAAGATTGCAAATCGATGTTGCTGTTCTCTTACGATACTTATAAATAATCGTGTACACAACTATCTAACCGATTATTACTAGAGTTCACACCACGCGTTTCGCTGCACAGCGAACGACTGTGTTTGCGCGCGTTAATCGTTCTCGCCGCGCGATTGTCAGTAAAATATTAGAACGCGAAGCGGAAGTATACGTCGGTATCCCTTCAGAAAATAACATGCTAAACGAGTTACATCTACTCGGTTATAAAACAACAAGATTCTACGGTAGTTGACCGTCGTCGATCTACAGTCGCTTCCGAAAATCAGCTAACTATCGTATAATTTCCGGTAAAATTTCAAAAGCCGCTACGTTTGAATAAAAATGTAAATATTCGACACCCTGTTTGAACGATAAATCGACGAAGAAAGAGCAGCGAATTAATTCGTACGGGAATCATTTGAATTTCATGAGAAATCGCGATCGTTAGCTTATGTATTTAATTTCCGAGGCAACTGTAGCTTTGGAATTATTTTGATCGTCGCGGTGCGGCGGCGGCGCAGCAGTGCCAATCTGCTCATAATACTGTTGCACGTTACGGCGCGTATATGTATATCGAGACACTGTGTTTGGTCTTCCACCAAAAATCTTTAGAAAATAAATACAGAACAACCTACTCGCTAAAAGAACAAGGAAAACAACGCGATGCAAGCCTTTTTGTCGAGCGGTTTCGTTAAAACAGCGTTAAACATAGTGTGGAAGATATTAATACTTGAAATCGTGAGTTCAGCCCAAGCTCTTTGCAGATTTATAGTGTCTCGCTTCGAAATTGTTCTACGCTAACGTGCTCGTCAAACGTGTCTAGCCGAGAAACGTTCACACGTTTTCGCCGACTAAGAATAGATTATCAAACTAATTCTAAATCTAGGTGGGCGCCCATGCGTTTCAACGCGAGTATGGTGTTCACGGCTTTGACCCATCTCTTCTTGATCACGTAACGCTTTAGTCGGTCCTTGCAGATCGGATTCTCGAGAGCAGCCTCCAGCCATCGATGCTCTAACAGCTGACCTGCCGATGGTCTTCCCCTGAAGCAGAATAACCGTCGAATCACTCGAATCTCGATCTAATTGCGCTATTAAATTGGAAGAATGTAGAGCGGGGAAACTTAAATTGGAATTGTCTGGATTTCTCAAACCTGCGTTCGTTCGATTCGGAACATTTCGCACTCTCGGATCGTTGTAAACGATTCTTCTCGTTCCCAAGCCTAGCCGATTAGCTAGAGAAGGACATTGCGAAAGAAAACGGTAGACAACACACGTTTCATGGTCTTTTATATTAAATACGTATATATAATATAAATAATACATTCAAACAATGATACATGCACAATGCACAGACATGTGATCCCGATGCGATCCGTACGCGCACGAGAGATCGTCGCGCACACGTGACTATTACATAATTTAGCTTAGAATAGACTTTTACAATACATACATCGACGCATGCACATTTATAATATACAATGAACAGAACTGATTCTCGATGTGTCATCGAAGTTCAACCAGCAATTATTCCACGCCCTTCTCTTCCCAATGCTTTGTCGCTCTTCTAAAACCCGCTTTTCAAATAGATGTCCACGAACCAGAGGAAAGACAAAGAGATTCCGTCTAGGCAAGTACTCGTGTCAGACTTCGAAAGACCGTTCTCCAAAACGCTATTCACGAACCAAAGAAAATCCGGAGATTCGAGACGACATTGATCGAAACAACTGATTGTCAGACCCAACGGAATTCGACTCCGGAAACCTAGCCAAAACGCCTAACCACACCGCTCCGACGGTCCCACACGTTCCCAGAACTCATCGAATCGTCCACAGTCGCAAGCTTCGTTCGGTCCTGACCACTGATCGACCACCCCTCCGCACCGAAACTGCCTCAGCGATGTATCGAACTGGGGGTAGCGGGAGCGACACTGGAAGAGCTCGATTTCTGTTGTTTCGACTGAAAATACTCTGCCAGGGAATTCATAGTCTTCCTGGCGACCGATTCCTCCCCGCACCAATCCGCGCTGACCGATTTCCTGCCTACGCCGGAAGGCCTGGTCGCAACTTCGTCCCATTCCTCCAGCAAATGTAGCAGCAGATCCTTGGTACTGGTCGGTTCGTCCAGGTTCAAGCTCTTATGAACGTTCTGGAGCTCCGAGATCCTTGGAACGTCTCTACTAGTCTCTCCAAAAACATGTTTCACCCTGGGACGCCTCCAGGGTGGCGTCAGATCGATCTCGCCATCGCTGAGTATCCTGGTCCTCCCGAAACTGCTCGAACTCTCCGACTCGGAAACGAGACTCTTAGCCCCCTCTTCCTGGCCTATCCTCTCGTCCTTCGTCACCGAGCTCCTACCTTCGTTCTTCGACTTCTTGAACGGCGCGAACACGTTCGCAGCGTTCGTCTCCGAATACCTATCGAAGCTGCGGCTGCTGTGGAACGTGGTCCCGTTTAGCCTCCTGTGTCTCATTATACTTGACAATTTCTGAGTGATCTCGTTACACTGCGAACTATCCTGAGCTAGTCCGTTGCTCCTGGGATGGACACCGTTGCGCTTCACTTTCTCCTCGTTCTCACCGGGTTTTTTATTATCCGGCTCCTCGTTGGTCTTCGGACAGGTCCCCATGGCTATGGACCTCAGATGTTCGGACAGCTTGATGATCTCCTCCGCGAGGACTATCTGACTAGCTGCGTCGCTGCGAGACTTCTCCGACGAGACTCCTTCGGAAGCTCTCCTTTCGAAGCTGAACGATGGCACTGTCAAGTAACCGTGACTGTCTTGAGGCGTAGTCTCCGTAGTTTCCGAAGGTGTGCTGCAGATGCTGGCACAGGGAGACGGACTCTGACCCTGCATTGACACCAGTTCTTCGAGATCGTTGCTCTTCGAAGCATCCAACTGAGGTAATTCGATCATGTAAGGACTGTGAGGGTGCTCTCTCCAGCGCTCGACGAACAGCCTCAGGTTGTCCTTGGTCACGTCCAACTCCTCTATGCCGTTGTTAGCCAGCAGCCTCGAGATCTGCGGAATCTGCTGGATCTGCTTCACCGGTTCTGCTTTGTATGTTGGTTTTTGATCAGCCTGCTGCTTGCTCGGCCTTCTCGTCAACCAACGATGCCCCCTGCACTGCGCAGCCGACATTCGTTTTCTGAAAGATTCAGCTGCCTGGTGAGCATCGCCATGTTTTTCTCTCGTATCTTTTTCTTGCTTTCTCTCTCTCACTTTCTCTCTCTCTCTCACTTGATTTTGATTTTGATTTTGCTCGGCAGCCTATGTGTTTTTGCTGTCTCGAAGTGTGAGTGCGGACGGCGAGGTGGAAGGCGTGCAGGGTGCGTATACATAGACGACGGAACCGATTTACCGATGAAACACGATCGATGGATCGTGCGGGCATTTTGCTTTAGATCCATCCGTCTTCGTCATTTTGCGAATATTTTTCCGAGGCAGCCGAACCCCGTCGGATTGCTTGCGAACAAACGGCGATCAGTGATTACTCCCTGTTTTATGGAATTGTAAATTTTAACCGGCAGTTCCGAGTTGCTAAGAGAGAGAGACTTCTTTCTTGTCGTCGCACTTTTTACACATGAAACTTTGAAATTCTGTCAGGACTTCCGGTTTTCTCTTTTCTTTTCTTTTGTTTCGTTTTTCAATTGGTTTGCTAGTTCGTTTCGATTCGAGCAGAGAGCGAACAAATGTTGGGGATGAAGAAAGCATGCTCGGGGACTAGTCGGGTAGGAAAGGAGAGAGAGAAAGTCGAAGAATCAACGCGAACAAGTCGCAAACGTGGATGCGATGGCTCAGATAACGAACAATTCACTATGTTATTGTTTCCACTGGTCTCTGGTATGTCCGTCCGAATTTTCTTGGCACGCTGTCTATTAGCTACGCTGCGATCTCCGTTATCTGAGCCGTTCGCAATCGTGCAAAAATCCATCGTCTATTAATCTTGTGCAAAAAAGCCGCGGCGCGGTGCGCGTCGGTCCGTCCGTTCGACATCTGTCGATCGGTGTCACAACATCAGTGACGTACTAGCCGTGCGGATATTTTTGCACATATCACCTTTGCGACGCGTCGCGCAATGCCGCAGCGCGGCGATCGAAAATAACAAGCGATAGATACGTACTCTTTGTCTTTGGTGAGTAGGCACCGGATGAAGTCCTTCGCGTCCTCGGAGATGTTTGCGAAAGCGTCGTGGTCGAAATCATATTTCGCGATGGTCACGTTCGCCATTGTTTCGAGGTCCGTGTCGCCCATGAACGGAGACAATCCGGACAATCTGCGAATCGGAGCATCGAGGAAAATTTGTCTTGCGTTTAAAAATATTTATTACGCGGAATGTGGAACATTCCATCACGATGGGAACAGTGGAAACAAAAATGCATGAATAGGACGCAAAACGGTAAAAACGTTTGCCTTTGGAAGTATGAAAAATTGCATGCTGGAGAACGAATCAAAATCAAAAGGCTGGGTAATAGGGATCACGTGTTTTTAAAGAAATAGGTGTAAGTCGAGGGTAAACTTACAGCACGTAACAGATCACGCCTATACTCCACATGTCGGTGCCGTAACCAATCTGATCGAAATTTACGACTTCCGGTGCAACGAACTCGGGCGTGCCAAATAGAACCTGCAGCTTCTTCTTTGGATCGTACTCCCTCGCCAGGCCGAAGTCTATGATTTTAATCCTGTTGCCCTCTTTGGTCAAGCACAGTATATTCTCCGGCTACAAATAGAAAAATTGTTCTTGAAAGAAAAAAAAAAAGAAATAATAGAAAACTGTTTAACAGGTTCGCGAATAAAATTGCTACGTTCGGTTGAAAATTTCATTCTGTAGTTGGAGAGTAAGATTTCATTGAAAATTCGTCTTAATTAACGCACGTGAATCACAAAACTAACTATATCTCATTCTATATGTATATATGTCCATTATCAAGCTTTGGACGAGGCGCGAACAACCGTCGTTGCCAAAAACGATGGGTTAATGGTTAATCCAATGGATTCTTGGCAACTTTCAACTCGATCTTCCTGTTTACAATTTCTTGATCGGTTAATGTGATCGGTTATATGTAGACCATCGCTTATTTCACTGGCGCATACAATTCTCTACGATTCGGAAAATAATCCTGTCGGAGGAATAAATGGTTGTTTGGCGATAGTCACGGCGCGGCGAAAGATACGAGAATCATTTTACACTAATATGTAATAGTAAACGAGAGAGTGAATTTTCACCCGGAGAAACTAACGAGGGTTAAACGTAGAACGGGATTGAAAGCGTTTACCTTGAGGTCAAGGTGCAGTATGTTCTGATGATGAATGAACTCGATGCCCTCGCAGATCTGTCGCATGAAGACAGCGCAACTGCGTTCGGTCAACACGAAATCCTCGTCGATCACCCTCTCGAACAGTTCACCACCTTCGATCCTTGAAACACGAAAATAGTCTGCGTGATCCGGTGGATCTAGCGTGGCAGGGTCATTAAGAGCTTACAGTTCCAAAATAACGTATATCTGTTTCCCAGTGTCGATGGCGTCGTACAGCTGAATCAGTCTGGGATGTTGCAGCCTCCTCATAATCTCGACTTCTCGTTCGACCGACCGCCTGTCCTCCTTCTTCGAGGTATTCACCACCTTCACGGCCAGCATCAGCCCGCTTGTTTTTTCCTTGCATCGATAAACGGTGCCAAATTTACCTCTGAAAATCGTAACGATCCCGTCATTTCATCGAAACCTGTTCTTCGGTTACCGTTAATTACACTGTCCAACAAATTTCAACTTTTTTTTATGATTTCAATATACTGTTGGGTCCTTCTTATAGAGTTTTTTGCGCCGATTCCGAATCTTTCCTTAATTTTTTCCCTACACGCACAGTTTTCGAAAAACATGGCTTTGAAAAAAAACGTATTTTTCAACTTTAAACAAATATTGTGAGGTTATTATAAAAGATATTGAATTGTTCTTTACAGCAACGGATTCTGTAGACTTTCCCATGTTTAAACAATCATTAAAGACGGAGAGATACCACTTTTGCACCAATTTTTGAGGATATTTTTCAATTTATCTCAAAAAATAAGGGTCCAGCGGAAAATCGAACTACACCATGCGATAGAGCAGAATTTTATCTTGAAAAACCCCCCTTGGAAGTTTGCAACATCGACGTTTTTATCGAACCAGAAAGCATAATATCTTCGCCCGACATGCGTTGACGCCAGTGGCGCTCACCACTAGAATGGTCGTTCCCCGCTCCGTATCCCGTCGCTGCGCCGTATACCGTCCCGAGCGCCACTGGCCGCAACTCATGCCTGGCGAAAATATTTTGCTTTCTGGTCCGAAAAAAGGTCCACATTTCAAACCTCAAATGGGGGTTTCTCAAGATAAAAGTCTGCTCTATCGCGTGGTATAGTTTGATTTCCCGCTGGACCCTTATTTTTTGAGATAAATTCAAAAATATCGTCAAAAATTGGTGCGAAAGTGGTGTCTCTCCGCCTTTAATGATCGTTTAAACATGTTTAAACAATCATAATGTATTAATATTGGATATCACTGTATTCGGGAAAGTCTAAGGAATCTTTTGCTGTAAAGAACAATTCAATATCTTTTATAATAACATCACAATATTTGTTCAAAGTTGAAAAATATGTCTCTTTTTAAAACTCCATTTTCTCAAAAACTGTACGTATAGGAGAAAAATTAAGTACAGATTCGGAATCAGCGCGAAAAACTCTATGAGAATCGCATAGTGGGAATCGAAATACAAAAAAAAAGTTGAAATTTGTTGGACAGTGTTATTTTTCACTCGTTCGAACTATCAGAAGAGGAAACGATCATGTAAGACAACGTGTAGCCGCAAAACTGCATTCAGTTTGATCATTTGCTTTCCAACCAATTGAAAATTTGAACGGTCTCGCCAAAACGAGCGGACAAAAGCGAGAGATTCGATTAAAGATCGCGCGTTTTCCGCCGGGGGATTCGAAATTCGAGGAATTCTATCTAACAATAAGATTAGCACGATGAAATCTGTACAGCTGCAGAAACTCCGACTTGGATCTGTTCTGTTGTGCCAAGGAACGTGCGCGCAACATGGAAAATGCCGAAACCTTTTCGCCGTTCGGATTCCGTTCTAAATTCCGCGATGAAACACGATTTTGCAAACGTCAGAGCATCTTCGATTCGTTTCTTTTCCACTCGCGCGGATGTGTTACGAGCCGGGTATCGTCTCGAACGATAAATTTCGCGCGTTTCACGCTGCGGCGAGCAAACGCCGACGCACTCTTCAACCTTGACGGAAGGAATTTTCATGGGCAAGAAAAAGTGGTCGCGAACAGCGACAAAAGGTGGAGGAAGTGCCAAGCTGCCTCGTTGGCTTGCTAGAACGCAACGGTGAAACCTGTATCGCGGCTGTCACCGCGCCAACTTAGTTAGTGAGTCAGTGAGTTAGTAGAGCATACCATAGACATAGACTATATGTAGACTGTAAGACTATAGGAGGCCGCCGCGCCGGAACGAATTGTCAAGTCGGAACATCTGCTGCCAGCGTGACCGTGCGGCGATATCCTTTCGTCTTTCTATCCCAGCCTCTATACTGTATACTGTATACTGTATAGTAAGTATTCGTTGAATTCCAATAAACCGCATAAAATCCAACTAATCGACAACTACGATCGTAAGGGAAGAGAGATCGGAACAGTCTATGATCTGGAAGATGAAAACCTCCATCGACACGCCGAGCGCGGCCAAACACGCTTGACCTTTCGCTCGCAAAGTGTTGGCCCGTGACAGTGCATTTATTTAGACGGAATTTATCGAAACGATCCGAGCGCTTGAAGCGTCCAACTCGACTCACGTGCTCGGACATTTTTTCGAATTACTTCCGCGGACCACTGCCGGCGAACTTCCTGAATTAGCGTAGGGTAACTGCACCAGTGAATGAACATTTAAGAAATTGTTCAGGAAGATATTTTATTTAAAAAAAAAAAATATGCGAATTAAAGGAATCTCATACATATATACATATGCCAAATGGCTCCCTATACTTCATTTGTCAAAAATAAATGAACACAAATAAAATGAAATTATTATTACTTTTCTTTATTAAACGTTAAATAAAAAATGTAAAAAAATACCGGTCAATGAACACTACATTCTAGTAATTGGCATAAAATTTGTTGAAATATAGAAAAGCGTTCATTTACTGGTGCCCGTTCATTCACTGGTGCAGTTACCCTACGCTAGATTCGTGGAGTATCGATTAATTCTACTTGGCTCGTGACAGTTTATTTATTTATTATAACATCTTTTGAATGTTTAATTTCCTCGGATCGGCGCGGGCAGATGTGCGAGGTTAGGGTGTGTCGATCCAGGGAGCATGGATTTTAGGGTGCAAACGAATGTTCGTCGAGGTGCGCGTGCCGACGCGACGCGCGACGTTCGGTCAGAACCGAACCGCGTGTCAAGAGCGTCCCGACGTGACGCTCGGCATCCAGCGTCTCGAGCTGCAAGCGCCACTCGCTTCGAAAAATGCATTATTTATAGACGCGCAGGGACGGAGACCTTGATTACGATGGAATGCGGTCTGCATCCCGCCGTTATCGCGAACGTCAGAACAACCTGATCCGTCGCGTCCCGTTGCATCGGAACGACGCGACGGATTTCAGATCTCCCGTTTCAATTTGTAGGAATCGACCAGACGCTAACGTGGAGGCCAATTGAAAAAAGATCGTTTGATATCGTGAAACCTATGGAATTTGAGAAACAGGCAGGCATCGCAGCGACTCGAAAACTTGGAATATATTCTGTAAAATGTAATGTAAATCGGATAAATAATTTTTGAGCCGTGTTATCATGAAAGTAAGTCAAATCCTTTGAGTGGCCGCGCCGGGCCATCGCTGTTTCAATGAAATTTTCTGGAAATATTGAAATGATGAAATTTTCGGAAAATTGCTGGTTGTTCGTGTTGCGATATATTTGAAAGACCGCAGCTCGGATCGCACTTGTCCCGCGCGTGACTAACGCGAAATCCGCAGCCTATGGACGACGGCCAACACGGCAAATATGATTGGCGCGACGGTTTAATTGGAAAACATGATTTAATGATTTAATGGAATTGCGGAACCCGTTGACGTATCGGAAGACGGCGAGTGATTCAGGAGCCGGTGTGGGTGTTCGAAAATCGGACTGTTGGGATCCGTTTAACGCCGCGCCGATGCGATGATTCACGGCTGGAGGCGTTTCCGTCGTATCCTCGAAGATGAATGAACCGTTGCGTTGGCTTTCCGCGAAATCTTAACCGGCGTGGAATTTTCATTCTAAACCGGCCATACGTGTGTCGGGTTTACTATTGGCATCGGCTATCCTGCCATTCTACTCTGTTATTCCGCTTGTTGACCTTCCGGTTGCTGCCGCGCCGGAATCCGGAACAGACGCCCCCGAATACCGTGAGTGCTCGCGCGATTACAGCACTCGATGCTACTGCGGAATTTTATGCAAAATATCGATGCGCGAGAAGCAGAAATTAAAAAGATCTCAATCACCGTGAAATATGTTATCAAGGTCATCGTTCCGAACAACTTTTCGAGACACTCTTTCTTCAGATATTATGTTCGGAAAGTGAAAAAAGAATTAGTTCAGCAGTTCGGTTGTTGTTACATGGATTAATACAACAGAATGCGCAGAATTTTTATTTTGAATCGAGAGAAGAGAATGCCGAGACACAATGGCGATCGCGCGACGCGACGTGCGTCACGGGCACGAACAAAGGTATCGACGAATGGACCGACGCCAAAGGTAAGATCCGAATGCCAATGACAAACTATTAGTGAACCGATCGATTCTGAATTGTTGCCCTTGATCGACAGGTACGATTATCGCACGGGTCGATCCAGAAACTCTATATGTATATCGAGGAATCTTTAATATTATATTAATTCACCAAGTAGTATACTACTAATCAGATTAGACGAAAGCTAAAACTGTGTCGTTTTTAAAATGAAGTAATGTTTTAAGATTAGAAGAAGATTAGAAGAAGTAATGTTATAGATTATAGATGTAGATTCACATCAGGGACAGCTGCCTCGTGCGGGATCATTCAAGTCCAAGACTCCTTCACAATGGCGGCCACGCATAGTAACCGAAAGACTATACGACGTAAACAAGACGAGAATACTACGTTCGCCGGAAGGTATAAACACGTCAAGGTTCCAAAACTTTCCCTTCCCCTTTGTCGATTCAAGAGATCCACCATCCGCATTCCCGATGCTAAAAACATGATCGTCAAACACAGCCTAAAGCCTCTACTCGATTGATCTTTCAGCACGTAGTTCTCCAAATGATCAGTTTTGCGAACGACTACACTGACTACGTGGTACATACTTATTTAACAGACTACGCTAGTTTCTATGCGAAATATTAGGTCGGCAAGAAAGTTCTTGCGGTTTTCGTTATTTTGATTTCATAATAAAAACCACAAGAACTTTCTTTCCAGCCTAATAAAAATTGTCTTTGTCGATTGCAAGAAACAGCAAGAAGCTTCTCTTTTTCTCTAATCATCTTGATAAGTTAAGATAATTATTCGGAATAAGAGGTGAAATGAAATCCTGTCCATTTATTGTTCTGTTCTGAGTTTCGAATGCGGTACTCTTGCCAATAGCATTTTTATTTGGTAATCCTTCTCGCAGGTGTTCGCAATTTATTAAGCGATTCATTATTATTCCCGGTCCTCCAAGGTTACGTATCGAAGTATCGGAGCAACTTGTATATTGTATAATTATTGCGCAACGTTAGCAAGCATATCGTGACAAATTCAGAAACAGCATGGCCAGACCTGCGGCTCGCCGCGCCGCGATATTTGCAATGATCGAGCTCGGTCGTGCATAAACAACTATCCCCAGGGCTTGCGTCGCACGTTCGTACGTACATACGTCAGTCGCGGAATGCCATCGCGCGAATTTTCCGCGTTATTTCGCGACAACGAGAATCCCGCCAATTGGTCGACCGCGACCGTAATTAACGCTCGGAACTTGGAAGACGGTTACTTTTCGCGATTATACGCGTATGTACATATGTACATACAGTGACTCAAACAATTGATCAAATGTTTAATTTTGTTTAAATTTTTATTTAATTGAGCACATGTTAATAAGATATGGAACAAAATATTTTATTATAATTACATACATAGTTTTCGTAGTTCATATAATACAGAATTAACTTAAATATGTTACACTTTTTTTAAAAAATTAAATGAAATTAACAAATTATGTAATGATCAAATTTTTGAGTTTGAAAAAATGAAATATTAGTACTTCGTGTACCATCCTTTCGCTTTCAATACGGCTTCTAGGCGTCTTGGCATACTATCTATTAAACTTTTACACTGTTCAGTCTTAATATTTTCCCAAGCAGTTTTAACTTCAGACCACGATTCAATAATACTTCTTGAATTGTGATCGAAGTTGGCAACCGTTCTTTTTAGTAAACCCCATAGGTATTCTATTGGGTTCAGATCAGGAGACTGTGGGGGCCAGTCTAAAGCAGTAAAACCATGAGCTATTAACCATTCTTTGGTGATTTTTACCGTGTGTTTAGGGTCATTATCGTGCTGAAAAATGACTTCTTCTGCGTTCTTATTCCATCTTGCCAAACTTCCAATTAAACTTTTCTGCAGGATGCATGTGTATGATGTTGCAGTCATTCGACCTTCAATTTTTTGAAGGTCTACCAAATTTCAGTGTTGGATGAACGTGATGCGACCGTATCTACTTGTTCTTTATTTCCTCGTCATGTCCATTCGCGTCCGTCGCACCCAAAACGATTAATTTTCGTCTCGTCTGTGACCATATTACTCGTGCCCAATCGAGATCTGTATAGTTTTTATATTTTTCGGCAAACTGCAGTCGAAGCTTCTTGTGCCGCTTTGTAAGAAGAGGTTTCTTTATTTTTGCACGTCCTCTTAAACTCACTTCTCACAGTGCATTACGCACTGTTTCAGCGCTTACGTTAATATTATGGTGTATGACTAAATTTTTTGCATCTGTATAGCATTATCAACGCTACCATTACGGATTGATCGTATGATTAATCGCTTTGTGGTAGTGGATAACTTTGATTTTCGTCCTGCTTTATTTTTTAGTATGTTTTCTTTTAAAGTTTTACGTACTGACGACACAGTACCAACAGAGCACAGTACCTTCTTGGAAATTTCGCGATGAGAAAGCCCAGATATTAATAGTTTTTTAATTTCTGATATTTTACTTGCTTTTATTGGTCTTACTATGAAATATGACTAAAAATATTTTTTTTATTAATTATTTTATTACAAACGCGCGCGCGTATTCTCAAATGTTTAAAAATAACGTATACGAAGTACTAATATTTCATTTTTTCAAACTCAAAAATTTGATCATTACGTAATTTGTTAATTTCATTTAATTTTTTTTTAAAAGTGTAGCATATTTAATTTAATTCTGTATTATATGAACTACGAAAACTATGTATGTAATTTTAATAAAATATTGTGTTCCATATCTTATTAACATGTGTTCAATTAAATAAAAATTCAAACAAAATTAAACATTTGATCAATTGTTTGAGTCACTGTATACGGTATACAATACAATATGTATTTGCTCTCTTGTCCGTTTTCGATTAAAACATAATGTCAGAGATCGTGATATCAGAAAAATTGAACCCTCACCGGCCAATCTCAGACTGGATGTTATAGTGATCCTTGAAATCGATGCCTCGCCGAATGGTCACATCTCGATAGGGAAAGCTCGGCTCGATCTCTGAAAAACAAATCAAACACTCTCGTCAGATTCTCTCGCGTTAAAACTGTATGATCGAAACTGCGCGATAGAAACGTCTCCGCACGTAAACGAAGCTGGTAAGCGATATTTTATATTTTATAGGATCACCTAATAGAATACTTATTTCATCTTTCACAGAGAGTCCTATTCTGTTGCGACACTACGAAAAATTTTGTCAAATTCGTCTAACGCGCTAAAGGCGGAAGTATATTGAAAAACCACATTATTTAAGGGAATTTCTTTTTCCCCGCGATCAAACATAAAGTACCATTGGTAAAAAACTGCAATGTTGTTTATTCTATACCATGTAAGGGCTGTAACCAACTATATATATATAGGACAAACGTCTAGACTTTTGGAAACTCGGATCAGAGAACATAGACATAACATATTTTGACCTCCAGCACAACACACTGCACTGACGAGACATTCAATTGAGTTCGACCATGCTTTTGATTTTCAAAATGCAAAACTAGTAGAAAAAGAAGCCAATTTGCACCAAAGGATTTTATTAGAAACAATTCACATGATTAAACAGCAGAGCGTAAATCTTAGGTATGAAACTCCCAAGATACGTGGCTATTACGCAACATTACTGAATCAGTAATGTTTTATGATGAATTTGTCTAGCAAATAAAATCGTTTAAAGGCTTAAAATACATCGAAAGTAGACTGAATGTCAATTAATAAATTACCACAACTTCGTTTGGTATACAAACAGTGAAACTTGTTGCCTGGATTTTTCACGGTTCATATTTACCGCCAAATATTGATTGGCCAATGGGTCGATCGATGTTCTCTGATTTAGTTGCCTCTTCAAATTCTAACGTTTCTCCTCAGTCAATATATCACAGGCATGGAATCAACATGTGTTCTAAAGTTGTCAAGAGCTTAAAAAGATTTTGTCACATAGCAAGTATGTTTTTGGTTTTTTGCTTAAAATTTTCGGTTTTGTGAACGGAATACAACACACACAAATTTTATTTTAATTCAATAATTTTTACAGACGCAATTATATGAATATTTTTCTTGAAAATGGTCTAAATTTTTGACCGAAACGTTGAAAATTTCGTGGTAATTTGCAAAATTGCTTAAGTAGTAGCATCAGATCGAATCAGTGCGCTGAAATCAGTATTGTTCGTTATTAACAAATTGTCGATCGAGATCAGGGAAACGGTTATATTGAAAAAATTCGTAAAAATTCGGATCGCGATTGGAGAAAACACAGTCGATGGGAATGAAAGCTGATCGCGCTGAAACTCGACTCGTTTCCCTTTACAGACGGTGATTTCCGGTGACGTTCCATCGCGATTCGCGACACACGTGGATATTCTGCCCGGCAACACCGGCTCGTTTAATCGAAGACCTTGTGTTAATCGTCTATTTTTCGATGATCGAGAGTGTACGAGGGAACCACGCCAACTAAACATTTCTGACGGTCGTGTATATTTAGTGATTTTTTACTTTTCCGGGCTACCGATGGCGATGAATGTAGCTTTAAAGTTTTCTGTTTTACTTTGAGCTAGCAGATTTTTGCGATGGAATCGTTCGACGGTAAACGCGCTGAATTGCCGTCGAAAAAAGCGGAAGCTTCTCGCGGCCACGACCTCATTTCACCCTTTTGTACGAGACAGCTGCCTCGCGCGGCGCGGCGCGGCGGCGCGCCGTGCGGCGACCTCCAGTTGGAAACAACGATGAAACTGAGAACTTGCTCGAACTGTTCGAACATACCAAGTATGTATTCGGTTGAACGTTCCCTTCATCGACCCGGATTCCAGTGAATCACCCTGCAGCGAATTTATTTAAAGAAAAACCACGAATCGAGCACTCCCCCGTGTCGAGAATGAAATCATCGGGACCCTCGGAAACTTCGACTGTATTAGAAATCTGAGTTATCGTCGCGTTTTGAGCTGCAACAACAAGATGTTGCTGTCAAGAGATTTACCACATTTTCCGAAAAAGTCGGATCGTAGTTCTATTATCTTTGCAGTTGTTGAAACCATCAAGATGCTTCTGTGGGAAATTACGAAACGAATTGTGAATGCGATTGTGACGAAAATGAATAAATTAAATACAAAACTGAATAAAATAAAACGGATAAAAAAACGAAAGTTCCACTTTGTCTGATTTCTGTGTCTGAAATACAATATACATAATAAGTTCACGAAACACAATTGATCCGAATCGAAAAAGAAGAACATGCCAACGGGAAAATGTTCTCGATAATCTACGACATTCCACAGTACTTCTCCGCACCCGCAGAAAACGAAGGTTCAAGAAACAGAAAACAACGGTAGCAACAAACTCTCTTGACCCCATTCGCATGCACCACCCAAATATACTAATAGACGACTCCGCCGAACACTGACGCGGTTCAGAGAAGAAGAGAACACGGCTACAGGAAACGTTCTCCGACTGGAACAATCCCAGCAACTCGTAATCTAACAATAAGATGTACAGGTAGGAAAAGGATCCAAGTAAGAAGACGGACGACGACAAATTATTTCTGATTCTTTTTACCTGCACCGCGCAACAGATAAGATCGCCAAAAAGACGCGGTTAATCCGAATCGAGAGAGAACATGCAAGAAAATATACTCTGCGATCTGCCACAATGATGTCACAGGAAGACGACAGTGGTACCGGTAACCTCTGTTGAGCCCCGTTTCGCTCGCACCACTCAAACATCCTAATAGACGAAACTACACCGAACACATTAGCTCCTCGTAGTCCTAGCATATCCTAAAACCACCATCTCAGGATCCACGTGGAAACATGACGAAGTACCCAGGACGATGATTGGACCCTTACCGCCGACCGGATCGGTTTCGTCGACGCGAATCATCCTCCTGGCGCCGCTCCGTGAGCCTTGCGAGATCAGGATCTTCCGTTCGCCAATCGGGCAGAGGGTGTTTTGAACGCGGAAATCGCGATCAAGATCGCGGTTGGTCTCGATCTCGGGCCGATCGCGACGATTACCGGCCGATCCGGTGGACTCTGAAGACGATTATTGACTATCGCGTTTGCGGCGCGAGTCCCGGTGGCCGACGCGTTCGGGTGCCTCTTCTTCTCGGCTCGGACGGATTTAGATTTTCGGCGGACGCCGCGGATTCTGGTGGCGGGTCACGTGGCCAGTGGCGTTCTTCTTCGAACCGTTCCTCGCTCCTCTCCTCGTCTGCTCGAACTTTGCGACCAACCTGCGATCGTCTTCGTTTCTCTCTTCTTCTTCTTCTTCTTCTTCTTCTTCCTCGTCTTCCTGTCTCTGTCTCTGTTTCTATGTCTCTCTTGAGCCGCTCCATCCGCGGCCTCGATGTCGTCTATGGATTATGGATCGACAATAGACTGAATAGACTCCCTTCGACGTCGCTCAAAGCCAACTGGAGGACGCCCGGCGTCGCGGCGCGGTCCGTCGACACGAGGCGATCCCAAACCCGGTTGAGAACCACATGGACCGCGACCGAGCCGTCCACGTCCACGGTTATTCAGGTTTTAGGGTGAACCAGTTTTAACGCTTACCGCAGTCCTCACGAACCGATGCCGAGTCTAGAACACCGGGTCTAGGAGCATAGTTCGATCTTGGCTGACAGTGTCTGTCTGGATTGAATTCGACCTAGTTTTCAAACAACGTCATCCGATTTTTTAGACTTCGCATTCTGAACAATTTCTACCCTCTTTCTTCTCTAGCTTCCTTAAAATGTACTTCGAAAGACGGTTCCTCGAGTGGTCCTAATTTCAAACAACATTTCTTATCAACACATACAGAAAAAATTCAAAACATCTTATTTCTATATTTTTACGCTAACGCAATTTCCGCTACGATCTTCGATTCACACCGTTCAATCCAATATGCCAACAACGGCGTTCGCAGAATTGTTTCTGGCTACGTTTAGACAATTTATTTGAGCGACGCAGTCCTTCTCCATTCTGTATAAAGGGCCTAGCCCTAGCCGATTATGGTCGAAACTGCCCTTGGAGGCTAGAGGTTTTGCAGTGACTATCGAACCATTCGAAAGCTGACCAAGAATAACCTCTCTGACAACGAGTAAAATTTCAGCCCTCCGATGCGTTCTAAAATTCTGAAGAAAATGTGACGTATTTTGGATCCTAATTAAGGCGCATTTTACAGAATTTTTCAGATTTTTTTGTTGCAAACTGTGCTTGTAAAAGATGAAAAACCAACAAGTGTACCATATATACTTACATATGTAAAGTGTAACAACCTTTTATTTAAATAAAATTTTATTTCTTATTTGCAAATAAAAGATTATTTATTATTTGGATTGAGGTGGAAATCAAATAAATAGTTTTTGGTCTTCTCTTATTTCTTGTATTTTGTGTACACAATGAACACGTACGCGTTTTTTGTCTGCTATAGCAACCTTTTCAGGTATACATACCGCCAGTGGGCGGGCCCGTCCGGAGGGCCCAGATGCCAATAAAAAAAAAACAATTTAATTTATTATTTGTCAATAGAAATAACTTTATTATTTTAAGTAGTAATTCGTTTAGACTTGCACAAATAGTAAATAATTATTTGCGTTCCGTAATTTGACGATGCGCGAACGTATCTACAATGATTTTCAATCTTCTCGTCTCTTGCGTCCTCGCGAGGACTGTCAATTCTTTTTCTCCTAGACGCAAAGTTTTTTTGGAAAATTTGTTTTTTAATATTGCATTGTCATCCAGTTCTGAGCTATGTTTAAAGTTTCAAGTCTCTAGCTCATAGGGAAGTTGTTTAAAATTTGATTTCAATTTGGCGGATACAAACTAATGAAGCTACAATAATATGAGCGTGGTAATAATAAAATATCATAGCAAAGCAGACATATCATATTATTTCAATGCGAGATACTGTAAATCATTTAAATAAAACGGAACAATTTTTTCTTTATATTTACTCACACAGCAATTATTTATAAGAAAAAGGGCAATTAACAATAAAACGAACACAGTGATTTCTCGATAAATGTTTCAAAAGTCTGGCCCATAATTGTCCCAGAATGTATCACTTCTACCGCGGGATATAGCCCGTGAGGAGCCATGAAGCTCGGGAGGGGCGTGTATATCGGTGTGAGACCAGGATACCACTACTAATTCAATAACAAAACTTCTTTACTTTTCGTTATTTTTCCATGGGACTTTCACCACCATATCCATGGCAATTTTCTAATGATAATACAGTAAGTCCTTGAAGTCTTGAAGTATTTTTCACTGATAGTCTTTGGAGCTATTTTGAAATATGCTAATAACGAAGATATGAAGATAACGAAGTGTTTGCTTCTGTACAGCGCACAGTGGGCCAGATCGCCGCGCTAGCTGTTTACGCCTATTTCACCATTATTTCAAAACATAAAGATCACATTAAATATTATTGAATAAAAAATATATAGTTATCAATAAATAATGAAGGTGACCACAATTTTTTATTAAAGAAAAATTTTTTGTATTGAGATTTGTAAAAGACTGTGTACTGATTACTTTTTGTAGGAAACATTTTTTTGTCACACCACCGGAAATGTTTGAAAAATCGTGTGAATAATTAATACAATTGAAAACTGGCTATTCGGAATTCAATCGGAATGAAGTTTATTACATTTAATGAAATAACAAAAATGTGTTATTATTGTCTTATTTAAAGATTTACAAATATTCAAACAAGATTAAGTATTATATTTTACAAAGTTGTACTCTGACTATAATCAATTAATCATACGGATCTTCTGCTTATGTGACTGCATTTATCTATTCATAAACAAAAATTTATACTAAATTTCTCTTAACAAAGGTAAAAAAACAGGTTTTAAATATGGAAAAACTGCTGTGATGCTATATTACGATGCTGTTATGTACTATGATTTCTCAAATACAAATGATTCAACTATATATATAAGCTAGCAAGAAGTTCGAATGTTTATCAATGGTCGTATAATCTAAAAAAAATTCATAAGATTGGTCTGCGTTAGGTCTTTACACTCTCAAGAGCAGCTGAGTGGTCGTCAATGCGTCTCGAGCAACGCGACTCGCCGCGGAATTGCGTGTCACGCGACGCTTTAAACCATCATAATTTTCACCGTGGGCTGAGGGTGGACGCGAAATTTGCAGGATCTTTTAGAGGAGACATTGCTGAAAATGTTCCACTTTGTTAGAGCTTTAGCTTTTTTTAACTTTTTAACTTATCCCTTGTCAAAGGTGAGAAACTTTGACGATTTTCCTTACTTGACTCAGGATTTTTTTTTTATAACAAATTATGAACAATAATGTTTAGTTCCTGGTGCGTTCTCAACACAGACATACATTCTTCGTATAAAAAAATATTGGGCACTTAATCTTCAGTAGGTTTTCCAGGACATCGTTATGAAGAAAAGGAATTTTTTCGGTGATAAATCGTATTTGAAAAAGTTTGATCTTTGAACGCTTATTGTGACGAGAGTTTTTAATAACTGTAATTATTATTATCGTTTTCGAATGTAATGGACATTTGAGGATATTCTGGAGGTAATATAAAAACGCAACAACGTTTTTGAAAATTTGACAAGATATAATTCTTACTAAATTAATGCAATTATCAAAGTTTGGGTTCGATTCACTGCACCGTTTAAGAATTATAGCAACTTAAAGGTTGCGCATTTTAACACGTCTTCGTATGGAGAATTCATAAAATTCCACTTCAAACCCTATTTAAACCTTGAAAAAACGCAACTAGAAACTCCAGTTTTTTTTTATATGTAGTAAAAAGTATGTAATTAATTATGTTCAAAATTTATTAGGATTCACTAAACAGTTACAGAGCAAAAAAATTATAAACTGTTACGAAACGTCAAATTTATCGTGTTGTCTCTCACTAGTATGGAAGCGCGACAAGTGTGGACCACTGAATGTAGCTACAGAGGGTACAGTATTCGCAAAAGTTTAATGCAAAATATACTCATGAATGGCTTTCATTGCCAATATATTTATGGATTTCGAATTTCTTGTACTTTTGTCTCCTATTGTACCTCCAGAACATCCTTAAGAAACATTGTACATTCGTTAAAAATCAATATGAGGACTTTGATTTTTTAGCTCGTGAACAGCTAGCGCGTCGATCTGGCCCACTGTGCAGCGTAGGCATTCAGCTACTTATGAGTGATAAATTTTCCATGAACATAGTTGGGTTACTTGAATTTTCCTTTCGATAAGAAGGGGAAGAATTCCTACCCAAATAAGTACGCACATAGCATGTATGTACAAAGCTGATAGTATTAACATCAGGCTTAGGGGACTCGTCAAAATGACGGGTTCTAGTCATGTAGGCTTTACGGGGCAAGCAACGGCTGCCGACAGCTTCTTAGCCGAGCGAATAGGCGCGCGCACAACAGTACCAAAGAATTCGCTCAGAAACTCACAATTTAATCTCGAGCCATCGAACAGCATTTCCCGACGTTCTGCGCCGCCGTTCGTTCAAAGGAAAAATCTGTGTGCGCAAAGAGTTCCCAGGAGGCCATCTGTGCACGCCCGGCAATTGGTGTTCGCTTCTCCTCGAAAGAGTGTCTCCGTTTGATCGCGAATTCTCTTTAAGCCGGTGCCTCGTCTACTTCCCGAAACAAAAAGGAAACAGAAACGGGTGGGAGGACGGTTTGGGGGAGGGGGGGGGGCGTGGCGCGGAGGAGAAAGGACTGAAAAAAATTCGATTACACGGCGTCGCCGGCGTAGCAGTGGCGTGTTTCACGGTTGCCCGCGTCGATTCCTTTCTTCCACAATCCCCCGGTTTATTCCGCGTGTTTCTCCCGCGCGTTTTACGCCTCGCACGTTAATGAGATACGCACGGCAGTGAGTATGTATTATCGAGTCGCGGGAGTGTATGGAGGACCGAGAACGGCAGCGTCCCGTTTCGCCTGGCGAGAAGCGATTGTCGCCGTTGAAACGTTCACGCGCGACTTCACCGAAATCTGTGTATCCGCTTCGCGAGCGTGGACCCTCTTCAACCCCTATTTAACCCCTCTCCATCTAGCACCCGGCTGTTTCACGGGGGTCGGACTCGGACCGGGAGCTCTCGCCGTTCCAACGTATCGTTGGTTCTTCTTCCCTCCCCCGTTCGTCGCTCGCAACTTTTTATCTTCATTTTCCAGGATAAACGTTTTGGAGAATCGGCGCCGGGATAGAGGGGGGTGAGCGGCTCACGAATTTCGCGCCGGGACTGACTGCAATTTCCCGGATAGGAGCCCCCGCTTCCGGTGTCGTAGCTACGCGGCCCGGCCGCTTGCCTAGAGGATCGCACGGTACACGCGTGGCTGTGTACACGCGCGCAGGGAATCCCGATGGGATCCCGGCGGAGTAGGCTAAGAGAGCACTCGAGGATGCCCAGCCCTTGGCAGTGAATGGCAGGAGAAGTGGCGGATATTCGAAGCCTCCAATGTTCATTGGTCCGCAGTTGACGTGTACAAGGAAATGGCATTTAACGGATTAAAAGCGGCCATCCAGAGGACCGCCGCGCCGCGACGCGCGAGAGTCCGATAACGGCCGGCTGGAGCCTACACTATTCTTTTCCCTATTTCTCTCTCTCTCTCTCTCTCTCTCGTTTTGGTCCTGCAATCGCTTTATTTCGGACTCGATCGGTTGATAAGGAGATCAACGATTCCCCAGATACGCTCGAAGGAGCTTGTGAAAAAGAGGAATTACTCTTTGGGATTCGTTCGCTCGAGATCGCGCCAGTGTTCGTGGAAGTGGAAGCAAATCGTTCGGTAGAGATTCTTCTGAGGATACAGCACATCTATTATACAGATTGGGTCATCACGCATTATCAGTTCGAGTCACACTTCATACTGACGTTTCGTTTTTGAGAAAAATAAGTAAGTACAATTTTGAGATCGAAGTGAGTTTAAATTCACACTCCTCCTTTCTTCAAGATTTCATTCTTTAGATTTCGTTTGCCTAGGGCCATGCTTAATTTTCTTTGCGATTTACCGGTAGTGATAACCGGAGTGTTAGGCATAAATTTTAGAAATGAAAATACATATTTATTGAAGCGTATTGGGTATTGAGTCTTCCTTCGCAATAATGACACCGTTCACGCGTGTCTAAATAAATATATAAAAAGGGTCAATTTGGAGTGTTAAATCCACAAATAGCCATCAACAGTTTCAAAGTTTTTGGTAGGACCGCAAACTACTTGTCGGCATGTTTGACATGTCTGGTCTACGTGAATGTTATCCCCTTCAAAATAGTCTCCATTAGATATTATAAACTTACGCCAGCGCTTCTTCCAATCTCCTGGAAGAGTTCCACACTTCTGGAATTCGATCTTTGGAGTAGCTTTTAGCTCTTTCAGCGATGCGCTTTTTATCGCGTCTATGCTTGAAAAACGACAACCCTTTAATGTTTTTGTTTCGCGAACAAAAGAAAAGTCAAACGGGGCCATGTCTGATGAATGTGGTGGTTGCGGCATCGTTACAGTGTTGTTTTTGGCCAGAAAATCACGAACAAGCAATGAAAAGCCATGAATTGTTTCGCCACGAACAATCGCTGATCGTACCAACACAACAACGAAAACATGGCTTGAATCGGACTAATACAACCCGCGAAATTACTAAATTCTCGCTACTCTTTTTGAACACTCCTCGTACACATAGAAACACGTTGTCAAGACAGGCCAAAAGAAAGAGGATTTAATTCGTCAAACTCCGCTAGAAATAGTCAAACAGTCAATTGGTTAAACTTCCAGGTGCACAAATGTTTGAAGAATGCGTACATGAAGAGAAAGCCTATACGAGATTGAAAAATTTAATTTATCTCGATGCAGAGATGGCGGTCACGGATGTTCTCGATAAGTTGCTCGTGCGAAAAGGACGTTACACGATCGAAAAATTATTTCCGCGATAGCCTCGTGGCGTTGCGTTGTAATATCCTTTTCTCGTGTGACGCGAACACGGGCTCGGTCGCGGCTGTCGAAATAACGAATTTTCGAAAAGCGATGACGTCGTCGTTCGCGCGCTAACGAGATTCACGCTCGGCGTCTCTCGTCCTGTCCGTGGATCCCACCATTAAAAAACTATCCGGTCCAGTGGCAGGAAAAACATGTGGTCCTCCGAGTTGCGGCAAACAAAGCCACTTCGTCGCGTGAATATAATCGATACGTCTGTCGCGTGCGGATAGACGAAATGATCGAAAACGCTGGATCAAACGGCCATCCGTGATAACATTGACAATTCATTGGCGCGAAAATGTTCTTCTAGTGTGCCCGATGACGCTGACTGCTTGATGTACAGGGTGTACAGAAATTATATGTTTCGAATATCATAGCGAGATTCTACATCCTCTGTTTGGTGGAAATTGATTTAAGAAACGTCGCAGGATTGACCTCCATTTCCAGGTCAAAAGGTCAAAAATATTTTATGATTGCATCCTATTCATCTTAAGAATTAAAAACTACAAAAGGAACCATCGGTCAAAATTCAATCCTCTTGGACAATTATTTTATTTATAATGATGTTATTTATATTATTTTTTTATTTGAATGAAGCGCCCACGGCAACGGCTGCTACACACAATCTCATTTATACACGTATACGAAAGCTGGATGCTGGATTCTGGGATCCTGCCCAATATGCCATCTGACGGCAACCAGTCACACTTTTCTGAGGGAAGTCCGAACTTGTTAGAGGTGACCTCTATAATACACCGTGGTATGTAGTGATCGTCGCGCGTCGTTTAACGAGTGGAGCCGTAGATGGCAGCACAAGTACGCGGTGACGTCGATAACATAGATTTCCGAGTTAAAAATTTCTGGGTTCCTCAGGTGAAGTTTATACATTGTACTGCTTGTTAGTTTTATTATTTCAAATTTCCTGACAGGTTCTGGGTCCTGGAGCTTCAAAGTTATCGCGCGAATAAAGTTCTTTACATTAAAGCGTTGGGAAACCACGCGCGGCAGAAGTGAAACTTCTTGCAGTCTAGTAATGTTTAGAAATAGGTTAAGATTGGACATCGTAAATAATTCTAATGAAGCGACAACAAGATCAGGAACAACTCTCGATGCAGTATATGCAAGACATTTAGACAAAATTGAATCAAGCATATTTATATCGTATTTTAGCTATCACAAGCCAATTGTTTCAATGATAGAATCATAGAAAATCGTAGAAAAAGTAATGAACGATCAATTTTCGAGCAAATGGCTGCGACCGGCTGCATAAGAATGGGGAGAGTATTGGACGTATAAATAAAATAT
The DNA here is from genome assembly GCA_028455605.1 of Lasioglossum malachurum. Taxonomy (NCBI): domain Eukaryota; kingdom Metazoa; phylum Arthropoda; class Insecta; order Hymenoptera; family Halictidae; genus Lasioglossum; species Lasioglossum malachurum. The sequence goes on along the minus strand of CM052318.1, from coordinate 11,625,331 downwards.
ATTCCCACCCTCAAAATTATTGACCTATTGAATTATTTTCCTGTCGCGAATTCCGTGACGCTAATTAGGCTTACACCCTGCCAAAAGAAGTTCCACTGAAAAAAATGTGACACATTCACGACAGAGTCGAAACGCGTCACGTGACCAGACCGTGGCGGATGCGTAGGGCACTATATCGTCGTAAAAGGTGGAGTAGAGTGGGGAGACAAGTCTTACTCCGGCGACTCTGTAATGGACACTTCTTCAGCACGTGCAGCATCGTGTTCTCCATTTCCCCGCAAGAGTCACACTGCACTGTTGGTTTTTTCACTATATTACACAGGTAGTGTATGTATATAGAAATTGTAAGTTTCTGATGTCACGTCTGCCGACGTGTTGCCATAGGTTATAAGCATAGCTAATAAGAGTAGGGTATTGTAACTGTAATTATTAATAATATTCGTTAGATATAAGTAGTCATACTCCGCTCCGATCACCACATCCGATTCTCACGTCATACCATACTATTTACCATACTTATATACCATACTTAACCTATTCCCCGTAGCCGTATCACGTAGCATTCCTCGCAATCATTAATCGCACATCTCATAGCATACGACACATAGCGTAGACGATAAGACACCTATATATTCGATCTCACGATCCCAAAAAACGAGTTGAGTTATTCAGTTCAATTCAGACAGTCAGTCTGTCACTCTCGTCCTGACTCCAGTGAGGCTCGCCGCCTCCTGGACGTCCCGTTCAGGACTCCGACGAGTCCTCACTCTCATCCGACCCCGAGCGGTCTTACTATATCACGCGCTTCTAATCCAAGTTCTTGTAATAACTCCAGTTCATTGTAATCTTATTTCGTACACTACGAATATATTCCCAGTTATTAATTTAATAAGTGAGTCTCGCTTAGTTCATCTCCCTACATCCTCGCGCTTGTGATACTCTCCTTTTCAATTCACGTTCTACCTGTTTCTGCATTTCCAACTCGCACGTCTGAGCCTACCCAGTTGCTCGGTGCATTCCTTTGGTTCCAACGGGAAACGTGGAAGCCTCTCTTTCTTTCAAACACGAGTATCACACGCCGCGCCGCGCCGGTCGTCATTATCAATCACGGAAGCTCGTGCGCGTCAACGAACGCGAAACCGAGGACAGCAGCTACGGGGTATTCCCGTCAACCAAGGACTATCAACGACGTGATCTTCCCAGGACGAGTACGGATCATCGTTCACCCTACAACGACCGAGCCTTATTCGATTGTAGCCGTCAACGAGCAACGAGAGCAGTTCTCATCCAATTGTCCGATAAGTCGCTAAACATTTCCCTGCGAAGATTCGCGCCGTCTGAATTATCTCGCTCTCGTCCGCCGCTTCGGGCGAATCTACTATCTGTAAGCATTAAGTAGTATACGCGTGTCCGCGAAAGTCGTGGTTCCCAGTCAGACGCCGGACGTACGTGCCGCGTGGACAAAAGGTTGTATCGCATTTGAGGATTTGAGTGTCCAGTAAGGGGAATGGGCCGCGGAACGATAATTTCGCGTAAGCCAGACTCCGGGACGTAACACTGAGCACCTACGATATGCAGTATTATTAACTACTTAAATCATTACCCAAGCATATATATATGTTTCTACGTTGTACAAAACAAAGGGAAAAAAAATATACGAAATATTAAAAATATTTAATTTCATTTCTTTTCAATAATTTGTAGCAAATTATTTATATTATTCGTCCGCCGAGAGTTGGCACAGAGAAACTCGTAGGTACCACGTGACGCTCCCACTACGCGCTACACGTCTTCCGCGATGGGCTGAATTGCTTGACGAAAACAGCAACAGAGCGATGTGGCGACGCTGAGCCCCAATGTCTAGCGTTCCCGCCCGATACCGATGCGTAAGAGCGTAAGAGTGGGATCGCAGAATTGAGTGGGGACTCACCTTTCCCCTGCACCCCACTGACGAGATTTTGTGCCAACTCTCGGCGGACGGATAATACATGTGTCATCATTTGTCGCGTCCGTATTTTAGTACGTCTGTGTCTGTATACAGGGTCGGGCATTTATCCTGGCCACCTGGAATACAATCTCGAAAACTAAGTTCCAGAGAAAAAAATATTTCAAATAAAAAGTTTAAGTCAAGGAGGGGCTGACGTAGCAGTCATATCGATTTTAAATTGTCATAATGTTCTCAAGGTCATTCCAAGGTCAACTTTATTTTTTCAAATGGAATGCAGGAGAAAGTTGTTTAGAATGTTGAGTTTTACAACATATTAAAAGATCATGAAAATCGGTGAGGTGGGACCTTTTATGTTCAATTACCATTTGTTTTTCAAGCCATATTCCATAATCAAAGCCATTCGGATTGTGTTATAAACGTTCGTCATGTAATGACAAACCAGCGAGATATTTAAGTGATCTCCTTCAGTTGAGATACCCTGTAATATTCGAATAGATTTTCTCGAAATCTCGTCAAATAATTCTGTCCGTCGTATCTAAGAGACGCGGCACCCAAATCGTTAATTTACAATGAAACAGTGTGTCTCATTAGCGCTTACAATTAGACGGACTCATGACTAATTATTGATTCGCTGCAAGGAGTGCCGAAGCACCTGTTTCCGAGAGATGCTGGATCTACAACAAAACCGTCTCGACGTTATGCAGGCCGCGTCTCTGCGTTTCGTTTGGCCAGCCGCTAACGAACTATGAATTTGCGGGGCCGAAAACAAAAAAAAAAATTGGGGGAGGGAACACAACGACGGTGACTCGGTTAATCCAGTTTTTCTGTGAAAAGTGCGGGCGCAGCTCGATGAATTATTCACCGTCCGCTATTTGTCCGATCCTCTTGGGGAAGTGAACGTACCGTCCGCGGGGAAACAGTCGAAACGAGAGTGAGAGAAAGCGAGGGAAAGAGAAAGAGAGAGAGAGAGAGAGAGAAAGAGATCGTTCGTCTCCGCGGAAAATCGTACGGCTGGAAGCGAGCGGGACAGAGGCAGAGCCGATGACGCGCGAACGATACGTCAACAACCATCTGGCCGTTAATGAGAACGCGAGCGGACGTGTGCCTCACACGCAAACATCACGTAGCGAAGGCGCACGCTTCCATGGTGGACGCGTCCGCATCGAGGACACGCCGGTTTACCCTGAGCACAATCTGACGACCTGCATTAATCGTTGTCGTCAATCAGAGGAGGCAGGCCTCGACCGATAGAATGCGATTAATCTCGATCAGCTCGTCTACCGTGAACGAGCGGTACCGAAGCGTCGCGCGACGGTTTCAGGGGGAACGTACAATTGAGTCGGTTTCGGGAACAGTCTCGACCCTGGGCCCCCCACAGCCTGCCAGTGCCGTAAACACGGTATCGCTCGTCGAGAAAGTTGAAATGAGCTGCATCTTATCAAATAGAACTAGTGCTCCACTAATTGGATACCGGGGCACCAGACATTGTTTTCCCGTGTTGGTAGTTCAATGAGATTCTCCGCACTTCAATGAAAACGCAAGTTAAACGGAATTATCCTGGTTTCATAATCGTAATAGTATAAAGAGCATGACACTTGTCTGCGACATGTTTCGAGCGTACTGCAACCGCGTGCTCCGGAGATGTTACTTCAATTTAGAAGATTAATAATAGTTAGTGCAATAATCTCCAGTAGAACAGAATCTACCCTACCATTGTTACGCAAGGGGCATTCATGCGCTGTAGAAGCAGTGTATCGTCACCGGGAGATGTTGTTACAAGACGCTGTCATCTCTAGGTCAAATATGAATATCGGAACGTGGACTCGAGCCAATGATACAGGGTCTCCAGGGTCTTCTAGCTAGACGGTGTTAACATGTTCTACAAGCGAAACGAAAAGACATGCAGTGACGAGCAAAAGTGTAAACACACTTCGTTTGTTTTACATAAAACGTGATAATAATTATATGGTGAATGTGATAAACAAAACATAACAGTTTATGTTCGATAATATTAACAATATATAGAATATTTTACAAAAATAAGGAGTTGTAGCAATGTTTACAGTAATATTTTTGACTGAAAGAGCTGGTTTGCGTTTCTTTTCTTTCGCTTTCATTCCGATTCTCTTTAATGAACGGCGAATGGTTCATTCACTTGCATTTACTCCAATGTCTTGAGCCGCGATTTTTGGAGTTTTATGACTTTCAGTCCGAAGACGATGAGTAATTTCACGTGCAGCTCTGTCAGAAACCAGTCGCGGTCTACCGTTTCTTGAAGAAGTTGACATACTACCATAGGTTTTCTTAATTTTTGCAACTATCGTAGACTTACATCACATTTGACTGCAATTTGCCTTAATGAAAAACCTTTATCTAAGAAGAAGAATAACTACGTAAACACTAGTCTAAACGTGTCTTACGACAGTTGGCTATCAGTACTTGTTGATAATTTCATTTCCCTAGCATATGTGTACAATCTTATTCGTTTCTGATGATACGTGCATAAATGTAAACATTGCTACTGATCCATATTATTGTAAAATATTCTATATATTGTTAACATTATCGAACATAAACTGTTATGTTTTGTTTATCACATTCACCATATAATTATTATTACCGAATCTTTATCATTCAATTGAAAAATATCTTCTATTATCATATTTTATGTAAAACAAACGAAGTGTGTTTACACTTTTGCTCGTCACTGTAAGTTTGTAGATACTATTAACAGATCTTTATTTTTAATACAGAATCACGACAAGCTAATTTATTTACAGGGGCCGTGTTTATTACGGGGTTTTTCTGCCTCCACTTTTTTCAGTACAGACAGAGATAGATCATATCCACTTTTAGCTTCGAACAGAACCTATACCCACCATTATCACGCTAAAAATAGGTATAGGTTCTATTCCATGCTTAAAATGGATATGATCTTGTATAGCAGTCTATAATGACAAAAGTGGAAGCAGAAAACCCCGGGCGTGAGCGCTCTCATAGATTCTCTCTGCTATATAATCTATAAGCAGGAACTCGTGGAAAGGAATGTATTCGCAGAAACGGTAGAGAAAGGTTGACTCACAAAGAGAAGTGAACATACCTCCTCCCCCATCCCCCTCCCCGATGAAAACATTAACGAATTACGATACCTGTGGAACATATAGGTTGAAATTAACTGGTTAGCGTCCGCAGTGTCGATATAAACAATTTCGGACTAGGCCCACTTTGGTCTTCTTCGATCATATGTATATTATCCTTTGTTTATACAGGGTGTTTAGCAACAGGTGGGCGAAAATTTAAGGGGTGGTTCTCGACGATAATATAAGACGAAACTGATGTCCGTTTCGTCTGTGAGCGAGTCTCGCAACGTAAATCAAGTTCGATAAAGTGCAGTGTTTCAACATTAAAGGATTACCAGTTCTTTACATTCTCCTCATTCCCCTCAGTAAGCTCTCTGTAAATTCGTAGTGCGTGTGTATGATATTGAAAATAGTGCTAGAGCATATGTGTAGTTTGTTCCAGTGTATTATGTACGGTGTTATGAACAGTGCAGATTAAGAATTTGTGGATATGTGTGAGAACAGTTTAAATGGATTTTAACGAGTAGATAGGTTCAATGTCGTCCAACGATCTTTTAAACATTTTCACCTCGCCTGGGGCCCCAAATGAGAACCAAGGTATGCATGCGTTTGTCACTTGATACGAGACTGTCGCGCGCCTGTGTGACGTACGCAACGTACACTTTTGTTAGAAATGTTGCACCATTTTAGGCGGATTTTTAACAGTTAATTACTAAATAACGAAGTCGAAATCGCAATTTTTGTGTTCTTCATTTTCGTCTTATATTATCGTCGAGAACCACCCCTTAAATTTTCTCCCACCTGTTGCTAAACACCCTGTATATGCTTTCAGGGAATCACAAATTGTCCCCTAGTACCGGACACAGTAGAAAGTACCATGGTGTATGTGTCAAGTATATCATGGTGAAAACATTCTTTGATATCGGAACTAACCCAGTGAAAGAGATGGCGTCAAGTCGCAAAAAACACCGCTAAGAAAGCTAGAATAAGGTGTGCTGTAGCAGTACGAATGAAGGTAGCAGTACTTCTATTAAATAATGTACAAATACGGAAAAAGTACGGTTAAGGAATAAGAAATGTCCTTCAGCGACACTTGCGGAATGCAAATGCAAGCAGAGAACCTAACCCAAAGGATAGCATAGAGAAAAAAGGCGGGAGAGGAAGGCCAAAGAAGACGGAACGAGGCACTGGAGAGGACAAAGATCCATACAGATCCATACAGATCCATCCAGTGAGACTGGATCAGAAAGTAGACCCCTATACGAAAGGCAAAGGATGCTGCATTCTCGAAGGAGAAAACATTAACACAACAAGAGAAAGAGGACCCCTCCTTTGTTTCTTTTTCCCCCCTCCTCCCACAGTACCCTTCCCCCTGAATCTGTTACTGTGGCAGCGCAGCTAGGAGATGGGTGATCTGTGCTTCCTGCGCCAACTACATCATAATTAAGATACGAACACTTCAAATATCCCTTGACCTACCAACAACGTTTAACATTCGATATAACACTACTATGTTTTATTCGCAACAAGTAAATCTCTAACGCCTCTTCTTCTTTTGAAGTTCCCCGCTCGACACCGCCTAGTGGCGGAACGAGAGGGTGTCATATTCCATCCTTTTATGTACATCGAAACACATCGCTGCTCGGCCGACCACTTTATGGTCTGCCGGAAAAATTTATGGGACCTGCAAACTTTCAGCACACTCGAGAAGCCGTCTCAAGGCTTCTGCTTATATTGAAAGAGAACTGTAGTACAATTATTATAGCATAACTTATACCGTTTTTGTTTCTCTGAATACAAAAGAATGAACCACAGTTAATCCAGTTTTAAGAAGCACGTGTAAAAACATCCTACAATAGTTAACTCGTGAAATGTTCGTGAAACAAAAGAACAATGCTTAGCCACATGAGTCGCTAAGAAAGAATACTTTAGTCGGCATAATATGTGATGTGTAGACTGTGGATCTTTATGCAAAATAAAATTTTTGTACATCAATTGCAAGCTATAGGAGCTAAATAAAGATTTATTTTCCTCATTAATGATTTTTATATGTTAAAAATAGTGTATCGGCATTGTTATACTCTTTTATTCTTTTTCCTGTTTTGAATCTCAGCTACTCATTTTTGTCATAAATGCATAAAATCCGCGGTCTAGTGATGTATGACCATCGTTGGAAGTATCAATATTTTCTACTGTTCTCTTTTGTATGAACTCGGCTATGAACCCCGTTCATTCACGCGTTTCCAGCGCGTGAAACCGCCGACGAAATGGAATGTTTTATTAGGTGCGTGTCTATCACTTGACGCAGCGCCGGCGTGGTATCGGGTCTAGACGGATCGTCGAATTTCTCTGGCAGTCTGTACCGGATGAAAAGCTGATTAAGATCGATTCGGCAAAATTATCCCTGTAATCCGTTCCTGGCGAGCGGATTAAAGGGATCGCATCCAAATAGGATTTCGGGTGGCAGGAACGAAAGCGATCCCGGTTCCGCGGCCAGGTTCGAGTGTCCTTCGTGTCGTATTATCATCCCCACGAAGGCACGATCTAAGGGGGGAGGGGCATTTGTCATATTTCCCGGGGAGCTAGTGAGAAAACGAGACGTCGCGTCGCGTTGCGCCGTGCCGCCATGCCGGTGGGTCGGTGGGTGCATATAAAAAGGAATTAATTTCGCGGCGTGCTCGCCGCTGTGAATTCTCAAGCGACTGGAAAAGAAGAATTCCACAAAGAGCACGCTGGAGATCGTCTAATGAGGGAACGTGTTCAAAAATCCTCGTCTGCAACTCATTGTAAAATCGAATTACGCGAACGGCCGACGGAGGAAGATGAATATTGGCCGGCCCTGCCCCCGGGGACCTTAATTAAGCCGGCCATTAAAATTAAACCACCGCATCGCGGTCCAGGAATTTTTAACAACCGCCTAACCAGGAACTGTGCCACGGGATCTTACTGTTATGAGAGTGGTCGATAGTTGCCTCTGACACCAGCGAAATAATCTCTGTCGTGAGTCGTGACTAGACAATCTATAGTCGGGGACAAAATTGAGTGAATACCATTTAAAAACGAATACTTTTGCTAGAATTGGACCAAACGATTTGAATCTTTTGTGACATGTTAGAAACATTAGTTTACTAAATAGTGGATTAACAAAAATTAGTTTTTTTTCAATTTAACTCTCTTACACTGATTGCCCTTTGAATAATTACATCTAGGCATTTGATGGTCAACATAAGCATAACGTCTATTGTTTAGGTTGGAAACTGTCGACTTAGCTGTTTTATAAATTGAAAGTTTTGATAGTAACGAATTTCTCGTTGTACTCGAGTGTACCCGATTCGACTCGCACTGATTATACAAAGTGATATACAACATATACGTACATATACAAAATGATATATTTTAATCTATAAATACAATTGCTTCCAGAACCATTTGTTGTTTCTGGCTATCTCCTTCCAAATAAACAGATCGAAAAGTGAAGGTCAACCTAATATTTTTTAATGGGATCACGTAATTTTCTTTACATCTATCATTAATTTTAAAGCTGTGCTATATGTTCGAAGTATACGGTGTGTCTCAAAGTTCCTTCAACACCCGGAAATGTGAGATTCCTGAGATCATCTGAAGCAACATTTTCCTTTGCAAAAATGGCGACCGCGGCTTTGTTCAGGAGTTATTTGTTTGTTAAGGAACCGCGCGCGTCAACTGTCAATTGCCCGACTGTCATTTCCGGATGTTGAAGGAATTTTGAGACACCCTGTATATTGATTGACGTAAAACAACTATATTATTTTCAGTTACAAAGGGGGGGGATAATTGCTTTCATACACATTAAAATAGGGTATCCTCTACGAGTGTGACGTTTCTGTAATGACAAATTGAATGGCATGGATTTTCCCTTGACAATAGAATGGGAATGAATCTGAAAATTGATCTGACGTTTTTAGATTTCGTTTCCTTGGAGTTTAATTTCGGAAATTGTTAGTAGGTTTCAGTGTAGGGAATAAAGGAGGTCATAGACCAATAATATGTACTATAATAGAATGTGCGAAGAATCTAATTCTTGATGCTTCGATTAAATTCTACGGCTACCACAAGAGATTTCATCTCTGTCTCAGGATTTAACAAACGCTTGATATATACCGTTCCATTAATTTAATATTAGAGGAGTATTTATTTATTATTGTCTGTTCGACGTGCACCGTGCATATTCTGCTTACGGTGATCAATCTTAATGAGGCCCGCTACCTCTGTGAAATTTGAAACTAGACTTATCCTATTTCACTAAGGTCGAGAGCGAGACCCGCGCGCATCACACAAAGCGTAACAGCGAATAAAAAAAGCTACGTAGACTAATGAGAGAGCCAACGTTTTACTGTCATTTGCATTTCAAATCAAATCAGGAAAACGAACCTGACAGGAATCTTGGTTTGCTCAGACTGCGGTCGACTACAGAGCTGTACCCTCTTATTTGGATTTTAACAGTCTTGGCATGAAAAGAAAAAGAACAGGACATTTTTCTTTTAGTTCCATTAGACAGAAACACTGTATATACCATATAGTATCATCATGCTCAATTATACAAAACCAAAAACTCATCTTTTCCCAATAACAGTCAAGGTTAATATGTAAAAGAAACACCTTGTGCTATATTATGTATTCACGTCCACGTATAGTCGCGTCGGTATTTTAGTTGACGCGCTTATATTTTTAGAAAATTTAAGATAAAAGCGTGTAATAAAAGTAAATTACATATGAATTTGTAACAGAAATATGTGTATTTAGTTATCATAAATTCAACAGAAACAGTAATTTTACTTTATATCAAAAAACAATAATAAATTAAAGATTTTTTATATTTTTATATTTCAAGTTAACGCTAAATATAATGTAAATAATATTATGTTTAACTCAATATGATAATTAAATTAAAATTATCATAACTAAATATAACTAATTATTTAGTAAGAAGCATAAAGACTCACGTCTAGGTCGCGCTCTGATTGGTCCGTGTTTTTCGTTAATGGCTCCTAAACAAACAATGTTTCTTCAAATAATTTCAGGAACCTCCCATTTCCGGCTGTTGAAGGAATTTTGGGACACCCTGTATAGCATTCCATCTAAAAAATTGAAGGTCACTTTCAGTTCTTAAAAAAATCTTCTGTGCACCATTACATTATACTTATGTAACAGACCAAACATATTATGCTTCAGACAAATGTTTTCTTCATATACCATACATACAATAACAAGTCTCATCACTGCTTTTCCTTTCGTCATCATTCAAGATATTTTCCAAATTGGACATAAAAGATTAAATGCATTAATAGAGACACTTGATGTGTTCGTTCGAATAATTTTCGGCAGGAGCAGTAGCTGACTTGGAAACTACTCTTAAACGTCAATAGAAATAGAAATGAACAGATATAAAATTCGAAAATTGTTTTTTAACGTATTTAAATGTCTCCTTAAGAGAATATGAATTGCTTGACTGAGCGTCTGCTGCGTTGGCAGCGTGGCGACTATGTTTGAAATTTAAATTTCGCGGGAAATAGATCACTCGTTCAGGCAGAACGGCTCGCTCGTTTTGCCCCGAAATTTCAGTAACATGCCAGAGGTCAGTCGGCATTCGCTTTGGCGCAAAACCGCAGAGAACCTACCGCGCTAGACGAATCGGCCTCATTCGCCATCACAGAACCGGAAGAGGACGTCGAAAAGGTGTTTCGTGCCTGGCACTCGCGCCTATCACCGAAAACAGAAAATCCATTTCGGCTCTACTAGCGAACTTTCGCGGGTCGAGAGGTACAAGTGTTTTGTGCCAAAGTTGGTCAGCGCGCGGGCAAGTATGCGATGAGTTGAAGCAAAATGGCGGGACGGTGTAATTAGCGAACGGCTGGGCTCACGATCCCGAGGATATCAATGGTAAATTGCGATTCGGTGTTTCTGGACTTTCTGATAATTAAACATTCGTTCGGCGAAACTGTTGGTAAACGACTAGGTACGCCGATTTCCAACTTTGTATAACGATCCCGGGGTGAACCGTCCGACCGTGCTATTGGCAGAATTTCTGAATCGATTCCCGTCTATGAAACTAAAATGCAAACAAATGCCGCAATCAAGCGCTCCTTCGAACGTGATTCACAAGTGATTGTTACACGGCTCGAAATTAATTCATTTTCAATTCGAATTACGTTTACACTAGCTCCCAGAGCTCTCGCCATCAGTGGCTTTCAACTGAATGTACTCCGATTCTTCCTTGCCTGGATCTATTTTGACAGATAAAAGTTTGCATTCGATATAAGACGACGATGTATTTTTTGTAACAAGAAAGTTTCTATTCCCTCTTCTTCTTTAGAAGTTGTCCGCTCGACGTCCATTTTCCGTGAACACTCTCCGCCACACTCGAAAAAATCAATTCAAGCCGCATAGGTATGTACTATGTACACAACATCCGAAATACGACGAAAGTCGAACCGAGCCATAGTCTTATATCAAAAAGAAACTGTAACCCCTTGTCGTAGGATTATCTTAATGGCTACTACAACTTCATTGTCTATGATAATTGCATAGATGTTGGAAGAAAATTAATATTTATTGTATGTAGTGGAAGTCGAGGTATTGTGAGCCACTTTTTTTTATTGCCAAAAAAACTGCTATTAAATTAAGTTTTTCATCAAATTTCAACGCTAAATGTTGTAGTATTAAGATTTACCTTTCTTTTAGACACAATTGTTTAATCGAATATCTGCAATTTAGATGATTTTAAGACTATTACAAAAAATGTGCATTTTCTTGAATTTGAAAAATCTCGGGGAATCGTGAGCCACTTTCAAAATCAAATAAAAATTACAATTTCTGTTATGAAATGTTTATTCATGTATCCGAATGACAAAAAAGTTGCTTAATAATAAGAAAAAAAGTTAAAAATAACCACAATTAATGTGAAATGCAAAGTTCACAAGTCCAATTTCTTGCGGTCATTCCGGCGTATTCCAAGTGGATGGCACGATCACAGACGTTGCAATGAATGGTGTTTTGTCGGTTCATCTTTTTCGGCATATTTTCCGTGCAAATTATGCAGAAATAAAAAAAAAAATATCTATTAGATATTGCCAAAAAATTTATATCGTGCTCGAATATTGCATAAACAATCATTGAGAAACATCAAACACGTGAGGTTAGCTCGTTAAATGACAAAAATCGAGTGGCTCACAATTCCCCGAGAAAAGTGGCTCATAATTCCCCGAACCCTTATTTTTACAACTTTGCCACAAACAGATAACACAAACCTAACCTATTTCAAATTTCTTTATTTATTTCGAAAGCTTGAAGTCACACGAGTATTATAAACACACTTACCTGCTTAGATCCACAATAATAGACAACAATAATAGACCAAATACGAGATGAAAATAATACTTCGAGCGCAGCGAATTTGTATCTGCTAACAGAGCAAAGTAATGATGCGGGTGCGTACTTCAGCTGATCGTAGAAATATTACCTTATTATGAGACAACTCAAAAACAGTTGTTCGCCGCTGTCATTATTTACCAGGAACACAGACATGGCGCTGCCTCACGATTCCCCGTGGCTCACAATATCCCGACTTCCCCTACATATACACTATTGTACACATAGAGCAATATGATCTAGTCAAGAGGATGATAAAAACGAATCGAAGATTATACATAAACCGAGACACCCTAATTATGGCGACAACGAAAAATCTAATACAAAGTATCATATAATAGAAGATGGAGCGCAGTTCGAACATCTGATGTAACTTGATTTATTTTGTAAGAATTAATTTTTCATTAAAATTACGTTTTCTGCAAATTTCCGAGTTTGAGATAATTTCAAGGTCATAGGATAATACAAAACTTGACAAAGGTCATGGTGACCTTTACTTTTTTACGTAAAAAGCATTTTTTCTCTGACGTAGAATTAAACTTTTGTCCACCCAGTTTGATTGTTTTAAATGAACCATCAGTTTCGTATCCCCTGGTTGTAGTTCTCTCGGTTCTAAGGGTCTCGGTATTAAGGATATTTACAAAAAATACATTGATGTTTTAAATTAAAATTATCAGTTTGCACAAAAATCGTACAGGCAACTATTTAAACTTTTTCTTTTTTTTATGTTAAGGGAGTGGTAAGAAAAAATACATTTATGTACACCCCAGAAGGGGTGTATGTACTCCCCACTACCCACTAAAAAATACTCTACTCCCGGGACAACCAATGGGTTGCCTTGCCCCTCTACTCTTTGGCTCCTCGCGGATTTCGGAGAGCCGGGGTGGGGGCCGGGGACCCGTTTTCCGCATTACGCTCGGCTGTTCTTGCCTGCCAGGCACTATTTAAACTACCTTTTGTCCGCCACCGTATGGTTCATATCCCAAACTTGGGGGTCTGATGGGGGATATTTTTCGAAATATCTTGCAACTCATTTATGTAGAATAGCAAGGAGAATCGATATGTATAATAGAATTGTAGGCATCCACTTAAAAAACGTCAATGATCTTCATATGACCGTTACGCCTTCAGCTAGGAAAAAATCGGCTAGCTAGGGATTATCATCTTGTAGCCCTTCCTTTAGAAACCTTATAATTCATCTTCTCCCGATATTAATATATTCCTTCCTAACTTCAACCAAAACAAAAATATAGCTTGTGGCAATTGCATGAATCACATTGTATTCGCAAAAACTACATCCTCCCAAAATTTCATGAAGCTGTAGAGATGTAATCTCGAGATGGGGTCCGTTATACGAGGTTAAAACCTAAGAAAAGGCTAGTGAAAGAGATGGAAATAAATGATTGAGCAATCTGAAGGAGATGAAGATGTTTCACTGGAGTATCTCTCTTGTCCAGACTAGGTGGCGCGGCGTTAAAATTAGATCGCGGTAGCTCTGTTAGCTCGTATCAATATAGAGCACGCCCTACCGGAATCGAACGGGATATTAGTTTACAATCAGTTCGAAACATCGTTGTCGAGTATCCGGTATCCATCCTAACCATAGTTTCGACCGACTCGGCCGGAATAGGTATAGATATTCCTTACGGGGCAAACACTGCTCGAGAGATCCCTTGGGACCTTGTTAGGACCAAGTTTAAATGCTCTCAAGGTGTCGGTACTGACCCAGTTCGGCCAGCGACAGTGGTTTCAGCCCTCGCAGGAGCGTATCGGTTTGTGCATCCGAAGATGTTCCCGCAATAGTCGCCGAGGCGAACGGGGATTGTTCGACAGACCAGAAACTTCGTGTGCAGATGTTTTTGCGCGGGGCCGGAGTAACGTGAGCGTTCATGCCTTCATGTTCATTAATTTCAAAGCTCTTAAAGAGCTTGCCAACGTAATAATCCTGCGCGCCGTCGACTGCGTGTTCCATTGTTAGCAAGGTATTATTGTAACTAGTTATATCGATTTCCGATCGACCAATTAAAGCTGCGATGATGTGAACTGGTTTAATTGTCAGCGCATGCTACGGAACAACAGTTCTTAGCACGTTGCGTTGTCGTAAACACTGGAGAGGGTCAAGCGAGAACTTTAACCTTCGTCCGACGAATATTGGGCCCACTCGAAACTGTAAGTTATGCATAAACCGATAACAAGCACAGTTGATCGCAAAAATATTCCGGCACCAGTACAATCTCCACTTCTATGCCCTACTATACAGGACGTCCCGAATTTAAACGGCAAAACTTCAGGAGCGTGTAGGGGACCGAAAAAGTAACTAAAAGACAAAACAGTCTTTTAGAGATCTGCTCGTTTTTCCTTCGTTTTGGAGGAAATTGCGGAACTCGTCTAAATGCCAGCTATAAGTTTCATGTAAATAGTTATAGCCGGCTGATTCACTTCATCATGAATGCCACAGTGTCGTTATAAATTTCTCAATCTCAAATACAAAAGGAACATGACGAGAGTGTTAAACAAGCAGGCAGTCGGATCACCAATCCTTATAAGATTAAATGCTCGTATATCAAACTATTTAACGACAGAACGAACGCGGCAGTAATTAAATATGTATCCCGACGTCGAGCGCAGCCGGCAAGGAGTTTGAATTTTATTCGCGGGGCATATCGCGCGAGCTTCTTTTTTCCTCCCCCGTTTCCGGTTCCCCTATCTTTCGTTTACGCTGTTCTCTATTCCGGTGGCGGTTTGAACCCCGATCTCTCCCTCTTTTTCCCGCTCGTTTCCTTTGCTGTTGCTTCTAGGAGCGATACGAACGCGCGGTCTTTTGCTTTTAATAGTGCTGGACCCATCGCCCTATCTCTTCTTTCGGTCCCACTACTCTAAGCACACACACACACACACACACGTACACATTATTCCCTTGGTTGGCTATAAACGTGCACCATGTCTGTGCGCGGAGAAAGTTATATAGCAGCGCCGTGGAGGCTATTAATTCGATTGCCAATCGATCCAGCTGTGCTTCGTTTCGCGAGGCGTGTACGTCGACGTTCGGCACGAGGGGATTTTTCATTTACCGGTACTACTTGCCGCTGACCGCCTGCCTGCACCTACATAATTAATCGTCCTGTCCCGAAAGACATGCGATAGGTCTTCTGCTTGCGGAAAAAACCTAAACTAAAATAATGAAAAATACACCTCATTCGGAGAGGCCCCACTACAGTCTTGTGTCCCATAACGTTACAACTCGTGATCTAGCTCCCTGTGGATGTCCACGATCACTGTCCCTTCGCCTACCCCTTCCTCCGGGGGCATCCCCACGAGGGGCCAAGAAGCTTGAGCTGCATCGGTCGCCGCGTGATCCCTGTTTACATGCTGTCCTTTTCTACGTTCGGCTTCCTTCGTACTTTCGGCGCGGTCGGCGCGGTCGACGTGGTCATAAAAAAATAGTTTCCCTACGCGATCTCTGTCCCTGCTCTGAACAGGCGATGGGAGCTAGATCGCGACTTTACTATACTACGTTTGGGTCGAGGCTACGAAGGTCGAGGCAGCCGGCATAATTCGAAAGGCGGTTGCGTTGGTTCAATTTTGCTTCTCACTGTAGATTTATATTGAGCTCATGAAGATTTTTCAGGAACGTTTGCTCAAAGTTCTAAATTCAAGTTGTACAGTAGGTAATCACCTTCGTGTACCGATACGTCGATTAGTTGCTATTCATTTTGGCGTGACAGTTGCCCCATTGTTATGGTTCATTGTCCGTACGGAGGATGTCGGGTTGGTAGATAACACAATATTATCATGGTGGAACACTAGGCGAAGGAATTCCGTCGCCGCAAGAACTGAAATCAATTTCCCGGCTCGTGTATCAGGTGACCATTAGGTGAAGGAGAATGCGGGTCAGTGGCCTGATTTGGGACGAGCCGATAAATACCGATTATCAATGGCCCGGCAGCGGTAGCGGCAACGGCATGGCAGCGTTCCGCGACTTCGAGCCGTTCATTCCCTCGGTTTCAAGCCCGGCGGAAATTCTCCGGCAGAAAAATATACTCGGCCGACGGTAATTGCTTGGCGAATTCACGGCGGAACGCCACAGTGGCCGGGCGAAAGTTCAGGAGTGGCTGATCCGCCGGAGAGTTAACGGAGTTTCGTTCCTCTTCCGATGAATGCCTCTACTCGCCGTCGAAATTGTTCGTTTCGAGTGGGCCGAACGAAAGCCTGGCCCCGGCTAAACGCCGCGCCGCGAAGGCTTCAGCGATTTTACGAGCCGGTCGAGTGCCATGGCCAACTTTCCGTCGTAAGAACGGTTTGCTTGAATCGCGTCGACTGGGATAAGGAAACCGCTCGTGCGCAGCCTCCGGGATTTTTTACGGCAAGTCATCGACAACGAGCCGGGAATCCGATGAAAAAAACGCCAGCTGCCCGCGGAACAATCACACGGTAATTAAGAGATCCGGTTAACGAATTATTCCGAGGAGATTGAGTTATTAGGATTATCCGCTTTTTGCCCAGAGTTCCCAACGTTTACCTTCATTTTTTCGTTTCGCTCCAAGTTCCGGATGTATTAATGGCGGTGAATGAATCAGCTCCTCGTACAATTATCTGGGACTACACTCGATCCCTCTTGTAATACGGTGCTCGAAAACCACGGTTTCGATATAACGTGGTGTAAAAACGTAAAAATTCTTATAACACAGTTTCCATATAGCACGACTTAATATACTTGGATAGTATTACAGTAATTCTGCGATCGAAGTCCCAACACCGTGTTTTGAACGGACTTCAATAGTATAGGGTAGCTATATTTTTATGACTGCGTCTACCGCGCGAGACTTCAAACGACGAGCCGAACATAGAGAAGGACAGAATGAAATAGGATCGCGTGGCCGAAGCGTGTCGCCGTCGCCGGCACAGTTTAAAGACCTCATCACAATGTGATCACCAAAATTTTATCTTCTTTATCTTTTATTATTTTTTTGTGGAACTTTCACCATCATATTCGTGGCATTTTTCTAATGTGAAATGACACCAAACACGATATAGTTTCAACTGTATTTAGTGGTTTAATCGACGGTGGAAGTTTCGAACGCAACGAAGAAGAGAGTATTGGGAAGAAAGAGACGCGGACAGTCGGCGTCACCGGTACAATTCAAAGGCCAACATTGTCGCTGTTGTTCGTTGCCTTCGAAACTTCCACCGTCGATTAAACCACTAAATGCAGTTGAAATTGTATTGTGTTTGGTGTCATTTTAATCAGAGAAGTGCCAGAAATAAGTTACTGAAAGTCCCATAAAGAAATAATAAAAATTAAGAAGTTTGAAAATTCGGTTCACTCGAGTCAATGGCGTGGTGTTCACACCGATATGCCCGAGTCGACATCAATCGTCGCCGCCCTGCGGAGCGACTCGGCGTTGACAGGCAGTGGAGTGGGTAGGCACTGTACTTCGATCGTACAGGCGGCCCAGGACTTCGATCGCTGTCACGCAGATCACTTTTAAGGTATGCTTCACACGGTTTCAATACAACATGGAGTAAGAAGGAATTTGCGTAAGTGTCTCGATGGTTCTTTTAAGTAGGACAAGGGCGATTGGCGGCTCGCGAGCCGCAAATGATATCTCCCTCTACTCCTGGATCCATCCTACCAAACTCCTGTAGAGTGTAGGAGGAGCAGGGAAAGGTAGAGTGGGAAGTAGGGCCTGAAAACAGTTATGATATCGGTTTTAGTCCTTGAAACAGTTATGAAGGACAGAAATTTTAGTTGATATCGGTTTCGATTACGGTCCTTCGTACATGGATATCGGTCCTAAGATAACGGTCTAGGACCGTTATTTTTTCGGTCCTATATCGGTTCTAAGTTCTAAGTTTCAAGTTATAGCAATATCAGGGCTTGAAACGGGTCCGAAAATAAACAACTTAATTAAAACTAACACCTTGTATAATAACTCGTTGTGTCTAATAATTATTAAAAGAAGATATTTCTAATAAATAAAAAATTATTATATTAACTAAGAGATAGAGATAGAGAGATTTACCTATCTCTCCCTCCCTCACCCTCTCTCTCCCCCAATGAGGAGACTTTGGTCACTAATGACGTCACAACTTTTGAACGAATGGATTTTTTCGAATGCGGTTTCCTCCTAAACCTTCCCGAAGAAACGCCGCTAATAACGCGAGCGAATAATTTTGTGACTCACTGTAGAAGAAACTCAAAACGGCAACGGCGGCATTTATGAGCACAAAAACCATTCTGTCTTATTTTATGTTTTGTGGTTGTTCAGTGACCTGTAATTTCGTGGTTTCAGATTCAATCGCTTGCCGGAGAATAATCCGTATAATTAAGCACAACGAGGAGGAAAAGTTTCGGATGGAAAGCGAGATGGAGAGTTTGGAAAAGTGAGAGTACAAATCACGAGAAATCATTATTATTTGCCTTCGCAGACCGTCGCCGCGCCGCGCCGCGCCGTTGTTCCGTTTATTAAAGGACTCCATTCGTTTCGGCGAGGTTCGCGCAAGTAGCGGTCGCAGTCCGCGGATTCCGGTGATTTATTATCCCGAAGAGCGGATTCGGTTTTGCGCCAGACAGAAGGCACGTTCGCTGAACACACAACCCATTAAGTAAGTAACATGGTGGCCAGTGCCCGGCGCAAAACGTGCCGCAACTACTGCACCGCGTCGGAACGTATTCCCTCCCGTAACATTAACGACTGATATTTTTCATATGGTCCTATAAATAAAAAGTCGGCCTGCTCTGTTTTTACCGTGTGCCACCGTTTACACCGCCACTTGAAAACCGTACCACCACGCGTCTTCAGAAGCATGGGTAAAATGGCAGCGACATTTTTGGCAGAATGTTGGATCACTCGACCAGCAATAATTTCAGTTTCGCTTATCCCACGAGAAGTTTTGCAATGGTCACAATTCCGTGTTTACTCGCGGAAGTGCAGCTATTACAAAAGATTTATATAGGACTCCAGCAATTACAATCCAACCATGAACTAAGCCATTCTTTTCGGGAAAGCAACTGGATAAGCTTTAATTAAATTTGCTTGCATAAGCCTTATTCGTTTTCCAGAACAGTAAATGAGACAAGTTATCTGGCATCGCAATATTTTTGACTTGGACAAAAGGATTTTTGGTTTTTGAATTTAAAAGGTTCAGTTGGAACGAACCTCAGTCCCTCTTTCTTTTTCAATTGTTATCCTTCTCTACGTTTGGCACATTACAAGAAATGTAGCATCTCTAAACGTGGAAAAAATTTCGATTTCTAAATTTTCCGTATGTCATAAAACTTTTGTTGTGCCCGTCGTAGTTAAAGGTCTGAAGAATAAGGCTTCAATGTTGTTTTTTCTATTTGTACACCCGTGAAGTAGTAAACTTCATCGAAAGTCGAGAGATTTTAGGACGCTCTTTACGTTCTTAATCAGTCTCTAAAACATCGTCCGTTCAATGGCGATTTCCAAGTGTTTTAAGAAAAATTGTGTAAATACTTGTATTACAAAAGCTTTTCAGGGGGGTAGGTGTACAGAGCACTTTCGCACATATTTCATTTTGTTATCGTGTAAATTAGTAAACTTTATCGACGATTTTGTTATAGTTCCGTGTGAGTCTGTGTTTCTTTTTGGTTTCATTAAATTCGGTAAAGATTTGAGATTATAAGCCAACAAAATTTGATTCCAACTACGTCTGCTTTCAAATTTTATAGCTATTGTTCAGCAGCGTTTCTCGCGTACGCCTGTACGTTCGGCTACGCTTGGCTTCAAATGAAGAAGACACATTATCTGAGGAAGAAACTAATGTATTTTCGGATGAAAATAGAACTTAAATAGAACTCCCTATTTTTTATTGCATATTCTTCTAGCTTGTTTTGAGAGCTTTCCAAAACCCTATAATAAAATATATTTTTCTTAAATATTTTTCAAGTTATAAAGTGCAATTAAGTTTTCAAGTGCAAATATGCCAAATATGCCACTATCGCCACGGTTTTTCATGGGTTCTCGTTAATCTGAGGAAAAAATGTTTCGAACAAAAGAAGAACAGTATTCAGACATCCACAAATTTCAATATATGAAAGTTAAAAAAAAATGTTTTTTACAAAAAATTGAGGTGAATTTGATTTTTTAAATGCTAAAATGTATTTTTGATTTCATAATGTTGTAGCTGATCTTAAGACGAATCCAACGATACATGTACAATATTATAACCTTGAGCCTATAAATAACGCTACAATAGTTTTTTCAAGCCAAAAACGAGCGAAAAAGCCAACGTTTTCGGGCCAAATTGCTCACTGTGCAACGACACGACAGTTACGGAGTTACTACTGTATACATTCACCTCGCCAGCTTCTCAAGAAAACGTTGTCAGCTGAAAGAGGTGCTTAACACATCAGCGGATGAGATCCTGACGGGGCTGTTTCCGGCAGCTGGAAAACCTTTCGCAATGATTACTCGTAATCGTATTGGGCTCTGTTGCGTATTAGCAGCAATTTCGCAGTCGCCGGAACATGAAACAGTCAACCTTGTCGCGGGGTTACGCGTAATGTAACTTCAAAGAGGCGCGACCGAGGTGCGCGTTTTGTTACTGGTGTCAGTTTCGAGCAGTGTCGCCAGATTGAGCTCGGATCCGAGCTCCCGTACTCCCCTACTTTCCCCTTCCACTATTCCATTCCAGCACCGTGCGCGCGCGCACTCCACGGTGCCTTCCCCTGAAACGCCTCAAAGCCGTAGTAAACTGGTCGCGCGCGGAGCGCACGTGTCTCCCATTCGCCCCACTCAATCCCCGTCGCGCACGCGCAACGTGTCTCCCATTCGCTCCACTCATTTCCCGTCATCAGAGAGAGGGTACATCATTTCTTTACCCCCTCCCAAATCTGGCTACACTGGTTTCGAGCGGCGCATTCGAAACGAAAGTAACCAGCGCGGCGTGACGGTGCGTCCGGGAGGGGGGGGGGGGGGAGGAGGAGGAGAGTGGGGTGCCTGTGTAGAATCGGTTTTCCATGACGATAAAGGGAGTTTGACAAGAAACTCGTCCGTTCGTTCGTTTTAACTCCGGCGAAGTTTCCCATCTGATTATGAAACTTCGCGAAACATTCACGCGGATGAAAACTTCCGGGCGGCGCGGAGCGGCGAACGAACGCGACTGAAAGAATCGCGCGCACGGATATTTGACGATGCTTATCCGGGCCTCTTAATAATTAAGGCAGCGAACTTTCTTATTTGCTGCTTCCTCGACCGTTCTCAATCGGGCATCGTGCCTACGAACTTTCACAGAATTAATTTCCTTTTCCGTTCGAGAGGAGACTGTGAATATTGGCCGAACGTTATACGACAGATAATCTGGGCTTTATTACTCGAGGTTTCCAGCTTCTCGATCTGTCCCTTTATTTTCAATGTTTCGAAATTACTTTCATCAGTGAACATAATACGGTATCCCAAAATTCGAGTGATCTGTTTATGAATTTTTCTACGAATTGACCTTGAGAAGCGAGGGGGCAGGGAAATCCGCCTTATATCTGTACGACTGATTTCCCTCACGTTAAAAAGAAAATAGTCTACTCCGTACATGGCCAACATTGCAGCCGAACTTAGCAATTCCTGCTTATACATTCCCACTAAATATCTCTTCAAAATATCTCTCACGTGTTGAATAATTCGTGGAGTCTATTGTAAACTGTGACTCTTCAATCCATAAAATGCGTGAGATAAAGTCAGGATCAGGGTTACGCTACCGTTATATGCTGAGAAGATATCATTCTTGATATGTAATGTGATGATAATGTTTACACTTGTGTCTTTTGTGGTACGGGTGCATTATCGTGTAAAATGCAACGGATCGTTTTCTATCACTGATCTTGTATCGAGATGGTAATGCCCTTGAGTTAGTTCGGGGTGAATCCGAACGTTCGTAGAGCATTACCCTCGACAGTACTTCGTCGAGGTATACAACTGTTGTCTCAAGAGATCCGTATTCCACGAGACTCCGTCTTACTCTTTGTATTGTCCTTCGATCAAGAACACCCCGATTAGGTAAACGTGTTCTGCAGTAACGAACACAGCAGCAAGTAAATTGCCATCACTGGCTCCCAAAGTCCTAATTATATGCACGTACAATACATCCTTGATGTAAGAGAAACCCTCGGGTCCATGCTGTTTCTTAGATCCTGTGGTGCCACTAAAGGGTTTTTCAATAGGGACATAACAATTTTGTTTTATAATACGGAACATATAACCTAAAACTTTTTTATGATTTGTCAATATCAAAACGTCAGTCAAGGCTTACATTTTTATCATGGTGAAGTTCACGAACGAGCAACGTTTGGAAAAAAAATTCTGAGTCGGTAGTCGCAACTTTAAGAGCGCTTATTCCGATTTTTGGTCGCAGTCCCGAGGAATGGTCCAGTCGAATGGCCACCTCGCTCATGCGATTTGACGCCGTTGGATTTTTTCTTGTGGGGCTACCTTAAGTCGAAGGTTTATGCCAGCAATCCAACGACGTTAGAGGAGCTCAGGAACAATATCGAACGCGAAATTTCCAACATTCCGGCTGATATATGTGAAAGAGTGATCGAAAATTGTATCCAAAGAATCGATCGCTGCCGTCGTGCTCGTGGTGGTCATGTGAACGACATCGAATTCCATACATAAATGTAACACGTGTACTACACCTGTAATAAATTTCAGCCCGATATCACAATTATTCTGTGTTTTATTTAAATACAAAATTGTTATGTTCTTATTGAAGAACCCTTTATTTCTTTGCGATCTCGTCGACCGCGCCGAACGTAAAGAAGGATGGAGCGTGTAGAAACGGACCGCGCGCGCGTGCGGCTGAAGGCATAGGACTTTCGGCATGGCTCGATCGCTCACGCTCAGTCTTCCGTTCAGATTTCTTCAATCGTGCGCTAGACACGATTTTAAAGAGTGCTGCCCGTGTAACAAGTTTAAAAAATGAAAAATAGTTTTTGTTTACATAAACAGCTTAACATCCTGAAAATATGTTCTCAAGGAATTAGACTAGACTTTGGCAAATTAACGGAGCTTCAAGCCCCCCTTATCACAAAGCTCAAGAAAATTCCAAAAATTTCTTGGCGACACTTGGATACGGAGGATGCACAGCCGACGTGTTAGACCGCCAATCGTTACGCCACGTTCGATCGGGGATGCCATACTCGATGCTACCCTCTCTCCGGTAGCTCAAAGATGTCTCGTCACGCGTGCCATAATTCCGAAGACATTCGGGATGCCGCTCGTCCTTGAAATTCCGGGAACAGATCAAATGGGCAAACTTCGCAGAATTATTCAGCGAACGAAACGACGACGTCGCGTCGCGTCGGTACCGAAAATGGAGAGGGTCTGGGTGAAGAGGTCGGAAGCCGGAAGGAGTTTCGTGGAGAAATGAAGACTTAAATTCAGACGTTACCCGGCTTCAAGGAACGAATTATCCCTCGAAGGAGCTCGTCGTAGTCGGCAGACTTTTCTCCTTGGCCCGTGGTTCCTTCGTTCCGTTTTCTTCTGTCGCGCGAAGGGAAACAGTAGCAGCCGACGGAGAATAGGACACGCAACCGGGGAGGGGGGCGTTTTATGCGTTCATTAGTCACATGGACCAGATTGAATTCCTCTTCAGTTTCCCTTCGGGCGACGATCGTGAAACGTAGACGCCCCCGGGCGAAGTTACGAGATCTCCTCCCCGTGTCCCGAGCGTTTTATGAAAGAAATCACTAGCAATTCGTCGGGGGCGGCTGCGGGGTTCGGAGGGTTGTCACGATTCTTCAAAATGTTTTTCATCGGGCGGGGCTGACCGAGGTGGATCGAACGATGACACGGCTATCTCGTAACAGCCCTCGAAGATCATCTATTACCTTTCCGGGTGTGCGACCGCCACCAGGAAAATAAATGGCGAACGATGGGAAGATAATTTGTCAGTTTAGGGATCTAATTTGTAGCCGGAGCGACTTTATAAGCTGATTTGACTTCAGCCGGCCCTGGGCGCGCTCCGAATGAATAATGCAGGCCCCCTAGAACACCTTGAGTGCCTCCTCACGCTGTTCTATCGTGACAAATATCTTTGTTACTTGAATATCCTTCGTGGCCTCGCACGCATTCTGTTTCCACGGAATTTAACCGGCGAATTTCTAAGCTTTTATTACAGTTGTGCAACTCGGCTCCGGGAAAGCTGGCACCCCAGATGCGTAACGCGACCGCGCGAGTAACACGAAATCTTTGAAAACGGGACATTTTTATGAGTTCATGCTTTAGTGAATTCCCAAGCTAGTGTGCAATTTAAGCATGTTTTACCACATCAGGTAAATCAGGGCCTGATGACTCCCGTTTCTTTTTAAATCACTATGTTCTCAAAATCGATGTCTTTAATAAAAAAACTTTTTAAAAACCACGGGCTTATAATAAAATTCACTAAAGAGAGAGAGAGAGAGAGAGAGAGAGAGAGAGAGAGAGAAGAGAGAGGAGAAAATAATTTTTTTAGACATTAGTGACTATAAATAAAAGCGTGGAGTGCCCAAGAAGATTACGTCAATACAGTGTTTCTGCGATTGATGTGACTTTCGGGTATGCGGATGATGTGACTTTTTTATCCCCACTACTAGGGGGTTCCCCCTTGGGCGACAGATCGCGCTACAAGGAAATTAAGGTACAATTAGGGTGTTTAAATTGGGGTTTTATGATACTTGATACATCATTCTCAGGTATGGTATAGCATTGATAGACAAGAACATGGGTGGTGGAGGGTCCGAGGAAAAGGGAATAGGGCGCAATGCGAATAGCGGGTCCCCTATTCCCTTCGTCTCGGACACAAGATATTATAGAGGGGCGTCTTATGAGCCGTCCCGGGTGAGGTTAGATTTTAGTGGGTATGGGGTACGCCGTACATCCGCGACCTGAGTCCCACACTACCCCCTTCTGGGGTGTGCCTAAATGCATTTTCCCCCTCATCCGTAGAAAAGAAAAAAAAAAGAAAGGTATGGTATAACATTAGTACAATACAACAATTTCCCGCTTAGCACCGTTGTTTACTCAGGATCGTCGTTTACACTTGGAAAAATTGTTCAAGAAATCTATGTTAGGACTACATAAAAAAACGTAGGTTCTCACAACAATCGCGGGGACACTGTACAGTTTAGAGGTCCACGCTTTTATTTATAGTCACTAATGTATAAAAAAGTTATTTTCTCCTTTTTAGTGCATTTTAATATAACCGTGGTTTTCAAGTAGTTTTTTTTTTATTAATTGTTTTATTTTCTACTTTCTAGTCTTTTTTAAATGGAACGCAAGATATAGTAATAGTATAGTAATGGTACGAAATAGTAAGATATGGAAATACGCGCAAGATAGAATGAGGGGATGACTCCGATAGACGACGTCACTTGATGGATTCCGAAATTTTCGAAATGGAACTGAATGAACGGAACACCACAACTGAGCTCCTTCTTAAGCTTCCCTAAAGAAAGTAATTTTTATTAGCTGGTTTAATTAAAATTTTTGTGGAAACGAAAATGTATTCGCAAACAGACGCATTATCATATTCTGAAATAAGAACGAAGTAACAGAAACAATTTTTCAATTGAAATGAAAAACTTGTAAGCAACGATCACTATGCTGTTAAAAAAAGCTTTATAGTGTACCATATACGAGACCGAGTTGTCCCACCCGTAGGGCCATTTTACCTAGAGTTACTATGCACAAAATGGTAATATGTAATTTATGTTTTATTTGAGCCATTACACGGGAATACTATGCACACGCACATATCATGTGCATACTAACATCTTTATCCGCAATGCAATTTGTTGTAACGATATTGTGTATATTCTATCGGACAAGAGATGAATAATTTTACATCGTAACATGTAATTTGCATATGCTTTGTGCTACTGTATGTTCAAATATGAAGCATAATGTTGTTGCTCGTGTTCATCTGCTGTACCTATCATACAATAAATAACTGTTTAAATATAATACTTACGTAGTGTGTACCAATTTAAAGCACACCATTCGCTTTACTTATTTATGCAAATGATTTTGTGTTCGTCGCATCGTATCGTTCATTTGACATTGTTGAAATGGGAATGGCCATTTTAAAAAATGAAGGTGACCTTGATATATCTAAAAAAAATTACATGAAATCAAAAATTTTGTTGGTATCGTATCAGCCCCATTTTTCCATTCAACTTTCTCCTCAAGACATTTCATGTACCTTACCTGACCAACAAAGATATTTTAAGTGATAACGTTAGGTGACTGACCCTGTATAAAATACTCGAAGATTCGAATATTCGAAGAAATACGCAGCTACGTCTGTGGACAGTTTGGCCCGCAATAACGGTGGGCACGAAATATGATTTGAATGAATGAAATAATGTGTATGGTGACTGAAATAATCTATATTTAAATAATATAAATGCATATAGGTATTATGTAAGACGGCGTTGAATAGACCAACATGGAGAAATATGAATTCAATGCCTCATGTGTATTTGATGGGCAAATAGCGAGTGCATATCGTGCATGAAAGAAAAACACGAGAGTTTTGTATATGTATAAAGAAAAGACTGTTTCATTTACTTTCTGCTGATGTTACCCCTCCATGGGCAACCAGGGTCGTTCGTGTCCGAAGCGAAATTTCATTCTTGAACTTCATTCATTCATTCTTAATAGTGCATATGTAGATCTTTTTCTATTCACAGTAAAACTGAAGATGACCTTCAATTTTCCAGATGGAATGCTATGTTTTTTGGCATTATTTGAAAGCATGTACGAAAACGAATTCAATGATGTATCATTCAATGACCTTGAGACACCCACAAGGTCAGAAACGGACGAAATATTTCGAATTATTCAGCTGTTTACATGTGTCCAATATGACCAGCATTCGAGGTATTTCGTCCGTCTCTAACACTGCGGATGTCTGAATGTCATTAAATAATCCATCATTAAATTCGTTTTCATACCCTATATACCGTATAGCCCTTCCATATATATTTCTATCTGACTTCTGTTTGTTGTAATCGACGAAGAAAATGTTTATTTTGCGAACAGATTAGCAGTATTCAAATTCAATACAGTGAAGTGACTGGAGGTGTTCAAGTTATCGCAACATCTGCCGCATACGTGGAAACGTTTCAGCAATCGGACGATCTTCATGTAGAACGTCATTAATCACGTGGTCAAGTTCGTCGAATTTGATGACCGCGCGCGTCGCGTCGCGTCGCACAGTGGGCCGGATTGGGGAAAAGTGTGACATTTACCCCTAAAACGAACTTTCTCGTATCGATATTTAATATATGAACATTGCGGTACAGAGGGTCTGCCGTCGTACCTGGGTTTATGATTAGTTTGTGACTAGGAGACCTTTTTCAAGATTAACACTACCTCGTTGTTTGGTGGCCATCTAGGACATTAATGTAGAAAATTCATATTTCACATAATTTCATCAGTACATGAAATAGATATAGAAAAATTTGGACAGTATATACGCAAGAAACGGCAAAATATTACGTGCAAAAGTAGTTGCATTGCATTTCAGCATGCGTTATTAGTACCAATAGAACAACTTTCAAACAAATTAGAATGAGAAACACTCGAAAATCTTTCAGAATAGAAGCAAACACAGATATATTATATCGCCTCTTTTTGACATCAGATCTTAGAATGAGATCGTGTACTAAAAAAAATTAAGGAATTAGATCCAGAAGCACAAGAATTAATAATTAAATAACAGGAAATATAATAATATTGATAATACAAATAATAATTGTAACACTATAATATAGCAATAATAATAATAATAATAATAACATTGATGTATTTTTTCTTAACTAATCATTAATGTGACATTACTACATTGTCCAGTCCAAGTTCCGCGTCCATACCTTTTACGAATCAAAAGTTACGAGGCAATGTCACACTTAACCTCAATCCGGCCCACTGTGCGTCGGTGCGTCGGTAGCTCGAATGAAGTGCGCTGACCAGTTCCTGTCACTGCATTGACAATTCTTCTTTCTCGTGTTTTTGGTTTTTTTAATTAAATTCGTTACAAGGTTCGCGTTACTGGCCGCGTCGAATTTTTCTCCTCGTCACGACGCCCATAAATCACCGGGCGCGCCGACGTGCAATTGTGAGAGCTTAAAATATGTATCGGCCGGTACCTACACAGGCATCTTAAATTGTTCCATACGCAATGACGTCCCAACTGAATTCTCTGTCGGCCGGTACCACGGCTATGATTTATTGCCGGACCAAACGGGCTCCTCGTAATTTATGCACACCGACCGCCACCGCCTGCGTCCTCTCATTCCGCAATGCTGGCTGCAATTTCGCGGAACGTCCGATGGGTCACCAGCGCAAGTTGCAAAACAACGACCTCGCCCACAATCGAGAGCGCCTCTGCCTCCGCTTACCACCCCCGTTCTCTCATACGCCACTCTAGTCGGAAGGAGTCATTCCCTTTCGATTCGTGGTTTCGTGCGTCCGCTCGGAAACCACGTATTCCGTTAATTGAGCCGCCCCTGTTGCGACCCCCTGTTTTGATTGTGATTACTTCACCGTGCACACGACGTAGTTGCATCGATGCCGGACACTTTTGAACATGAACACATTGGCCGCGACGCGGCGCGTCGCGTCGTCCATCGAACGACGAGAGTTTCGGGATCAAAATCGAATGTCAAGTTTTTAGAACATACGGTGTCGTACAAAATGATAAGACGCTTCATATAAAGGGACTTTCCATATTAAGAAGAGTCATTTTAAATTTCGCGCTAATTTTATTTGGGGAAATTGACATCAACGGGTGCTTGTGATACCACCTAACGGCTGTGTGTGTACTCGTTAGACGATGCGCAACGCTCACTTCATACCAACTTGTCGGCGTCCTTAGAATGGATTTCTAAGATTAGAACTTGGATTTTCTTTTTTGAATTACATGGAAAATGTTCAAAATTTCTGGTTTCCTCAGGTGAGGTTCAACCGTACTGTTTCTTCTCCGATATTTTTCATCTTTTTGCCTGCTAAGTGGCACATGTTTTCAATGTAAATAATTCTGTAGAATTCTTCTTGTACCTCAAACCATCGGGTTTCCCCTAACTCACCGAGAATCATTTCAACGACAATCGTTTCACCGACACGACTTCATCGACATCTAACTTCGTTGACAATATTAACATTAACTCACCGAGATTTTCAGATCACCGACAGTGCCCAGATAGCACCGAGACATCTCAAAGACATCTGAAGACGCCTGCCGCAAGATATAAAATCGATGTAAAATCGTTTTCCCGTCTTTTTCTCGCCTTGTAAGCGTCTTTGTTACAAAACTGTATGACTTAAAGACAACTTTCAAAAGACTTTTTTTTATTAAAATCGCCTAAAAAAACGTATGTTTACGACGTGTTTTTACATTCTTTTTGGGCATCTTTTAGGCGTCTTTTTAGGAATCTTTTAGGCATCTTTTAGACGTCTTTTTCAGGCGCCAAAAATCTTCAAATTTAAGAAGTTATAAAAAAAATTAGAATCTATATAGAGGGCGGTCCGTTTAAATAAGGCCACCTAAATATCTCTTGGACTTGGAATGGACCAAATATCTGGCAAGAATATCTTTTTCCGAAGGTCATTTTTCCAAAAGTTATCAAAGACATCGATGTTTTCTTATACTGTATAACTACATTTTTTTTTTATTGCATCGTGTAACTGATCGAAAAATACATTCAGATATGTATGAAATATGTTAGAAATACGAAAGAAATATATGTATTCTGTACATTTGTTAATAAAATGAACATCTTAGTATTTTTTTACAAATGCTAAACACTCGAACTTGCCGTCGGTTCTCTCGAAAAAAATTTCACATGTACAAATTTTATTCTACATGTTTGGCTTATTATTTTACGTAGAATCTCCCACGTTTTGTTGTACCACCAGTTACAGACCACCCTGTATAAATGTTCGATTCGTAAACCTTTTACGCTACTGCAGAAGACCACGCCGCTTATGCGGGCTACAAATGGACACTTAAGTAATGCATGCCTGTTTTTGTTTTCATAGTTAACATTATCTTCAAACTGTGCGTATGTGGGTTAGAAAATCTATTTCGCCCTACAGTTCACGTAAAATTTGAATAAAGAATAGTGAAGGGCACCCTCTGGAAAATTAATCGGAGAATCTTTTCGTTTAGATTGAAATATAAATTATGCAGCATTTATTCAGATACTACGGAAGTTTTTTCTAAAATCCAATAGTGGAATGTTAGAACGATCTGCAGCTGATGAGTAACGAAACCATCTCCCAAATGCAAACCTGCATTATTCACCGATAAGCAGTAGATTCATATTTTATACACACTCGACAATGCGACCTCTGTACTGTAGCCCCGTTCAATGTTTGATCATCGATCAGTCTACGCTCGTACGCCGCGATATTCCTGGTTAAATATGAAAAACCCGTCCTGTTCGTTTATTCAGGGGGCGATTCGACCGAGGGACGGAACGATGGCCGACCGCAGCGTGAAATGAGCGCTCCTGTTTTCACTTAAAAATACATACTCGACGATTTGATCGCGTAACATAATTAATCTCAAAACAGAAAAATATTTGGAGAGCAACTGTACATCCTCTTACAAAATATTTGCACTCCGGAATGATATTTTTGTGTAGTTGCACGCTGACGGTTTTCGAAAATCTAGAACAGGCTACGATTAATTATTAATTAATTATTGTTATTGGAATATCGTACAATTTCTCTAGAAAACTATGCGACTATTTTCCATTGATTTTATTCATTAAAACGCACCGCATCACCGTAAGATGATTTTTAAGCTTCTTTTTGGTTAAACGCAATTATTGAAGACTCTATTAATAGGCTACCGGTAGTTAAACTGTTAACAACTGTTAAACTGCAAAACTCAAACGGTCTGTATTAATAGTAAGAAACGTGGGACCCAATGGAAACTTCTCTGTTTCTTTAGTAATGTTGTTCCGTCGCGTAGGAACCATACACGTGGTTATCTTTCGTGCCTAAAGACCGTCGTCGTAGGTTAAACAAACTAGGGTCATTCTGCGACCAGTCGAGGCATCTGGCTTATGTTTAGTTTTTATACACCCGCGAAAATACAAGACGTCATAAATCTAGTCCCTCCGAGGGATCACCCGCGACCGTTAAGTGCGGTGTCTCATTACCTGGACCCGTGGTCGACCGAGTCTAGGTATCGCCCCACTCCTCCTTCCCAGGGCCTCATTCAGAACTACGGGAAGGAGGTCCAACTGCCAAAAGTGCACTGATCGGGAAATGCAGCTTTCTACAACAACCAATCAGTGCATCTTATTTCCTGCTCGAGAAGCCTGACAAACATCGCGAAAAGACCGCGTTCGTCAGTTGAGTTTCACGCTCTAACGCCGCGCTGTGACACTCGCCAGTCTTCGGGTAGACAAGACAACGCACGAGCCGTTGGGGGTTCCACTGTGCATCTACGTATGGTAAACCGTGCTGTATTCCAAGGCTATATTCGACATGACATTGAAGTTATGTTAGTCCTCATGCACTTTTAATTACGAGTACGGCATGGAAAGAAAAGGAATTGCGAGGGATTTGTGTATAATAAGGACGTACTTTGGAAATAAAGAGGACCAAAAGGAACGAAAGGTGAATATCAAATTCCAAGCAACCGCTTTACGGACCCAAGTCTCTCACAGCCTGTTCAAGAACTTCAAGCACCCTTTGTTAAGGATTACAAACGTTTTGTCCGTGGCGAAATCCTCTTTCCTAAATTAACTTCTTCGGTTGGTCGGACGAGCTGTGTTCTTGCCGAGGGTCCATTATCGTCGCGAGATCCGTCCCCTCTGTCTGGAGCCTCCCATTCTTTGCTCCGCGCCCGGTTTTGGCGACAAACGCGTCGTAAATTCGCCGGATAATTCTTCCACCCGTGGCAGTAACCTACATAATGCGCAATTTATTATGGGTTATAACGACCCGGTTTTCGGTGTACTCGTGTTACCGGTTCCCATGAATCGCCGCTAACAATAAGCGTCCTTTAAGAATCTGTTTGCTTGCCAAGCGCGAGTTCTCGCAGTCGCGCCGGGATTCTTGAAACATGGTCGACCAACTCGGAAGATGGGACTGTGTGCCATCGTTCTCCGTGTAATGGAGAATCCATTGTACATGGCAATCGGACATTTATTATTAGCTGTAGTCTCTGCCGTTTCTCAACAATGAGTATTCCGCACTGGAAGCTCAGAAATTCAATCTTCAGACCGGGTCTTTGACATTTCAGCGCACGGTATTCAATTGCAATTTAAGGAGCAAGTGAATGGCGCTATCCATTTGCAATTTTAGAGGTAAACGCTTTATTGAGGCTTTATTGAGGCTTTATTGAGTATTATATTTGTCCACAATTATTCGTACGAAAGGTAGCACATTTCAAACTATCACGAGAAGAAGCACGTTATGGAAATACACCTCATGACAAAACTATACCAAAACAAATTCTTGGCACCAGAGTCGCCAGATTAAGACTTGTGTCCCCACTATACCTTCCCCTTCTACGACGCTGTTCCCCCACACCGTCGTCACGATCAAGTCACGTGACGCATTTCGTACCTGTCGTGCTTGAGTCACAATGTGTCGTAACCACGGTGTATTATAGAGGTGTTACGACTAAGCACCAGCGTTGCCATATTTTTCTCTTGCCAGGCCCCTTACCCTTCCGCTTCTCGCCCAACTTGGCAGCGTAGCCCGCCTGTGTTTCCCCCACTCTTCCCACTAACGCTGACGCGTCCGTACGCCAGTATTAGTGGGAAGAGTGCAAAGGCGAGCTACGCTGTGAGGCTGGGCGAGAGGCGGAAGGGTAAGGGGCCTGGCGAGAGAAAAATATGGTAACGCCGCTGCTAAGCACCTCTGTAAGGTTGACGTTTTGTGATAGATAGAGGCTAGTTCGTCGCTAGATGGCATATCGGGCAGGTTCAAGTTTTCATGTACGTGTGTGAATGCGATCGTGTGTAGCCGCATGTCCATGTAGCTCATGCTAAGGTATATGTGCCGCGCAATAATACATCGTGGTATGTATTGCTGAGTGCTGAATACATGAAAGCTTGAACCTGTCCAATATGCCATCTGGCGGCGACCAGAGAACTAACCTCTATCTATCAGACTTTTCTGAGGGAAGACTTCTCCTTCAGCACGAGCCCGAGCAGGAGTAGCGACAACATCTGTTCCGCGAGCCAGCGTTGTCCTGGCCTGCCATATGCGAATGGACAATCGCAGGCTTGTGAAGCTTAGTCTGTTTATGAATAAGGCTACAGACAATATTTCGTTGGCAATAAAAAAATTATTCTATGAATTTTTTTGACACAGCAGTAATTAAAATTATTTCACTAATTTTATTTGCAGAGTATCTTTAGTGTTAAGTTTTGCAGATTTATCGTAAGCTCAAGGACACAGTGCCCAACTTCGCCTGTTGCACGAGGCGGCTTCAAGCAACAGAGTCGTCAAAGACTTGTTACCCCACTACCTTCTCCTTCTACAACGTTATAACCTCGCGCTTCCGCCACAGCCTGGTCACGTGACGCGTTCCGTCTCTGTCGTGCATGCGTCACTATGTCACGTGACTAATCCGTTACTGGTATAAAGAGGGATAACTTTTTCCCCTCATCTGGCGACTCTGCCAAGCAAGCGTTTGAACATCGTTTCCGTGCCATTTGTTACGCAATGCGCTCGCCCGCGATTTATATCAGCGAATTCGTCCCCTTCGTTCCTTGTCGCTCACGATGAAACTTTAAACTCGTTTAAAAGCGAGCTCCCAGGTGACATTACACCACGAATTAAATCGTGTAAAATCGTCACGAATTCCCAGCCGCGTATAAATCTCGTCCAGCCAAATAACAGGAAACATTAACGAAAATTTATCTACTCACTTACGCTCCGCGTTACTCATCAGCGATTTAAGGGGTCGTT
This sequence comes from Lasioglossum malachurum, assembly GCA_028455605.1. Lineage (NCBI taxonomy): Eukaryota > Metazoa > Arthropoda > Insecta > Hymenoptera > Halictidae > Lasioglossum > Lasioglossum malachurum. The sequence goes on along the minus strand of CM052318.1, from coordinate 11,590,958 downwards.
ACCGTTCACCCTCGATGGAAATAAACTAAATGTAGCTTAAACAAATGAATGTCCGTGATAAAACTGGAAGCGGCACGGCCGAAAAACGCAGAAACGACGAAAATCTCGCGTTTTTCCTTAATTCGATCGTCACTCCCTTTATTTATCTTGTTCGCAGGTCCGTGGCCGTTAACGCGCGGCCATAGTTCGTCGAAAAACGACCGCCGACAATGTATTTTTTTGCTGAAACGGCCATTTAACAGTTGTATTACCACGTGTTTCATTTGTGCCGACCGCGCTTCGAAAAACACAACGTTCACTTCACGCAGCCATCGTGAAATTTTGAATTCCTCTCGCTCGCAGTTAATTTCACATGCTTTTCCGTGGTGAATTTTTGTTGGACGTCAAGAGCATCGATGGCGAGTGAATCATTTGTGCGAATAGTATGTTAATAATCCGAACAAATTCTAATGGTGCAAGTACTCAATGCTACACAAGGATATTGGACATTGAAAGCGTAGTTGTCAATTGATCGTTACAAGATTGATTTCCCAAATTAATTTATTCGATAATGCCAAGCAAACTGAACAGACGATCTATTGTAAGAGGATTTTAATGTGTGAAATCCGCTTCGTGGTTGAACGTGAAATTTTGATGGAACGTTATAGGTTGCTGAATTCAGGGGCTTCTGTATTTACTATACAAGGTGTCCCATTTGAAATTCTCAGGGTACTCTCGAAAAATATGCATCATCAGAACAAATATTCTACATAGAAATTATTTATGAGACCTTGAGATGACCTTGAAAACGTCTATAAAGGTCAATTTTGAATTTTGAAATTGGAACCATACTTCTTATCATGTCATTATTGACGTTGGTTTAAAGTAACGCAATAAAATTACGTTTCACGAGTCACATATAGCAAAAAATATGGATTTCAATTTAAAAATTCAAATTTGTCCTTGAGCATTTTCAAGGCCACCTCGAAGACGAATGAATAAGAGCATAATGCTAAAATTTTTATCTAAAACCTTTTCTGGCTGCTCTTTTTCTTTCGTAAGATTCTTAAATCTTTCGACGCGTGTCGTCCTTTTTCTGCGTCAACCGATTTCGATGAAATTTTTAGCATGCGTACAACTAACATACATCTACAAAACCCATATTTTTAATCTTCAATACGGGCTCTAATAAAAAAGTTATAAATGGTGCTTCTTTTACTTCCTCATGTAATTCTTAGCAAATGCAATTTTTTCAAAATCTTTTTTGCATGTCATTTGGTAAATCAATTCTACTCATTGCTTAAAAAAAAAGTGATCTCGTTTGGTCCGATCACAAAAAAGTTATACTGTTTTAAAGTGCGTTCAAATACTTTCGTGGTTCACTGTATGTACATATGTAGTACTGAAATAGAGAAATACCGAAATCGTTACAATACCGAAACCGAAGTTTGAAGCTCAAAAAAATAGTGACCCGTTTACGATAAATGCAAACGAATCTCCCCAAGAGGTTTTTGCGTTTATAGAGGATTTACTGTGGTCGATAGTGTGGGCGAACTGGTACACTAGGTAGTGTAGCAATCGCGAAGCGATAGCAGGGAAAAGTTGCCCGGGCCTGAATTTTACACAACGTAGAAACTCAAGGAAAAAAATTGTTACTAGAATTCACGTTCTGTTCATGTCCTTATAATATTCTTACAGATGGTAACCTTAACCTTGGCAACATATTTCAATATCGATGTCTAGAGACCTGACTCAGATTGGGCGTCCTTCGTGGGAGTTCTCGTGATTGTTAATTGAAATTCTGTTCGCCGGCCGCGGCGGCGGCGATGCAGGACGAAGTTGGACCGCGGTGATCTTCCGCGGCGGACGGCATTTTTGATCGTCCCGAACTACGGAGGAAGCTTCTCCGCTGATTAACAAGTTCTCGGTCGGTTATCAGTGGAGCCGAACGTTGGTACGACAGGAATGTTCTCGCCGGAAGTGTTCGACGAGCATCGGTTGTAAGATGGAAGATATTGTCGAACAGTTGCGAGCGGGGGGTTTGAGAAGCGAGCGGAGAATCGAAACTTGCTCGACGAAAAAAGATTCGGGGCCCCAGTTGTGATGGCTCGTAAAATCCTTGTTGCCTGGAGGAGATTCATTCCGGCGGTGTCCGAGGATCATCATATTTCCCTGAGCGCTCGAATCCCGCATGACAAAGTGTCGGGCGAGATTGCACAGGGTTATCGTTCGTGAAAAAGGGATTCCCGCGTAGAGATGTTGCCGCGCGAATGGGAGGAGACTTTTAATGCGCCTGTAAGAGGCCTAAACCCTCCCCCCCTTCCTTCCGCCCCGGGCTGCGAAGAGAGTAATTGGTCCGAAACGGTCTTACCACGCCTCGCCCGAGTGCTATACCTGCCTAATCAGGAGTCCATCAAGGTTTTCATATCCGCAATCTTCGGGAAAGAGACTGAGAGAGAGAGAGAGAGCCGGAAAGAAGGAGCTGTAAAGCGCGGATGCCAGACTCACGTAAAATCCGGAACGGTTAAAAACTGAACGGCGATAAAAAAAAGTTATTTATTGGTGAGATTGCGAGGCTATAAAATATACTGCTGTTTCTACGGAGACCGTTGTTGCAGAAAGAGTTTACTGGTGCGCCGCTCGGAAGTACTTATCTCGATGTCCAGCCCTCTGGTTTCAGCTGAATGCGACGTTAAGTTCTTGGATTCGCGGAGATGTTCAATTGAATTATTGTTCCCAATGAAGCATATTAGGTGGGTTTCTGTGTTCGCTTGGAAAATACCCGTGTGCATTAACGACGTTCTGGAGGTAATATAAAAACGCAACAAAATTTTTGAAAATTTGACAAGGCATAATTCTTACTAAATTAATGCAATTACCAAAGCTTGGGTTCGATTCACTGCACCGTTTAAGAATTATAGCAACTTAAAGGTTGCGCATTTTAACACGTCTTCGTATGGAGAATTCATAAAATTCCACTTCAAACCCTATTTTAACCTTGAAAAAACGCAACTAGAAACTCCAGTTTTTTTTATATGTAGTAAAAAGTATGTAATTAATTATGTTCAAAATTTATTAGGATTCACTTAACAGTTACAGAGCAAAAAAATTATAAACTGTTACAAAACGTCAAATTTATCGTGTTGTCTCTCACTAGCATGGAAGCGCGACAAGTGTGGACCACTGAATGTAGCTACAGAGGGTACAGTATTCGCAAAAGTTTAATGCAAAATATACTCATGAATGGCTTTCATTGCCAATATATTTGTGGATTTCGAATTTCTTGTACTTTTGTCTCCCATTATACCTCCAGAACATCCTTAAGTCCTAAACTTATCGATGTATGTATTGTACAATTCAACTAGTATTCTTGTTCTATCGATCTGCAGGTAATAAAAGTCATGTTAATAAAAGTAATGTTGTTTCGAAAATTCGTGGCAATTATTCGGAATTGAGGGGTGCTCGTAGATCTCAATGACCTTGAGGTATGATGGCAAGGTCATCATTCTAAACAACTTTTGCCTATTGTACAATATAATACATGTTACCGCGGCCCGGCCTTCGTTTTTGAGACGTTCGCAAAAAACTGTTAGAATGACTATAACGATTGTGGATTAGGTTTTAGGCGCGAAGCGAATTGAGGATGGGACACAAGAATATCGATGAGAATCGTCATGTAGGAAAGTCGTTCTATCTATGATATTGTTTATGTTTGGCTGCGGAGCGACCAAGAGTCGAACGAACGAGGGAGTCTGTCGCTAGATGTGAGAAAGTAAACACGTGTGTCAATGAGAGTTCCTATAGTGAGAATAAGAGCGAGAGAGAGAGAGAGATAGTGCGTTGTGCAGGAACACGTGTCCAGAGACGACATTATATTATACAATTTACATTCTATTCGATATCTTTCTATTAACCAAATATACGTTTAATTTTTTTGTCTATCCACGGGTTGTTTTATTGTGGTCACCCACAACGATCTCCGTCTTTTCCCAATGACCGAATTTGTTCTTCAGGGCAGGGCAACTGCTCCCCCGGGACGGGCCAACTAATTTGTTTAATGAAGAAAATGTTAAATCGACTACATGATTTAAAAAATTGTCTTCAAGACACATTTTTTTTTTAAATTTCAAGATCACAGTTTTTTCACGGCTTGAAAATTGTTATAATATCAGTTTCGGTTCTTAACCTCCGCAAGGTAATTTCTGGGATCTCACAGACCCCCGCTTCAGATCTTTGAAAAGAATTTTTATTTGAATAAAATTAAATCTGTTTGTTTACTTTTTATCCTGTGTTATCCTTTATCCGAAATTGGGTCTAGTAGGATAAGCATGGTCCAGTGGCCCCACCCATAATTTTCATTGATATAGTGTGGAAAACAATGGTTTTAGGTTGAAATATAACCCCCTAAAATTTCAAGTCGCTAACCCTTCATATAAGGATGATATGTGGGCAAATACCCTTAACTGTATCTTTTTTTTTTCTCGGTTATTAATTAAGATATTCAGATGAAAAAAAGAAACGAAAATACTCGAACTTACCTCCTTCAAATCATATATTTTTTTCACAATTGCGAATATATATGAGATATATTTCAACCATAACTGTGTAACATAAATATTGATGCAAACACATTTTTAATAACAATTTTCTTTGTCACAAACAATTTTGCAGCAAATTTCTTTTACGAATGTCCACTGGATTTATAAATTTAGATTCAGCCCCAGAACGGATGATCATTACATTTTGTGCACGCTATTTCTACTATTTTTATAAGTGGTATAGAAAAATGAAAAATGGGAATAGCAAAACAATAACTGTGATTGGAAGATTAATGAAGGAACCATTAATTAATTAAATGGTGGAAATGACGCCCAGTAACATCAGTAACATATCATTATTACAGAGACAACAAAAATGATGGATTCCAGATAACGAGTCTGCGCCGCATTGTCAATTGCGGGAGGTAATGCGAATCGATTCCGAGTAATTGGAAACCATCGTGCTCGGTTCTTTCGTTGGCCTTGTTTCAAAATAGAATGTTGTCCATGTTGGGCTGAATAAAAAGATTTTAAGAGACCGTCCTCCCGTTCCGCTGACCAGCCCGTTCGTTTTCAAATTGTTCGGAAATTAAATTCCCGGGCTGTTTTCGCGTCGGCAGGTGTGAAAATTTCTGGCCGGCATGCTGGGGTGGAAGGCGCGTTCCCGCGATACACCCGCGCCAAATACGGGGGCCAATATCGGCGCATTTGAGACACTGACAAATCGGCAACACGCGCCTCCCCCGTGGACGCCGGTCTCGCCGTTTAATTCCGTCGACGAGTAATTTGGAAACGATGTCCGCCGGGTGAAAAGGTCTCCTTTTTCAAAGTCCGCTTTATTCGGCACTCCACGATTTGTCCACGTTCGGTCGCACGTGCGCAACTCAAGTTTCCATTGAATCGCGCGCGGCGCTCAGTAGATTAATTTTAATGACCATAGACTTTGGCAAAATATACAAAATTGATCGTTCAATAATAGTACAGTAATGTCCCATTCTAAGTGAATTCTCGGTTCTGTGTTGTGACATAGATCGGAACAGGACACTATTATTTTGTCGCTTCAACGACCGCGCCGAACGTTGTAAAGGACAGCATGTAAACACGAACCGCGCGATACAAGGCGCAACAAAAAACAACGTAACGGTGAAACAATACCAGTGCAATACTGAAATTTCTTTACTTTTTTACTTATTTTTAATGAAATTTTACCAATATACAGGGTGGTCCATTTATCTTGAGACAGTCAATTATTACGGAAACCAGCAGGAATATGAAAAAATGTTTCATATAAAATATTCTTCGTATGAAGGGGCACATTTAATGGCGCTATGCACATATTTCCATAATGGCCCATTACGGGTCAGATGAAGGGCAACTTCATTTTTTCAAATGGAAATCCATATTTTTTATTTTACATTCTTATTCCACTTCCATTCATGTTCCGTATAATACATTTTTTTTCCTGAACTTACCATTTTTTAACGATACCATGATAAATGTTGCGAAGCTTGCATAATGCCATACAACATGTATTGTGAATCTTCATCTAGTAGGCGGCAATAAGAAGTACATATTTTATCAGATGATTTATAAATCGTAACTAAAAATACAGAAAATTGTAAGCAATTAATGTAACAAATGTTCAAAATGATGTCTTTCAGAATTGTGTGTTGTGGGGACATCTTGATAAGCTTTGTTTTTTATGTATCCCCAAAGATTCCTGTCACCGCTTACTAGATTTTTCTGACTTCAGTTCAAACTCAGTATTTTTTGTCATTACAAATATTTTGATATTCACCACAATTTGTTTAATAAAACCGTGCACGCTAGGAAAAAATGTTTTATACGAAACATTATTATTTTTCGATGTAGAATAAGAATATGAAATAAAAAATATGGGTTTCCATTTGAAAAAATGAAGTTGCCCTTCATCTGACCCTTAAAGAGTCATTATAGAAAAATGTGCATAGTGCTATTAAATGTGCCCCTTCATACGAAGAATATTTTAAATGAAACATTTTTTCATATTCCTGCTGGTTCCCGTAATAACTGACTGTCTCAAGATAAATGGACCACCCTGTATTTGCGACATTATTCTGATTAAAATGACACCAACTAAGATACAATTTAGCCCATATTTACTGTACATGTAAAGCATGATTTATATAATTTATCATATACTTATATGCTAATATATTGCATATGTTTGCATAAACAACTTAACATCTGAAAAATATGGTCTCAAAGAATTGGACTAAAATGTTGCATATTAATGGAGCTACAGCCCGTTCGACATAACAACAATTTACATCATGGCATTTTTAAAATCAACAGAGTAATCACTTCCCTGCCTTTCCATTAAAAAATAACGAAGTTGAACTGTACGTGTCCATTCACAAGAAAACTAATAATACCAAAATATGCTCCACTAGATACCATATAAATTTCCTCTGAAACATTTTTTTCTACAAGTAATGATAGCGGGAAAATCAAGATTTTAAAATCGGAAGACACCCTATAAAACTGGGGGCCACATTACCACCCCTTCCTCTATAACAATCATTTTTTGGAGCCACTGTATGCTTCTTTGTTGACATACTGTAGAAGCTACGAAGGAGCGAAGAAACACGTCGATCGATACTGGCGTTGCATTAGCTCGTGGGCTGGAATATTTTCGATAAGCCGCAATTGGTTTGTGCGAGTAACCGACGATGGAGTGGTCGGGTTCGAAAACAACGGCCGCGGAATGGAAACAGAACGGAAATAATAAAAGACAAAGGGGCAGGGAGGAGGCAAATCTAGAGGGACTACTCGTCGGTACTATATTCTCGCAATTATTCTCCGGCGGTCGGCGGAAAGGAGCAGAAAAGGCTGGATAAGGGAGAGAATAAGGGCGGAGGAAGGCGGAGGAGGAGGACGAGGAAATAGGGGGTATACTACAGGAGAATTCGAAGAGGAACTCGCTTCCCCACTCCCTGGAGGGACTGGCTGCTGAATTGGGGTGGCGGTGCAGCTCACGGTGAGCACTTTTGTTAATTAAATGCCGTTGTTCGAGTCAAACCAGTCCTTTTAATCGAGTTATCGTTTAAACAGTGCTCGGCCCGGCAAAGGGTCCGCGGAGCGAGTCGTGTTTAAAAAGCAGTCTCGCCGTAAACATATCAAACTGCCGCGGCTCCCTTTAATTAGAGCCGCTTTTTTCCTCCTGCACCCTCTGCGGAAATCGTCTGATACCGTGCTTTTCACGTCTCACTATAAAGACACGCACGTCGCCGCAAAATTCTAGGCAAACGACCGTTCAAGGAGTCAGACAAGTTCCTTTTGATGCTAAATACGAAGTTTGGGAAGACCGGTGAGAATGTGAATCGTTACAGAGTTGAAGAACGCTGAATCTTGCCGAGCTCGCAGGTCGTTAAAATTTCTTACGTCTGAATATATTTTTCATTTGTCGAGTCGATCCCATTTGAAAAAGTTTCCCTGATCCGTGAAACGCGAAGCTGTAACGAGTACTCGTTTCATGGGACGCGCCAGTGCAAAGATCGTCCTTATTGCTCTTGAACCTTCGTTCGGTAGTATCTTTGATAAAATACGAAAAAAAAGAGAGAGAGAGAGAGAGAGAGAGAGAGAGAGAGAGAGAGAGAAGAAATAAGAAGTATTGTGAAGCGGGCTCGAAATTTCTTGACTGCCTGTGCAAGGGGGAACGGGTGTCGCCGAGTGGGTAGCGATGAAAGGGAGCCCCGGATGAAATCAAGAAATGCACTTGCACATCGATTTGTTTGCTCTTCCTCTAACCGCCCACCGGATTCCAGCCGTCCTTCTGTCGTTCCTCCCGATGCGCCCGATTCCATTCAACCTTTTCTCTTTGCTACTTCAAGTGGAATCCGACTGACGTAAGAATCCTACTTAAACCTCCGTTCTCGCCTTCCTCTAAGACCTCTCCCCTGCCCTGTTGTCACCCCCGCGAACCCCCCGTCTGTCTCTCTGCACCCAGCAACCCGTTGTTGGCGCTTTACTTCTCTCCATGTACCGAACTTTCCTGGCCTCCACTTTTCGACAGCTGGCAAAGACTGACAGGAAATGGCGACTTACGAAACACACGCCGCCCCGCGAAACCAATCCTGCTTTTCATCGCAGTGAACAATAACAGCGGCTCGTTAACGGCAAACGCTGTCTCATCATTGGGACATTGCGGAACGTTCCTTCGAGGAGCTTCGCATTTGCTAGACTCACCAGTCTGAGAACTATGGCTCGTAACATAAATTAGGTTATATTTAATTGTAAATGTGCATTACAGTCAACTAAATATCTGCTAAGCACTAAAGCTTAGCTAATAACAACAAGAACCGACTAACTATAACTAAGACCGACTAACGACTAAAACCGACTGACAACGACTAAGGCCGCGCTCACAGTGGACCCGTTTCGTACCCGTTTCAGTACTATAATGATTTAATTTTTCGTGACAAATACCAACTTTTGAAGTATTAAACTAATTGTATTATAGTTTTTATCATAACTAAGGATGTGTACAGAGAGGAGATGTATATATTTAGAAGAATAAATCGATCAAGGTAGAAATTGGGTAAACTTTACTTTACCGGACTCAAAATTTGTGCCTTTCTCCTATAAATTATGATATATTTGGTATGTAATCCAGTAGATTTATACCCGGGGCGGCTGCAGATCGAAGTTTCGATCCTGTAGGATCAATGGTTCAGGAGTTTTGCTTGCTTAAAGTTCAGCAATCTGTAGTGTTTTTGACACATAAGGGCGTCGCCATATTGGTTTGAACCGCTGGTCCTTGCCCCCCCCCGGCCCGACCTAATCATCAACGAACTCATTAATTATTGTGCTCGGTAAGCGGCGCGCGACCGTCACTACAAACCAATATCGCGGCGCCCTTACCGGTCAAAAACACTGCAGATTGCTCAATTTTAAGCAAGCATAACTCCTGAAATATTGGTATTACAGTATCGAAACTTCGACATGCAGCCGCCTCGGGTACAAATCTACTGGATTACATACCAAATACATCATAATTTATAGGAGAAAGGCACAAATTTTGAGTCCGGTAAAGTAAAAAGCAGCCGAGAAATTTGTTAGAACGTCAACTTCGTACTATTCGCGACATCTCTTGATTATATTATTGACCATATGTACAAGTTGAGGGCACTCGCGGTTATGGGGGCGTGTACTCCGAGTTGGGGCACTGCGTGTGTTTGGTGCGTCCGGTCATCTTGTATGAGAAAATATCCTTATTAAATCGTATATTAGAGTACGCATATAAATTATATTTCAGACCAGAAACTTCCACAGATTTCAACAAAATTTTTAAGAAAATTGCAATACAAAGTAGAAAGTAGAGTAAAACGCGTTTAAAGTTTTACGAACGATTTTCAGACAAATAGCCGGGTATTTATGGCACTTACTCTAATCTGCTATTCCGAGGTCATAAAGAGGACTTTCCTCTTCGTGAAACAGATCATAAAGTGTCTTCTTTCCCGCTCACTGAGAAATTTTTGCGGCTTTAGCAGTATCAGTCTTTATGCGCTCGTAGCCCCCATCCTCGTTTCTCGACCGGCGCGAATATATTTTTATATCTCCAATTATTATTCCCACCATCTGTATTATTTTCGCGCCATAAATCAATAACGTCGTACAAACATGAAAAGATATTTCTGACAATATTTTGACACGATCATTCCAGAGTAAAGAACAAGGACGGGAAAAATTTCTGTTCGCTTTACTAAAAAAAAAAAATGGAATTTTATACCAGGGAAAATTTTTAGAATAGAAGTACAGACACTCGGAAAAATATTCGGACACTCTAAAAAAGACGATAACTTTTTTAATATTGTACTCTACGATTTGAACATTTTGGAAAGCAAATTAGTTTACTACAGGATGTGAAAAGAAATGTTTTCGAAAGTTGCAATTGATCGGAATTGGAGAAAACTCTACCACAGCCACGCGTGAAATTTGTTTGCAATAGCAATTTCTCTATAACTGACGAGAAAATGTTTTAAATAAAAGTTTAACAGTGTGTATTCATACGTGTATAAATTGCAATATAAAAAACATTGAAAAATGTTTTTTTAAAAGAAAGAAACAAGTTCGCTAGGATTTTTTAAATATTAAATTCTATTTTTTATTTGATAATGTTGTACCTGGTGTTAAGACGAATCTAACGATATATAATATTATGACCTCGACAGAATTAATAACGTTGCAATAGTTTTGGGGCGGGGGCGCGCGCTAAACTCGCCAAATACCCCACTGTGCGCCGGTCGTCGTTACCAATTACGAAAGCTCGTGCGCGTCAACGAACGTGAAACGAAGGACAACAGCTACTGGGCATCTCCCGTCAACCGAGGATCACCAGCGACGTGATCTTCCCAGGACAAGTGAGGATCATCGTTCTCCCTATGACGATCCAGCCTGATTCGACTGCAGCCGTCAACAAGCAACGCACGGGAGCAGCTCGCCTGAAGGAAGTCTGCCATATTCACCGGCCGCCATATTCTACTGTCCGATAAGTTGCCAAGCGCTTCCCTACGAGGATCCTCGCCACGCACCGCCTCAATTATCTCCGTGCCGCTCTCTCTCTCTGTATTCTCTCTCTCTCTCTCTCTCTCTTTCTCTCTCTCGCGCGCGCGGGCGAATCTACTTTACCTGTAAACGTTAAGGGGTATACGCGTGCTCACGAAAATCGTGGTTACCAGTCAGACGTCGCAGCGGGAAATTTGACCCGAAAACGTGGAAAAAAGTCGATTTCTAAATTTTCCGTATGTCATAAAATTTTTGTTGTCCGTCGTACTTGTGAAGGTCTGAAGAATAAGGCTTCAATGTTGTTTCTCTATTTGTACACCCTCGAAGTAGCAAACTTCATCGAAAGTCGAGAGATTTTTAGGCGCGCTTTGCGTTCTTAAACAGTCTCTGAAATAGCGTCCATTCATTGGCGATTTTCAACTGTTTTAAGGAAAATTGTGTAAAGTCTTTACTCTAAAGTCAGAGCACTTCCGCACAGATTTCATTTTGTTATCATCTAAATTAGTGTAGCTATTAATATTTGAACACATTACCAATAATTCTCTAAGATCTTTTACGATTACAAAACTTTACCGACAACTGTGTTATAGTTCCTTCTTGTGTGAGTCTGTGTACTCTTTTTGGTTTCATTAAATTCGGTAAAAATTTGTGATTATAAGCCAACAACACGTCTGCGTTCTTTCCCAGTGTGCGGCGCTCCAGCTGTCATTTCAGTCTGATTTGGTTGAAACGTTAACGTGTATAATGTATAATGTTACGCTACAGGCACAGATACTCGATAGTTTTCAAGATAATTATGATTAAACGTTCTCATTACCATGAATACAGTTTCGATACCCAGTAATATCAAGTACCGTTGTGGCGTGGCCGTAGCGCACCAAAATAGTACGGCCGTTGATCAGAGTTCGATTTCTGGTCGATGAAAATTTTTTTTATCCATTCAACTTTCCTTATTCGTTTGTACCATGCAAAAATTCATTTTCACATGCAAAAATTAATATTTCACATAAAGTCATAATGAATTAAAATACTGATCATTAACCGTGCCTGAAAATTGTTAATAATCGTTAATAACTAGAAAACCAAACGAAGCCAAAATCGCAATGTTTTCATTCTTTATTTTCGTCTCATATTGTCATGGACAACCACCCCCTAAATTTTCTCCCATCTGTAGTCGAACACCCTGTATAATTTCGTTACACCCGCTATACTCACTCGTTTTCGGCATATTCTTTCCGACGAATCACGGAGCTTTCTGCTGCAACCGGAAACCGAACAACCATATACAGTATACATCCAATAAAAACCGAATCGGAGGCGTGGGCGTGCAACGAACCGAGGATTCCTCGACGTATGTTACGTTACGCGGTGCGGCACCGTATCTCGCGCGGAAGCCCCTTGAGAAAATTACATCGCGGATTCTTAAACCGGCTCGGATAGGATTTCACTTACCGACCCTTCGGAAATATTCGCGCGGTATCCTAGCTGCGTTGCAACTGACAGAAGGATGAGACGAATCCCGGTCCAGATTCTCGAATCCAGACCACGTAGCCCGTGCCGGTGGCATCTCGTGATTTTGCAATCTCCCGACGGTTTTTTTTTTTTATGTCCGACCAGTCGTCCCCCGGAACAAACCCATCTTCGGCCGAAAAATCTCGTCGGATGAAAAGTGTAAAAGGGTCGTTCCTCTCGAGACCCATTTTCGTCCGACAGGGAAAACGAAGGGGATCAAAACGGACCGGGGCGACCCGGGGATGAAAGGAAAAAGCGACCGAGAACGACGAATCGGTCTGGGTTACAGTCGGAGACTAATATCACTGGGGGATCCGCTGCGCGCCGCGCCGGTATTCCCGACGATTACATAATTAATCGCGTTATAATTGAAGCGTCCAGAATCCCGCGGCTATTAATTAAACGTCCCCATCGAAATGATCGCCGACAGAGTGGTGCCTCGGAACTACGTCTCCTTGACTCGGTGTCGCGTCGCAAAGGGATTTCCTTCCTGCTCAGCTCGAGCATGAGTGCTACAAGAGACAGCTGGATGGCCTGCGAGCTCCATCGTTCATGGTGAGTTATGCTTCTGTTGCGAACTCCATTCTACCAGGAATTCCCATTCAGTTTGACGGATCCGAGCGATGATTGTCTTTAGCTTTCCTCGTATGCCTCCTTTTCTTCTTCCTCTGGTAAAATTATTCTTGGTTCGGTCTAGCGAGGAACACATGAGCCGTTCTCAGGCCAAATCGATTAACTCCACTTTTTGAAATATTTTTAATTCGAGTGTCAAAGCACTTGGTTCAGTCGTAACTTTTTTTATTTGTAGTAACACCATGAAGCGATAAAATTTTTTTTGGTCTCCGAATAATAAATAATTTATTTCAGAAGCCATATTCTGATTAACTCCCGCTCTGAAAACCTGCGTTCTCAAGCAACAGTGCTACCGCTTGGCAGGAACTAACGGAATTAACTGCCACGGAAGCAAGTACACTTGTGAATTATTATTAAACAATTATTCCAATTCAAGTGTCAGTTCCTATTAGAAGAATAAATATTAGGTCTGAAATATATAAACGAAAGAGGAATGATGTGATTGGAATGAATCTATTATATTAATTTTCTTTTGCTACTACTATTATGAGACAAATTAGATTCATCGACTGTGCTACTATTAAATTATTATGGGACAGAGGGAGTATATTATTTCATCACATTTCTCCACTTTCTGTTTTATGGAGTTAATCGATTTGGCAAGTGAGCGGCTCGTATACAATTGATAACAACATCGTTTCTTTTGTATAAATCGGAAGTATATGACACAAAGGACAAACCTTATTTCTCAAGGACAAAAGAAATTATATTTGTCGCGAACACCATAACGTGATTTAGCAAAGACATTGATGTAAGAAAGGTACCGCAAAGTAAACCTTGATCTTGAAGTTCAAAGTCAAAAGGTCAACATTTTTTTGGATTGCATCATACTTGTCGTGAGGATGAAAAGTGCAAAAGGCACCATAGATCAAAACCCAATCGTTCTCTTAAAGAATTATGGAAATTTTTTTTCACTATGAAACTGCTATTTATTTATATTGTGTTTTCATTCTTCTATCAGATGGAGTTTATAGAACGTGTGATTGGTAAAGCCACTGAAAATTATGTCTCGGCACTTGAATTATATCGAAAATATAGTATAAATAAAATCGGTTCGATAATGACAAAAATTGACCTTCATGTTTTAAGAGAACTGTTTGGTTTTGACCTATTGGATAGTCTTGAACACCCTTCTTGTTGCCGAAATTTATCAGCTTGGGATTATCGTTCGTGTGGACCACTCAAACAGAGATTGGGAGGTATATCAATTCTAATACAGTGGTGCACAATTAAGCGACCACAGCCGGGACCGAATGCAGGCGCTTAAGTGGGGAAGGTGGCTTCTGCGAATTCAACTGAAGGAAGGACAGAGGATGTGAGTGTGTGAGATACCGATATCCGGCATGTACAGTGCCGGACGAAATAATAGGACGTTTGATATACAGGGTGTTCGGTAACTGGTGATACAAGCGAAGGTGATTCTCCATGAAAACATAAGTCGAAAATATAGAATAACATTTTTGAAGTGAAACTTCTTTTGGCAGGGTGTAAGCCTAATTCGCTTCACGGAATTCGCGACAAGAAAAAGCGAAAGGCTGAAGGTAAAAAAAGTGGGGGAATATCGCTGGCAGAGCAGAGAACTAATCTCTATGTTTGGGTCGCAGAGCAGTTGATTTTTAAGAAAAAAAAAGAAATTAAAAAACGTGCGACAACACGTGCGACGAACCCATCGAATCGACGAGCGAACTACCCTTATAAATGACGTCATTGATGACCGTAGACAATGCCACAAGGAATTTCTTTGACAATTTCCCCACTTTTCCACCCTTAACCATTCACGACAAACCGGGGTGACAACCGCAGTACTATTTTGACCGTGGTCGGAGTAACTTCTTCCCGTTCGTTGTCACAATTTTGGATAATGTGTTGTGTTGTGCTTCAAATTTATTCGCGCAAATGGCAGTGTCCTGTTGATCCGACGGAGGTACAAAAGATTCTGAAAAATTTGTAAGTACCTATACTTGACACTAGTATTTTATAACCCAGGGTTAATACTCTAATGTATAAAAAACTATACGCGTGGAAAACCACGCGCGGCAGAAGTGAAACTTCTTATATATATATATATATATATATATATATATATAGTGTTTAGCGGTAAAGTACGATGACAGATAAAATAAACATTTCCGTGACACTAGAAGTGTTTATCGTCGTAAACTTCAATCGAGACAATGATCTGCTAAATTATAACGGGACGTGATCAAGTGCACGCGTACCCGGCGAAAATTCAAAGTCGAATTTCTCGAAAACAAAGCCTCACTTTAAAAAATGTTATTCTATATCCTCGATTTTTTTATTCATGTAGAATCACCCCTTTTCGCTTGTACCACCAGTTACCGAACACCCTGTATTTAAATATTTAGTATAATTACAGAAAAAGATGTATATTTTCCACATCCTATCAATGTTAAGTTTTTATGGTGTACATGGGCTTTGAAAATTATATATTGTGACAACTGTAGCGTGATTATGCTATTCTGGATCAAACTGGATTAAAGTTTCGTAAACTAGTTTATTTCATAAGTCTAGAGGGTGTCCCAGGATGGTATAAACGTGGAGGGGGTGAAACTTTTGTTCATTGCGATGAATACTATACGATGAAATAAAAAACAATTTTGACCTTGGGATTCACTGTTAATATCAATTTTGCAGTCCATTTTTTTACCAGATCTCCATTGATCCAGAGGTGCAGAATCACGTTATAGTGGCCACGACATATACTTTCGAAACACCCTGTACAAAGAGGAAGTTTATCGAGAAAATATGAACTTTGGCTGATCTTGTGCGGATAAAATGATAGAACATTAATAAGAAGAGTTGTTTTATAAAGGCGTTTTGTCAAACATAATATTAGTATTTGGTAAAACCACTTTAGAATTGTTTTACAGAAGTTTTTTATTCGTTTGTGTTTTAATAGGCTCCAGCTTTTAATAATAGTATCATTTAATCTTTTTACATCCAAAAATTGCTTCACAATCGCACATTCAGTTCTTGACAGGTCAGCCCGAACATTCGCAATAATATTGAGATCACAAAAAGCCGGCAGGCCAATCCACAACTGCCACATTTTTCGTAATAATAAATGATTGAATTGTAGATTTTCCAAGTGATTGAATTCGTAATTTTACACTGTATAAGAATATCTTGAAATCTTGTAAATGAATGACCTTCAGAAAACATGTTTTCCATCAATTAGCACCTTCAGACAGTACATCTTTGAAATGGCCCACCCTGTATATCAAACATCCTATCTTTTCGTCCAGCACTGTATTAAGTTTCAAGAGGTGACAGTTTTTCCAAATTAAGTGTGTAAAAGAGCGGACACTTAAATGTGCACTACTGAGTAATAATGATCGAAGTTGAAGCGCTTCGTGTGCAATGGACTTTGTACCCAATATTCTATTTTCCACGAGACCGGAATTAAAAAATTATCGACCCGGTGACGAAAGTGTGAAGAAAAATAACATAAGAAAAACATATCATTTGTACTTTTAAGAAATTCCGTTCAAAATTAAAGAAAGAGCTATTCGACTGACCCTCGTGAGATCTAGCGATCCTGTAATTTTGATGTCCAGTCGATTGTTAGCGAACGATTCTCTAATTGACACTGCAATTCAAGCGGAACCGTCCGAACGAGATCTCCACTGAGCTGAGGACCACGGAACACACGAACGACCCCTCGACGACCCCGAGATACCTTCTCCAACTGATAGACGTCGATCGGACCGAAAATTGTCTCCACCGGTGACCGATTCCGTAAGTGTACAGCTTACGGAAAAATACTGGGAAATATCCAGACGGATGCGATCCTCGTCACAAGAATTAAAATAGACATCGAACGATATAACGTTTTCGTTAGCGAACAAATGGTTCAGCGTAACAAAAGAAATGTGAAACAACTAGCGCGGCAAGGGGGTTAGGGGTGTGGGTGTGGGTGGGGGTGGGGGTGGGGGGAAATCGAAGGAACGAAACGAGAGATCGGGAAACGAAAAACGGCCGCGGAATCAAAAGTAAATGTTTACATTGTTAATTACTTCCGCCGTAGTTCAAACGCGGAGAACAATTATTCGACTGCCGATTGAAATTCTGTGGTCTTAGCCGAAAGGTAATTAACTTTTAATTGAGAAAGTTCGACGAGGTCGTGCCCTAATCCCCCCTCTCCGTTCCTCTCCGAATCGCTTCTTGTCCGTTCCGCAACACTCGCTATCCCCCCCCCTCCGGCCCTTCGATCCCCCTCTCCACGCCGCTCTTCGCTGCCATGATCGTCTCCGATAGCTCCTTTTTCTTCCCCACTTCTTGCCACGACAGGTTGCTCCTCCTGCCACTCAACTTGTCTAAACGTCCCGATCGTGACGCTCGGGAATCTACAGTTATCAGAAGGGCATTTAAGCGTCCGTATCCCTGTTCTTTCATCGTTTGACCCGTGTTGCCTGGTTCCCTTGTTCGACCCTCTGGCCACCCCGCGCGCCGCACCACCCCTGTCTATTATTCAGAGGACGCTCGGCTGCCGCAGAAACAAACGGCTCGCGCTTCTCTCGGCCCTCCTCCTCTTCATCCTCCTTCTCTTCCTTCTCCTCCTCCTCTTCCTCTTCCTTTACCCCTTAGCTCCGCCATCGGCGAGGTCAGAAACTGAAGGCTTAATTTATTTAAAACTCGGGATTCTTCCAACGAAAGCGGAACTTTCCAGAGGGGGGAAGTTTATTTCCCATAGGACGCATACCCGTGTATCGCGTGGCTTATAACGCTATAGAGTTTGATAAACTGTGAGACGCGGCTGTAAGACCGTATTAACGCAGGAATATACAAGCCTGGGGGATGATTTAGAATCACTTACGTCGAGTCCCGGTTTATGGAACTCGAGGCCCGCCGGAACGGAGTCGAGCAATTTGATTTTTCAACTGATTATATCTGCAATAGTGCACTCCTTACCGATTATGGTCACCTTGGAACATGTAGTCGAGGTCATCGTACTGAACAATTCTTCCCTATATCTGCCGCTTGGTCTCAGGTTCCGTGATAGTTGCATAAATATACAAGGTGTCTCCTGTAACGCGACTCAATATTTTTGGCCATTTGCGGTCATGTGATAGAAAATATTTAGAACCGCACTTTAATGGTACCGAGTGCTCTGCGAATAGAGATAGAAAAGTTCCGAAAATATTTTGTTTACATAGCGAATCCAAGGTCACCTTAGTTAACATAAATAGGAACGCATGTTTCCCTTTTTTCGACATTATAGAGGACTCCACAACAAATTCAAAATGCATATTATTTAATTTCTTTTTAAAACAGTACCAGACTTAAAGTAGTAGAAATAATATTATTTCACTCGTCGTGGGACATCCTGTATACGATGCTTCAAGAATCAAGGTACAGCTGGCCGGGTAATCATTCTTTATGTATGTATAAAAAATAACATTGATAGCTCAGTGTTTGAAAAAGATGAGTTTGGAAACTCGCCAGGAAAATTCGTCAAATGACCGATATGCGTGCTAGATTGGTTGTGGTGGTGCCACAAGTTGGTTTTGATTAAAAGCAAACATCATTTTGGCGTTTGAAGATATAAAAAATACAAATAATTTATTAAAAGATATGGTTAACAATTTAATTCGCCGAGAAAAAGCTGTGTATGTAGCAACGCGGTAAACATATTTTGTAAACGTTTATGTTAATAAAGTAGTTCTTAAGAAGTAGAGCAACAATTTCTACATATACGACAAATGCGACCAAGGATATCCCCCCTGCTTAGTAATCTGATTTCGACTCGGTATATCGGTGTGAACCACTACTAACGCGGCGCGGAGAGTCTTAAACTTTTGTCTGCTACTGTAAGTCATCTGTCACTTGCTTTTTAAGTTATCCTTAAGTTTTCAAACTGATGTCCTTCCACAGATATGTCTACTTGAAGGTCATGTCATTAATATCTCTGAATGCGTTTTAGTTTTAACTAGAATATGAAAGCAAGAAAGTATACATTTACAAGAATAAAAATAACGATGACCTTGAAAACTCCGGGAAAAAGTACCTTGAGAAAAAAATAAAATTTGCAAAGCATTCACTTCGTGATACCATTGCACTAAGAAAGGAGCTATTTATGTGGCTACATTTATGTGGATCACCGTGTATATGTAGATGAAATTCTAATATCAATACAAAATGGAAAAATAACCATACGTCTAAAAAAAAATGCAATTGTATCTTGGGCATAAGCCCATGTAACCTCGATTGTCCGGGTGAGATATAACTCATAGTTTAGAATCTTTTTCCGGTATCCTCAAGGGGTGTTGAAATTGTAGCAATCTGTTTTCTACGCTTTTTCATTTGCTGAACTACACCCAGTGGCGTACTCGCTACGGAATTTGTTTCATGTAACAGAAATTACCGAATTTCTCAATTGAAAAATAATATTTGTAAGCAACCTTCAGTAAATTACTACAAAGTGGGTAAAACTTAGCCTCTTCGTTTAAATTCGTTTAAAAAATAATTACGTAAAAATCATTTATACATTTATGTTCAATTATACGTGTTTTAAATACTTTAACTCTCAAGTGGCGGGACCTGGGTCCATTTTGACCCAGAGTTACATACCTACGAAAGTTAATTGTAGATAATAATACAATAATTTATAGAACTATCTAAAACTGGCTTTTGTGTGAAATATTAAATAAATGATCAATAATCTCAACAAAACGAATATATTTTTTCCGAGATTTGTGTTTGAGACATTTTCATTTCGCTTACTCATTGGAATAAAAGTCCGGAATTCTGACGAGGGTAGACAAGAAAGAAAGAGACTGGAGTACCTTGGCGTGCTTTAACGCAAAAACTGATTGCCGGTTTTTTAAACTGAGAGGAATAATTCTCAGCTGTTGGGTAAGCAGGGAGATTTCAGTTTTCTTTTTAAATAAACGGAAAATTGTACTTCAACTCTCCACTGACTTAGCTGTAGTTTTTTCCGGACAAGAAACTGTTTCGAAAAGTTACTAACTTCCACAGAACTTGCAGAAGCAATTATTTCAACGGTTATTCTTCGAAGCAGTCTGTTGGTGTCTGTAACAGGTCATTATAAATTTCATAGATCCATCAGTACTGTCCGACGAACTAATTACGAAAGCACAGTTATAAAAAGAAACATAAAGAAGTAGAGATGTAGAATATAAATTGAGAAAACAATTGAGAGAACAAATTTTAATATGTTTGTTTTAAAAACAGACTTCACGCTGATGACTACGCAGATTAATATTTTTATTTTGTTAAATTTATTAATATTAATTATATTATTAGAGTACACTAAATTCTCATTTACTGTCCAACAGCCGCACAGTGGGGTATTTGGCCTGTAAAAGTGGAAAAAAGTCGATTTCAGTTGAAATTATATCGTGTCCCGTAGAAAAATAATGAAAATTAAGCAATTTGAACATTCGATTCATGGTGTCAATGTAGTGGTGTTCACACCGATATGTGTATAATGCACAGACCCTTTGAAACAAACAAATTGAAATTATTCGTTAACTATTAGGTTTACAGCTAATAAAGGTCAGTACCATTTTTACTCAAAATTTAACGCTCTTCGATATTTTGGCATAAAAAATGTAGCATTCCATTTAAAAAAGACGAAGTTGACCTTCAAATCTTCGAAACGCCTCCACTTACAATAAAAGCATATAAATTACATAATGTATCCCTTCAGACCATACAACTTTTCTGAAAAAAGTATTTTTTTCATACAATGCATACTTTGAAAGTTACTAAGTGTGAACAAGTTGCGTGGACCACCCTGTATATACTAATTCGTGTTCGCAACGTACACGTATTTTTAATTGTTAATAATTAAAAAGCAAATCTGAAATCGCAAATTTTTTATTGTCGTCTTATATTGCCATGGATAAGCATTCCTTAAATTTTCTGCCACCTGTAGCCGAACACCTTGTATATCATGCAACTTTTGCGCAAATCCGTTTTTCATATTATTATACGTAACGTAAGTATTCGAGCTGTGCATGTTGCGTGGACCACCCAGTATATTGCCGATGAATGGTTTAACCTAAATCGTGCAGAAAAGCTAAGTTGCATGTAGGTACGTCAAGCCATGTGATCCAAAGACGTTTGGAAACATTCAGCCCCGCATCATTATCGTGGATTATTGTTAGAATCGTTGGTACAACCGAACGTGAACATACAGGTTGAATCTATTGGCAATGGGGACGGGATTCCGTTAAACCAGCTTAAAATTGCGGAATCAGTCACACGATACTGTAAAGGAAACGATCCATTTGCGTAGCGTGGGCTCGCTGAATATACCGTCAAATTGAAATGAACGTCCAGTTAGAAACCCATACGGATCTCACTTCCCGTAGGTAGCTACGTTTATCTTGTATGATGGAAATTTACTAGCCGCATTACCATCTTCTTCGGCCAATCTGCATCGTATACCAAGCGGCGGCGTAATTTACAATTTCCATAGGTAAACATCGGCGTTCCTATTATGAGCAGGATAACCGGCCCGTCGCCGTCGCTCGGTTGAGGCTTCCTTCGTCTTGATATCACTTTGCTCGACAGCTTTCAGAGAATTAGGAATTCTCCACGAAAATTGTTTCTCACTTTTCTTATTAAAAATTCGTAAGTACGGGCGCAGGGCGCTCGACCATGCGTGTAAAATATTTTGATATTGTTACGTCCTAAGGTGGACGTTTTAAAGAGATATATGTATATCTTAATTTAAAGATTTAAATAGAGAATAAAACGCAGTTTTGAACTGCATTCACCGGCTTTGGTTTGGGTAATTCAGGATTTGGTTAGTTGAAATCGAAGTTGGGTATACGCTTTTAAAAATGATTTGATATTTCGACCCAAGTAAAATGAAACAAGAATATATTTGAGCAACAAATTTCGGATACATTGAGTTATTTGTGTCTTATTGTAAATTGTTAGTATTTACCGTAGGGTTTTGATATCGTTTGATTAAGGGGCTGGCATAAAACAGTCGCTTCAACACACGCTTTTGTAGATGGTTGATGCCGATAATGTTGTAGGCGATTGGTAGTTGGCGATGTTGTTGTTGGTTATTATGTTGTTGTTGGCGATGATTTTATTCCGGCGGGTTAACACGCATTTAAACTTCACTTTTGACCAAAACACACTAGTGCTCCAGCGCAGCTGTTCTACACTAGGGTGGACCTTAGCCATACCTTTTCCTTTTTATCGTGTGGAAATGCGTTACGCATACCCCGGCACCCTCAGGGGGAGCCGGGGTTATGTGGGGCTCCCTAGGGGAGGGGGTCACCAAGCTAACAGAGCTCCGCGATCCTCTCCCCCAGAGTACCCACTAAAATCACACGCCCACCTTAAGCTATTGAGGAGGTGCCCGGATCTCGCGAAAACTCAACGGGTCACCTCCTAGCTATACATACATCCCGGAGGGAGGGGTTAGCTTCCCCCATTCCTACTCTAACTGGACCCCGGGCGGGTCCCATCCCTGGAGCCTTCGGATTGGGCTTCCCGAGCCCCAGCTCGGTCCACCCACAGCTCCCGGAGCCTCCTTGCCCTGTTCGAGCAGGGGACCCCAGAGTCCCCCGCCCGGCCAGGGCAGGAAGGCGCCGACACCGGCAAGAGAGGGTAGTCGGAGACGCATCCGGACGTCCGACCCTCCCCACCCCACCCCCCACGCGCCACCCCCAGAACTCGCATCCGGGGGGTCGGCGGCACCCCGCCACAAAGACATAACGTCTCGGGGTGCCGGGCCACCTCGGAGGGAGTTTAACTCCCGCCGGGGGCCGGACACACGCCCCCTGGAGGGGGGGAATTAGTTGACGCGAGGAGGGCACCACTTCCCGCGCCCTCCCCAAATCATCGCACCCCCACCAGGGGGGCAGAGACCTTAGCTATACCTGGTGAAATTTTTTTGCGAGATTTTTTTCACGACACCCCCCAAAATTGTGCCATCAGGTAAGAAAATAATTCCGGCAAAAGATGAAGTTGATCGGACGTCAGGAAGGTGTACGCGCGCGCGTTCGTGTAAAGTCGGGTACGTGCTTTAGTCATGCAGAAAGTAGAATTGGTTGATCATGGTCAGACGCGTCAGACGATTCCTATGCAATAGCACGTGTATTCGCTGCATTTTCAAACTCGATTCTCTCGAAAACGAGATGCCAAACGACAAATGTTATTCCTTTCTTTTGACTTATCTTTTCATGTAGTATCACCCCCAGCTCGGTTGTACCACCAGTTACGAGACACCCTGTATATAGCATATTTTAAATATATGATAAATTATTAATTATGCTTCACATGTACAGTAAATATGAGTCAAATTGTATCTTGTGTGTCATCATTTTAATCAGGAACATGTCACAGATAAATTGGTAAAATTTCATTAAAAATAAGTAAAAAATAAAGAAGTTTCAGTATTGCACTAATATTGTCTCACCGATACGCTATTTTTTGTTGCTACAATGTTTACATTACTGTATTCACTTTTAACTGTAGACAAAAATAAATATTTTTTCCACTGGTCAAACAATAATTTTTAATTTATTTTCATTGATATATATCAGTGATGAAAAAAATTGTTTAAATATAATCGCCCAAATAATTTTTTACTTTCTAAATATGTATTTTATATAATATTTATCTATGTTTCATACACATGCAATGCCTTATGAAATATACGTAAAATATAAATTCGGGAAATGTTTTTGTAACTAGTTCATACAAAAATTACCGAGAATGTAAAAACGCATCACAAGCGTGTCAAAAGATATTTTTCATAATAATTTATAATAATTATAAAGAATTTTTTCAAAATAATTCTTTATTTTTAACTTTTAAAAAATTGAATTATATAAAAAGTGTAGAAAAAGCCAAACAAAAATGCGTATTTCATATTGTAGCTTGGAACACATTTGATTAGTCATAAAAGTCTCTGTTATACGCCAGCAAAGACGCTTCGCGCGCGGCGAGATTGACGGCTTTGAACAATAATAATTTCCGGGGATCTTGCATCTCTTAAACCATTCAAACTTCCTTCACCTTCCCGAGTTTAGAAGACGTAGAAACTTTTGCCACTTTCGAACTTCTCAAACATTCGGCTCATTGAAATTCGGTTGATGAAAGCATCCTTGACTCTGAATTTTAACAACTTCAGCCTGCGCGCACTCCACCCTCAGTCAATACTCGACAAATCGACTGATTCCGTGAATGGACTCATCCAATGCGTAGATCGTTTCGATCATTCATCGAATACCCTTGAAGAACAACCGACAATATTACAAACTCGTTTCCGGAACCGATTTGTCACCAACCGGGACGATTCCGGCGTCTGTGAATTGAAATAATCATGAGCAGATTTACATACAACACGAAGGCGAGGATCGAATGCTACGCTATCAATCCATGTGAAAGGTTTCTTGATTGCACGTTCAGTGACTATTCACTGAAGGACACGCGGCGAACTTTCCAATCAATCGGCAGGTTTTTACTTCTGATCGTTACGGCGTTATAGAGGAACGCTGTGGCAACGGGGGTAGCCACGTTGAGAACGACGGAAGATTTATGAATGTCTCTGCTTTGGTTTCCAGGCTGCCAAGTTGCTCGGGGTAAGATACGAGAGTCGCCCAAATGTGCCACGAGCAGTTCATATAGGACGAACCTGAGGTGGCTTGAACTAGGTTCGAAGGAGAACTAGGACTGCTACGGGGAGCGAGACGCTCGGTCGCGTCAAGGGTGCGTAGCCTTCCAAAATGCCGTTTTTTTCCCTTTTTTTTATGCACACCCCTGAAGGGGGTAGTGTGGGACTAAGGGGAACAGGTGGTCGGTACCCCCGCTACCCACTAAAAATCAATCCTCTCCCGGGACGGCTGATGAGACGCCCCTCTACTAACTTTATCCCGAACAAATTTATTCCGTTTTCTATATTTCTCGCATGGTTCAATGATCGGGTCAAATCCACGCCTGTTCTTTGCGCTTATACTTCCTTCTAAAATGCCTCGGGTCGAGCAGTTAATTCCGAAGCCTACATTTAGAGGCATAGCGCGGCGATCGAATAATCGGAAAGCGAGGGACGCAGACGAACGATTATGGTGGTAGCGCGTGGAACATTATATTGTGAATCATATTAAACTAACAAGGGAGGTTACCGAATCGTAACACGCCGATTCTAATGAAATTTTAGAACGATATACAACTCAAAAAAATATTTCACACGTATTTTTTATAGCGGCTGAAATTCATATTAAGGGGATGAAAATAGCTCTCAAAGTTGAGGTGAAAAATCCATTTTATTGAATATCTCCGAAAGTATTAGGCCCAGACAAAAATTTCAAAATCCAATTTATGCATCTTTTTGAATGACGAATCTTTTCGTGTAAACTAAGTAAAAAAGAAGAATTTGTTTAAAAAATATGTTAAAAATTAACTTTTTTTGCAACTGGGTTAAAATAAAATCCAGCATACACGCCATAACGTTGTAGAATTAAAACGAGAGATATAGGCTAAATTAAACAATTTTACGCTACAGTTTCCGGTCAAATCTAAGCAAGACAACGATTATTTTACATGAAAATATTAATATCGTTGAGTCGAGAAAGGTTTGGAAACATGAAATTTGATGACATCGAGCATAAAGTTCACTAAAATTAGCATCGTGTTACAAGATGCAACGTGGACGGATATTCACGACGGGCCATAAATCTGCGACTCTCTTCAGCGACTATAAAATATTATATATATTATACTTTACAGAGCAGCGGATGGGATCGGAAGATTTTTAATCCGGCTCACGCAGCCAGGAACCGGCTCTTATATCGTGGAGATTTATTTTAATTCGTTTGCAGGACAGATGCTTAGGGCAGGTGCAGCAGCCGCCGGCGTAGTCCTGGATAACTGCAAGGCCAGTAAGCAGGATTATCCATCAGAACGTATAAGTACACACGGCGTTATGTGTCTTCAATTCCGGAGAGTAGATTCGAGCGAAAGGCGAGACAAAATGAAAGGGGGAAAGCCAAAAAGAGTACCGGAAAACTACCGTTCCATCGCTCCTCCCTCGTTTTATCCGTCTAGCAGGCTGACGTACACTGATCGCGAAGAAGTTTTTGTATGTACATACCTCACCTCCTGGAACTGTGCAAGGAAACCTGACTGATAAGATTAAATAACATGTTTTTCGTTGGAGCAATACTAGTTCATTTGGATTCCTGTGCTGTATCATGTCATGCAGAATATTAGGCATAGGGTACTAACAGCGTACGTTCTGCAGGATTGCCGTCTGTCGGGCAAAGTCGGAACCTTTCGTGTCCTATTGGTTATGTCACAGACAAGATTTAGGAATAGACCTGACACCTTATGGGATTTGGTGTCCACAGTAATCTGTAGTACCGACACCTTAAATCGCCAGTGACAGCAATACTTTTCTTTAAATTATGTCCATAATTTGCTATTGAACTGGCTATAAATATTGTGTGCCCCTAGAAATAATAATAATACATCTTTTTAATTTTATAGAGGTGTTGACACTGAATGGTAATGTGACTCTGGGGCGTTAGCGCACCAATACCGACGGACACCAAAATACATTGGGTGTCAGGTCTATTCCTATATCTCGTCTGTGGTTATGTCTCCGTTGTAGCCGGTGTGCGAGTGTGCGATGTTTTGTGTTTACAAAATGGTTCTCAGTGCCGGATCTAGGGCGTGGCGAAGGGGGCACTTGCCACGGGCGGAACGGGCGCAACGCACGCAGGTCTCGTGGGGGCGCTACGCCAAATTTTTATCAGCAAGACGGGGCGCCGAAAGCATTGTAACGAACCGATCTCGCGATGCCTTTTAGGCCGCGAGTAACCAGGGTTCGCAAGGAGATTTAGGGATTAACGACGAAATCGGTTAGCGAAAATAAACGATATTTATTCAAGAAGGTATCTTAGATTCGGAACGTTCCTTCAGCAAGCTGAAGCTTATTAAATCATATCTGCGCTCCACTTTGGGTCAAAAACATTTGGCGAATATGTCTATTTTGTCAATCGAGAAAGAAATAGCAATCCGCCTCTATTACGATGAAATATATAATCAACCAATTTGCGGAAGCGAAGTCTAGGAAAGTTTTGATATGAATAATCTATTACGACTATTATGTTTCATTCATTTGTAATAATTATACGATATGGAAAAATATTTGAGTTCAATATATTTTCCCATTGTACTACATAGATGGTAGGGGCGCATGCCAGGTTGTTGCCACAGGCGCCGAAGCGGCTAGTTCCGGCTCTGATGGTTCTACGAATAATTTGTGTGTGTTTTGTTTGTCGATCATAATAAGTTTAAGTGTAGTAAACAAATATTATATCTTCCGAAAACCACGCCACACACTTCACACAAAACCTGAATATAAGCGTGGTAAAAAATAACTATTGAAAATTACATTTACTACGATAAACGATAAAGAGGAAACAAGGAAACTGGGTATGCGTGTTCACGCTAAGCCGGAAGTGGTTGAACCAGACTCACGAAATCTTCAATTTCACGGTACAGCGCGGCAAGGAAGTTCGAAGTGGTTGAACGAGGGCTAATGACGAATTTACTTACCGCTTCACGAGGCAGTCGGTTTCCACGATTTTTCCACTCGGGTCCGCTCTCAACCCGCCTAATACCGATTCGCCCATCTGGCGGATATAATTACAGTTGATACTGAATTTACCTTTGCCACGCTAATGTAACGGCAAATATTTACGAGTCGTCGGGTTTAGGGAGTCGGCCGCAGAAGAAGTAGCAGTCTGCTTCCGGCCGCTGCCACCTAAGCGTATTTGTCAGTGCCTATTTATACCTTCTCGTTATGCGAGTGTTTTAATGAAAATACCACCAAAACGTTTCCATTGCAAATCCCTTTCTCACGATTTTCGCCCGACTTCGCCTCTTTTCGTGCGTTCTTAATCTCCGTGCCTCCGTACTTTCATTTACACCGGCTGAAACTACTTTCCATTTATTATATCCAATCCGAATATATCATAGCGCGATTGTAGAAGTAATATGCGAGTGAACATTGATGATTTACGCTTATTATTTTCTTCCTCTGATCTGTAGTGGAAAATGAAGTTCGTAGATTAAAAAGATTGTTTGTACGAACGTGGTAAATGTAGCTGAACAGATAGTTTTCTGAACGCTTTAGCTACCAGGAGTCTGTTCATGGATTTCTGACAACTATGCTGGATCGAAAAGGAATTTATAAATCTTCCTTTAAAGTAAAATCGCTATTGACAATTATTGACGAAACAATTAAATAACTATATAGACTCTTGAATTTCTTCCGTTCCAATTTTTTTATATCTGCTCGCATTGGAATATGAGCACAACTGTTTTTTATTTAAGTACCACGTATAATCAATTCCAACGTAGCTGATCAAAAAGTTCTGAAACTTTTTCGAACTTTGGTGAGAAATATTTTTAAAATGATTACAAACGGTCAAACTATTAGAAAATACTATAAAGTGTGAATAATCAAGAGATTATTGTAACATCACAGATTTCTTGAAAGCCTAAAACAATACGAAAATTAGGCCCGCTACACACATCCGTTTTTCTAACGTGCTGCGACTGTGCGGTACCGGAATTGCGGTCTGAAATACTATGGATTCAATTAGGCGCTGCACATTTGCTTGAACCGAAAAGCCAAGAACAGGAGTGGTTAACTCTGTGGTAGGTGGGGCGCTGAAATGCGAAAAGCTGATCGCGCACCCTTCGTTGGTCGCAGACGATTTTTGAGGCGACGGGCTCAAGAGGCCCTCGGCGGTGGGGTTTATTGGGTATGGGTAGGGCTATAGTCCCTATAAGGTAAAGGTACCAGTAGTTGAAAAACATAAAAAATAAGATTTTTATAAGCTGTGGATTTTTTATGAAAGTGAATCTCGGATGCCTTGCCGTCTGTTGGTTAAATTTCAAAACAATTACATGCGAACTGAATTATCCATAGTAATAACAGGCGTCTGAATTCATTAAGGTTAGTAATATGCCGATATATTTCTATTTCCTTAACGTTTCTGTTAAGAACAGCTGTACGGTTCAGGTAAAAAAATCCATACGTTGTAAACTTTTCGCGACTGAATTATATTTGCTTTTTAAATTCTCACAGAGTCTTATGAGTGCTAAATGCATTGTTTTTGTTATACCAACTTGAAAAACAATAGTATATTAGGTGGTCAAATACTGAATATTGTTTTTAAACAATTTTCAGAAGTTGACAGGCGTGATCAATTACTGACGTGGCTCATTCAAATTTGTTTACGATCTATAACGTATCCATTTTACATCTACGATATTGTTAGGAGTACAAAATATAATTATAAATCTTGTAGCATGCTGTGTTTTAGAGGATAACCACATGGTCAACTATTGATTGTATTCACGGTCAAGTATTGTCAAAATAGGACAAAAAAGTGTCCACTTTTTAAAACAGCCATGTGCGTGACATTATAAATACCAAGGGAAAATTAAAATGCATTTATTTAATTATTTATTTCACAGAAATTACTTCATTACTTATCGAGATTACTTAACTTTATATGGAATTGATTTGTTTCATTCCTTATCTTATTCTTTAATCGTAATTTGTGCTGGTAATTGTTGAAACTAAATGATAGTAAAATGATTCCCAACATTATTGCTTTAACCCTCTTTCTAGTATATAAGTGGTCAACTACTAACGAACAGAAGGTCAATTACTAGATTTTTCATTTTCAAGGGTGGTCAACTTCTGAAGCGCAATTACTGAATTTTCAAATATGTTTCTTAAATTTGTATAAGTAAACTTTTTTTAAAAAGTGGCCTTGGTACATAATCTATAAGACTTAAAGAGTTCTATTTCTATGTCATCTATTTGATGACAGAGCAAGTGGTTACTATCGTTCGCGTGGAAAACTTCTCTTAACTGGTCAACTACTACTACTATCTTTACCTTAGTCCCGTTTCCCCCAAATTCCACCTAGGCCGTCCAGACGTCATCTGAGGAAGGGGTGTGCCTAAGTGACATTCTCCCACCCACCCTCAAACAAAAAAAAACACATTTGTTTGAACCGTAGTTGCGGCGCCGCACGTTATAAAAACCGCATAATGCGATCGTCAGTACATTATCGCATATCAGTCGATGTACACGTTCGTGATCCTGTCGCACGTCACCGCATAAATGACCAGAGTCGCCAGATTAAGACAATTCTGATCTGGTAACATTGTAAATAACTCAAGTACCCCAGGTACGGTGCAAAATTACATGCTTGCCCCGGAGGATTGAGTACAGTTTAGTTAAGTATCGCCATTAAAGTTTACAGTCGTCATATCCAACAGATTGGTGGTCAGTTAATTGTTGATATATCGCTGTCACACGTCGTTAATTGGCAAATGAGTGTTAGCTGGAGGGTCAATAGTCAATAAATTCAAAAGAAAGGAAAATCCCTTCGCTTCGTTTGTTATTGAGGCCATAATTACGTTGGTTTTGTACGCTCGTTTTACAGCTCAGCCACGTGAGGGTGCTCAATTTTTCTTGTCATAAAGAGACTTGTAGAAAGCTTACAGAGTAATTCTTTTCCAATCAACAAAGCCCGTTAACAAGGGGATATTACGTTCGCTGAATAAGGAATTTAAATATCACGGGTGAAACAAAGTAACGGGCTCGTTCCTTTATTAAAAATATCTTTCGTAGTCCCTTTTACGCTCGTTGACTCCGTAAATGAATTTCTGCGTCAAGAATACCAATTACGTAGCGAACTAACGTTCCTGGACCGTTCCCGCTGGAAACATTCCAATTCTACGAGAGGTCTGCCAAGTGCGTTAAAATCTATCAATCTGAAAATTGCAGCTGGAGCCCATATAATCTCCGCGGCGCAGTTAGAACAGTATAAAACAACGTTGCGGCGGCATTGTCTTTTACGTAAAAGTCCTTCGTTACGGTATAATGGAGCCAAAAGTTCCTGTTCCCCATCACCCGTTCGTAGAACATTTCGAGAACGGATTGTGACGTTCCAATGGGCTTATTAGAGCAACTCTTTATAGAGGCCGTTCACGCTGAACACATTACAAACACGCGTAAACATTAGACAAAACCGAAAGAGAAATAGGTTCTATGTACTGTGTTTTGTATCTTTTTACACCATATGAAAGCGTATGCCAAAACGAATTCATTCGTATAGAGCACAATAGTCTTCAAGACCATACAAGGTCACAAATGGAAGAAGCATTTTGAATACCTCGTGCCAATGTGTGTGTAAGTATTCTTTATTAGCGAGGCCACAGTAAATGTTCAATAAATGTTCAATTTTGACCTCCCAAGTACATTTTTGGTAACTTCTGCTAGTGTTGTCCAAGATCTTAATGTACATACATTATTGCCACGCTTACATTAGCTTGCCGAGTTGTCGTCGTTGTCGTTGTCGTTGTATGCGTCAAAACTTGAAATCGAATTTTAAACCACTTCCCGATGAGCTAGAGACTTGAAACTTTAAACGTAGCTCAAAACTTGACGACAATGCAATATTAAAAAACAAATTTAAAAAAAAACTAGGAGAAAAAAATATTTAAATATTAACCGTCACACACACACGCACACACCTCGCCCCGCGACGCTCCGTAGTACGTCATCGCGTTCAGCGATCCCCACTCCGCGCGCCAGCGATCCCTACTCCACTACGCGTTGTTCCCACTCCGACTCGTCCCCATTCCACTGACTCACTTCGCACCGAAGGAGCTCAGTTTACTTCAGTGATGCTAGAAATGCGTAACATTTCACGCGCATGCGCGGCGATTAGCCTCAGTGTAGTAAGATTCTCGATGAAATGGGGTACCTTGAGCACCCCGCAGAATTTTAAAAAATTTATACGATTTGATTCTGAAAAATGAATGTATAACAAGTGTATTTATGTATATTTTGTAACTCGTAAGACACGCCCTGGAGTCTTTTTGTCCGGTAAGATTGTTTCATCATACATACGTTACCGTGTGTCGCGCATGCACGTGAAATGTTGCGCATTTCTGGCATCACTGGTTTATTTACTCAGTTGGTTTGGATTAGGTCGGGGGGGGGGGCAAGGATCGGCGGTTCTGCTCGGTAAGCGGCTCGCGGTCGTCACTACAAACCAATATGGCGGCGCCCTCACTTGTCAAAAACACTGCAGATTGCTCTTTAAGCAAGCGTAGCTCCTGAACCATTGATCCTACAGGATCGAAACTTTGATCTGCAGCTGCCCTGGGGTACAAATCTACTGGATTACATACCAAGTACATCATAATTTATAGGATTTCTTTTTACAAAAGATCTTAGCTGACGTGGTAATTAAAATCGATTGAAGATATGTAGAGACAAAAAAGTAGAAAAAATAAAAGAAAAAAAGGAAAAAAACTTTTTAAATACCACGTTTATATTAAAATGCACTATGTATATAAAAAGGAGAAAATAATTTTATAGGCATTAGTGACTATAAATAAAAGCGTGGAGCGCCCACGAAAATTACAACAATACAGTTCAGTGCTCCACGCTTTTGTTTATAGTCACTAATGCCTATAAAATTATTTTCTCCTTTTTAGTGCATTTTAATATAAGCGTGGTTTTTAGAAAGTTTTTTTTTAATATATTTTTTTTTCATTTGCATCCGGCCTTCTTTAAATGGTTTAGAACTGTTTCGTGGCCGATGTTTAGTTCCTTACCGATGGCATGACTGCTAATGTGCCGGTCTTGTTCAACTGTTCGCATGATTTCATCGACTTGACCTGAACAATAGGTTCATTGTGCTGGTAACTCATTGATAATCCAACGGGTACCGTTTATAGGAATCGGTGATGGATCAGGTAGAAACGGGAAAGTGTCATCTAGCTAGTCCTCTGCTGCCGAGTGTAGGAGGTAGCCGTCACAGTATTTACAATTGTCAAGTATATTACGTTTTTCTTTTAAATTTTATTTTACGTCGCTTTGCGAACTCCCTTTTCAGGGTTACTTCACGACGGGACCTACAGTTTTTATAAGGTGGGGGTCCGAACCATCTTGGGCACCACAGTTTAAATGGCACATGGAATATTTCCAGAGGTGCCGGCGTCGCGGATCGAACCCGCGACCACGGTGTCCGCAGGCGCATTACGTTTTTAGTATTATGAACTGTTTATTTTTTCAAAATATCGTGATGCAGTAACGCATATCAGAGAAACAGAGAACTATGGTACGAAAATATTACCGAAATAGAGACTTAGTGACGAGTTTCTGGAGTTTTAGATAAAACACCATTATAACCACTCAAGCAGAATGTCCCGAAAGAGCACAAGCGATACCATTTGTCTCGACGCTATCAGCGGAGGGTTAAGAACTAACGCGGCCTATAAAACGGGTCTAGACTCGGCGGCGACAGTGCCAGGTTGAACCGACTCCCATAAACACTCGTAACGTTCCTTTCTGAAGACCGAATCGCCATTCAAACTCGCCGAGTTTCCCGTATTCTAGATGGCCGATAATAGGGCGATCTTTAGCGCGTCCACCAAACTAAAATCGGAGTTACCGTTCGCTTCGATTCACTTGCAATAATCACCCCCTCGGCCATCCTCTACCACCCTCCATTGTTGTCAATAAGGCTTCGCGTTTATTATATTTGTACTCGACGTGCCCCGGGCATACGCGACACTGCACACGGTGCTAACATAATTTACCGTGCAGGGGTTGCTGAAAATCCGCGCGGGTCGCATACGCTGACGCTCTGTTTACACTAAGCCTACCACCGGTATAATAATCGCGGGTTTGTTAAATTCCTGCTCGCAGGACGGTGGGCTCTTTCCCGCCCGCGATCGTTGTTCTCCGCAAAGATTCCGCTGTTAAGAGAATTTACGCAGACATACGCGATAGCTTAGCTTCGCTTTGGGGCGAATTACACTGTCCAACAAATTTCAACTTTTTTTTTGTATTTTGATTCCCACTTTAATTTTTCTCCGATACGTACAGTTTTTGAGAAAATCGAGTTTAAAAAAAAGACATATTTTTCAACTTTGAACAAATATTGTGATGTTATTATAAAAGATATTGAATTGTTCTTTACAGAAAAAGATTCCTTAGACTTTCCCGAATACAGGGGTATATAATATTAATACATTATGATTGTTTAAACATGTTTAAACGATCATTAAAGGCGGAAAGACACCACTTTTACACCAATTTTTGACGATATTTTTGAATTTATCTCAGAAAATAAGGCTCCAGCGGAAAATCGAACTATACCACGCGATAGAGCAGACTTCGTAGAGGTATTTCGTAATCTCACAGTTTACTTAAAGACCTATGAAAGATAAAGATAAAGACCTATAAATTACTTTACAAAAGTTGAATTTTATGTTAAAACTCTTGAAAAATTATTTTTGTTTACCTAAACTGATAAAATTAGAGGTAGCAAAACATGCTGTCCAGGTTCAGGGCATTTCACCCTATTATGTTAATATAATACAATTCATTTTGTACATATTGCAATACTCACAGAAATATGACAATATAAATTTAAATACAGGGCCGGAATGTGCAATCATAAACTGTAGATGATTAAAGTGGGTCTGCATTGGACTCATTTACTTTTAATAATACTGATACAGTTAGTAATATTCGAGAGAAGCAACTTAATTAACAAATTAATTAAAATGAAACCTTCAAATCAAGGAGTTAAATGGATTTATTTACATTTTCATTCAGTGATTTCCTTCCTTCATTCTGTATTTGAAACATCGCTTAATTAACGGGGTATTCACTCCTCCCGATTAATAATCTTCTCTATACAGTGTTCATGGAAAAATAAAGCATGTAAAAACTAACTAAAACACCTTACGTATATACAGGGTGCTTCACGCAACTTGCACACCTATATAACTTCGAAAGTATGCGTTGCACGAAAAAGTTTTGTATACAGAAGCTGCGTGGTCTGCAGGGGTAGTGCATTATATAGTCGTAGTGTATGTATTTATTTTTTTTACAGATGGAAGCGTTTCGGAGATTTGAAGGTCGACTTTGTTTTTTTAAATGGAATACTTTTTTTTTATATACCAAAATATGGAAGAGAGAATGTCGAAATCTGAGTAAAAAAGTATGGACCTACATTACCCCTAAACCGAATAATTAACGAGTAATTTCACTTTATTTCCTGAAAATTCTACTCGTTAATTATTAGGTTTAGGGCGAATGAAGGTCAATACTTTTTTACTCAGAATTCGACATTCTTCCTATAGTGTTCCATTTAAAAAAACAAAGTTGGTCTTCGAATCTCCAAAACGCTTCCACCTGTAAAAAAAAGTAAATACACTACATAATGTATCCCGTCAGACTATGCAACTTCTGTATACAAAACTTTTTCGTGCAACGCATACTTTGGGAGTTGTTGTATAGGTGTGTAAGTTGCATGAACCACCCTGTATATTGTATATCGCTTATTATTGATGATACAAGCAAGTTGTCGGAGGAAGACATAATTAGCTCGGATGGATCTATTATATTGTAAGTAATAAAAACAATTTTTCTTTAATTTAAATAACAGGCAGAGAGAGGGTGAAAACTTCACACAAAAGGTTTCTTTCTGATAAGCTATCGACTAGCATATCGGCGATTTAATTCGGTTGAACTGCGTGTTCGACCCTCTTATCCGGATTTACCCTTTCAGACGGTTGAATACGCATAAATGAGACCCCGTGCTCGTACCATCGTCGGCGGGTAAAGTCGTCCAGAAAATTGATGACATCACGGGAGATGGCACGTTTCATCGTATCGGCCTCCACTAGGACTCCGCCGCGCCGCACCATCGCATTTCCAGTCCTCCGCGTTGACCGAACGAACTTTCCGATTCAATTTTCGGATGGGTCGCACAAAGGCTTGTTTATGAGGCGTTTCGCCGGTGGTAGGGATCGTTACTATCCGCTAAGGGGTTCGCGAGGGCGCTATCGGCGATAGCAGATATCAAAGTAATTGGAAAAGTTTAAATAGACTTACCTGGCTATTTATGGATCGCCGCTGGTGCGGTTAGGCTGAATGTCTCTTGTCAGAGCGTTTCCGAACGGGATTCGATCACTTGTCATCAACCAGCAATCGCAATTTTGTCCGCGCAGAATGATTCACCGGTGTTTGCTGAAGTGGATTTACCCGCAGAGGAAACGCGCGGGGGTGTACTTCCGAAAGCGGCAACCCTCCAATTTTGCTGAAATTTTTGCCATAGCTCATCCCTGATTAGAGAAGAACGCCCCTAAAAGGATTTTTGGCGACAAAGCCTCGTTTGCCCTCCCCGCAGCCCCCTTCAAAGTTTTGACAGTTCTTACTAAATATTTTCCTAAATATTGATTTTAGAGTAATAAATTTCAAACAAAAAATGATTTCTAAAATCTAACGAGAAGGGTAATATCACCTTATTTTTTTAGTTACGCAAAATGCTGGCCGTCCGCAGCGAGACACGTTTGTACACGAGAAGAACGAATGAAAGAACGAATACGGAATGTATGTTTTACATGAATCGCGGAAACGCCGTAAGAAATGCCATTCACTTCTCGTGGCGTCGTGCGACTTTCGTTATGAACAATAGGTTTTTAACTTTTTTTTGGACTTCTCGTGTACAGCGTGTCTCGCTGCGGACGGCCAGCATTTTGAGTAACTAAAAAGACAAGGTGATATTACCCTTTTCGTATTATTACTTTTGTATTCTTCAAACTGAAACTGATTTTATCGCCTTCGAGGTCACTTCAAGGTCATGGTGTTGTGTAGATCGTTGAACTCATCTTGACGCCGACTACAACATTGCATTATGAAAAATACATGTCAATATGCAAAAAAAATACAGTGACCTTGAAAAAAGTGTTAAAATGACCTTCGAAGGATTTTTTTTTATTACTATCTGATGCGCGTCTTAACTTCTAATACTTACTTTTAATAGTAGCGGAAATAATTTAGGTGTTCAAGATAAAATAAACACCCTGTATAAACACACGTTTTAGCGAATTACGTTTCCAATGTTTTGTAAACAAATGCCTATCTGAAGTAGGTTTGTTACGTTAGTGTATTTTTTTAGTGCGTTTTTCGCAGTCGGTTTAATTTTTTTTATTTCACACTTCTTAGTGGAACGAGCAGAATTTGTGGAACATCGTAGGATGGTTTTTCGGTCTTACTGGTTACTTGCAATAAAAATCCCAAACAATGAAAAAATGCAAAATTTGTTTTCAAGGGACCAATCGGGAGACATACCCTACAAAATGCAAAAGGTTTCATCCTGATTGGTCCATCCATCTCGGAACAAAATCGGTGAACATACATGAAATAATTCATTTTTCGCAAATAAAATCGTGAGGAATAAGAAAATGGAAAATTTTTTTTCACGGGACCACCCCGGGGACATACTCCACAAGATGCAAAAGGGTCGGTTGGTCCATCCATCTCGGTGTAATCGGTGCATATACATAGAAAGAAAAAAAGAAAAAAAAAGGCACATACAGATCGAATCGAGCGTAACCTCCTCCTTTTTCGAAGTCGGTTAAAAATGGTTAAAAATTTGGATAGACACATTCTTGTCATTTTTATAAAGTAATGCAAAATAGTGTTAATGTGAAAATTTAGTGTGTTAATAATACGTATACAACTATTAAGGTAAGGAATGCAGATCCATAAAAATCCATAAAGATTTCGAAAATATCAATAGCCACGATTAATTTGTCTTTTACCAATTTACTTGATAATCTAGCTTTATAACATTCACCGCGATGAAATATGACCAGCTCTTGTCCGATTTTTAATAGCTTCGCAAACTAATTTGAAAATGATCGACGACATGTAAATTCAATGATGAAACAGAATTCAGAACTGTCCCGTTAGCTTGACGTATGCAATCCAATTTCTGTTTCCATTAATTAATAAAACGGAAAACATGGAAAACACATTACGAGCAACTCTTTTTTAATGAATTTCATTCATATTTTCACATAGAAATCCGGAAAACCTAGCTTCGAATAAAATTTAATTTCCTTCGTAAATGGTCTCGGTGAATTAAAAGTGAAGTGAAATTTTCAACCAAATTTTATAAAGCCCTGCATTTTAGATGTTTTTGATCATTTTTGTAAACTGTAAATGCAGAAAAATCTGCGCAATTTAATGCGCCAAACATACGCGAAACTTGTGTAAGAAAAAGTTTTTGTTCAACAATATCGTTTCTCGTGCATCGATTCCGCGGCTCCGTAAATTACGCTAAACAGCCAGTGGAGAACAGAGTCGTGACATAAATATTAATTGCCCGTAAAATTGTACAGATAAGAGACTGATCAGATTTTCCCGGGCAGAGAAATAAATCGTTCGAGCTGGACGATTTAACGTAGCGTGTAAGTGACGATGAAGTTTGAAACGGGGATTTTT
The DNA here is from genome assembly GCA_028455605.1 of Lasioglossum malachurum. Taxonomy (NCBI): domain Eukaryota; kingdom Metazoa; phylum Arthropoda; class Insecta; order Hymenoptera; family Halictidae; genus Lasioglossum; species Lasioglossum malachurum. Next base: position 11,552,384 of record CM052318.1, on the reverse strand, counting down.
ATGTAAGCAAAGTTTACCTGGAGCGAACGTAATAGCCGATGGAAGTAGGAAAGTTATTGAATTGTTCATCGTGGCTCGGCAGGTTATTGATTACCACCAGCTATCCAGACCAGATAATGTTTAAGCATTTCTCGTCCTTGCACTGCTGCATCTTATTTTCCTTCTTTTTTTCAACAACACTTTTGAATTTATACGAAATTATGCAGTACAGATTGATGAAGTTAGTCGTTAATCGTTGTTTAAAAGAAGAAATCTTCGAAGGATCGGGGACAGATTCAATCGATTGATGAAGTTAATCGCCATACGGTCTATTGTAATAAGGATGGAGATCGAGACAGAGAGCGGAGATGGGGAATTGACAGAAATATATATCTTAACAAAAACTCAGTTTACATTTCTTTCAGTATTCATATAGTTTTCATTCCGTATTCGATTTCAAAGTTTCAGCAGTTAATCGTTAATCAATTATTCGATTGACGATTACAATTGAAAGGAATGTAATCGTTAATAGCAATTAACGACTAAACGAGGAGATTAATTGTTAATTGCGATTATCGATTGAAGTAGAAATTTATTCGTCGATCCTTGATTAAATTTTTGCCCAACTCTGCCACCTAGCACGCCGACGTATAAATCAGAAAATGCCGTCTCCCCCTTCGGAACAGAACATTTTTCAATGAATCGATATTTTCGTATGTCCAGCCACTTCGAAGAAAACTCAATCAGTCACCTTGTAAAAATCACCCTGTATATCTGTTTGTGATTTTTGACATTTGTGTCACCGAATTGTTCATGTTTTAGTTTCGATACGGTATACAGTTCACGAATACTTACAAGGGAAAGAACCCAAGTGTCCGACTTCGATTTTGATAATTTTTTGTGAGACGATGGTATATCGATCCCTAATGATGTCTGCAAAATATTGGGTGTAGTTACTCAATAGTTTTAAAGATATAAACAATTAAACTTTCATACCTTGTTGATATACCATGATTTGCAGCTCAAGTTTTCGAAGTTTCCATTAGCCGTGCAAGCAGGTTGCGTGAAAGTTCAATTGTTTATATCTTTAAAACTATTGGGTAACTACACCTAATTTTTTTGCAGACGTCATTAGGGATCCATATACCATCGTCTCACAAAAGATTATCAAAATCGAAGTCGGAAACACTTGGGGTCCTTCCCTTGTCAGTCATTTTAGTTTACTTAAAAAGATTATGGGTCATTCATAAAAATTTCTTGAACGGAAATAATATAATATAACACACCCATACATATAATATATACAATATATTGTATTGTCTTGTATATTATTGTGAGATTATTGTGCAATTATTTGTCGAATCAAAATATCTGTCTTGTATTTTTGTTCGTTTGTTTAAGAAAAATGCCACAGAATTTTCTTTCAATTCATGAAAAGTAATATTTTTAATAAATATTTTTCGTATTTTATTACATATTACGCGTTGTTAAATGTTTTTCAATTGTAACAGGAAAGCCTCATGTGTGTGTTTCAGTGCCTTATTCTTAGATGATTTTTAATCAGAGTCTCGAAGGGATGGAACTGATTTTTTCAAACTATGATCTCTCACCAAATGCAACAAATTGTACAAAAGAACCATTTTATCTTATTCGATTTATTGAATAAAATACATTAATTTAATTTCGGTTGTCATGGAGTACTGCGAGTATCTTCTCTTGTTAGTTATAGTAGAGCCTCTCGTATCCGAACGTTTTATTCTCCAAAAGTTCTTTAAACTTCTCTGGTATCAAAAATGTCTAACATCCAATATTTTTGTGGAAGGTTTGGAAAGGTCCTTTTTTTTTCTTTTTTTTTTGAAATCAAGACCCGATCTCGAGTGCTCGGAACTCATTGTTGGAGCAGAGTTCCGAGAAACTCGTAAGGGAAAGAAATGTTCAGCGCGGTAACAAGCCGAATTCGTGGTGGGAAATGCTTGATCCTCACGTAATTTTTCCTCGCGGCTGAATGCAACGGTGGATTTTAGATTCGTTTAAGGTTACACGTTCCACGGTTTTATTTTCGGTTCGAGGCGTGCGAATACGCGTCGTCGTATTCCAGTCCACCTTCTTTACCGTCGCTGGGGCCGTCATAAACTGCGGTATTTCGATTCGAATGCGGGACAAGCAAAAACGTGAGCTCCCGCGACTGTCGGGTTAAACGGGTGACAAGAGTGTTTCTGGGCCAACGGGGATGAAGAAATGTATCACGTTACGCGTTTAAAATTGTAAAGAAAGGCGGGCCTGTGTACGGGCGTCAGCTCTTTTAACATTCCACGTATGCACATACACGCGAAGCCAGTCGACGACTTTCGCGGGACAAATGGCCGGCCATTTCTACGCCTACTTTTCTCTTATTATTGAGCATCTGGCACATCGCGTGAGATTCGTTCAGGCTGGGGCAATAACTATTAGCACCTCAGATATCTTCGAAACTACACTCCTCAAAAGAATTAAAGGATCACTTCTGCGAACCCGAAAATTGCTCCCGCTTTACATAACTCCGGCCAAAATTGCTGTATCGATATCGTTAAACAATGGTTTGGAAATCTCTGGTTTCAGATGCTCTGTCTCAAATCGTTGCTATGTTAGTTTTTTACAAAGTTATAGCGAGATGAAGACAACATTGACGGTTACAAAACTTTCGTGCAACTTTGGAACATCAGACGGGGAGCAACAAATTTTTTTGATAAATCGCGTTAATATCATTTGGAAGGGCTATCTTTCCTGTGTAAAATGTGTGGTTGTTGACTATTGTGCGATTTTTTTTATTCGAGTTATTCAACATTGAAGTAAATATTGGCTTCTTAACTTTAACTGGCTCTAGATAGCCAAAAAATTATCGTAATCTTGTACAAAAAAAGCAATGGGAAAAGCGTTTCTTTCTCTTCAAGGCACGCATCTTTTGTTTTTTCAATTTCATTAACATTTCGATATACCAGGTGTTTCTGAAAATATGCTTAAAAAATGCGCAATTTCCGTTTTTCCTTCAACTCGCTATATCTCGGCGAAAAATGATCGCAATACCATGATCCGAAAGTCAAATTGAAGCTGAGATTCTGCCGATTCGATTGAGTCCTCCATGAAACCGCTGCGATAATTTTTTACCTATGGCAGCTGTGTTTGAAGTTAGTGATTCGCATAAAATGAGGCTAACAGCGCGAGTTTGTCACATCATCGCCGCGTCGTTCGGTTGAAGCGTGCGCTTGTATTCATATCCCCACTTAGCGACGCGCGACGACGTAAGACCAAAACAACTGAAAAGTGTTGTCTTCATCTCGCTATAACTTTGTAAAAAACTAACATAGCAACAATTTGAAACAGAGTATCTGAAACTAGAGGTTTCAGGCTTCCAAACCATTGTTTAACGATATCGATACAGCAATTTTGGCCGGAGTTATGGTCACAAGTGATCCTTTAACTCTTTTGAGAAGAGTATAAGTTTCACAGAAATGTTAGAATTACAGATAAACCGAAAATCGTATCAGGACATTCGCAATGACCGAATTACTCTCGCACCTCCCATCCGACCGCGGCTTAACACTTCTTCCCCTTTCCTTAAATGATGTCGCGGCATCTCGAAACTTAGTTCAGCGGGCAGCAGTTCAAAGGAAGCATCGTCGAGTGTACGCTGCTGTGGTCGCGTGTTCCAACCTCGGTTAGGAATTCGTTAGACTGGGCGTGCGACTGGGTCGAACGATCGTCGAAACCGATCGAGCAGTAGTAACACGACAATTGGTGAAATTCGGGTCACGGTTAGTTTGGAAAATCGTATCGTTGTCGTGGCCGGTGAACGCGTTCCGGGCATCCCGGTAATTAGGGCTCCGTAGCTGGCACCGTGCACGTCCATTTGGTAGATGAACCTAACTCACCATGCAAGGATCCATTAACACGTATATTCGCGCCAAGGAACGTACAGTCACTGTAATATATACAGAGGACGGCGGTGCGGCGCGGCGGTGTAACACTACGGCGGCGTGGCGGAACAGTGCGGCGCAGCGCGCGGGTGCAGCTGCAGGTGCAAGTACAGGTGCGTGCACGTACTATGGTATACCTCCTAGTTCTCTGTGGAAGCCAGCCGTGGCTTGCCGGCTCGAATGCACACAGGCGAAACGAACCCACCGAACACGCGTATTCTACGAACATTGCGGGCAACAATTAGGAGAGCCCTTTGCTATTGCACGGAATGCATGCCTGCGTCCGTTCGGGGAATGCATGTGTTGCCTATACAATTGTGACGGGTACATATCTGCGGGGCTCCGTCGACTACGTTGTCCCGGCACCTGTTACAACGCTATGCCACGTATGTCGCGATCTCCTCGCCCCTCGTAAATCGTATTGTTTACGCAGACTGTTAATAGCCGGCTCCCGGATTTCCCACCGCGTTCTTCTCTAGGCCGATTCATCGACGCTGCACGACGAGATTTCTCCACCTCGCCAACACCCTACAAGGCGCTATAATACAGTCGCTCGAAAAAGTTTCCGTGCTCCTTACAAGGGCTACATGCAGGCCGCGAAATAATTTCCACGCGTGATTTCTTCGTAATTTTAATTCAGTTCTAAAGAACGAAAAGATACGATCCGACTACAAGCATACCTGATCACTTTAGAAATAAAATACTTTTTCTTTTTAATCGACTTCGAACAAGGGGAGGAGGTTACTCAATTCGATCTGTGTGTGCCTTTCTTCCGCTTTTTTTTTTCTATGTTCACCGATTACGCCGAGACGGATGGACCAATCAGGACGAAACCTTCTGCATTTTGTAGGGTATGTCACCCGATTGGTCTCTTGAGAACAAATTTTGCATTTTTTCATTTTTTGTGGTTTTTATTGCAAATAACCAATAAGACCGAAAAACCATCCTACGGAGCTCTACAAATTCTGCTCGTTCCACTAAGAAGTGTGAAATAAAAAAATTTTATAAAAACAATTAAACCGACTTCGAAAAACGCACTAAAAAAATGCACTGAAAAGTATGAAATAATTTCCATTTAATTTATGTGAGAGAGAGAGAGAGAGAGAGAGAGAGAGAGAGAGAGAGAATACACACGAACTTAAATACAATACAATCTTTTCGGAGGCGACGCAAAATTTTTTGAAAATTTTTCAAATCACAGATGTTGCTGATTATGATTTCATTGGAATATGGTGGGCTTGGAAATCAGTAGGTGGGAAGAGAAGATACATTAATATGTGAAAGCATGTGGAAGAATTTAAGGATTTTCGTAATTTCCAGTGTCGAAAATTTTCAATTTTTGCGTCGACTCCGAAATGATTGTATTGTATTTAAGTTCGTGTGTGTATTTATATTAATTAAATGGAAATTATTTCATACTTTTCAGTACATAAGTTTAATTTGTTTTAATAAAATTTTTATGCGATTCATTTTTTAAAATCTACATACAGCCAGTGTAAGAAGTATTCATACACCCTTTAAGAACGAACATCTTTTTTAAACATGGACCAAACAGTTTGAATTTTTTAAAGATTTTAAGAGGATTAGTTTACTAACTAATACGCAAATAATTTTTTAAAAAATTGCTATTGGTCAAGATTGCCAAGAAAAAAAATGTTAGAAATTATTTTCTTTGTCTAAGGATCATTGTCTATAGTTTGGAATTGTAGTCAAATGTGTTTTTTAAATAATTGGTGTTTTAAAAAGTATCTGGGAAAATTGTTGAATGCATATGTCGTTTAATGTAAGCTGGAATATCTGTAATATCAAGTTACACATTATTACAAAAATAGACACAAATACTGTATGGTAGTAATTTTAAATAGTTTTTAGTTTTCTAGAATTACAATTCCATTCGTTTTGAATGTCCTAATCAAGATCAAAGTTCAGACAAATGTATCACAGTTTGGAGTAATGAAATTATTTAAACGTCAATGTACGGAAGTAGAGGTATAAAGTAGAATAGTCATGCTATAATCAGACATCGCCAACGCATGCTACTTGATTTCATGCCTATACAGTAGGGTGGACTTTAATTTTTGACCAACGAATACATGCACCGCGCCCTTCAGAATTGTTCCTTTACGTGAGGAAAAAATGTGTGCAAAGTTAGAGATCGATCGGGGTAAAAGGATCTTGTGACGCATTTCAATTGAGAATTTTTAAATTTACCTTAACTATGGAACATGGCATAACGTTGGATTTATCTTTTTTTTCTGAATAGGAATATGGAAAAATTATACGATCTCCTTTAAATAAAAATAACGATGACCTTGAAATTTCGAAAATATGATATCCAAAAAATTTTTTTATTTTGCGTATTTTGCATACACCATATGTTTCGCATAGTGCATGTTTTTTGCATATTGTGCATTTTTTTTGCATTTTTTTCACGTAATAATAATCAATAATAAATTGATATACCGCTAGCCGATCTCTGTATGAACACGGCCTAAGAAACAGTTAATAATATTATTATATTGTTAATAATAATTATTATTTTATTCCAATATATGAGAGATACATATACCGTGTGTAGCACATGGATTGCACAGAATAACGGAGGAAATACGAATACACTTCCCTTTGGTCAATGAATTAATAGATTCTGTAAAACAAATACTATTGACAGTTCACGTAGAGAATAGAAATTTACAAAGAAAAGCTGCCAAATGTTCCTTTACCACCAGAAGCGGTCGTAACACGATGGAGAACGTGGATACAAACGGCGATATTTTACGCAAAGCATGTGCATGCTATTAGGGAAGTAAGCAAATATATAATATTTAAGTTCGTTAAGACTAAATGAATTCTTAATTTTGTGCCAAATGGTCAAGTTCTCCTTTATTTCCAGATTGTTAAATCCTTCAAAGAACAAAGTGTACTTGGCATGTATGAAGACAGCCCAAGAGAAATTATAAAAAATGAAGATCTTATTTACGATTTAGCATTTATTCAAGTCAGTTACAATAACTAAATTAGAATCGAATACGTTAGCATTAAAAGAGATTTAATTAAATTAGTTACAGATTTTGCTCCAAATCTAGATAATGGGCCTATTGGCGGTGGAGAAAAAGTGAGAGTAGAATATAAATATGTTTTCCAGAAAAATTTAGGATTTGAAATATATTGTCTAAACTTACTAATAGTTTAAAGGATTCAAATATCGACGGTACGTGGGGAATAAAAGCGCGATACTGGAACAAGTATAAATATGCCCCCATCACATCTTGCGATATTGAAAGGACATATTCAGCATATAAATTAATTTTATCTGATAAAAGGCACCAATTGACTGTTGGAAATATAGCGAAAATTATTATTACATATTGTAATGCCAATTACAAGCAGTAATAAATATTATACAACTACTCTATATATATCATATTATACTATGTATATTCGACTGTTTCATCCGTTACTAATTCAATTATTCAGGGCGACCATTTCACATATTTTTTGCATATATTTCACATGAATTATGCACTAAATTTGCATATATTTTGCATATTTTGACATATAAAATTTGCATAACCTTCCGCAGTCTATTCATTACGAACCATATTATGAACTATCCTTCACATTATCTTTGAACTGCTACTCTGAACTTTGAACTTTGTACCTTTGACCCTTGAACGTTTCAAGAGTTCACAATACGTGTGTGTTTCGTGTACGACTGTGAAATACACAAATGTTTCTGCGAACCAGAGCATTTGGTCACGGGGTGTAGTGCACAATATGTTTTCCCGAAAGACTTGGGAGTCGAAGTCGCAGCGGTAACAACATGCATAGAGAAAAGATGTTGAAAATATTGACCTTGGCAACGTACGTCAAGGTCATTCGGTGAGAATCGGTGAAAAGGTCTCATCGTGAATAATTACCTCCTTTGCGTTTCGGAAACCGTGTAAAACGGTTGAGAGGGTATGAAAAGCAAATGGAGGTAGGCAGGAACTGAGGAAGGCGGAGAGAGCAAAGGTGCGTTTTACGTTCAGCATCGGATGCGTCGTAAAAAGAGAACGACAGAGGGTGGAAGAAGAATGTCTGTCGGACGTAAGAAAAAGAGCGCAGGAACAGGATAGATGTGAAACGGGTGGCAGAGCATGAGTCGTGAGACAGCGAAATCCAATTCTTTCGTCGGTCAGTGTTGTCTGCCGCACCTGGAGACACGACGGCCGATGTGGACATTTTAACGAGAACGGAATTGGAAGGAATTCCCGGTTAACACACGGTCCGCGAGTGCCGTGTTAAGGTCGATTCATACACGCGTCCGAGAAATCGCACGCTGTTTTTCGGCGTTCAAACACGGGCGATCCGAGGTTTTAGGCAACTCGAGAAGGGTCGAGATGCTCGAACAAAGGCCAAGTGCCGAGGATCGTGTCATTTGCCAGCCTAACCCCAGGGGTTCCGAGAACCTTTTACTCCCCTCTTCACCTCGGGAGATGCCGATGCCTATGCTCTCAGTCTCGAAGAAAAGTATCGGAACGAAGCCGCTCAGACGTTCTTGGTTGCGGACGGTGTCACTCAAACCTGGTTTAGAATATTTTCTCGGATGTTTGGATCGCGCGTGTATGAATCGACCTTTATTCTCCGCATTGGGATCGCCATGCCGAAGAGCAACGGCGGGCAGGAATTGTCAATCGAGCTTGCAGAGGGCACGTCGCAAGTGTCGGACGAGCTTAACTCGGTTTGACTTCTGAACCGATCGATCCATTTGAAATTTCGTTCGCGTCGACAAAGATTGAGGCGATAAACTGGTGACGTTAATGTGTCCAAACGTTTCGGCACCACGTCGGGGCTACGATTGATTTTATTTTTCGAGAGTCGCGTCGCGTCGCGTCGGACCCTGCGCCACGCCGCGCCGCAGCGGCCATTGTTACCTATCCGACCCGTACCCGTTAGTATCTCTGCGAGCTCAGCTCCGTGGCCATAATTAACTTTGACATCTCCCATCTGGTTATGTAATGGGAACTGTTGAAACGTAAGACGACTGAGATGGGATACGCCTCGACGGAAAATAATAGAGAGAATGGAGAATAGTCGGAGAGAGTAAGGGAGGTGGAAATAGAGAGTAGAAAGTACAGTTTAACAAAATATATGTAGGGAAAAGAAAGGAGCGAGGCGATTTGAAATCATCGTGCGACAGTTAGCATTCGAAAAACTGTACGCGTTTCTCGGAACAGTTCGCCCGTTTCTTGTCAGCGACGAAGGTGAATCCGCTGACAAGTAAACAGACGATAGAGTGAATCACCCAGAGCGATGGTATGAGAGAGTGAGTTAAAATGTAAGAGAGAGAAGAGCGTGAGGTGCGACACCCGGGTTACCCTTGGTTCGTCGACACCATGTTTCCATCGACAGTCCGTCTTTAGCGACAACTGTGAGTTCATTCATTCCCACTGACACCAAATTCGCGTATTTAATCGTTTAAATTTAATTTTAGAATTTAATTTAACTTTAATTTAAAGTTTAGATTTAATCGTTATTATCATTGTTATGTTCTCGACGCATTTGGTTGCTGGTATAATAAATAATAAAGAGAATTACAAAGCATTGTTATTTAGATCAAAGCTTTTATTGCTATTTTATTAATCAGAATTTCTTCAAATAAACAAACTTTATTAATAGGTAAACACAAATGAATGAAACATCATAATATTTTATTTTATTTCAAACATAATTTTGTAAATCCGTATAATAAATGTGAATAAACGGAACGAATGCTACGAATGTACAGGGTGTTTCAAAATTATATGTACAACTTTAATCGATGTTTTATTAATATGAGTGAAATTTTCGGATCGGTTAAATATACTGCTTGATTAAAAACGTCTAGCATTTTATTCTTTCGGCTATTTTGTCGTGAATGCAGTATCATATATATTTCCTGTATAGTTCATGCCACGATTCATTTGCGTCTTCTGAATAGAAAGCTATTGGTAATGGAAACTGTTTTGCTACTTCGCAATCATGTTTTAGCAACTTGGGCAAAGTAGGATTCATTCGAGCCCACGGAAATAATGTAAAATGAAGACAATATGTCTCTGAGCAGAATTCCTCGATCTTCTTTACTTTAAAGGGTTTCTTGCATTTGAAAACTGATTATATTTTAGTAATATTTGTCACCAATTGCACGTAAATCTCCAATTAAAAAATAAAGACACCACCAGAAATTAGAAAATTCGTTGACGAGAATACGTATGTTAAAAAGATTAAATACTTACTTACCTTACTCCCTCTGTAAATGAAATTATAATTATGGACAATAGATATCTAATTTATATTACATTACAGCGGCACAGAGTCTGCAGAAAGTGCCAGTAGCAATGACAGCGTCAATTGATGACGAGATGTGAAGTGCTTGATGCTTCGTAAGTAACTTAAAACGTTTAAATACTCCATCATTATTATTTTTATTGTGATCCATATATGAGAAAACGATACACGTCCAAACTAGTAAGTTATCAAATCATTTCAACGAAGAAATGATTTCATTCGTTTTTTGTCACAAAAACGATTTTTTTGGAAAATCCTGAAGTCGTAGACAAATTTTAAGACCAGATTTGAAATCAGCGTGAAAAAATCTACAATAAATGATGTGTAGCATGTTAAAAAAAAAATTTTTCCGCACATTGTGCAAGTTTGACGAATTTTTTCAAGGTTAAAAAACGTTCGTACCATAATCGCTCTATTTTCCCATATTCTGTCAAGTGTCAGCTGCAAATAAAAAAAATTTCAGCGCTCTATCTCATTTCTATCGGAAGTTCTTTGATTTTGTCTCGCGAAGACAAAACATGTACGAGACCAGAGTGATCAGTCGACCGATGTACATAATAAGATAAAAGGCTTGATCCTAGACCAAAGCGCGTGACCGAAGAATATGCGAATAGACAAGGTAAGCAGAGGCTAAAAGCGTTGCAGAGAACGAGCGCGGACGATTTGCGCAGCCCCATTTGGTGGGCCATCGGATTCGGAAGGAATAAGGAGTGGTTATTTTGAAATTGAAATGATAGGATCACAGCAACGTTTATTGGGGCAACGACCTAGCGAACGGTGATGCGAGGGCTACAAAGGAAATAGGCAATAGATTTGATATAGAGAAGAAGGGATACGACGCACAGTGGGAAATTTGGCCCGAAAACGTGGAAAAAACTATTGTAGCCTTATTTATAAGCCTAGAAAATGTATTTTTTAAATTTTCAATATGGGCCCACATAAAAATGTTGTAAAATGCAACGTTTAGTATTTTTTCTACAATTCCGATCAATTGCAGGTTTCGAAAAAATTTTCTTTCACATCCTGTAGCAAACTAATTGTTCTAGCTTCCCAAAATAGTTCAAATCGTATAGTACAATCTTAAAAAAGTTATCGTCATTTTTAGAGCGTCCGAAAAGAAGTTAACCATAATTTTTTAAGAGAACGATTGAGTTTTGACCGACGGTAACTTTTGCTGTCTTTATCCTCGTGATAAATAGAATACGATGCAGTGAAAAAAAATTGTTCACCTTTTGGCCTTGAAATTCAAGGTCACAGTTAATTTTGCTTGTTCATTTGCGGAACTTGATGAACACACACACATCACTACATAGGTTACATTAATATTGATTATTACAGAAAATAGTTTTGTTAGATGTGCTTATTTGTTGTGTGTCTTTTTCACATTTTTATTCATATGGAAGCCTTTCAGCTGTAACTTTCAGGTTAGAATTAAATGTAAAAGGTGGGCAGTACGAGCTGTAACATTTAATATCTATAATTCTGTACACATTTCGTTGGTAAAAAAGTGTGTCAACCGAGTAATTTTTCCTCCCACAATGTTTATTAACAGCGCAGTGGCGCAGAGCAACGCCGTCGGAACTAAAAAAAGCCGGTTCAATAATTCATAGTTCGCATGTATCATTTTCCCCCCTCGCACAATATTTCAGAGAGAGATTTACAATAGCATGGAGGAATTGTGCAAATACAGACGCCTATCTGGACATATCAAACTAAACATCCGATGTTTGCTCACTGTTATAAATGACCGACGACGATATCGCCCCGCAAATGCGTTTTTTTTACTTACATGCACGCGTCGCAGAAATCCACGGACGCGTAGACCGAGTGGAATATGCGGAGTAACAAATGAAACGTTTACCATCGAACTGGTTAATCGTTCGCACGGATCAAATTGCCAAGCAGAACGCGTACGGTTTGATAGGAGATTCCATCCATTTTATCGTTAATCTTTTCAATTTTCTAAAATTCAACTGTTATCCGAAGATCGAAATAGCTGGGCGGGGAAAGGGACATCTTTTATACCGGGTATTTCACCTAACTTGACCACCTTAAATATCTTTGTTGTTGTTAAAGATACGTCAAATGTCTGAAGGACAAAGTTGAATGGTAAAATGGGGCTCATACGATACCAAAAAATTTTTGTTTCTATGTAATTTTTTTTAGAGATATGAAGGTCACTTTCATTTTTTTAAATGGAATGTCCTGTGTTTTATACCATAGATCGATAGAGTATCAAATTCTGAGTATAAACGTGTTGACCTTGATATGTCCTAAACCTAATAGTTAACGAGATATTATCCAAAGGAGAAAGAAAATTGTTTTGATAATATCTCTAGGACGAAACGCTCCCCTTCCTTTTCCTTCACAACAACACGTCTTTACAGCCGCAAAAAATCTGAAATCCGTGAGATGTCCCTTTTTCTGCATAATTACCACATTTCATACTGCATTTCAGATTTCATTTCGGGTACTCGCTCTGTATAAGCATGCGTTTGCAGTGGATGCAATGAAATTTTCCATTACGGAAGAAAATTTGTTGGTACCGAAGTATTTCCCGACACAGATTTCGACTAATTAATTACGCCACGCCGCGCGGGGCGGTTGCTAAAAGCGAGCAACATCCACCGAAGGAATGTTAACTTTGATAAGACCGTTCCGAGGATAGTAACAGTGAATCCGGATTAATGCGTGAGAATTCCATTCGACGGATCCTTTAACACGGGGACGAGAACGACGATCGTTCTAAGTGAAACAATTTCCTCGAGGATGGAACTACGGTGACGCCTACACGCATGGTCATGACGATAGCTCGCGATGATGGGCGGTAGGGTAGAGGAGGTGGAAGTCTCTCTGCCCGAACTATTTCAATTCGGCAAACAATTCCCGATATTAGTGGAATTACGGGCGGGAGATGCGCGTGTTTCACCGAAATACACGACGACCCGCTACATAGCAGTTAGAATTATGCAGATTAAGCTCGTTCACGGCGTGTCCAAGTGCAAGGAACCCAGACAAACGTCAAGCGTCCGTGTTCTTCGGTGCTCGAGGAAGGCGAATAGCTCCCCCCCCCTACGGCACGACGATCCCCATGCCGGCAGTTGTAACACGGCCGTCGAAGTTTCACGATCTCGGGCCAGGGTACCCTGACACTACCGAGATCTTAGACACCTTCTACGTGATCACGCGAGATGAACTTTCCTAGTTTTCAGATTACGCTGCGGCACGATTGTTTGTAACACGTTTCGCTCATTAGATGAATTAAGACTCTACGTATAGACACATGGTATGCTAGTGTCACGTCCAGTGGTTTAGACGATAATAATAATTGATAAAATCAAGCACGATATACATTTTTCTTAATTTCTTTCTTTTTTATACTTGCTCCGATAATGATCGTACGAGAAATAAAATATCAAATATATTATATCGTATATTATACCACACTGCATGCGATAGAATTAAGAAGACTCATTTTAAATTTAAATCTTCATTGCACAATTAAGACCATAGCGAGATTTATTTTATTGTGTCAAGTTCTAGATATAAATCGTGAGCGAATATTCGCTGAAGTCTGTTCTGTCTGAATTGATGAGCAATAGATTGTTCTCCGATCGACACAATGTGCACGATTTAGAAGAAAGCAACTACGAAGAAAACGATTAAAAAGAATTTGGTGATGATGTAGTCACCTCATGACTAATGAGTCTAAGAAAATGATGCGCTGCCCTAATTTAGGAAGACGCGCAGAGTAATATGATCCAGCCAAGAGAAAGATAAAAGATGCAATGTATACGATTAAGAAGAAAGAGACTAAGAAGAAAAACGATTAAAAACGGAATTGGCGATGACGCACTCACCTACGAGAACAATGGATTGATCGATCTATAAAAAATATGGTTCCTCATCAAGAGCTCAGTTAAACGTTAAAAAGTCAACAGTTAACAGTTAACAATACAGAATTCAAAGTCACAGTTCAGTCTACATCAAATTCATTAAATACGTTCAGTACGCGGTCAACGGTCAACAGTTGAGTCAATCGTCATTATACAGTGCAAATCAGTTGAAAATCAAGATAGCGAGCTAACCCGCAGGAACAATATTGTGTGTTCAATAGAGTGAAGAAACGTGTACACCTGCTGGAGAACCACAATTTCCAACAACTCCAAAGGAATAACCACGTTTTCTACGTCATTCTAAAGCGTGCTGAAGCGACAGCATTGAGGCTTCAAAAGCGAAAACTGCGTATCGGTAATTACTAACAATTTGTAATAAGATTTTAATAACTCTATGCACCCTAAATTTGTTTAATAGAATATATTCTTGTTAATTTTTATACAAAATCAAGATTTCAAATCATTTTTAAAGAGTTTACCCATCTTCGATTTCTTTGTTCCAATTCCAAGATCAAAGTCACTTGGAATTTAACAAATCCCCAATTACCCGAACCGAAGCCGGTGAATGCAGGTAGGTTCAAAACTGCGTTTTATTCTCAATTTAAAATCTATCAATTGAATCTTTAAATCTATAATTACGTCCACCTGAGGACGTAACACTAGGATGGTGCTGAAGTCCAGTGGGTAAATCGTCCTCACTTCAAAACCCTTCTTAGGAAACAATCGATTGAATATTGCTTTGCACTATTTATGCCAGGCTTGGGGAACTGATTCATCGCGATCATTGGCCCCTAGGGTAGCAATCCATTTTGCCATACTGACTCGCTAGAGCCGCCTAGGAAATACATCTTCTAATGCTAATACTATTTGAATATGAGGCTACCGTTCCAGTGGTATACTTCGGTATACAAGGTGTCTCAGTATTGATGGTATAACCGTAGATATAGCGAGGCTACACGATAAAAAAACTTTTAATTGAAATATCTTTTCGAGTCTTCCGCTGCACACGTACGTACATTCTCAAAAATATACAAATTGGACATTATAAATTGGTGTTCACGCTAACACTAGCCAGCGTTTTCCTCCCAAATTGTAAACATTAGAAAAAAAAATAAAACAGAAAAAAGTTACACTGTTTTCTGCAAGCAAGGTAATGGTGTCTGTATACAGGGTGATCCGTTTAAATAAGGCCACCTAAATATCTCTTCCGGTTATTGTGATGCAAAAAATATTTGTTACGTAATGTGCATCGTGTCAATTTCCTTCCGTAGGTAATTTTTTTCGGAGTTATCAAGGTCATCGATCTTTCTTGATACATAACTGCATTTTTTTGAACATGACCTTGAAATGACCTTGATCTTCAAAAATTAAAGTTTTACCTTCAGATCAAGGTCAATGTCATGTTATTGTACATGTCTGAATGTATTTTTCGATCAGTTACACGACGCAATAAAAAAAAAATGTAGTTATGTATCAAAAAACACGGTGACCTTGATAACTCCGAAAAAAATGACCTTCGGAAATATTTTTTGCATCGCAATAACCTGAAGCGTGTCGTTTTTTCCTGCGTCAATCGATTTCGTTGAAATTTTCAGCATGTGTATAACTAACGTATATAGATCTACAAAACATGTATTTTACATTTTCATGAAGGGGCCCAATAAAAAAATGTTCTAAGAAATGCCTTTTTTATTCCCCCATGAAGCCTTGTAAATTGTAATTTTTGGAAAATCTTTTTCGCACATCATTCAGTAAACCAATGCTTCTAATTGCTTACAAACAAACAGATCGTTTTGTACAATTATAAAAAAGCTATTCTGTTTTAAAGGGCGGACGAATACTGATAGGAGTCACTGTATACTGTATATTGATTTGAGAGATGCGTGCATGGATTTGCGTGTACGTAGATATAACTTATTTTTAGATTAACAATGCCATGCGCGGTATATAGGATTGCATAATACTGTTTAATAATTCGCAATCAGAGTAAATCTGTTATAAGTCATTTAAACGTCACGTTTCCGCGATAGAGTTTGCGGAGATTCTGTATAAATATTAATTCGCTCGTTAATAATGCGAACGCATTAACAAAGGCGGGATAGTACACTCATCAACGCATTTCTATTATGAATTATTTGGAATGTGAACAGAATCCAAAAACAGGAATTATACACGTGTTCTCCGGTTAAATTTCGACATTCAACACAAATTAACATTGGTGCAAAAAGTAGAAAATTTAATGAAATGTCCAATAAATTTTACCATAAAATAGACATTAAATCAAACTTCAAACATCCCTTTTTAGTTCCATACATATCTGTGAAATGTTCCCAATGCCTCAGTGATCATCCGCAGCCATTCAACATTGCAAACCACGATTTCCCATAGACCCGCCATTCAGGACCACCATTTCGCACTGACGAAACCCGTCTGTCCGGTTATGAGCCACAAGGTTCGCTCGTCTGTCATAAAATCGGTCACCGTTCATGAAATACGTCGTTCGGAGCACGCGATAGAATTTTAAATACTGTAAACGCCATGAAAATGTTCTACGACCTATATGCATGTGTGCTACCCTCATCCAGCCGTTTCACTGTAATACGTTCCCAAAATTGGTTATGGGAGCAGATCATCGGCGTTGTCGCAAATAAGTCCGGCGCGACTCGCTGCCGCGCCGCACAGTGGGCGAGAAAGCGATCTTTTTGGACAGAAATCTGCCGACCACTCAGTTTTTCATCGATTCAATTGGAATTTTTTTTAAATGTTCGTGAAAGACTATACTTTGATGACGTGCTGCGCGAAAATCGTTATCAAGAATCCTTACCTACAAAACCCAATAACTCCGATACTTCATCCGCCCATACCACAAATTTGCATGTCCCAGCTGAGTTGCCGACACTTCTTAACCCTAAAACGCAAAATTTTTAACTGTAAATCTGGCCCTGAGAATTACAACACAATTGAATAGAATTACATTCGGCACTTATGAGACTTACCATTAATTTATTGATGCAACAGCTGTGTTTTCGCTTCTTGAGAAAGAAGTTCCTTGTGCTTGACATCCTTTATTCTTAGAGAGCTTATACGTGGATCGGATAATAATAACATATGCCGTATAATGTCTATATTTGTCTTTTGTGGCTCTTCTGAATATAAAGCTGATTCTATGAAATTCAAAGAATATTGTTCGGAGACGGCTAAATTGTGCACTCAAATTTATCCATGGTATAAAATACCTCGATCAGTTCATAAGGTTCTGCAACATGGAAGTGAAGTACTTGCTACATTTGAACTGCCAATTGGTTTATATTCCGAAGAGCCACAAGAGGCAAATAATAAAGTCTTCAGGAAACCACGAGCTGAAAACTCCCGAATGTGTTGCCGCAAAAAGACAAATATGGGCGGATGAAGTATCGGAGTTATTGAGTTTTGTAGGTAAGGATTCTTGATAACGATTTTCGCGCAGCACGTCATCAAAGTATAGTCTTTCATGAACATTTAAAAAAATATTTCAATTGAATCGATGAAAAATTGAGTTGTCGGCAGATTTTTTTCCAAAAACATCGCTTTTTCGTCCACTGTGCGCCGCGCCGCGCCGTTACTCTATTTCCCATGCGGGAAGGAAGATCGACGCTTGGGCGTAAGTATACCATCTAAGATGGATTAGGATTCGAGTCGTAGCGACTGTTCGTTTGGTCCTCTTCTCAAAAACGATCTCGTGCCGATCTCAAAGCCGTAATGATTAATGGAGTTAGGGAGGCGCGCGCAGTTCCGTAATACTGTGGCAACTATCGAGTCGGAATTACAGTTGAGAAACTTCGGCGTGAGTTAGGGGACCGACATCGTCTCGGTCGGGGTCGGGGGATTCACCGTCGTCCCATTCCCCCCTTACCATCCAACCCCCGGCAACCTGTCCCCCCTTGGTACAACGCCTTGGCTCCACAGCTATCCGACCACGTTCCAAACTCGATATGATTTTGATTCGACGTACACCGGAAACGCATTTAATGCATGCGTTTACTTGCGAACTATGTGTATCGACTAAGAATGAACGTTCAGAATCATGGTTACCTCGAAGGAAGAGGAAACGTATTTTCCACGATAAAGCTTAGAATCAGTGAAAGGTGCGCCACTCTATGGAAGCCGCGTGTCCTTCTGGAATATGGTTACGGTAGAACCTCGTTCGTTGCACGGAACGAGACCGAACATCTCTGCAAAAATCGAAGCTGTGAAAGAGGTGACCGATCACAGCGATTCGTAGCACACTTGTCCCAAATCGGTTTTCCATAGAGTCATAACTTAAGTACTGACAAGGTAGGTTACCCAATCGTAACACGCCGATTTCAATGAAATTTTAGTATGATATAGAACTCGAAAAAAATATTTGACACGTATTTTTTTATAGCGGCTGAGATTGATGTTAAGGGAGGGAAAATCCTATTTTATTGAATATATCCGAAAGTATTAGACCTAGACAGAAATTTCGAAATCCAATTTGTGCGTCTTTGAATGAAGAATCTTTTCGTGTAAACTGATTAGAAAAAAGAATTTGTTTCGAAAATATGTTAAAAATTAATTTTTTTGAAACATTTTTCGATAAATCATTACAATTTTTTTATAAAAATTTTTATAGACAGCGTATATACCTTGATACAAAATATGAGGTAAAAAGTTTTTTAGTTCCGCGGTCATAATAGTCATATTATGTTCCAACGATATGGAAAATTTGTTCGCGTAAGGATAACCGTTTATTTGGAGTTGTTTCACGTTAAAAGTGACGTGGTAGCCCGGTTGTGGAGATGGGGTGGCACTCGATTGTGCCAACTCGCGTTTAGGTCGCGCTCTGATTGGTCCGTGTTTTTCGTTAATAACTCCTAAGCAAAGCTGCGAATGACATTTTTTCAGAGGAAAATGTTGCTTCAAACATAATATTAATTACATTATTATGGTGTCCTCATCAGCGAAACGTATAATAGCCGTCAGTTGTGCTCGGCTTTTAATGTCTGTTGATTAATGTCTGAGCGGTTTTCAGTTTTGCAATTAGTATTCCGAAAATATCGCTCGACATATCGTTGATACGTTTTTAACAGTATCAGCTGACAAATGGTACTTTTTTCGCTTCATTTACTTCTCTAGGCCCAAGCATAGATTTAACAATTTCTATGCAGGCTGGTTTAAGGAGAGTTTCACCAATCATATGCGGTTTTTTTCTGACATGCAATTAACCTTGCAACATGGTAACTGGCTCCTAAGGCTTTATCGGAAACTGTGACTGACGATAACAGCGATTGCCTTTGTTTTCGTCTTTGATCAAACAGCCTAAGAAAAAGTGATTTGTCCTTGGCGTAACTGTGATGGTTGGAATTTATATGGCGAAGCAGTTTACTGGGTACCATTGCTTCGTTAGATAGCATTTCTCCGCAAATGATGCATTCTGGTTTGGGTGGCGTTGCTTCATCACACCACGAAAATTTACATCGAATGTGCTGTTCGTTATACTTTCTTTCGCACATTCGTCTGTTTTTCACAGCACCACTTGTGGTAGGTTCATTATCATTTCTCGGTGAATATTTGAAAATTTTCCTCGTAAATACTTGTCCATATTTTTTAAGGGTATAACAATAATATTACCTAAAAATGCGGTGTTCGGTGGGCCAACGTCTTTATTCTTTCGCGTTCGGACAACTGACTAACGGTTATCGGTTTGGTAGATAGAACAAAAGTGCGTCGACACTCGGACACAAAGGTGTTCGAGCAACGCGATACGTCCAAACACTCACAATACATGAACATACATACAATGTAACTACGTGTTTTTGGTTTCTGTATAATTTCGACTCAGAGAAATTACATATTGGCAGAAAGTGCCCACAAGAGAGCGAAAAAGTCGTCTCTGGTCAGTAATGACGTCACAATTTTTGAACAAATGGACTTTTTCGAATGTGGATTATCCTAAAACCTTCCCGAAGGAAGTTGTTAGATTTTGAACAAACGAACATTGCGTTTTTATTTATATAGATTTGAGGATTATTTTTATATTAAGAATTAGAAGAGTAGATGTATTTCCTGTTATATTGGGGGGGGGGGGGTTAGCTTCTAATTTTAATTATTCAATATTGGGGGCTATGCGGTTTGTGGCACAATCAATTTCTTATGAAGTAAGTTTATTTTTAATTTTATTTTATTAATTGAGAGATTTTTATTATTAAGATTATTGAGATTTGATTTTCACGAAAACAAGTAAATACGAAAGAAATTGTAAATACAAGTTCAAAGTGCATTTTCATTTCGTTTCATTCTCTTCGTTCGTTTTTTGTTTAAATGGAAGCAAAACATGTCACCCCCTCGTGTCTGCCGTTGTAACGGCTATTATTTACGCTTCCCTAGGAAAGCTTACGTTCGACTGAAAAAGTCAATGCGCAGAACATACGTTTAAAAGACTGACGAGAATAGAGACTTCAGTTGTATATTGGCTTAACGTCTATTGGGAAGCCTACAGTACAGTGGACGCGTAACAAGATAAGACACCAATCCATATTGCTGCCTACCTGTTCAACTGCTTTTTACGAATGCGCGTTATTCTGAATACTAAAATAGCAATGGCGATTAATAGTAATACCATATTGGTTTCAAACACACACACTCGACAATTCAATGAGGAATTATTTTTATTCCCTATTAATATACAGGGTGATCGGTAACTGGTGGTATATACCAAAACAGGAGTGATTCTACATTAAATAAATAATGTGGAAATGTAGAATTTGTTCATACGAGGCTTTGTTTCTTCGACAAAATCGACTTTGAAAATCCGTCAAGTTCGCATGCATAGCATATGCAAGAAAACAGGGTCTTCCATTAAGAAGCGTTATTTTAATTTACATGGAAACGCTGTTTTTTTTAAATTTACAATTTTACCAACGACATGTCGAAGAGTGACAACTCTAATCTTCACAAATGAAAGATAGCACGAATATTAAAATGATACGTTTTAATGGAAGACATTTTAGAACCACTGAATTATGAATAGATCGCAGATCTTTATGCAAAATAAAAATGCTCTGCATCTCTCTCTCTCTCTCTCTCTCTCTCTCTCTCTCTCTCTCTCTCTCTCTTTCGCGCGCGATTCTGGAAAGCAGGAATTGAATAAAAATTTATTTTTTCGCAGCGCTGAAGTGGTGTGAAAGAGTTCTCTAAATAAAAACAAATTTTTTAAAAATACCACGTTTTTAAAACGGACTAAAAAGTATAAAATATAATTTTAAATATAACCCCGTACAGATAGTCCTGAAAATTTGTGATTGTGAATTTTTAATAATGAAAGTACTTGTAAGATTCAAAACGAAAAACGTTCTCAAAAGTTAGAAGTGTTTAAAGTTGACCGATTCTCAGTGTCTTTGACAGGTAAGAGCGGCGCACATCTCATTGTCTATTTGTTCTATTGAAAACGTTCATTCGAGTAGAAAAAATTTTTATTGAATTCCTACCTTCATGAATTGGTCCTGTGAAAGAGGTAAATTTGCTGACAATCGTGAATCCGATATTCCATGTTACACGGATAACGTTTACGAGAAACGCCATTGTGTCGCAGCTCGTTGAGAACGAGCTGGCGCGAGGGCTTTTTTGCGAATCAAAGGCATAAAAGGCATAAAACAACCGCGAGCAGATGGTCAAATTATAGCGGGTGACTGTGTTTGCAGCCATCGGTCCCGAATTCTGGCAATAACAGGCCGGTAATGGACGATCAGGCGGTCATCTGAAATTGTTTTACAAATGAGTCAACTCGGCCGGCAATAGATCAATTCGGTCGGCAATTTGCTGGCCACTTTCGACCCCCCCTCCCTCCCTCCCACCCTCTGTTCACAGTAAAAATTCGCGTCGACGCGATTTATGTGCCACGCGGATCGATTTTATTTCATCGTCGGATTCTCGTTACATCGTAAACGGGAATGGAGGAATCATCGGGTCCGACGACAATTATTTTCCTACCGGCGCGGCGCGGGGCGCGGGGTGGCTCGTCGGCTTGACGGCGCGGTGCCCGCTTAATTGACGTTCGGCGCGGGCTTCGAAACTTCATTCCTCTGTATGGAACTTAACAGTCAAATTCGCTTCGATTACGTAACTCCCTCCTGACATTTCTAATTCCGGCGGATCGGAGGAGCGGAACTTCGAAGCCCGCGGCCTAGTCGAATCAAATCGAGTCGACTGGAATCGAGTTGAACTCGCAAGTCAAATATCAAGAATATCATTTGAATGTTATCACGTTTTATTCTTTCTGTAGTAACCTTTAGCTAAATGGGAAATCAAGGATTGAAGAGAAAGGTGTAACGATGTACGGGTAACAAAAGAAAATATGGTAAACCTTTCGTTTAGGGGAGGCAGCTCCGATGACCTTCACCTTGACATATGTTGTCGAGGACAACATTCTGAACAACTTTTGTCATTACAACTACCCGGTGCTCGCTCTTAGTTTTCGTGCAGACAGTGCAGAGAAATATATTAATAGCCAAGAACAGGCGTGGAAGGAGGAGCCAAAAAGAAGAGTTTGCGTAGTATGCGAATAGCGGGCCAGCAAACTCCATAATCTTCGGCTAAAGAGAGGGAGAAGAAGGGTCCCTCTTGGGCTCCTGGGCGATGGTGTTTTAGTGGGTATGCCTTAGTCTCGTTTTCTCAGACAAGGTGAGTCCCACACTACCCCCCTAACGGTCATTAGACCTGGAAGGGGGGTGTGCGTAAAAAATGCATTTCCCCATCGCCCTTAAAAAAAAAAGTTCAGAGAAATACAGGGTGACTTTGAAGACTGACTTTGAATTTTCGCCGGATGTGTGTGTGTGTTTGTGTGTACGTGCTTTAGTATATGCAGAAAGTAGAATTGGTTGATTATGGTCAGACGCGTCAGACGATTCCTACGCAATAGCACGTGTATTCACTGCATTTTCAAACTCGATTCTCTCGAAAACGAGTTGCCAAACGAAGAAATATTATTCCTTTCTTTTGACTTATTTTTTCATGTAGTATCACCCCCTGTTCGTTTGTACCACGAGTTACGAGACACCCTGCATATTGACGGAACTTACAATGCAGGCGCTGCTATATGTAGAACGCAGACAACAGACCGTTTCTCTGGTTAGATGGTGATCTGTTAAAAAAACGGACCGCAAAATTTACCCTGACCCTTTTGTCAAGATCAAAAATTTTTTATTGCATCCTACAGTACTCCTAAAATACATCCTAAAAAGAAAGATCTCAAAGGAACTCATAGGCCTTAAATTGACCGTTCTATTAAAAAATCGTTATGGAGTTTCATAAACTCTTTTGTTCCATATGCCTACAGGATGTACCAAAATCGTATCAACGTGGAGGGGATGATTGCGAAAGAATGACAGTTTAGTAGTTCAGTTGTAATTTGCGAATGACATTAATTGATGTATTCGTGATTCATAAATAACGAAAAGACATTCATTATTAGAGTCATTAATTATTTACAATTTTTAAATATATATATGGTTTATAAATTCTTACTATATCGTTTATAAATACAATATGTAATATAATGTATATAAGTTACTTCAAACTTTTTATGTGTTCGTCCTTGTCGTGTCTAATAAATGACGAATGAAAGTTCTCCAAATGAATATTAGTAGGTAACTGAAATGACGAATAACAAGTAACCGAATATAACGATAACTTAATGATTTATTCGGTACTCTTATTCAAATAAAATGTTATTCGAATAATACTCTACACTCTACACGTCTACACTATCGCACACACACACACACTATATTATTCTCTTGAATTAAGTTGCTCTCTTTAGCAAATTTAAATGATTAAAATAGAAGTTATTTCACGCTACGGCTTATTTGAAAGTCGATATTTTATTAAAAGGAATTATGTACTTCAACTTTATAACATTATAACTGAGAGATGGTAAGAGAATTTCATCGTCCCTATATAGTATAGCTTTGGAATGGCTATTAAGCTTCTGATTAATACGTGCAGAATCGAACTTTATAAAAGTTTACTTAATTGAGGGTGGTGATGTTATTGGACACTTTTTAGGTGTCTTACAGTATGTTTTACATTCTCTCAGAAAATCGATATATACTTTGCAAATAGTGTGCGGTTCTGTATTATTCTGGAAAATCACTTCACCATTCCTGACGTATTGATCAAACGGTATGCTCCACACTTCTTGCATCTTGAAATCGTCACATATTTTTATCACTGACCTGCGTACAAGAAATTTTCATTAATTAACACCAACTGTTATATGTATCCCATAATGTAACTATAATTCTAAGTCCGTCATCACTCCATCTTTTTAACCTACACTCTACGTACAAGTGTGCAAACACACCCAAAACTAATATGGAAAATTTCCAACGTTCTCTTAGGAATGCTATCTGTGATATGTTTCACACATAATATCAAAAAACGTTTTACCTAAATCATTAAATTTACTTTTTTTATTTACACAGAATGTTTAGATATTAACACACAAATCTCATCATTATTCATCTACAGTATCCTACAGCATTGTCTTCTAATCAAAAACGTTTAATAATAATATTTTTAAAATAACGAAATACAAATTATGTTTGGAAATAAGAAGAAAGAATTTTTGATCCGTGTAGCTAACGATTATTCTAATACAAGTCTGGATAACAACTGCAGAATCGGCTAAGGGTCATTCCATGCCAAATCGATCACTTTTTGCAGGCACCATCGTCGATTTTGTTCTAAATGAAATATGTTGTAGTCCATGTGAAACTGGGGGTGTTTAAGTCATCATTCTGCCGGTTTCGAATTTTTTTAGAAATGGCAGGCCTTCCAATTTTTCAATTTTTGCCCATTTCGGATTTTTATCTCAGGAACTGTTTGTCCGATTGAGCTGACTTTTTTTGTTTTATT
Organism: Lasioglossum malachurum; assembly: GCA_028455605.1. NCBI lineage: Eukaryota > Metazoa > Arthropoda > Insecta > Hymenoptera > Halictidae > Lasioglossum > Lasioglossum malachurum. The sequence goes on along the minus strand of CM052318.1, from coordinate 11,527,333 downwards.
TGGAAAGGATTGGGCTATTAAAAAATAATTTTTTCAATCTCGAAAATGAACTTTATAATCAGAGTTGTGCTAATTCGTGATAATTGTGATAATTACGACGTAATTGAATTACTATTACTTGAAATACAATGTAATTCAATTACTAAGTATTTTAATCAGATGTGTAATTGAAATACAATATATAATTGTAATGCAATATAATTGAAATACAATATAATTGAAATACAATGTAATTGAAATACAATATAATTAAAATACAGTTTCCCAAATTATAGCCCAGAACTTCGAAGAAGTGCGATATATTTTACCACGTTTTTATTAGCTCGCTTTCTTGTTTGTTTGTCTGTCTGTTCGGTACAAATCTTGCAATTGATTTTAAACTAACTTCCCGATGAGCTGGAGACTTGAAATTATAAACATAGCTCAGAACTGGATGACAATGCAATATTCCAAAAAAACGTTTTTCGTTTTAAATCTTACAAGTATTTTCATAGCTATTAAAAATTCACAATCTGTATGGGGTTAGGAGCCTGGATGGGGCTAGGAAAAATTATTTTATACTTTTTAGTTCGTTTTAAAAACGTGGTATTTTTTAAAAATTTATTTTTATTTAAATAATTATTTTATATTTTTCTTTCATATACGTAACCGCGGGGGTTAACTGTCCAACAGCCGTGTTCTTCACGGACAGTGTTCCCGCAGTGACATTGCAATTACGAATTACATTGTAATTGAATTGAATGAAGATCTGAATTATAAATTACAATATAATTGAATTACAATGTAATTACAATGTATTTTATAATTGTACTCCATTGCAATTACGAAGTACATTTTAATTTAATTGAATGGAGATCTGAATTATAAATTACAATATAACTGAAATCAGTTACTATGTAATTATAATTCTGTAGTAATTCAATTGTAATTCTGCACAACTCTGTTTATAATGTCGAAATATATAAACAAATTCTTTTTTTACGTTTTTTTCGATAAGAGGCCAGAGTGATTTAAATTTTGAAAAAATATGGTTATATTCCTTGAAGTTTCCCCTAAAATGAGGCCTTGAGAAAGATACCGCTGGTCTTGATAAAATACCAGCAGACTGTATTCGACTAAATAACCCTATTTATATATTTAGAACAAAATCGACGATGGTGCCTGCAAAAAGTGATCGATTTGGCATGGAATGACCCATTACCTTTTTTGTTTGTTTGGACCTAACTGTTTATAATGGTGGGTTCCGAACCACCTATGGGTCAACAACACGCCGAAAACCACCCTGGCCCACCCCCGGCTTTTCCACCGAGCGGTCACCCATCTTAGTGGTGATATCAGCGTCCCCGTTGTTTAACTTCGGTGATCGAACGAGAACCGGTGCTTGCAACGGGGCCATGATCGTTGACTTACAACGATAGACATTTGAATTACATGAACAAATAATTTTTGGCACGGGTAGTATCATCGTTACTTGTTGGAGCAAGCCACGTGGATTGCCGGATAGTCGCAGTCGCGTGCCAGGTACCAGCTTTCGAATAATAGTCTCCTGTCTACTCCAAGGCCACTGTACTCTTTGCTTACCGCCATGCTGGTTACCTGGAACGCCCTCGATATACAGAACCGTTCGTAAATATTAGGTTGACTGGCTACGTAGCTGTAGAAATACATGACCTCCTTGAGCGCGGGTGATTCCATTTTTTCTGCGCGCCTCCTCCAAATAATTGGATCCGATGGGTACACAACCGTGTTCAAGGCTGCGCCGATCATGCATCGGTCCCGACTTTCGGCGATGATCGACAGGCCCGCCTTCACTTGGTCGTACATTATCTCTCGCCAGGACGGCGGCGCGATCGCGGGAACATTACATACACTTTGAATTGACGGTTCACTACGGTAAAACACGTCGCACATGAAGTCCGTCACGTTTTCGTAGTCAGGCGGCAGCGCCAAACGTGTCATGAAAAGTGGACCTTCCTGTAAGAATGAAACGTACAGTCAGTCTCATAATTGATGGCACGCGCTTTTAATCCGAATCATGTTTGTATAAATGGACCAAACGACTTCAGGTTTCCCTTCAAAGTTGGATTGGTTAATTTATGCTCCAGAATGCCTAATGAAACCCATGGAAAAATTGTTTTGGAAAAATTAATCGAAATCGCCAAAAAAATAAGGTAAATATTTATAAAAGGGGACCCAGATCCGATGGCCTTGGCCTTGAAAATATGTTGTCAAGGTCAACATTCCGAACAACTTTTTCCTATACATACATGTATACCCGTCGCTCGGTCTCAGTTTCTGAGATATTTGCAAAACAATTTTTAATAAATCGAGATTACATATGAAATACAGAACATTAAGTGAAGCCGTCCCTCCCCGCCCCCACCCGACCAAACCACCAACCAACTAATTATTACACCCACCCAGTGTATCTGAGAAGAAAGTTCTCACATTAAACAATATGACATTATATTATAGAATATACTAATAAATGGAATTGCTGTTGGTTTGCGTTAGTTTCTTTCGAGCGATCAACTCTGACGATTCTCACATTCAAAAGTATTAAATAATGTAAAATAATGTAATATTGTTCAATGTGAGAACCTTCTTCTCAGAAACACTGGGCGAGTGTGTGTGTGTGTGTGTGTGTGTGTGTGTGTGTGTGTGTGTGATGTTGCCGCTTCACAAGCACGTGATAATTAGTTGGTTTGTTGTTCGGTCGGGTGGTGGTTCTATTTGAAAAAGACAGCAGTGACCTTGAGATCTTGAAAAAAAATTATCTTGTGAGGAAATGTTTTCCGTCAATGGATGTCAGCTCCTTGAGATAGTGTAACATCAACCAGTGAAATTTTTTCATACGACTAATAACGGAGATATATAGGTGTACCCATTTAAATATCCCACCCTGTATAGGGAATAGTTGTTCATAATCATGTACTGGACCAAAAGATTTCAAAGTTACCGAAATCGGAAAGGAGCCTTTTGTAAATAATTAACAAATTTTTTTAAGATTTAATTCTCATAGATTAATATCCAACCATATTATTATTAAAATGTTCAGTTTAGTTTTCCGTACGAATGTTGGCAACAAATACATATAAACTCTAGTCTCTAGTATATTTATGATGACCGAAAAAAGTTAAAGCTTATTTGCAATCGTCGCTGTTGCAATAAGACACATTATTATTTCGTCTATACTTGGTATGTATCTATCCAAGCAAGACAGGATTACGCTATGTGCCACATTTTTTTGCGTGGACCAGTGAAAAACCCGGCTTGCGAAAGAGTAACACTTCATTGACGATCGTGTCACGTTCGACGCAGAGTCTCCTAAAGGGGCATATGCAGTAAAATAAACATTTTAAACACTGTCGCCGGAATTTAATTAAAACGCCTTACGGAATTTCATTTGCCACAAGAATCTTGAATATTGAAACTCCAAATGAAACCGAACAAAACCAGAGAAGCTGCTGGCGAGAGAAGTTTAACGTTAAATGTAACACGGGTTATGGATGATTGAAATATTGAAATGTTCACCAGATATTTTCATTTTTTTCGTTGAACATTCCATCATTTTCATTTCAGCGCATGTTTGCTATTAAACTGCAAACATTTAGACATGAAATTACATGAATTTTAAAATTCTATATTACATTTAACTTCAAAGTACATTAAATTCAATTTTTTGTTTCATTAATCTTTTCAGATTTTAATGCGCTTATAATCAGAGTCGCCGGATTAAGACTTGTCTCCCACTCTAACCTTCCTCTTCTACGACGCAACCCCCCTCCCTTCCGCCACGGCCCGGTCACGTGGTGCATTTTCTCGCTTTCGTGCCTATGTCACAATGTCAGTGACTAATCCGGTACTGACAGAGGGAGGGTAACTTGTCCGCCGCAATTCGAGCCAATTCCCCTGATCTGGCGACTCTGCTTATAATCTTCAGCCGCAAGAGTAAATAATCGTCCACCCTTCCAAAATGAATAACTATTATAAAATTGGTTCAAATGGCATAATTTTTTTGAGACGTTAGGATTCACATATAGTAGATATTTTATAAAAACAATTAATTAAAAATTAACATTGCCCGGAAATGTGAAGGTCGCAATTTTTAGCTTTTTTAACAGTGCCGATAATGAAAATTTAAAATACGGTTTAGTAGATCTAACGAAATCGGTTGACGCATAAGCATTGAACGATGCGTAAGAATCTTTGAATTTTGAGCTTAATATTGATCTCTCGCAGTTTCTCACAATTTTTACCATTCTTAATTATCTATAGCTCGAAACTTTGTGCGCGCATAAAACATACTTAGATCTAGAAAAGGCATGTTTAAAATTTGTATTTTTCTCTTTGCAATTTTCAGCAGTGTCAATGTTTTCTACAAATTACCTAGTGTATTAATGGTGCTAACATTTCAACATAACTCAAATCGTTTGAACCAATTTTATAAAAGTTATTCGTGTTTAAAAAGGTGGACAAATACTCTTGCGGCTGACTGCATTAACTACGAATACACAGGACCGCTGTTCCTTTGTTCGTTGTTAGCAAATTCGCATAGGTTATCCGAATGTTTCACTACCGGAGTTTAACTATCGTATTCAAATGTACTCACTTCACATTTCGTCTGCAGTTTAAAGCTTGGTCTCGTCAAGTGGAAATTAGCTTGCCGATTCCCAATTCTCTGACAATTCGGCGTGGCCTTGAGGCCTTTCAGAATAGTCCTCCTGAATAATATTAGAATCGACATAGTCATACTATCGCTTCGACTCGTGCAAGCAACATCTCCATCCCAGGCTGTTATATATTGCGAATCGTTACCAACTGATCAGTGACATTCAGTGAGCGGTCAAAAGAAACGTGCACTATGAACGTTGCAATTAACGGTAGTCAAACGAGCGAAACGGTGCAGTGTACCGACCGATTTTTGGGTATTTATCAGTGTTACGAACCTCTGTGCAGAAAAAATATTTGGTAACACTGATAAACACGCAACTGACTAATGAACACGAGATGGAGTTGCTTGCTATTTCCATATTCTATTCAGCTCGTGGCGAATGCCGTTTATACAGGGCAGGTCGCACTAATACTAGTGCCACCGACGAGAATACCTCGTCTGTGTCAGTTTTGCTATGATTCCACGTTGACAGCAGTGCTGCGATATGGTGCAACATTTCACGCACATGTACGGCGACTTTAGCCTCAGTAAAGTAAGATTCTCGATAAAATGGGGTACCTTGAGCAACCCGCAGAATTTTAAAAAATTGATATGATGTGATTCTGAAAAATAAATGTATAACATGTGTATTTGTGTATATTTTCGGCAATATAACTGCCTCAGGGCTCTGCTACCACATCATCCTCATATAGATACGTTACTGTTTTGGCCACGCATGCGCGTGAATTGTTGCACCATATCGCAGCACTGGTTTCTTTTTTTATTAATACATCTTAGGCCATAATTGGCCCATAGATACATATTGACAATAATTATCTTACTCATATCCTAACTTACAAACTAATCTCACACTCCCTACAAAAGTTATTAATTATCCTAAGTGCACTGACGTTAAGACTTTTAAGGAAGTTATCTATACCGTAAAGGGGAGCCCACTTCAACACCTTCAGTTTCCTCTTCATCTCCTCTCTCTGCTTATTGTATATTGGGCAATTCCATAATAGATGATTAGCATCCTGAATCGGGTGTAAACACTCACAACTTGGGTCACCGATATACCCAATTCTAGTCAGATTTTCTTTAGAATTATAGTGATAACTCCTGAGTCTTGTAAATCTTACAATCATTTCTCTTGGTAAATTCAACTTGTAAGACCATGGTTTCTTCCTTGGTTCATAAAAGTTATTAAAATAGGCTCTTCCTTTAGACACAAAAATATTCTCTAGGAACTTACCCGTTCCTTTCCACATAACCTCCTTAAAGCTTTCCTTCAAGTCCGTACAAGGTACCTTAAAATTATTATCACTCTCCATTATGGTAGTTTCTTTGGCTAAAATGTCCACTTTCTCATTGCCTATAATACCCTTATGTGCTGGTACCCACAAGAATACAATCTTGCTATTATTAGTTGTTCCATAGTTGAACTGTCTTAATCTATTTTTAATTTCTATTAAATAACTATTAAATTTAACGCCTATACTTAAAGTTTTTAAACTTTGTAACGCATTTAAAAGGAATCGGAACATATTACGTAGGACCCCACAATCTAACTGAGCTAATCCTACAGCCTTCAGTAGGGCTACACACTCCGCCCCGTAAACACTGACATAATCTTATTAAGTCCTACCTTATATTCATATTTCATACTTGGACAAAACATACCCACTCCTGTAGATATATTCTCCTTCATTTTGGACCCATCCGTATATATCACAATATAGTCCGCAAAGTACTTATCCAATATACATGAAAGGTCATATCCTATTACCTGTGAATTCTGTAATTGTTTACCTAATTCTAAATTGCATTCTGTTTCTAAATACACCATTATAATCTATTGCCATGCACCGATACCCTTCAGTCTTATATATATTAAATCTCTAACTTCTGAAGTTTCTTTAAAACTTCTAGCACAAACGTATCTAAAGGTTTATTTTTCACATTGTATATAGGATTAAATATCTTATTATCAAAGTTGAGGAGCATATAATTTTTCCCCATTAGATTGTTGGATCAGATTTTACAAAAATACATCTTTCCCAGATATTCAGCCCTTTTCTGTAGTGACGGAAGTCCAGACTCAGCCAGCATAACTCCTAAAGGTGTAGTATTCCTAAAACCCAGTGCCAAGTGCCAACCTTATCGCTGTATTCTGAATCGATTCTAACTTGTTTCTTAATTTTGTACTTTCTGGAAACTATATAAACGCAGCACTGGTTGACAGTCTTCCTGACTAGGTGCCATCTCGTCTAAACTAGCTGAACTAAAATTGGCTCTAGACTGGCTCTGCATCAGAGCGGACCTCTGTGTTCATGAACGTAATACGGGGAAATCTCTGCTATGTGGATGAAATCACGCGCCTCGGTTTTTTGTCCTTATACGAGCATATTTTGAGCTGCACAAAGGTTCATTTGATAGAGGAAGGTGCATCGCGGCGCGCCCAGCTCATCATATCAGTCAAAAAAGTCTCTTCGAGACAGAAAAATACATTGAAATCTGCGGTTGTTCTTCTCGATTTTTTCTCTACTTTGGGCACTGTCCCCCTTAATTCACTTGCTCGGCGATCATCGCGGAAAATTAAACTCCGGGGAACTGTCGCATATCGATCTGACATATTCATCGCATAATACGAAATTCGTATTAAAAGTGGTCGACGATCGTGCGCCGTATCGCATTAATATCTCGATAAAATATTCACCGAAAATTAATTCGACAGCTGCTCGTGTGTGTGATCAACATCGACATGAACGCCGAGGTCAAATCATCACTCGCCGCGTCCAGTTAAAATCGTTCAACGTCTCTGATCTATGTATCGATATTATTATTTAACATCTCATTAATCAGCGCCGCGTGCGCATATGCATCGGTCATATATTATTTAACACTGCACTGCTTCCATTTATTCTTACTCGTTGTTACGCGTACGTGACATTGAATTATTTAAGAAATTACTGCTCCATTCTAACAAGCCTCTTATTGTTAGAATTATTAGGTTGCTGCATAGGAAAATTTACAGTCTAAATTCTCTACTCTACAATGCTATTCCCCCATGCCTCCCCCATGGCTTGGTCACGTGACGCCTCTTGTCTCTGTTGCGCATATGTTACGATGTCACGTGACTGATCCGGTACTGGCAGGGAGGGGAGGGGGGGTTACACCTCCTCTATTTGAGTCAATTCCCCTAATCTGGCTAGAGGAAATTCATTCTATCCTCATTACGAAACGAAAGAAACAAATCGCTGCAATTTTAAAATTCCTTAAGGACTTTAGAAGAGGAAGTATTGAAGGAGAAAATCTCAAGTATGAAAGAATCTGTAGTCGCAAAAGCAACAAGACGATCTAAAAATTTAGACATACCTAAACATAATTGAGCTATGACAATCTGGATCATGTAGGTTCGTTATGATACATCTTGACGACAATCTGGATTAGGTGAACTTATACAGGGTGTTCACGCTAACACCAGCCAGGTTTTTCTTGCAAATCGTAAACATTAGAGAAAAATGAACGAGGAAAATGTTCTATGGTTTTTCCGCAAGCAATGCAATGGTATCTGTAATTTTTTTATCTGCTTCAATTTTTTAAATGGAATGCTATGTATTTGTTTGTATCGCATGAAAGCGTGTGCCAAAATGGATTCATTCGTATACGAAATAAATGACCTTCAAGGTCATAGGAGGTCAGAAATATCGATCAGAAAAGCTGAAGTCATGTGGTCCACTTTTATAAACATTACATCATTTCAAAGGGTGTATCGGGAATTTTTCACTGACTGTATGTACTTTTGTAAATACATTTTTCACCGTGACTATCGATTAAATATACAATGCACTGACGTTTTTGAAGAACGGGGCCATCACATTTCCGACTTACGCTACAAGTATTTTATAATTACCCTCGATATAGGCGAAACTCTGTATCCACTCCCGAGTGGGCATTATGAACTCGGGGTAACACGAAATGATAACACAATGAACAGTTTTATTATTTGATTAGCCCTCTTGTCGTTATAATAGGAGGCACCACTAGATTCTCGGCTAATGCCCGAAGTTATATAGATACGATGAAACCTTCCTCCATTCGAGAACGCCAACCCATGAAACTATCTGACGACATTACACCCGGTGTTTCACTAATGATTCAGGGGCCACGGGAATTTCTTTTCGCTGGTTAACGGGTGATTTTCTCGGTTCAAATGATATTTAAGAGGAAAAGCGGGAGCCTGAAAGATCTCGGGTCCACGCGACCTACGCTGGATCCCGGAGGAACGGCCGGAACGATAACTCAAACGCTGGTCCATTCATTCACGACTACTGTACGAAATGATATGGCATCCAAGAGACCGGTTGATTTATGTATTACTCGCGTCGCGTTTCAATGCCTCGACACACGACTACTCGGCTCATGTACGATCGCTTTTACACTTCCACGACGTCTTTGTCTTCGAACACGCGTGTTGTACGTCGTGAATCTACAATCTACAGGGTCAGTTAATAAGAACTAACATGCAAAACAATGAGAAACCGAAAAAGTTATGTGCAGTCAGTGTTGGACAAATTTTATTCTAAATAATAAATAATTAAATAATCAACAAACATGTGATTTTAATTGCAACTAATAACTAAACTTTTTATTTAAATACAAGTAATTTAAATAATCCCAAAAGTGATCTATTTATTATTTCTTATTTGTAAATAAAAAAGATTATTTATTATTTGGATTGAGAGGTGGAAATCAAACAAATAGTTTGTTATCTTCTCTTATTTCTTGTATTTTGTATACACGGTATCCAAAACCACCCATCCAGGGATGTTTTTAACTTCTCAGATAAGCATATCCGGTAAAAATGTTTGCAATAAAAGTTGCAGGGATTAATGGAGGACATGTTTCCATGACCTTGTATCAAACAAATAACTTGTTATTTAAATAATTATTTATGTAAATAAATTTATTTATTGACCAACACTCTCTCTCTCTCTCTGACTACAGGATGTAAAAAGAAATTTTTACAACTTTTTTATGTGGACCTATATTGAAAATTTAAAAAATACGTTTTGTAGATCTGTGTCAATCAAACATATTCTGAAAATTTCGTCAAAATCAGTCGACGTTGCAATGCGCTACAAATGTTTAAAGATGGTCAAAATTGTAGATTTTCACGATTTTCGGCCTCAAGCTGCAATATAAATCTAAGGATTCCTACATCTTTCAATGCCTGTCGTTTTTCCCCGCATCAACATACTTCGATGAAACTTCCACAGTGGATATAATTGACACAGATTTATAGAACATATTTTTTGTTTTTTTAATATAGGTTCAATATAGGCCCACATAGAGAAGTTGTAAAATACAACTTTTAGTATTTTTTCTACAATTCCAAAAAATTGCATTTAAAAAAAAATTTTTTTCCACATCCTGTAGTGAACTGATTGCTCTAGCTTACCAAAAAATTCAAATCGTATAGTACAACATTAAAAAAGTTATCGTCTTTTTTAGAGCGTCCGAATATTAATTCGAGTCACTGTAGGTCTTGGCCAATGTGAACTACGAACGGTATTATAGTGCCTCGAGATACGCAGCTCGGGCGACCGTGCTTGTTTCAATTACGAGCTTTTATTTTCATCTGGTCCGGTACATGGAATGATTGCAATTTATCGGCGCAACAATGCTCGGCATTATTAATATCCATTAATCAACCGGCCTCCGTTGGCCGACGCGCGAAACAAGCCGAGTCGGTGCATAGGCGAATCATTGGCTGCCACGTAAATAGAAACGAGAAACGAGACCGGAACAATACGTCCTGATGAACTACAGGAAATATGAAAGTATATTGTAGATCCTCGTTCCGTTTGGAATCGATGACACTCGAAATGAGAAATTCCGAGCTCGTGATGGAAAAACAGTTTCAACAAAAAACATCAGCCGGGGAAAGAACGTGATCGAAGCAAAACAAACTTTTCACGCAAAAACAGATTGCACGCAAATTGATTTTTCTTGCTAATGCGCTCCGCGGATAGCATAACAATTTCCTCCACGGGGTTCTTACATTTTATTCCTTTCTTTACCGTGTCATCTTAACTTTTATTTCACTCTTCAATTGTGCTCATTTATTGCAACTAGATTGCGAATTTTTATGCAAACTAGAATTTATCGAAGTATATTGCGAGAGATGGAAGTTTAATAAAATCACATTTCTTCTTTTAATGATTTGAAAAATTTGAAAATAATGTACGAATAACATTAAATCGTTTTAATGTCTTTTCAATTTTGGACTTGGCAGATTCATTTCTGTCATGAATGCATGAAATCCGCAGTATACTTATAAACAAATAATTTGGATGAGAAATCTCAATAAATGATCCGTACAGTAAAAAGTAATAAAGGAAGACAAAAAAATAAATGCTCATTAATTGATGTTGCTTATGTTACTAATCCTGCTGATATTCCTAATGTAATTTAATACTCAGGCTCAAGATAGAGACTCGGGTACAGGTATCGATAGGGTTAACAGCATCAAAATGAAATATTCAGCCTATTGATTTCCCTCACGTTCTCGACATGTCCACAAGAAACCCATGAGAAACGATGAGTGTGATTAGTATGAAATTATTCGAGATCCCACGCTCATGCATAATCACCTTCAATAAAGCTAACCGCATAGTACGCGTTAACAGTATAATAACGCGTATAACTTTGAAAATTTAATATTTCATTTGAGACAGTAAACTTTTAAAGTATTGTAGCATTTGAAAATAGTATTTTATTTTAGGAATATTGAACATATTTGGATTTGAAATATGTTTTTCTTCTTGGAGTTATAAGTCGCATTAATATCTAAGGTCATGAGCGATTCACTATATTTACATTTCTAATTGCGTTTACATCGATTTATTAACTACATATATTTAAAATATTACTGCTGGAAGTAATTCGCAGTCGATACATTTATGAGTAGAAATAGTATAAAACAATATACATAAATGAACATATAATTATAATAAATTAATGCGATGAGGGTAAATCACATCAAAATGAAATGGGGAACGGGAAAAATACTCATGGCAAACAATGACTGTGATTAATATGAAATAATTCGAGTTGCCGCTCTTATTCTAAAAAAATATCGCACCGATAATATGTACAATATATTTAGATCGCATAATTATCTTCAATCAAGCTCATCGCATAATACGCGTTGGCAGTATTCGCGAATGCGTGCACACGAACCATTGGTTAAACAAATAAATTTCGTTGAATAACAAATTGATATATCAGCGATTAAACAATAATTAACGGTTTAGGCAGTAGTGTGGTATGACCCTCACTTAATAAGCTAAGACTTTGAGGGATGGCGAGAATGGAGGGAGAGAGAACCCTGAATATAAAATTTTAATGCCGGGTCTTCATTAGTTTCTGAGATATTACTGAAAAACTCCGTTACCTGTACGCGTATCATCTACGTATACAGGGTGTCCCGAATTTAAATGGCAAAACTTCAGGAGCGTGTGGGGTACCGAAAGTCTTTTAGAGATTTGCTCGTTTTCGCTTCGTTTTGGAGAAAATCGCAAAAATCCATGTAAATAAAAAAAAAATAAGTAGAAAAATGAAAACTTGTTTCGTTTCTTTTTTTTTGTGATTTTCTACAAAACGAAGCAAAAACGAGCGAATCTCTAAAAGACTTTTTGTCCTAGTTTTTCGGTCCCCTACACGCTCCTGAAGGTTTGCCATTTAAATTCGGGACACCCCGTATATAAATAATTATTAACTCCGGCGGTTCTCACATTATCTATACATATTATAATTCCGCCTGTACAAACTGAACCGAATCTATCGTACAGACAGTTTTTGATTAATATCTCAAAACCTAATGAAGACTCGCCAATGAAATTTTAGATTTAGGATTATCCGTGAGCCCTCCACCACACTCCTTAAAATCTCAGCTGATAATTTTGTGTGGGTAATGCCGCACTATATCCACGATTTATTCTGACAATAAGACAAGAGTAGAAAATTACGGATTGAAACGTTCGGCTGGATTTCTGTGGGTAGAGCCTAGCGCCCCTTCGCCTCGGCGAAGCCAAACTTTCCATTCTCCGCTTGGCTGGCCTGTTTCGCGAATCCCTGGAAGTTTTTAAAGAACCCATCGTAACCGCGACCGGCGACGTGACCTTTGGATTCCTGCTCGGCCCGGGAGTTCTTGGTCGCTCCCTTCTTCCCGGTTTCCGCTTGATCGGAGCCCGCGTTCCTGCTCGCTCCCATCTTGTACGTGCCCTCGGCCGCGACATGCTTTTCCTTGTACCGGCCGTGTTTCCTCAAGTGTCCGCCTTCGTCGTCGTTATCGTAGAAATCGTGGTCCCTCTTGAACTCGTCCTTATGATAAACATTGCGGTAGCCACCGACCTTGCTGTCTAAATAGTCGCTCTTCTTCTTCTGATGGCTATTCCCAGCTTTTCCACCAGCCCTCCTCTCTCCGTGCCCGGAGTCGGCATCCTCCTCGGAATGACTCTTCTTTTTCCCACCGCTCTCGACGTACTGACTCTTCTGCTTCTCCTTCTGGTGATCGCCCTTCTGTCCCTTCTCAAGAGTGGCCAGTTGCTGGCGTTGAACGTCGTGGCTACTGCCCGATGTCTGCCTACCCCCTCCACGTTGATTGGAGCCTCTCGACGATTGATGTCTCGGATTGACCTTCGAGACTTGGGACTCGGCGTACCTCAGCTCCATGTGGTCTACGCCGGGCGGCTTCACGCCAGTATAGTGAGCCGGCAGCATTTCAGCCTCTGGCTCCAAGGACAGGGTTGTCAGGTGCTTATCCACGCGCGGTGCCTTGATGGGGATCAGCCTCGACTGATAGTCGTTTTCTCGCGTCAGGTCCTCGACTTCTAGGTAAGATTGCTTTGTGTCAGTCACTGTTGGGATCTGGCTCTGCGGTGTGTACACGAAAACCGTGTACGCCTTCATCGAAGCGACCCAGAAGCAGAGGACCGTGTAAACGGCCCCCCATCTCCTGCTTGAGATGTTCATTTTCTCTGCGCTTTTTCTCTTAATGTTTCGGTCTACTTCACCCTGAGACCGAAACTGTCAAGCGGCATGCCGCGGATAAATTATAATGATTCGCCAGAGGCCTCTCCGAAGCGGACCGGCTCGCGGAATCGCGCCCGGGTGTACTCTAATCAAGCGGCCTTAAGCCCACCTCTTTTATATGTCGCGATCGCCGATCGAGAGCGTTCCGACGTGATCGCCGCTCGCCCAATACTGCAGAATGCATCTGGAAGGACGTACTTACCGGCCACGTCCTGTCCGCGTTTCAACAAAGTCCTATCGGGCTGATTTCACCGTGAAATTCCCAGCCGATCTCACCGGTTCCGCCAAGGCTTCGTGCCTAATCTAGCGTTCGCCGAGCCGTACCCCGTGAACGACCTTGAGCCACTCGGATTATGAAATTGTAATCAGAGCTGGGTAAAATACCATGTCAGAGATAGTCAATTGTTAATAATTCTAGTTATCTTAAAGTATGCCTCGGAGGTGGGCAACATTTTGCGAAATAAATATTTCAAATACTATTTAGTATTTTACGTTTCATTTAGCTTGCAAAGATAGTATTTTGAAATAGGATACGTACAAGTTTATAAAATAAAATATTTTTATTTTGACGATTTAAACCCGAAAATAAAATATTTCGTTTTAATAATCTGGCACAAAATAATTCATTCTGTGAGCTAAAATCTAAGTATTTTCAATATTCTTGAAATAAAATACAAATTCAAATGCTATTTAAAAGAGAGCTTATTGCTCAAATTAAATATTGTATTTTCAAAGTGGTGCGCATATACTGTAAAATAAATAGGACTATTTATACTATCTATTATTTAAATCACTATATTTTTTTATCATCATTATTTACAATGAAATGTATTATTTCAAATAACGTGATATTTTATGTCGAAATTATTTGAGGTAATAGTGAAATTGTTTCTCGAAATTATATCACGTGACCTGATTATCAGATTTGAGTCTGTTGTACATTATTTTGAGAAGTATTTATTTTGTTTTTCATATAAAGAGAAATGACGGAATACATTATTTGAAATTGTGATTATTTCAAATGAACCTGTATTATTTTAGTCTTCAGATAACAATATTAAAAACAACGGTGCAAAATAAATTGTTCCAAATGGTTACTTCTTATTATTATTTCGAATAAAACTTTTCCATATCTTCATGAAATTTCCAAGTTTTAGGTCCAGGAATGAATTTGGCAGACCGCATTACTTGTAAAATGAGCAATGACAACAAGCAAGAGCGAACTATTTATCCGAGAATACGGATGAATTCGTCTAGAGTCTAGACACACGCTTTCATGTGTTCTAAACACATATACAGCATTCCATTTAAAAAATTGTAGCTCACCTTCATATCTAACTAAAAAGTATAAACACAAAAACATTACATACGCCATTGTGTTGCGTATAAAAAACAGTTCTACATTTTCCTCTTCCATTTTTTTCAAATATTTACTATTTACGTGAACACCCTGTATAACACTTAAAATGTTAACGAAACCTATTTGTTAATGTAATCTTTAATTTCTTTTTTGAACCTTAGTATTTCCTACTTGTGAACTTTTGTATTTCCATAGAACATTTGTTATCGATTTCAACGGACGATCTTTTATAACGACATTATTACTTTGTCGCTGCTTAAAATGTCGTGTTTCATTACACAGAGGAATTAGAAAGTGAACCGTCCAAAAACTATGAAATGCCATTTCACTTCTTATTTTACACCTGCTGTATCGCATGTAACTTTTCAACAAATTGTTAAATTTCTTTTGTAGACCGTTCACTATAGGAATTCACAACCGGCTACCATTTGTATTATGTAACGTGGTTCTTTCGCGGTGTTAGGTGCAAGTGATTAGATCCATCATGTTTTCTTTTCTGTAGTCGCGGATTTGGCCAAGCCGGCGCGTCATGTCAGTTTGAAATCGCGAGAAGGCTTCCGTTCGATTTTGCGGAATCAATCAAGCAGCAACGGGGCCGGATAAAAATAATTGCTGCTCGAATCGATGCCCATATTGCTTCATGCTATCGAGTTACTTTGTGAAATTAGAACGCAGACACGAGTCATCATACAAGCGGAGAAAATTTGGTCCGACAAAAATTTTATGGTTCCAGGCGATATGCCAACTGAAGCTAAACTAACATTCTCTTTTTACGTTTTAACTTTTCTGTTAATCCTTGCGATCTCTATAACGAGCTTTTGAAATATTGAATTGTAGAATATTGGAAAATTTAAAAAGGTTACGAAAGTTTTAATTAACGTATAGTAACGATGAAAACTGATCTACACTAAATTTCTAGAATTACTGCGGTTATAGCAAGATTTACATTATTAATGGTAAATTTTTTGTACTTAGCGACTGCAACTAAAAACGTATTATAGGATAAAGCTTGTTGAACCATGCAAAAATTTCCTCCACAATTCTTTTCCACCTTCGGTACTAACCGAGTTATAACTTTGCTGTGTTGCTATACAGGATGACCCAAAAATGTGGTATTTCCTAGAATGAAGGGTGATTCCTAAGGTCGTTTGAAATAACTTTTTCTTTTATTAATCAAAATTTCCGACTCAGTCAATCTGAATCCGTCTGCTGTAGCCGCGCTCTGACTGGTCCGTGTTTTTCATTATTAACTCCTTACCGAAACCGCGGAGAACATTTTTGTAAAGGAAAAAGTTATTTTAGATGGCCTCAGGAATCACCCTATTCGAGGAAGTACAACAGTTTTGGGACACCCTGTATACATATAGTGCCTCGCGCAATTGTTAACACATCTCTCCCTTAAATCAGAATAACTTTTTCGAAAGTAATTTTTCAATAAGTATATTATTATTTAAAAATTACTTTCGAAAAAGTTTACACGTTTCTGTTTATATAACATTATGACTAAATACAGTTTTTCCAAAATATATTTTCATTACGTGTCACCTACTAAAGTAATCCTTCTAGCTCTGCAGAAAAACTTTCGTCGTTTGGCCCACTTCTAGAAAAGTAACTCTGATTTTGTTTAGTACTATGTATGTAAACGATCCTAGTTAGCCGACAGCCAGCAGTCGCTGCTGACGATGAGTGGCGTTGAATCGGCCGTCGGTCGATGCAGAACGTAATATAGCACCTTTTTGGATTTGCCTGAGTACCTGCTATTATTTTCTGGAGAAAAAAAATGTAGTATTCCATTAAAAAAAAAAAAAAAAATAGATAGATCTTCAGATCTCCTCCACTTTTCCAAAATCTTAATCTTGAAAAATTGACTCGCAGTTTCCTTTGTTTTGCCACCTCCTGGAGACGCTTGTGAATATTATCAATTATTTTCAATGGCTAAAAGTAAGCCTTCGCGGGAAAGCTGACGTTGTTTGGCCCACGTTTGAAAAAGCTGTCCTGATGTGAAGAATGCTTGAACCACTACGCGAGTCACTGTATCGTGAATTCGACTCTCGCTTTTTTTCCAAGCTGGCGTTGTTAAGGTCCGACGTCATCGGTGAACGCGGCCATAAGATTCCTGTGACAGCCTTGGTCACGATCGATGGCCGCTAGATTCGGACGGGCCGGGCGGCGCGGCGCAACGCGTTGCGTAAGTCGGTCGCGATTCTCGGGAGCAGCGGGTAAGTAAAGCGACGCTGTCAATGATACACAGTGTACTTGAATTATCGAGCTCGACCGTGGAATGCCCGGTTCCACTCTGCTATCCCTTATTCACCGATCGCAGCCTCGAATCACGTTCTCGTGCCGATATATAAAGCAATGCCGACGATTGATAGACGTACCAGTGCGGATTCCGGTTCACCGGCGAGAAATAACGTCGATCCCAATCGTCCAGCCGACTGCACCGTTGCTGCTATGTTCGTTGACAGGGTGTTCGTGTGGGTGTTCCTTTCGGTCGTCGCCGACCGGATCGAGGCAGGCCCGGCCCGGATGCAGCGTATGACAGTTAGCAAGATGCGAGCGGAGGACCTCGAGAGCTCCGCCAGCGGTTACGTGTACAACCAGCAACAGGGTCTTCCGGTTTACTACCTGCATTACACCGATCACGGAAGTGGAAGCCACTATCACACACCAGACACCGTCGTTGCCGGCGTCGCCGGGGCGCAGTACGTCGCTGCACCTGTTGCTCCTGCACCGATCCTGCAACCATACACGCTCCTGGATAAAGGGACCCGCCAAGAAATTGTCACTTACGCCAACCACCAATTGCCCGACCACGTGGCGCTGCCTATAGAGTCGAAGCCTCGGGCGCCTTACTATTTGGAAAAGACACTACTAGAGGTGAAAGGGAACGAGGCCGACGGAACGCAAGACAGCGAAGAGAAACACCAGGAGGACAGCCACGAGAACGAGGAGGATTATCACCGGGACGGAGATGGTGACAGCGATGAGGACATCGAGGTTGATCATTCGTCGGAGGAGTTCGATATTGGTGATGAAAAGGGACGCGGCAAGTTTTATGGGTCTCACAGCGATGAAAATGGCGGATCACATGGCTCCCGCGGCGACGGCGGAAGCGCTTCCGAGGATGTAGGTGGGGAAAAGTATGCGACGCAGGAATATTCTAAGCACGGGGAGGATGGAGACGAGGTTCATAAGAGTCGTCGCCAGTTTAGCAAAGGTGGACAGGGTGCGCACGATAACGAGCATCGCAAAGGTAAACTTGCTAAAGTTATAATACAGTTTCATTACAGGGGATCTACTAATATTACCGACTGCTTCAGAATATTACAGCGAGACCGGCAAACGAGAGAAGGGAAACGCAGACCAAGGGGAAGCGCATGGCTCCCACGAGGAAGCTGTGAAAGGAGAGGAGGGCAGCAATTACGGGCATTCTTCCTATCACAAGAAGGGGGACAAGACCAAGGGATACCACAATGTCTACCACAAAGACGAGTACAAGAAGGAGACTGATTTCTACGACGAGGATCATAAGAAGGGTTATTTCGATAAGTTCGAGAAATTCGATAAAGGTTTCAAAGGAGCCGAGGGCGAGTTCGAGAAGGGTGACCATCACTCTTCGGGCCACGATCAGGAAGACAGCGGGAATAAAGGATATTACGACAAAGGACACGATCGTAGTCAGGATCAAGGTCACCGAGCTGAACAAGGGGAGAAATCGTATCACTCGAATCACGAGGATTACGCTGTCAAGGGAGGTTCGAAATCAGCCAAGGAAGACAAGTTCCACAAAGACTCCGATTATCACTGATTCCAGCGGTTGTCATTTTACCAAATCGTGTGTTGTTGTTGCGTATTTATTATGTTCTACCTTATGTAATAAAGATGTACTGTACTAGTATTTTCTCGAACGGAATTTCCTTAAATGTAAACCGCATAAAAATTGCATGCTATACGCAGATATACAGGGTGATTAAAAATATTTCCGTTACTTGTAATAATGGGAACAAATGATATATACAAAAGTTGTATAGAAAAAATACAAAAGTATATGGGCTCCTTGATTACCTGTGAATGGAGAGACTTACATTTTGTATCATGAATCGATAGAGTATCAAATGCTGTAAAAAAATGTATCGACCTTCATGTGTCCCAGTCCAATACTTAACGAGATATTATCCAAATAATTTTCTGCCAAGCTGGCAGATGCAGAAACTAAGGTCCCAAAACTTTGGTGAAAACATATGGAAAATTATTTCGATAATACATACTTCGTTAACTATTGGGTTGGAAAGAAAGATTTCGTAGCGTTTTCAAATTAAGATTCGAAGATAAAATTAAGGTATTTATTCATATGTTTATTCAATAACACGAGAAGTTACCTCGAAAATAAATCCATGAAATCAATCGAGAATAGATCCATGAATAAATATCTGAATTTTAGCTTTCATGATACAAACTCATGATCTAAAGAAATCAAGGTGACCTTGAAATCTCCGAAACGGTTTCAGCCACATAAAAAGTGTTTCATTACAACATATTCTACTCTATACCAATCAACTTTTGTACATATCATTTGTTCATATTGGTACAAGTAACGGACATATTCAAGCTGTACAAGTTATTGCAAGGTGTGCAGGTTTTAGTATACCAACATATAATTTTTCTTTGGTTTTAAGGATTGATTTCAACAGAGCTTTATGCGTGAAATTTGTACTGCTACGGTGACAATAGTCCTGTTACAAAACCGAATGAGGTAACTGTCCTAGAAAGTGTTATTGATCCGATCTTTCGCGTTAGCTAATGTACCGTAGCATGTCCAATGCAAAAACGTGAAGCCACTGAGCTATCACAAGAAGCATCGCTAACCGGCTTGTCAAATACCGCAGATGCATTGCCAAATCGAAGTTTTGAAACAATAGTGGAACTTTCATTCCGGTCGATCATAAAAACTGCATCGAGGTCCGATACAGTTCCGCGGTGTACATTTTGTTCTCTTAGAACATTCGAATTTTATTGGATGGAAATTAATTTCAAAATGTCCAATTGTCAACTATATATTATCCCACGCAGGTTGCTGAGCAAATATTGAATAACTAAACATGTTACATAAAACGTAATAAATTACATTTATGTGTATATGTTGTACATTTTTTATTTCATTTTTTACTTTTTTAAAATTAAACGAGAGAGGAGCTATTATTCACCAAAATTATCGATTTTTTTTTATGCTAGGACAATACTTATATCCAACCAATAATTAAAGAAAAAAGGTAGACAATTTTAGGACCGTTTTCTGGGTTGATATACTTTCGATTATTTAATTAGAATTGGATGCATTATTTAATAAGCGCATAACATAATCGAAGTAAATTCTACATATTTTGTGATTTTTTCAAGGCAACACGACCAGTAATTTTTGGTGCTCGGCAGTCTGTTCTACCATTTTTTTTATGTTAATGCTGTCCTCTAAATATTGGAACCGCTTGTGTTTTATTTTTATAACTTTTTAAATTAATTTTAATTAATTTCAACTAATTCTTTTAACTTCTGCAATCATCTAATACAGCACCGTTAAAATCCTGAGATACTTATTTATAAATATTAAATGTTTTTTGGACATTGTCTTCAATTACTCGGTAAGGAAAGTAACACGATATTTATAAACAACAGCTTTTATTACAATATTCAACAAGGAGGAGGAAGGATAGCTTGAACGCATCGACATGGATCTCAAAAATACATTTATTACAATCAAACACAAAGTTCAACGTAGCACAACGCTTAACAAACATAACAATCCGTGTGAACAATTCTTAATGCCCCTTTTTGAATCCCCACGACTTATGGTCGTCGTGTCCTCCCTTCTTGCCATGCTGGGAATGATGCTCGTGATGCTCGTCGTGGCCATCGGAGCTCTTGTGTCCCTTGTGATCGTGATGATGATGTCCCTTCTCGAAGTGTCCCTTCTTTCCATAATGATCCTCGTGTTCGCCTTCGTCGTGATGACCCTTCTTGAAGTGGCCGCCCTTCTTGTGGCCGTAATCGTGATGATGACCGCCATGATCCTCGTGGTGTCCGGAGTCATGGTGCTCGTCGAAGAATTCCTTGTCCTTCTTGAACTCGTCTACTTTGTGGACCTCGTGGTGTCCCTTGGTACTGTGTCCCTTTCCGTAGTGGCCATCCTCGTGGAACTTGTGCCCCTTCTCGCCCTTCTCGCCCTTGTGATGCTCGGAGTAGTATCCGTCGTCGTGATGATGGTCCTTCTTGTGGCCTTCTTCCTCGCCGTAGTAGCCTTTGTGCTCGTCTTTGTCGTGATGGCCTTTCTCACCTTTCTCATGATGGTGCGACGACTTATAACCTTTGTCGCCCTTGCCACCATGCTTCTGATGATGATCGGCATGGTGCTCCTCACCGCCGCCCTTCTCGTGATGATGATGAGACGCCGCTGCCTCCATGTCGACATCTTGCTTGCCGATTTCCCAGGCCGCTGTCAGACATTGACAGGCGACGTACGTCGCGAAAACCAGAATCACCAGACGGGACTTCATGATTCCAAGGGATCGGATCGTTCAGGCCGAAACGTTCGGCGCCGACGCTGCGTTCGGTATGATTAATCCGGTGACCACGCTCGGATTTTATATCGAACGGGGAAAAATCGACGTTAAGGAAGCAGGACTCGCTTTCCTGGCTGTTTAGCGGGACGTTGCGAAAGTAGCGTCTCCTTAACCCGCTTAGCCCGCAATTCGTCGGTTCCAACCGATCCGGCACCGTCAATCGAAACCGTTATGCAACCCGATCGAAATCGCCGACTCTCTCGCGGGATCTGTTCTGCCCGGTGTGCAAACGATAATCTCGCTCTTTTTCGGTTTTTCTGTCGCTGTGTGTCGTTACGTAACGGCCGTAATGCGATTTCGATTCTTGCAACGCGACCCGACGCGACGCGAGGGCCAAAGCTTTGAATCGTAATCAGGGTTTCGGATTAAAGAAACTCGTGGCAATTTGCTCTCGGCGTACGAGCTTTCGGTGTCCGATCGAGTTTTTATGTGTCAACTATCGCTGCCAGAAGTTTTTGCTGCTCGGTGGGAGCGCGTTCCGATCGACTCGATCGAAACGACTCGCCGATCTTTTAATCCGACGACAGCTTTAATCAAAATTCCTCCGTAACGCACACGTTGCATCACTGAATTATCGGTCTGCCTACGGTGAATATAGAAAATCGTGTCATCGACCGCAACGCTATTGCTTCTTTTATTGAATTCTCGACACGGTTGGTCCCCATGTCGATCACTCGTGAAAGGTGATCATACTGTACACAATCGTCTACGTTTTCCCGCGTCGTCGTCGCGTCGATCACATTTCGCCGCGCAGAGTTCCGCCGCCGCCGCCTTGGACGAAACGATAAAAATCACGTTCAGCTTTAATTGACGAAAGTGAGACGCCGATTGCGCAAAGAAATTCGGTGAACGGTGAAAACTAAATTTTTCACCCGACCGAAGAACGACCGATCGTTTTGTAACGCGTCGCGCCGCCCGGCGTGCTCTACCGGCTGCAAATTGATTGACTTTTTTCACGGCAAAAAAGACGATTGCCTATCGGCGCCGTATGTCTGCTGCGACGCAACGTTCGTTCGCGTCACAGTCAATTGGAAAGGGGTGTTCAGGTCGAAAAAAGTGTTCATCGCGATCGACGTGTCGCGTTTTGACTGCGAGACGAACGGTTCCGTCTGACCTGGAGCAACCTTCGCGCGACGGAACGGACCGCGGGCTGAGTTTACGAAATATGGATCCCCTGTATCAACTAGATGGGGCAGAGCTTGGAGGAACGAAAGCGATTACGTACAGATCGCCGGTATCACCGCTGGTATATAAGGTTTGCGTTGAATTGACATGATCAGTCGGTAGCACTGGTTGGTCCACAAAGTATCAGTATGACCAGAAGTTTGTGGCTCTGCCTCGGCTTGGCCGTGGCTTGTACATGCGTCTCCTTGGCCTCGGCTAGACAGTTGAGGAGCAAGAGGGACCTCGAGGTGGCTGCCAGCCACCATGGTGGTAGCTCTGGCGGTGGAGGCGGCGGTGGCGGTAGCGGTCACGAAAGCGGCGGTGGTCACGATCATCACGGCAGCCACCACGAGGAACACGGTGAGAAAGGGGAGAAGGGTTACAAGAACCACCATCACCATGATCATGGCGATCACGGTCATTACGGTAAGGATCACGAGGGAGGACACCATGGGGAGCATGGTGGACACAAGAAAGGCCACCACGACGAGCACGAAGAGCACGGAAGCCATCACGAACACGAGGACGGACACAAGGGTTCGAAGTACGGGCACAAGAAGGGCCACAAGAAGGGAGAAAAAACCCACGGGTATCATCACAAGGCTCACAAAGATGAGTATCATAAGGAACACAAGTTTTACGATGACTACCACAAGGGTGGACACCATGAGAAACATGGGAATCATCATGGACACCATGAAAGCAGCGACGGCCACCACAAGAAGGGTGGTCATCATCATTCCGGACATCATACCGATCATCATGGCAAAAAGGGACACTTCGATAAGGGACACTACGACGACGACCACAAAGGCTTCCAGGGTAAACATGGATTCGACGAGCACCACGCCCATCACGAGGATTATGGCAACAAGCATGAACACCATGGAGGAAAATCTCACGGATACTCCAGTGGAGACGGACATGGCGGCGGAGGTGGTGGTGGTGGTCACGGAGGCGGCCATGGTGGACATCATCGACGTTAGAAGAGAACCAATGAAATTTTGTTTTGATTCGTTGTCGTATTTGTTTTTTATTCTGTCGTTGATTAATTTTAGACATTATATTGGAATTTTTCGTGTTCGATGTTTTCATTTCGATGATTAAAGTACTTCAACTAAATCACTTCTTCTACGTTCAATTTAACCCCACCCGTAGCTTGTGAACCAAAAGCAGAAAATGCTGAGGCACGTTGAAGGACCGATTATAATTCTATGTGCTATACAATTACATTTTCTTAACCCTTTGCACTCGGAGATATTTTAACTCGAAAATTAAACATTTCTTCCGACCTAAAATATTGCCATTTTTTATGAGATTATAAATTTGGTGGATATGAAATTGGTATTATACCTTATGAAATACTTAAATGTTCTGGAATTGATTAGATATCTAATATATATATATATATATATATATATATATATATATATATATATAAAATGTAAACGATATTTTCAATAATGGTACCAGCAATTTTTAATGGCGCCTCAGAGTCGCCATTCGAGTGCTAAGGGTTAATTATGAAAACAACGAGTACTCTTCGTACTCTCGAATGAATATACATTTCGAAATTGAAACTTTCAGTTTTTTTTAAATATAATATAATTTGTAGTAAAATATAAAGATCAAATTATCGCTGCAATATTAGAAACTATTATGTAGGTATACATATATGTATGTATAGTTCATCGATAGAATGTTGCGCAATTGAAAATTCTCAAATGCACGAGTTATTCTTAAATTTTAGAACAAACGATAATTATTTTCCCTGTCTTGTATAATAGATTCCTTTTAACTAAAATTACACAGGGTCACTCACGTATATTAATTTTTCATTACTGTGATAACTGATGTCAAGCGCAACAACTTTTATCCTAAATATTTTCTTTATTGTGATAGTCAAAAGTTATTTTGGCATACATAAATGGCTTAATACTTTTTCTGTGGAGAATATCGAGCTGCATTGATTGGAGCATTAAAAACAGACAACTCCATAAAGCAGGGCATATGACCTTTATGTGACCTCTACGCGTTTTTCTATGAAGAAAATATTTACACCGGACCGTAACCTCCTTAAAACCATTCAGTTGTTGTTTAAACCTTTTTTTATAATCATACAGTATTCAAGTAATTGTAATTTAAAGATTGAAACCGGTTACTCTGTATAAAACTTGACGGAATATATTCTTCCACAAACATTGGACCTACCGCTGCAAATCCAGACACACGTATCGGTCCTCTATTGGAAACCGAGATCGGGTCAGCGGCAAATTAAAGAAAACCGATATGTTTACCGTACGTGAAGCTCTCGCGGTGTTGATAGACCTGGCAATTTTGGCGGCGGATGGGTTCACGTCGATCATAAATTACTGGAACCTGGAAATCGCGGCTTTCTCTCATTCGAACCATTACGGCAAGATCGGTGGAGGTAATTGCCACTCGGATCACGAAAATCAACACGGTGGTCGCGATAATAGTGGCTCCTACAGCTAAAACGACTTTCGGAATTTTGACAGAGACAACAGCATTGGCTGCTACATGACTTTTCATGGAATCTATAACTATATATAATACTGGAAGGTCCGTTTAAATAAGGACACCTAAATATCTCTTCAGGTTATTGTGACGCAAAAAATATTTGTTACGTAATTTGCATAGTATCAATGGACCAAATATCTGGCAAGAATATTTTTGTCCGTAGGTCATTTTTCTCGGAGTTATCAAGGCCAACGATGTTTTTTGATATATAACCACATTTTTTTTTATTGCATCGGGTAACTGGTCGAAAAATACATTCAGATATGTATAATAACATGGCCTTGAAATGACCTTGATCTTCGAAAATTAAAGTTTTTACCTTCAGATGTTTTAACCACAAAAATGTCGCAAATATATTGGTCAATATCATTAAAAATAAGTAAAAAATAAAGAAGTTTTATTATTGCACTAGTACTATCTCATTGTACGTTATTTTTTGTTGCGCCTTTGACCGCGCGGTCCGTGTTTACAATGCTGTCATTGTCTATTAAATAGTGTCCGGTCCCGACCTATGTCACAGTACAGAACCAAGAATCAGCTTAGATTGGAACTTTACTGTAATTATTCTAACTTCTCAAAAAATCCAAGTTCCAATATTAACCTTAGCACTCTTTTTGGGGGGGGGGGGGTGGCTCCTCGAGCCCACAGGTTGGAAAAATTCAAATTCCAATTATTTTTCTTTGGTGAAAATAACAAATAATCCCAGAACTAAGGATGAAATATAATAATATATCGAAATCTAAACAAAAATACTATATGGTAAATGTAAAAATCATGTATGCAAACAGCATATGTTCTATATACGTTGTATCCTGTAATTTATGTTTGTCATCTGAAGAATCGAATCCAGAGTAGTATTTATATATTATTGTACACACATATATCTAAATACAATACAGAATATGTTCATTAAGAGAGAGAGAGAGTATCACACACTTAAATATTACGAACCTTTTGTTCTAAATAATTTTTTCTTAAGAGAAATGAGTAAAGAAGAGAATGGGCTCGAGGAGCCCCCTGTTGGGAGTCCGAGTGAAGGATCGGAGCTCTGAAGTGCTAGGGTTAATTCTCGCAAGGTAAGGTCTAATATAACACATAAATAGTAAGGTGGGGTCTCCTATATATAAACCCTGACAAATGAATTTCATAAATAGCGTCGTTTTTAATAAATTTGGGATAGAGAATGACACAGGATAAAAAGTAAACAGACAGATTTAATTTTACTGATACAAAAGTTCTTTTCAAAAATCTGGAGCTGGGTCTCCGAGACCTTGCATTACCTTGCGAAGGTTAAAAAAGTTCCCGCCATTTTAAGAGTGTCCGAATATTAACGCGGGCCACTGTGTATGTATATTATAATTAAATTATTAAAATGTACACTTCCTTCCGACATCACACGGGAACGCACGAAAACGTAGGGTGTCCTATCTTTCTGTCGCTGATTATACCTTTCACTCGCAGCCAGTGGCAACAGAACGTGCCCACGATAAACAGCGAACATTTCCAAAGACGGAGCGCAGCGAAAACATAATGAAGGGTCCCCCCCCCCTCACCGAAGGTAAGCAATGAAAGAAAAATAATTTTCAACGCTGGGAAAACGTTGATACGTAACTCATAAAAACTTTCCCACCGTGCTGGATGACGGCGGGGGAACGAAGTAATAAAACGGTGTACACGTGTTCGCGCGGGCGTTGTTTAACATTTCAACGCATCATAATAAATTTTTACGTTCCTCCGGGTTCCTTTGAAACGGCCGGCTTGTCTCGCGCGTATCCTACCGTCGCGTCGCGTCGCAGAAACGCGCGCGCACGTGCACGCGCGGGCGTACTCTGACTGTACACACACGCAGGCACATACCCACCCAGAAACACACATATTTCTCCCTGCTTTTCCATTTTCTTCTCGCGCTCGCGGCGTTTTCGCTTTATCGCGCCGCGTGTGTCCCGGACTCGCTAGCGCGCGCCACGTACCTACCGACAACGGATACAAGGGATGAAAGGAGGGTCAGGGACGCGGGGATGGAGCTGGGTATGGAACGGGTGGTGCAGCGAGAACGAGAAGAGTTGCAGGGCGCATTCAGCGCGGCGCGGGTTTGATTAACGATTCCGCCCTCAGCAAATGAAATTGCCGTGGCCATTTGTGGGTCTATCTAGACTGGATTCCGGAGCACTGGACACGGATTAACGGTGCTTTATACGCTTCTTTTAGGGCGTGCCGGGACGTTGCAGCCGTTCGCGATCACGGTTACCCATTCTCGGGCCGGAGATTGCGTACAAGCAAGCGCTTCTACTTGAAATTCCCTGGTGTGTGACAATTCCGCGCCACGGCCAGCCTCCAACCCAGCCTCTCCCTTCGCCCCTACGACTCTGCAGCAGCCCTCGACCGGGCGTTCCACGGCCATTGTTCCATTCCGTGATGCACGTACGTGTGGCTGGCTTAATTAATCTAATTGGAGTGGTCGCGCGACTGGCAAAAGAAAAGATGGAACGCCGGCCGACCGAGTGCTGGAAGAAGCATACGCGTACACCGGTCGCGTGTTAAAGAGGCCAGAAGTACCCAACCCCTGCATCCCTCGTACCAACCTGCCCTCCTCACCCCGGGGGCCGGGAGGCTTTTGATCGATCTCACAATAATACTGTCGTTTGGCTAAATTAATGAGAACACTCGAGCCACCGCGCTCGTCCCCGGCGAAGAGACCGTCGTGTCAGCGCGATGGGGAACAACGAGAAAAATTAACCGGGTCTTTCGCCCCGAAGCCAGGGTACTCGACGCACGCCGGGTAGCTTGCCGGAGTCTGAGGGATTCTCGTCGTGATACGCCTGTTTCGAGATAGCGCGTTATCGATAACTTATTGGTGCCGGGAATGCAGTTCTTGATTGGAGTTATCGGTTTACAGTTAGTCAAAAAGTCTCTCGACACCTTCTAACACTGGAACTAACAGACGCACGTAAGTTCAAACGCCACGATTAGCTGGACAAAATCCATTTTCAGATGAACGAAAACTAACTGTGTCAATGTGATTTATAATAATCATATGTCGAGACTCTTACCACAGACGAGATATAGGAAGAGACCTGACACCTTACGGGACTTGGTGTCCATAGGGATCTGTAGTACCGACACCTTAGAATGCCAGTGATAGCAATAATTTTCTTTAAATTATATCCATAATTTGCTATTAAACCGGCTATAAATATTGCGTGTGCCCCTAGAAATTATAATAATACGTGACACTGGATGGTAACGGGATTCAATGGGAGTCACTCTGAGGCGTTAGCGCACCAATACCGACGGATAACAAAATACATTGATTGTCAGGTCTAAGATCTCGTCTGTGCTCTTACACTAAAAAACGTTATATTGTGTTACGTACGGAGGCTTTGCCTACGTGACTTTTACTCCCTTCTTGGAACCACGTGTTCATGCAGAAGGTCCAGCTCGCATGCCAAAGTAAACAGTCTTCCCCTTTTGGGAAAGTGCATACATCTGGAAAACATAGACATATCCTCCAGATTTCCATTTACCCCCACTACCATTTTCTGAGCAAGTTTACTACTATAAAAAGGGCTCGAGCTTGGCCACCGCGGGCTTAGTTAAAGACTGACCACGAATCTGTACGCGTCTAGTGAGATTGGGTCTTATTCCCTTTTGATTAATTTACCCCCGCATTTCTCAGTGCGTCAAAACCGAGAGCTCGGGAATTAGCTTCCGCGAATTATAATCCGAATAAATATAAGAATGAACAATAATGGATGGATCATTTTCGAAATCTGACTAGCAGTTACTGCATATATGTATAATTGTGGACATCTTTGCCAGAGTTCGAGACAAATTGAACATAATTCTTTAAAATTTAGCCATGTTCTTCTGTGTAACCTATTTTTACGGTAGCAGCTCGATTTTTTACTAACATATCTTAATAATGTCATTTTATTTATATTATTATATTTTTGCAAATATTACAAAGGTCGGTGTCCCCAGAAAAGCCAAGAACAGGAGTGGACCGATAAGGAAAAGGAGAAACAGAACGTGAAAACCTAAGAACAGGAGTGGTTTGCTCCGTGGTCGGTGATCCGCTGTAATGCGAATAGCTGGTCGTGCACCCTCCGTTAGCCATGGACGACTTTGAGGCGACAGGTCCAAAGGAGACCTTGGGCAGTGGGGAGTTTAGTGGGTAGTGGTAGGGGTATTACAGCCCCGTTCCTCCAACTAACATCTTAGGAGGAGCCGAGCCCCACACTACCCCCTCCAGTCGTCATCAGAGGAGGGGGTGTGAGTAAATGAATTTTCCCCACCGCCCTAAAACAACAAGAAAAAAAAAGATGGTCGGTCTCCCGAATACCCACTACAAAAACTGCACGTTTAGGACCTTTGATCCTTTCCTCTCTCCCTTCGATTTCTCGAGAGAACACAGCATAGGGCCCCGCTTTCTGCACATCTCCTAAACTGTGCCGTACTCCGGGCTAGCGCCAGGCCTTTCGCAAGGTAAGGTCTAATAACACATAAATAGTAAGGTGGGTCTCTTGTATATAGATCTCGACAAATGAATTTCACAAGTAGCCTCGTTTTTAATAAATTTGGGATAAAGAATGACACAGGATATAAAAATTAAACAAACAGATTTAATTTTATTCGTATAAAAATTCTTCTCGAACATCTGAAGCTGGGGTCTCTGAGACGCCACATTACCTTGCGAAGGTTAAGTATCTTTCACATGAGAGAAGGCCCCGCTTCGCGTTATTTTGCACAGAGCCCCGGCCCTGATCGGGAAAAATTTGCGAACGCTTTTGTTCGCAAAAAGCGATTCTAAAAAGTGCCCTTTCAATCAAAGCTATTGCGAGAATTCGATAAAATGATTGCCGCTCTTTAAATCGCGATAGTTCTAAATGAAATTCCACCGGACAACGTGAAACGCTGTACAATGAAGAACATTTTATTATAGGACACGGCACAAACGGCCGATTTATCGAGGATCGCATAAATAGGAAATTTGTTCGGATTACAGGGCGACGACGATCCTTGGCAAACGATTCAAAGCGTTACGTGCTCACATGTTTTTCCACCTGCCCGGATCTCGATTGCTTATCCCATTTCGCAGAGCATGACACGCGTTGTCCTCTGCTTTCGCGCCATTACGTAGACGCTACTGCCGGCGCGCGACACCGACTAAACGCCGCACCGCGCCTCGTCGAGCGTTGGTTGCTGTCCTCTAAATTCTAGCACGTGTCCGCAACGGTACAAGCGTTCCGCCGCCCGGCAGGTGTAAATAAAGCCCTCGAAGGCGTGGGAACATACGTGGGAGGCCGACAGCCGGATAGGTAAATAGAAAGAAACGCGATGGAAACGCGAGCGCAAACAACAGCAACGCCATTAATACGCGGATCAAGAAAAATTGATAAAATACGTCGCCACCCCCGTTACGAACGCTGAGAAAAATTCTACGATGATTGGTACAGGGAGTTTCAAAATTATATATCGCTACCACTATAGCGTGATTCTACAACTCTGGACAGCTTGATATCTGTTTAAAAAGTGGACCGCAAAATTGACCTTGAGCCTTGTTTCAAGGTCATACATTTTTTTGTGGCGTCGGTCGATGCAGAACGTAAGCTAACGATTTACCTTTAATCAACTCATGAATAATATCGTGTAGCACCTAAGAAAAAATATAGTATTCGATTTCTTTTAAAATTATTATTATTATTATTGTTATGTTCCACCAATCGGATCATCTTAAAAAACTTTTGTATATATTACATAGGTAACAGAACATTGTTCTTGAATTTTTTGGAAGTGGTCACTCGAAGGGTTGCTTACAATTTCCACACCTAAAAAATGAAATGATTTCTTTCTACCCTTAATAATTTGATCACAATTGTGAAGAAAATATATGATATGAAGTAGGTAAGTTCGAGTATTTTCGTTTTTTTATCTGAATATCTTAATTAACAACCGAGAAAAAAAATGACACAGTTAAGGGTATTTGCCCTCATATCATCTTTATATGTATGTATAAAGGATTAGCGACTTAAAATTTTAGGGGGCTGTCTTTCAACCTGAAACTATTGTTTTCCACACAATATGAATAAATATTGTGGGAGGTGCCGCTGGACCATGCTTATCCTCCTAGATCCGAGCACATGTGTATAACTAACATAGATCTACAAAACATATATTTTAAATTTTCATTGAGGGCCCAAATAAAAAAGTTTTAAAAAATGATTGTCTTATTTTTGCATGAAACCTTGTAAATTGTAATTTTTGGGAAATCTTTTTTGCAGATCATTTAGAAAACCAATGCTTCTAATGCTTACAAAACATTAGGTCGTTTGGTACAATTATAAAGAAGTTATACTGTTTTAAAGTGCGTTTGAATGCTTTCGTGGATCACTGTAATAGTATTATATTGAATTCTGGTGAAGATAAAAATTTCATGAAACTGTTGTTATAATTTATAATTTATAGCTAATATTTTACAATTTTAGTACATAAAAAATTTTATAAATGCGTATTCATAAATCAAAATATTTTGAAACGCTACATGTTTGCTCAATTTCAATTGCTCCGGATGGTATATCGTCGCATTATACAATTAAGATTCTTCTGTCGAAGTTTATAGTCGATACGCTAATGCGCGCATAATGTCTCAACATGTAAAATCCAAAAGAGATTATCGAAATTGGCCTACTAAAATTCATTACAACGGTTTTGGTTGCTGAGCCGTAAAATGAAACTCGCGAAGCAAATCAATCGGCGAGATTCGTTAATGCTCAGACAACATTGTTACACTTCGGATTCGTAATGTGAATCGTGTGCAACCGGCGTAAACAAATTAGAGACATCGGATCCGATCCGACCGTGCCGTACAAATACATAGCTTATATTATAATTGAATAACGCAATTACACGCGGCTTGGCCTACCGAAAATCCATCGAGCATGTGTTATTTATCTGCAAATTTAACCGCGTTAACTCGCAATACGCGTTTCCGTCGAGTGGTGCATTAATATCCGGAAATCAATTGAAATGGTAACGCGACTGATTAAGCTCTATTACTGACTTTCTCGGTGCGCGATTGAAATCATATACGGTGGCTCACGAAAGTGGTCGAATAAAAACATATTAGCACATCCCATAAAACGTTTTCTTTTTTGACACCAACTTTAACAGTGAAATAATAATACGTACATTTGGTTTGAATCATTGGTCTATTAATCTAAGTCGGTTCTGTGGTGTGACATAGATCGGGATCGGATACTATTTTTTTGTGGCTGCGTAGAAAAGTAACGAACGTAGAAAAGGACAGCGAAGCTTAAGAGGCCTCGGTCGCCGAGAAGTGTATCATAACCAATCCAGTAACAAAACTTCTTTATTTTTCGTTATTTTTTTACGGGACTTGGACCAATATATTCGTGGCATTTGTCTAATGAAAACGATACCAAATATGATATAATTCCAATTATATTTACTTGTTTAATGAACGATGAAAGTTTTCGACCCAAAGAAGTACAGAGTATGCGAAAGAAAGAGCTTCCCCGCCCCCCGCTACCCAGCTCTCCGGGGCCAGTACGAGAAAATCGAGGGGAATACAATTTACCCCCTCTCTGATGACCAGAGTAATATGTGACACAGTTTTAGTCGTTTCTGGCGACACTGGTAACATGTGATGGTGACTCCCTGCAGTATACTGGTCCGCAGTACTGGGTCTACGCGAGATTCCATAACAAGGGAAATAATTTGTTATTTGCGTGCGCAGTAGAAACAGGTTATCTATCTTTAATGAAGCGAGATATAAAATAAAAGATCGAGAGCGTCTGTGTTCGTAAGTGCACACACACGCACACGACATCCACGGTGCACAGGAAGCGCGTTCATTGTGCGCGTAGCAACGCCGGAAACAGCATTCGTATTCCATGGGACGGAGTTCAACTTAACCCGGAGACCGCACTCGCAACATTAAAAAATCCTGGGGTTTTACCCGTAACATGAAATCATGTTCCATAAATATTTTCGTACGCGAAAACAGCAACTGCATCCGTCGCGAAAAAATTAGAGAAACACACGTAAGCTAATTAACATTTTGTAGGACTTGCAACGCAATTTTATGGAAAATTATTCTATGCGCCGTCGTTCTTTGCGCTTATAATTAACAAGTAGAACAGGGGAAACGAAGCATTTTTGTGAGGGGAAATCTGATGAGTAATGCCTCCCCGGTTGAGTGATATGAATGTTACGAGACAAGCATGAGTCGAGGATAAACTTACATGAATCGAGATAGGGTAGGTAAAAAGAGCACATCGTCGTGTAATTCTTTTTTTTCGGCGCTACTAAACCAGTCTGTACGCGTACATAATGTATTTATACTGTGCTGGGCATAATACATGGACCCACGATACATTATTCCGCCGCCGCTTTAGAAAAACTGAAGACTGACAGTTCCGCGAAATATTTGAGGTGCTAGACGCGGAAGAGTGTAAGTAACGTTCCATTATAGCTATTGTGATAGATTGCGGACACACTGCATAATAGATACAATGTTCAAAGGAAAAGCAGCGTTACATGGATAATACCAGGAGAGTGTTAGAAGAAACGTTGTCGGCAGTCTCGTTTTACGCAATAGTAAATAGATTCTCGAGAGGCGCAGCGATTGTTTCGTTTTATAAAAACGATAGTTTATTTATTCATCTCTTAACCAACTAGCAACAACGCGGTTACAATAACCGAAAACATTGGACTGTCGCAAAACAGGATACTTGCGTAGCATTCAGAATATAACGAAGCTCCATCTCTCTGTATTTGGCCTTGGCCATGTCTGTTCAGCCCTTGTGTCCCTTATTGTATCCAAACTTCTTCCCAGAGTGGTGGTCACCCTTCTTGCCAAACGAATCATGATGGCTGTAATGCTCGTCGTGGCCATGTTTCCCGTGATGACCCTTGTGCTGCTCGTCGAGATGTCCTTTATCGTGATGCCCCTTCTTCCCGTGATGGTCCTCGTGGTAACCGGAGTGTTGGTGCCCCTCTTTCTTGTGCTCGCCCTCTTTCTTCTCGTGGTGTCCATGAAAGTCCCCGTGCTTTTTGTGATGCCCACCTTTGTGGTAGTCGTCGTAGAACTTGTGCTCCTTGTGGTACTCGTCCTTGTGGAACTTGTTGTGGTATCCTTTGGTCTTGTGGCCCTTCTTGTGCCCCTTTTTCTCGCCGAACTTGCCACCCTTGTGCCCCTTCTCTCCTGCATGGTGCTCCCCATATTTCTCGTGCTCGTCATGGTGGCCCTTCTTGTGTCCACCGTGTTCCTCGTGGTGGCCGGAGTCATGGTGCTTGTCGTGCTCACCTTTGTCGTTCTTGTCGTGATGATGATGGCTCTTGTAGCCTTTCTCGCCCTTGGCCCCGTGCTCCTCGTGGTGGTCCGCGTGATGATTCTCGCCGCCGCCGGACTCGTGGTGGTGACCGTGATGACCCGAAGCAGCCGCCTCGAGATCACCGGAAGACCGGCTGGTCGCGGAATCGGAAGTCTCTACCGGAAGTGGCTGGTGACCGTTGATTTCCCCCGTGGCCTCCCGACGACCACGGTGCACGCTCAGCTCTCGCGCGTAACACGCCTGCTGCACCAGCAGGCAGAAGACGAGGGAACACACGAGCCGGAGCATCATCTCGATCTGGTCTCGCTCATTCAACTGGATGACCAACACCGTCAGAAGGATACTTAAATATCCACGGTTCGAATGTTCCGTCACGGGGTCGGCTTGTTTCCACCGATTCCACTTTCATTCGCGCGACCGCAAGCCTTCCTCGGCCGTCCGACTGCGTGGGGAGGACCTTTCACACTTTCTCGCAATTGTAATGAAATGGACCAATGTTTTTTGATCTAGGCAATTTGCGGGCAAGGTAGTTGGACGTTGGTCGATTGGTGGATCGATGACGCAATTGAGATCGATGGTTCTCGAAAGCGTCGATCAAGTGACGCGCGAAGCCGGTTGAAGGAAAACGCAGCTTGGAGATGGTGTGAATAGTTTGAAGTTATTATTTCATCAAAAGATTCTTTACCAAAAGCAGACTCCTGCTGTTAATAATAATTTTTCTTGTAGACATAAGGAGAGAGTTCTCCAAGCATATAGGATCTTTCTAGAATATACAAAATTCAACATGTCTTTTAGATCATCTTTAAACATCTTTAAACATTCATAACATTGTTATTTGAATCCTGCAGAGACGCTGTCGTATAGCCGACATTGTGTTTGTTTAGAACATAGTCACATGTTATGCCAAAGTTATGCACGAGATTCTCACAAAGACTGATCTTTAATAAATATCTCCTTACGTTGATTGCAGAACAGATATACAGGAAATTTGTTATGCTTCCAATGTTAAATTATAAAGATTGAGATGATTCTTTGTTGATAAGAATATACTCTTTTATGTTCTATTATATTTTTAGAATTTATGAATAAAGAGAATATTATATGTTTTATTTTTTTTGTTTTTTTCACTATTGTACATGTCAATCACAATGGACGTGCGAAATACAGTGTTTTCCCGATAATTGATCAAAACACGGGTCCGGACAGGGACAATTATCGACCAGGAATAATGGCAATTAAATAACGAGACTGGGCACTTTCCACCACGCAACAGCATTGGGCGAGGTTGTCATTAGTAGAGGTCGTTTCATCGCATGCGTGTAACTACAAAACATATATTTTAAATTTTCATGAAGGGGCCAAATAAAAAAGTTCTAAAAAATGCCTTTTTTTTTATTTTTCCATGAAGCCTTGTAAATTGTAATTTCTGGAAAATTAAAATTTACAAACAAACAGATTGTAAAAAAGTTATTCTGTTTTAAAGGGCTTACGAATACTCGTGGAAGTCACTGTAGCTGTCGTAGTTTTACGTTACCGAATAATGCAATTTACGCTGATGATGCTCGTACATGAAAATGTTTATATTTCTCAATTGAATATATTTAAACCATCATTTTTTACAAAAAAATTTTTTTGTAATTTTTTGTACTGAGATCTATAGACGGCGAGTATCGATTAAGTTTTGTTGGAAACATTTCCTGCCACATCTTCCTGATAATAATCAGCAATGCTCCAATGTACTCGTAGCCCAAGAAGCATTCCCCAATGTTGCAGTGAATCCCTAAAGAACATGAATATTTTCTCGTCTGTAACAGAGTTTCTCTGCGAAATGAACGCTTCAATCGCAATCGTCAGTGCGTGACCAGGTCAGTGGTCCAAACAGTTTGGCCGTTGGAACTTTCTAAACGATAAAATCCATCGGGTTGCATAATTTATAGAAGCAACCTGTGGTATCGATCGTGAATCAAGGGCCGGGCAAAGGTTTTGTTGCGAACGTACGATAAATAGAAGCTACCCACAAAAGCTCGTGAACCCGATCGATGATCGAACTTGCCCAGCGCACCAGGTGTTCGTACAATGAATTTAATTAACGGCATGACGAACGAGCAGTATCGCGATCCGCGCTGCAACAATTTTCTCGTGTCTTCGTGGAGGTGCACGCGTCGATAAACTGCCTAATGTCGTCGGTAATCGCATTACACGCGTCATAAATTTACATTCTTCTTTTTACGTACGCGCGAAAGTAGCGCTGTTTATAATGAGATAAGCCAAAAAATAATTGATTGAATTTAGCAAATACCGGCGCTCTTCGCGCATACGTACAATATATCACTGCACGGTGGCCGTACCTATTCGTCCCTATCGCTTCGCTAACTGTTCGACCATTTATTCTGGTTCTGCTGACGGTTTTATCGGGCGACTTTGCAAAATCTCCGGCCGACTCAATATCTTTAAAATATTAGCCTCCGGTCAGCGTGTATCTTGGCGGTTAAATCCTTTCAAGATTTAAATGGATCCTACATAATTTACCGTTCGGGTTTTAAATTCGAGAATCCGAGGGTACCGACTGACGCCGCATTCACGAGATCTGTCGAACTGTTCAATGTGCGAATCCATTAATAACTCAAAAACAAATCGATATAAGGCTATCTAGCGTGTCGCCAAATTAAGACTTGTCTCCCGCTCTACCTTTCCCCTTCTACTATGCTAATACCCCATTTCTCGGCGGCACAAGCGCTTCCCCAACAGATCGGTCACGTAACATGGATGCGCGCACCCAATTCACGTTGTGTCTGCGTCAGTGATGCCAGAAATGCGCAACATTTCACGCGCATGCGCGGCGAATAGCCTCAGTATACTCAGATTCTCAATGAAATGGGGTACCTTGACACCCCGCAGAATTTTAAAAAATTTATATGATTTGATTCTGAAAAATGAATGTGTAACAAGTGTATTTGTGTATATTTTGTAACTCGTAAGACACGCCCTGGAGTCCTTTTGTGCGGTAAGATTGTTTCGGTACATTCTCGTCAATATAACTGCCTCAGGGCTCTGCTATCTCATCATAGATACGTCACTGATGACGCGCATGCGCGTGAAATGTTGCGCATTTCTGGCACCACTGGTCTGCGTCTGCGTCGTGGCTAACCCGGTAGTGGCAGAGAGCAGCGTTACCATATTTTGATCCCTCT
Organism: Lasioglossum malachurum; assembly: GCA_028455605.1. NCBI lineage: Eukaryota > Metazoa > Arthropoda > Insecta > Hymenoptera > Halictidae > Lasioglossum > Lasioglossum malachurum. The sequence goes on along the minus strand of CM052318.1, from coordinate 11,489,348 downwards.
ATCCCTTCGGGCCCCTTACCCTTCCGCCTCCTCGCCCAGTTTCGCAGCGTACCTCTTCCCACTAACGCTGGCGACAGTGGCGACACGCTGGCGTACGGTACGCGTCAGCGACTAGTGGGAAGAGGTACGCTGCGAAACTGGGCGAGGAGGCGGAAGGGTAAGGGGCCGGAAGGGATAGAGGGATTAAAATATGGTAACGCTGGCAGAGAGACGGTAATTCGATAATTCCGTATTCCCCCTTTTTTTTTGTTTTGTTTCAGGGCGGTGGGGAAATACCTTTACGTACACCCCTCTACGATGAAGTTTGAGAGGTAGTGTGGGGCTCGGCTCTTCCTTAGATGAAAATTGAAGGATCGGGACCACGGTGTATTATAGAGGTGTTACGACTAAGCACCTCTGTAAGGTTGACGTTTTGTGATAGATAGAGCTTAGTTCTCTGGTCGCCGCCAGATGGCATATTGGACAGGATCCCAGTTTTCGTGTACGTGTATAAAAGAGATTGTGTGTAGCAGCTGTAGCAGCCACTGATATATCAGTGGTAGCAGCGTGTAGCAGGGCGCCCTCTCAGCTAAAGATCGGAAACTAACTACATCGTATATGTGCGTGGTGATCACACAAACGTGTACTCACACATAGTTAACCTCGAATGTGCGTTTAATGGTATTATGCATTCGCTAGCTATTGAAGGTTATGAATCTGTTTTCGTAGAAAAATTATAATTTTCTACGTATAAATATTATAAAAATTATTATATTATAAAAATAATCATATAAATTCTAAGAATTAAATACAGGATGCGGCAGAAATAACTCCCACATTTCAAAGGTGGATTGAAAATAGTGGTACGAGGTATTACCCGAAACTTTATTTCCCAAATAAAACAAAGATTTTCTAAGTGAGGGAATTATTTCTGCCGAACCCTGCAGAAAGAATTCGCAAGAATAGTCGGAATCGGAAATCGCAAACATTGCGTCCAGCGATGTCGATGAGCACGTGTGCTACACGGTGCTACTGCTACACACAATCTCATTTACACGAAATCTGGGATCCTGTCCAATATGCCATCTGGCGGCGACCAGAGAACTAAGCTCTATCTATCACACTTTTCTGAAGGAAGTCCGAACACCTCTATACAGTGTCGCCAGATTGAGCTCGGATCCGAGCTCCCGTACTGCCCTACTTTCCCCTTCCATTATGCCATTCCAGCACCGTGCGCGCGCGCACTCCACGGTGCCTTCCCCTGAAACGCCTCAAAGCCGTAGTAAACTGGTCGCGCGCGGAGCGCACGTGTCTCCCATTCGCCCCACTCAATCTCCGTCGCGCACGCGCAACGTGTCCCCAATCGCTCCACTCATTCCCCGTCATCAGAGAGAGGGTACATCATTCATTTACCCCCACCCCAATCTGGCTTCACTGCCTCTATAATGCACCGTGATCGGGACTCATATCCCTACCACTACCCACTAAAACACCACCGCCCAGGCCACACCCTTCTCCTCTAAACCCGATAACCCACCACCCGAGGTCCTACTCTTCGTATTTACTCCCGTGCTGGTGGGCGACTCGTCATATCGGGTCTCCTCTGTCCTCATAGGGCATATCCTTTCCCATTAACTCCGTATTCCCCTCAATTCGAGTCAATTCCCCAGATCTGCCGATTCTGGCCCTGCCGCACAGTGGATCAAATCGACGCTCTCATATCGATTTTTAACGAATGTATAATGTTTCTTAAATGTCCATTACATTCGAAAATAATAATATTAATTAAAGCTATTAAAAACTCTCGTTACAATAAGCGTTCAAAGAGCGAACTTTTTCAGATACCATTCATCACCGAAAAAATTCCTTTCCTTCATAATGATGTCCTTGAAATGGTGGCCAGGATAAATACCCCACCCTGTATAGGGATCAGTGACGGATCAAGTAGTAGCGGGAAAGGTGTTGACTATTTGTCCATCTGCTGACGAGCGTAGGAGGTAGCCACTGCACACTTTCCAATGGACGAAATTAATTTTTAGTTTTATCATTGAATTGTAGAGTTTACAACCCTTTTAAAATATTACATGCTGGTTGAACTATTGAAGCCGGTGTCTTTCGTTTTGATAGCTTATTGAAACACGATAAAGATTGTTTCACATACAACATTGTCTAATTCATAAACATACAAACATATCTATCCGGAATCTTTGCAAGGTGAGAGGTTTTAAGATAAATTAAAAAATTGGAAGACCCGACTCTTTTAGCCACAGAAATTTTGGCCTTGGGTATTTCTTAGTTGAAATGGATTACCTGAATCCATCAGCGGGGCTGAGCCAAAGTCAAGAGGACCGTAAGTATAGCTTTAAGTGGTAAAGCCACTCGTGGAGTACCGAGACGATTAACCTATACCTTCAGCTGAAAAAAGAAAGCAAAACCACAACTGAACGTGAAAGAGTTAAATAAATTACACTGTGACCTTCTAATTGATTCGTCCAGTTCAATCGAAAGGTGGTGGACCTAATTACTACATAGACTAATAACTAGGAAAATTGTCAAGAGATTATAAGAACATAGAATATTTTTGTTGCATGCAGTGATAAAGTGTAAGATATTAATGACACTGTACGTAAAAGAAACAACACTAAATTCATTACCGAACCACAAAAAAATAAAATTTAATTACAAATGAAGTGTAGAAGCGTTAAACTGGGAAACTAAAGGACACTGCTCGTAAATATGTACATAAGGGTATATCTAGACTTTAATAAGTAGTTGTAATGTGTAGATTGCGGATCTTTATTCATTTATAGCAAAATTGAGTAGATAAAATTAAAAATTGTTGGAAAATTTAAAAAATTGAAAATGTCTCAATATACATGATTTATCCTCTATTAAAATCATTAAGGGAAGAAATAACATTCAATTTGATCTGCATTCCTTGCAATCGCGCGCGCGCGTTCTAGATAATTTTTATTTTGCATAAAGATCCGCAGTCTAGTAATGTGTATTATCAATATATCTGTTCATACCCGAAATAAATGTTATCAGAGGTCAAGGATACTAATAGAAAAGAGAGGGTGAAGCTTTCACTGTGTGAAAGTTTCATAATATTTTTATCTTCCTTGGAGAAAGCATGATAAAGAGTATAAGAATATAAAATATTTTTTCTCTTCCGACTTCTATAAATTCGTCCATGAACAATTACAGTGCTGAACTAAAATACTGGCACAGTACAATTATTCTAATAGTTACACTAAATGTTCATTTTTTCAAAATTTATGAATTCTATATATCCTTGTATATATGTAATATAACTAAAAGTAGTAACCTCACACAAAATTATATGAAAAATAATAACAAACATGTAATGAAAGAATTGGTATAGAATACAAAATATAATGTATTCACTCGATTGAATTATTTATGCACATTATTAGGGGAATCTGTTAATTCTTTCGTTGATTCATAAGGCAACCATGTGGTTGTTATTATTATTTTATGTAATTTTATTTGTCTTGCTATTCTTGTTATAGAATGTTTCAGAATGTGCACAATAAGTTTATTTTGAAAAATTAATTGTACTGAATATCACATATCGTTTCACAATGGTTCGGTTTAATAATAATCAATATTCAATGAAATATTTAATTTTTCTTCGATTTTTAAATCGATTTTCCGTCTCAATATTTTTCGCTGTGATGAATATTTATTCTGTACAAATTTTACAATTGTACAATCTACATGTGCTTGAGAATACTATCACGTGTAAACGAGTCAAAAATCGATTTTTTCGTATATTTTTCGAAATTACGGAACCTTAGAAATACTTTCCAAAAATTTTCTGTTTAAATTAATTGAAATTGTGATGTTGAGGCGATTCTAGGATAACGGTGTCAGTGCCAAACTTTAAATTCGTTTCTCTTGGAACGATCTTTTTTACTTGGTGTAGATAAAATCTCAAAAACTGCATGGCCAAATGCATTGAAATTTCAGCAAGATATTCGGCACACTGTATACTGTATACACTCGCTATCACCGGTACCAAAATTATATTTTGACGTTGAATTTATCATGCTTTTTAGATTGAAAAATTATCGAAAAGTATGAAATTTCGAAACATGCAATTCAAGCATTCTCCATTTTGCAAATTTTCATGATAAATTATTTTCTTTGGTAAGGGCGATAATGACAATCACACTAATTAAGAATCAATTTTATTTTTTGGTTTCAACCGAGAACTGCACATGACGAATTCGATTCCAAAAAAGTTATGGCACAAGCCGTACAGTATAGCAAGAAAAAGATACATGAAAATTGATCAGTTTTTCCGGGTTTGCGCGAGACAGTCCCCTTAACAATCTACTAAATCCTGTCAAGGTAATTCAACGCAACAAAAACGAGAGGTTTTAATCGGAGCTCGCACTCTGACTCACAAATCAGGAACTGAGAAATTGGAGAACCATCCCAGACCGTACGACGAATCTTCAATACTGTACTTTCGGTGCTTCGAACGAAAAAGTTTGATACGCGGGAATGACAAGAAATTCAATCCCCTAATTGTGGTGCACGGTAATTAATCAATACCGGGACCGGCTAACGAATTGATTTCACCTTTTTCTGGACGTGGTTCCAGTCTACGGTGATTAAAGATACCCGTAAAATGCCCGGAACTAACCAGCGGCTGACGGTTGGGGTTGGGGGGCTAAGAGGGTCGGTTCCGTGAACTCGATACAAAATCGACTTTTCTTTCGAAGCCACTTATACCGCGCCGGTCGCATCGCGCCGTCCTCGAATCTCCATTGCAAATCAGGAAAGCCGAATTCGCAGTTTGAAACGGTGATCGATAGATTCGGGCTCTTTACGACCTTATTTGGCAGGCTCTTCGGGCTAGAGATTGGCTCCTCCAGCGTTGGCGCTGCATAATCAAGATAAAGATTGGTTACTGCCCAGCTTCCATCGGGGTCCTTTAGACAGGGAGAAAACCGGATACCGGAGGCTCTGCCAAGTTCGATTTGGACTCGGCATCGTCGCGTCGTAACGGAGATTAGATTAGGTAGCGCTCCCTTTGGACCCTCCAGATGGAGAGATTGCTTTGTGAGCAGATCCAAGAACGCCGCGCCGCGCCTCGTCGGTGGATCATGACCGGCGAAGAGTGTCCACCCCTTCGTTTGGAAAAGAAGAGGCCACCGGCTATTAAATTAAGGCTTCAACTGCCTCTGGTTACCTCGAAAACAGTTCGAGTAAGTGCTACTGCACTTCGGACCGATAGTTCCTCTTTTACTACCCAATCAGGAGTGGACTTTTGCTACTGTCCTCTAATTCGTTCTCTCGGCCCAGTCGCCGGGAAATTATATTACTGCGTATAATTACCGATACGGTTAGTAATACAGCGATTGTTTATTTAACACACGCGCTGCCAGCTGTCACGCATGTACGACGACCATAATGTTGTATTTCACGCGTGAAAGGAATCAAATTAATTTCAAAAATTCATTTAAAACAGATATTCGGGGAATGTACAGTGGATCCAAAAAGGATTTCAACACTAGAGATTTGCGAGAGATCACCGATATTTAAATTGTAATCATTTCGTTTGTAAGGAGAATGCAGGTTTGCGAGAAGTACAACTTTCAGTATTTTCTCTGCACTTCCTATCAATTTCAATTATTACAAAAATCTTTTTCTAACTCTACAGAAAACTCCAAGTCGTATGGTCGAGTATTCAAAAAGTTATTGTCTCTTTAAGAGTGTCCGAATATTAATGGGAGTCACTGTACTATTTTTGAAAAATCGATTTTATTACCAATGTTTGCAGCCCCTTAATTTATTAGACACATGTAGGCATCCACAGTGCATGTAACCACGACATCTATTAGAACACCTCTCGCGAAGGTTTGCTTAATTACCACTAAATCTGACGTCGGTCGTCGACCACATCAAGCAATGGCCACCCTATCGCGACAGTCTGGGGAATGCAATAATTTGATGGGTGAACGGCGCGGCGCGACGCTTCGCCCTCTTTCGTCCTCGCTTCCGACAGAAACTGCTTTTCGCATTCGAGGCCAACGCCTCATCGACTAGCCGATGGCCTCTTTCACCCCATTCGCCTCTTTTACCATTGCGAGCATCCCTTGCCGAGAGCTCATTCGGTGAATAAAATCGCTGGACTGAGGCTCGATGAACAATGGGGGTTCGCTCTGCCTTCGCTAATGAAATTGTTTCCTAATTTAAAACCACTCAATGGTCTAAAGCGGCGCTTCTGGCACAAGCTGTTCCAAAGGGAAGAAGGGTAACTAACATTGACATTCGACAATTCGAGTTGACTGTTCAGAGGCGTGCAAGCCGATTCCAATTAAGTGTACTCGAACCGGGATTGCGAGTATGCTCGTAACTTCGCCGAATTCGAGGACTGTTTATTTCCCGAGTATGCTCGAATTTCGATTCCAGGACAGCCATTTCGAAGGAACAGAGAAATCGAAAGTGAGAGTATAATAAGTGCATTCTGTTCAAATAAACACTGTTCTGGTGTAATAAAATTATATGTTACGACTATTATAGCGTGCTTCTCACCCTCGGTTTGGTGGAAAGTGATGCAACAGAGGCGTTGCGGAATTAACATTGACCTTGAAGTTCAAGGACAAATTATGTTTTCGATATATTTCACGAGCAAAGAAATAATTTCCAACTGCTCCAACAATAGCAGTGCAACATAATAGCTGTACCATATAGAGTACCACATATCTTAATAACAAGTTTAGAAATCGTCGGATAGGAACTGAGAAACTTTTGTCGAAATCATTTTTTAATTACACTATCGGAAATGCCTAAAAAATGGTGACATAACTTAACGGACACACCCTGTATGTCAGGGACCAGAAATGACAGTCATTCTAAAATTTTCTACATCTAAAATATTAAATATTATAGTGTTTGAAATATTTATTTGGCCAAATACTCTCTCTGCGTCCGCCTTTGCTTGCTGCATTCGTGTACACATCTAATGAAATATCTTTTGGTTCTTCAGCGTTCGAGAGTTATAGCTTGGTCCGATTGCGTGAGATAACCGGTGTTTAAAAAAAAGATTTTGCATGTATCTGTCGAGTAGGCCGTGGTGGGTGGGAACGGTGTCAGTTTCAACCGCATAGGAGGTCCCGAGCTGGCCGGAGGACGTGATTAGTACGAACCAAAGTCGCGGGCGTTTGTTAAAAAGTACGCTCGGTCACGCGAGCATCGCGTCAAGCTGGTTGCAGCGGCGTGCTACGGTTGACGCATCGGTGCGGGAATTCGTACCGGTAGATTTTGCAATTATTTATAACGAGGAAACTTCCATGACGCCCACAGGCCGAGAATCGGTTCGTTAATTGCACAGGATAATTATTGTTAAACGCCGCGCGTGACAAAGGATGATTCCGCTGTCATCGCGGGCCCCGACTAAGTCTCTGCTACTCGGATTGGAGAACAGCACTCGGCTACCGTCACGCTTGCCATGTCAAACTTTTCCCTGGAGACTCTTTCCTCGAACTGGCCCAATTTTCAAACTTTCCCACCAAAATGTGTTCGCACAAATCTGTACTCGCAGCGATGAGCAAACATGAACGCACTTTTAATATTTTTAGAGATATATCAATTTATTTCAAAATTAGAAAATTGTACATTTGAATTAGTAATACTGAATTTTAATATTATTAATATTGAATTATTATATTTGTGTACAATTTACTCCCTTCCGCTCCGCTGCGAGAACCTCTAAAAGTAAAAATAAAACATATTTTAACGCAAATTACACAGTCCAACAGTCAAAAAACGTTTCGATTTTCACTATGCGATTCTTGTAGAGATTTTGGTAATTATTTACATTAGGGGCTTCCTCAGTGACTTTGATGACGTTGAAATATGTTGTCAAGGTCATCATTCTGAACAACTTTTTCCTATACATGTTACCGCCGCTCTCGATTTTAGTTTTCGAGATATTCGCAAAAACCTATCGCTAATACTGTATTGAATTTTTCGTATTCCTGCACGCTCTCCGGCAACGTAAGGCTGTCCCGGCGCGGCGTTTGTTTACATTTTGCTACTACACACGCTGTGGAGATGAGAGAAAAGAGGGTCTCACTCTCATAATATGTATATATTATATGTTATATATCATATATTATACATTATATATCATCTATTATACATTATATATTATACATTGTACATTATATATTATATATTGTATATTATATATTATATAATATTATTGATTTCAATTTTAAATCTATCCCAGACTTACTCCGATCACTTTTTGAGATGTTGATTTGATTGATCAGATGTTGAAACTTTTTTATGGATATCTCGGAAACTAAAGCAGAGCGGCGGTAAAATGTATAGGAAAAAGTTGTTCAGAATGATGACTTTGACAACATATTTAAAGGTCATCAAAATCGGCGAGGAAGCCCCTAATGTAAATAATTACCTACTGAGTTTTTTTGCGCTGATTCCGAATCTGCCGTTAATTTTTTTCCTAGACGCACAGAGATTTTGAGAAATTTAATTTTGAAAAAAGACATTTTTCAACTTTAAACACATATTGTAATGTTAATATAAAAGATTTTGAATTGTTATTTACACAGCAAAAAGTTCTGTAGACTTTCCCGAATATAGTGATAGCCAATATTAATACATTATGAATGTTTAAACATTTTTAAACGATCATTGAAGATGGAGAGACATCACGTTTGCACCAATGTTTGTCCAGCGTAAAATCGAACTATATCACGCGATAGAGCAGATTTTTATCTTTAAAGAAGAATGGCTTCTAAAGGGCTACAAGATGGTGTGAATCGTTTTTGCTCTAGGTGGATGCGTAGTGGTTATACGAAGGTCATTGGCATATTTTAAAATGGTACCTACATCTTTTTTACATATCGATCCCCCTTGCTATTCTACGTAAAAAGTACCAGAACGTTATGGCTGAAAAATGGACAGTTAACAAAATATTTTAAAAAATTGAAAAGAAGTCTCTGTAGCTAAATGTTTCGACCAGAATCTAATTCGAGAAGATCTGAGTAGTTTAGAATGAAAAGGCTCCATAACATTTGTATTTCCTCGTTATTGTACGAAACGACTGTAATATTATTTGAGAGAATCGAGCAGAGCTATCACTTAATAATTGTTCGATATAAATTGGTTACTAATAATCGACTTCCAGCAAATATTGTTAATGTAACAAGCCGCGACGGGCGGTACGTTCGAGTGACTAATTGCAATTTAGATCGATTCATCAATACGATACAAGCGTAATAGTATTAAATTCTGTAATAACAACGTGCCACCTTTAAATGGCATCAAAATTACGCTCGGCATTCGTTACGGAACAAATGGAATGCATTTCTGAAATGATTGGCGCGCGTGTTATTACAGAACGACAATCAACATGCTGCTAATGCGAACGAAACGCGCCATCGTAGAATTGTCAGGTTTGTTCAAATGGCATTATGTCGAAGTGTAATCTCATTAAAGTTGTCCAGGCGATTTTTGATCACATTATAAACAGACCGGTTAACATATCAATTTGTAAGCAGGACTGCAGTTCATAAAGAACAGCCCAATAACAATCGTGTCGCAAGACAGAACATTCGATCCCGGTACTATTGATTTGTCTTCAACAAATAACGAATGCCTGCAACATAGACGCGGAACTGACGACCTATAGGCCACACCAGAATCGTCAAAACTGGGGAATTTGTCGGACCGGGGGGGAAAAAGTTACCTACTCTCTGGTAGTACAGTAAATCCTCCATCGGTGTCCAACAACCGTGTTCTGCACGGATGGCAATGGTATAGGGACACTATTTTCTTATGACTTTTATGTCCATCTTATTTCTGTGAAAAGTTCTTTGATTTTGACACAGAATTCATTGGTTTGTCCCACTGTGCGGCGCGCCGCGGCGACGACGCACTGTTTTCGCGAATTGATTTCATATTGTATATCTTTATATCTATAAACAAAAAATAAAGATTTATAAATAAAAATTGAAAAAATGATTGAGTAAGATATTGAATAATACCGTTTTTATTCAGAAGAATAGTCATTAGAATCATAAAAAGGCGTGGTCATTTTTTCCTCAATTCAGGCAAGACCGTCCTCGCCGTAGCACTCACTGTCCACCACCAGCATATCTTGTTGGGTTTCATTTTAATCAGCAAAACATCACAAATATGTTGGTAAAATTTTGTTAAAAATAAGTAAAATCAAACAAGTTTTATTTATTGTGTGCATGAAGCGATCTCATCAGTACGCTATTTTTTAGTCATTTTCTACGTTCGGCTCGGCCTTTGAAGCACAAACAAATAGTGTCTCTCTACGAACGATGCAAAGGAATGTGCCCCCCCCCCCCCCGAGGGCCTTGCGTCCATCGAATATTTACTGTATATACAATGACGGACATATACTTAAGTACACTTAACAAAATGAAACTTCATTTTATCTGCACTCGAACATTGTACATTTATACAAAAATGAATTACATTATTTATAAGTATAAAGTATATGTAACTAAAACACGAAACACTATTGACTAATGTCGTATAAATAAAGAGTTATTCACATATTTCTGTTCGGAGGTTTAGTTATCCACGGTCACGTCCTTACGTATGTAGAATCTCAGGTAGAAAAGTCTGTAATTAAAAGAAAACAAGTTCCGCAAGTTAAAAAAAAAACACATTTTCCTTTCCACCTTTCAAGGAAGTACATTTTTGGGACACCCTGTATGCAGAGGACAATCGTTGTTATTGCATTTCAATATCGTTTACGTTAGTTCAGTAGTTTATAGTATGCTTTCACCTGTAATATATCTACGAGATGCTTATAGTATGCCTAAAACAAAAGAATTATACAACAGAGAGAGTATACAAAAAAGGGTGGAAGGGAAATTTTTGCAACAAATTGCATAAGAATTTGTAATACCTAAAAAAGGTTTAAGAAAAATATGTGCGCAAATGCAGAGCTCTCGTGAACCAGAAAAGGAAGTAAGAACGAAATGAAGTAGGAATAGGAAGACAGTTCCTCGTCATGACCGTAAAATTTTTAAATTAGTTACAGACGGATCCATGTCTCGGAGCGAAAGAAATTAAAGAACAACTTTCTTTACCAATATCCACGAGATAGATTAGGTCACAAATAAATGAAAGTGAGTTTCATGGAAGTAATCATGCATTTCAAAAGTGATTGCACGAAAGTGTCAGGTATTTGCTAAAAAGCATTATATTAAAATCATCGTTTGGGATGATGAGTGAAGATTGAAACTAAGATTCAACAGAAAAAGAAAATATGTTTGTTTTAGCACAAAAGCAGTAAGACCCATTATAATTAAACACGATGATGGTTTCATTATAATATGGAATAGTTTTAATAACATTCATGTGAAAAATGTAATAGTTATTAAAGAAAAATTGTAAAAGTATACAGAGTTGTTAAAGAGGAATCGTTCTAGTATTGCTCGTCAACTTAATCTCCAAAACCAGTAAGTCTGTAAATTCTTACAAATTATATTATCGTGTCGTTGTAATTCAATGCTATTTACAGTTTACAGTATTAGTACTGTCAGGACGTGTAATAAATATGCTTCTGTTATCAGATGGTACTTTATTTGCTTTTACTAATCAATTTATTAAAATTATAAACGTGAACTCAAATAACGTAGAGAGTGTTTGTAAATATAAATTTGTCTGAATGTTTGCAATTTAACAATGAAACGTACACCGGCATGAAAATCGTAAATGAAAAATCGTGAAAATGTCAGGTTAATATATTAAATTTTAATATTTGAATAGCGTTACTGTAACATTAAACTGCTTCAACTATTAACTCGTTGGATTTACTATTATATGTAGTGTACGTACGACTCGTCTTTATGTTGATTTCAACACTCTCATTTTGAAAGAATGAAAAAATAATTAACTTTTGCAGAATGACTTCACGAAACGTATAGTATTGAATGTGTGCATGTGTGTTTTATACAGGAGAATTCAAGTGGGTAGCAAGCGTAGAGCCTCGGGCTAAATTGATCCTACTTCACCAGCATCATTAAGGATGGTCAATTAAAAATTCATGTTCTCGGGTTCGTAAATTAGCAAGCAGCTGCGCTTCCCGGTTTCATCCCGTTGTTCTACCCTACTTCCCGCACTGTTACGCGTTGTACGTTCTACAGGATGTAAAGAAATGTTTGGTCTTGCAATTAGCTACCATAGGCGTATTCTACGCCTTCGGAAGATCGGTAGAAAAAATGGCTGCAGAATTATCCTCGACCTTGAATTTTAATTCGCATATTGTTTTGCAACATCATACTGGTTGTGTCATCTAAGACAAGCCACCTGAATAACTTCTATATTTTTTGAGATAGGAAGAAATGCTTCAGACAAAAGTTGTTTGTGTGTGTGGTTTCTACGGGCCCATCAATTTCTGTTATTCATCATTTCTGTAAAGTTTACGACCTTGAATGACTATATCGTTGAAATTGTCTCGAAAAGTTCAAAAATATGTGATTCCATTTAAAAAAAACTAATAAGGAACGGACCCCAAGTGTCCGACTCCGAGTTTGATCATTTTTTGTGAGATGATGGTATATGGATCCCTAATTATGTATGTAAAATATTAGGTGTAGATACTCAATATTTTTGAAGATATAAACAATTAAAGTTTCATACCTTCTTGATATACAATTATTTTGGTGCCTGATTCACACGCAAACGTCCCAGGTTCGATCCCCGGCGATGAAACGTGTTTTTTTTTCACTTCCTTTTAATGCTTCATCTTCTTTTATGTTTTTCACAATTTTATTTTGCTACTACTGTACATGATGCGGGATGATATGCATCGCACATGCAATCAAAACAAAAAATCTCGATACCATGAACACATTATAAATGCTTGTTTATTGCATTTACAATTTTTATCTTTTATATCTTCGGGGAAGGCAACTTGATTCGCGTTTAAAAATACATCTCGCGATGATATTATTGTTTTAAGTTTTACACAATATTTTAAAAAATACCTACAATCTTCCAAAGCATCCTGTACAGTAGTAGCAAAATAAAATTGTGAAAAATATAATAGAAGATGAAGAATTAAAAGGAAGTGAAAAAAAACACGTTTCATCGCCGGGGATCGAACCTGGGACACCCTGCTTACACGGCTAATGGAACTTCGAAAACTACAGCTCAAATTATTGTACAGGAAGGTATGAAACTTTAATTGTTTATATCTTAAAAAATATTGATTATCTACACCTAATATTTTATATACGTAACTAGGGATCCATATACCATCATCTCACAAAAAATTATCAAAATCGGAGTCGGACACTTGGGGTCCTTCCCTTGTAAGTTGACATTCTAATCTCCTAAGCACCTCCACTTGAGAAAGTTATGTAGACCACGTAATGGGTCCCTAGAATGTAGAAGGTATTCACGTGGTTTGTCTCAGGTGCCTCATCCTGTATACAGGATGTCCCAAAAATGTTGTAGTTTCTTGAAAGGGGTGATTCCTGAGGTCATTTGAAGGCACCTTATCGTTTGCGAAAATGTTCTCCGGGGCTTCGAGAAGCAGTTATTAACGAAAAACGTGGCCCAATCAGAGGGCAGCTACAGCAGACGGATTCCGCCGCTGAGTATGGCTCCTGGCAATGGCCGAGCTGCAATCCGTCCAGTGTAGCGACGCTCTGATTTTCGCGAAGAGGATAAAGTTACTTTAAAGGACCTCGGGAATCACCTCTTCGAAGGAAGTGCACAATTTCTGGGACACTCTGTATTCTTATAGCGTTAAGAATCCATTTTGTGCTACACGTGCAGCGGACAAAAGCAAATTTCAAATGCCCCGCTTCTATATCGAATATATTATTTTAAATTTAGTATTTCATAGACAAAAGTGTGACAAAACAAATTTTCAAACTCAATCTCACTTGTCAACCTCCTAGATTTATATCCCACCCCCCTCCTCGTTGAATTTTCTTTGATCCTCCATTGTAGACCGAACTAGCAATGAGCGAGAACTAACTGACATTTGAGCTATAAACAATTAATTAGAGTATTGCTAATGGAAACGAAGGAACTGCGAGTAAGACTGTACCTGCACCCCCATGATCACTGCCTTTCTGTGAACTGGAGCCAGAATCATCGCCGTGGTGGTTACTTTTCTTGTCAGACCGCGCTTTGCCGAAGGCAACGTGCTTCTCGAATGCGTACTTGTCGCCGTCCCGCTTGTGAAAGGTGTCGAGAGTCTTATAGCCGTGATTGCCCTTACTGTAGGTTTCCTTCATGTAACCCTTCTCGTCCTCGGCGTCGCTGCCGTACGTCTTGTAGTATCCTCCCTCGGCTGATTTCCCTGAAACCACCATGTTCACTCGTCCTCATTATTGCCCGCGATACCGCCGCCCTCTTTTTGCTTTCGGCGAATTGTTCTACTTCCACCAGTATTCTCGACTTTCCTCGGACAAAATTTTAACGAAATTTCGAGAAACACGAACAACGAAGAATTTTCCTTCTATTTCGACTGGAAAGTCTTCCGCTATTTGCTTTTCTAAGGAACAAGGTCACATTTTGACTCAGTATTTCAATATACAGGGTGGCCCATTTATCTTGAGACAGTCAATTATTACGGAAACCAGCAGGAATATGAAAAAATGTTTTGTATAAAGTATTCTTCATATGAAGGGGCACATTTAATGGCGCTATGCACATTTTTCCATAATGCCCCTTAAAGGGTCAGATGAAGCGCAACTTCATTTTTTCAAATGGAAACCCATATTTTTTATTTCATATTCTTATTCTACATCGAAAAATAATAATATTTCGTATTACAGACAGCAAACAAATGTATGAAAGGAAAACATAAAAATATATCGCACTTCTTCAAAGTTCCGGGCTATAATTTGAAGAGCTGTATTTTAATTTTATTGTATTTCAATTACACATCTGATTAAAATACTTAGTAATTGTGAATTAATTGGAAGGTATGAATTATGTAATTCAGTTACGACGTAGGTGAATTACTATATTATTGCGTAATTGAATTACAATGTAATTGAATTAGTACAACTCTGCTTACAGGGATGCGATGTTATTATTGGAAACTAAATATGTTTAACATACCGGATGCATTTTTCTGTTTTTGTTTTGGAGCGTTTCCTTCGCCGAGGAGATCTTCGACTTCAGTAGCGATGGCCGGTGACAGTGAAGGTGCCCGGTGTTCGCGGTTCGCAGAGAAAGCGGAACCGCAGTGAACGAAAAGGGCCAGCACGATTAGTCGACGCCACATATCGTCGATGATCCTGATTCACTGATATCGATCTCGATTGTTTGTTGGCTAACTTCCGAGAGGCTGCTTTATCCACCGTCTCCCACTCGACTCTGCGGCGAATTTTCTTCCGGGCAGACGGGATGACGAGGCGCATGCCGGAGAAACAAGAAATTTCGCAACGGCTTCTGCTGCCGAGTTTTCGAATGGACTGTGCACTAGCTTCTTTGCGACGCTGTTGTTGCCAAAATTGGGCCAGTCGGAAATCTACCCGGAATTTGTTTGCGGCGGCAGGATCGGTGGGAAGTTTCGTGGGTAGTTAAAGTTTGTCGTTCGCTGACAAACTCGCTTAGAGTGCGGGTTTGTTTAGAATACTTAATTCGTTTAGTTATAAACGAAATACTAGAATACTTAAATTTTGTTCTATTTTTAAAAAAGTTTCGAATATCACTCGAACAATTTTGTATACATTACGTGTAGAAATGGACGAATCCATTACATCAAAACCGCCATCTTTTTTCCGTCAAGGAATTCGATAGTTGCCTGAAAGATCGACCAAAGTAATCGAAAATAATGAAGACTATTTCGAAAAATAACAGATGTATGATTATGATTACATTACAAAAATGTACTAAATTTGTTTTAAAAAGTCTTTTTTAAATGAAATGCTATGTGTTTTTTTATATCTGAAATTTCTGACCTTGTGTGACCTTGAAGGCCATTACGTCGTATACGAATGAATTCGTTTTGGTTCACGCTTTCATGTGTATCTTTTTGTATCATATGAAAGCGTGTGCCAAAACGAATTCATTCGTATACGACATACGACATAATGACCTTCAAAGTCACACAAAGCCAGAAATGGAAGGAGTTAAAGTTGGTCAGCTCCAAGTTTTGGTTTAAGTATTAACGATAGACTGCGAATTTTATGCATTTGCGACAAAATTAGTAAATAAAATACAAAATAGTGAAAATATCAGACCATTTAAAAAGACGATTATATTGCCTGTGGCTTCATAAAGTTATTAGGAAAAGGAACAATTGTCTATGCAGCTCCTATTTCTTGCAATTAACTTGCACGAGTTTTATTTCGCATGTATACACGTAGTCTAATGTTTAAACATACCTGGAATTTTGGAAAAAAAGTTAACCAAAAAATGCAGATTGAGCGTTTAAGTTGTTACGATAACAGAGTTACGAAAAACAGAGAATTCCAATGGAGGTTATTATACTGGGTGAGTCATTTAAAGTAAAACAGACGTACATATCAGAAATTAAGCATTTCGGAGAAAAATGTTTCAGGCAAAAGTTGTATGGTTTCAAGGAGGACATAAAATAGTGTCATTGATTTCACCTTGGATAGTCGTTTGAAGATCACGTGAAGGTCATCTTTAATTTCTTAAATAGAACTCTAGAACTAATTTTAGAAACGCTATTATTCGTAGAATTATGCGAACTATATCGAAATGTTGAAAATGGAGACCGCACGTGGCGATGCGAATCTGGTAAATGTGTTAAATTAATTTGAAAGAGTCGAATTAATACGTGTTTTGATCCAATGGACTGGAACGTTACGGTGCGGTTCATAATTGGGTACAATGACTGGCATGAATTGTGCGAGCACGAGTACAATGCGTAGAATAATATTGAAGTTAAATTTCTAAAGGGAAATTGTACGAACAGTTTTCACGTAATTACATATTACTTTTTGTGTTATATGTGAATCACGTAACGTTAAACTACTGTATTATATTGTACATTCATAGTGTACTTTAGCCGACAGAGTTCAGTAGGTATAATGAAGATATTCCCAGAATGTATCAACGGTTGTATTTTATCTGAAACCAAATGAAACATTCTAATTATTAAAATTCAAAAGTGTTTAATTAATAGTGACTATTGTAAATTTAAATCCTAAATTTCATTAAAAATCTTCTTTTTGCACGTTACGAATAAATCACTGCGTTTTGGTAATTGAAAATTTGGTACAGCGCAGCGGATAACATACAATAAATAAAAGTTTGTGATAAAATAATGAATAAAACACATATTTTTAATAAAGAACAAGTACGGTCGCATCATGGTTTGGGGTTGTATCACCAGTGAGGGCGTCGGATGCGTTGAAAAAATTGAAGGTCGAATGACTGCAACATCGTACACATCCATCCTGCAGAAAAGTTTAATTGGAAACATCCTGCAAAATGGAATAAGAATGCAGAAGAAGTAATTTTTCAGTACGATAACGACCCTAAACACACGGCGAAAATCACCAAGGAATGGTTAACAGCTCATGGTTTTACTGTTTTAGACCGGCCCCCACAGTCTCCTGATCTGAACCCAATAGAACATCTATGGGGTTTACTAAAAAGAACAGTTGCCAACTTCGATCGCAATTCAAGAAGTATTATTGAATTGTGGTCAGAAGTTAAAACCGGCTGAACAGAGTAAAAGTTTAGTAGATAGTATAGTACTGAAAGCGAAAGGAGGGTATACAAAGTACTAATATTTCATTTTTTCAAACTCAAAAATTTGATCATTACATAATTTGTTAATTTCATTGAATTTTGTTTAAAAAGTGTAACATATTTAAGTTAATTCTGTATTATATGAACTCCGAAATGTTATACAAATTAGTTAAAAACAAAATTAAATAAACAAAATTAAACATTTGATCTGAGTCACTGTATGCGTGCAAAATCCTAACAAAGAAAGTTTCATAATTATCCTGAAAAAAATTCCTAAAAATTGTTGAGAGAACGGCCTCGAAAACCATAATAACCCCGAGAGTTCACATCACGTTTTGAAGTTAAATGCGGCATGACACACCAAATCGTTTCGCACAATATTTTTCTCTCATGTGACGATTAAATCACCGAAGTTTCTGCGGGAAAGGGAAGGGGCTGAAAGACCCCTGTAAAAAATAACGCACAAGTGAACGTTAATTTACGGAAAGTGATCAATCGTTGGTCGATAAAGATTTCTCTCGCTCGATCGTCGAAGATAAGTTGCCAAATGTGTGTGTACTGATCGCGTATCAACGTCGAAACTTTCTGTCGCGACGAGATTGCTTTCTACGGGAGCCGCTCCTCCTACCTACCCTCCTACCTACGTCGGTTTTCGTTCTTCCGATGAAAAGAGTTGCCAAGCCCGAGTGTCAATGGATTCGACGCGACGGTTCGTTGGGGAAACAAGGAACGGCCGCTAAATCGGATGAATTGTGTCCGCGGGACGCGGGACGCGGGACGCGTGCCGCACGAGCAATTTCACGCTTTCCACGATGGCGCGACGCGATGCGGCGCCTTGCTCCGGTGAGATCAACCGGCACAACAATCGGGTGACATAACGCCTGGCGTGAAAGCGTTCCCGCTTCTTGCGATCGACGCGACGGATTGACACAAGGCTTCTTGCGCTGACTCGAAACCGTATCTCGGCCTCGTGCATTGTCTCACGCCCGTCAAAGACGTTTCAGACGGCCGATTGTTACGCGAATGACCGTTCTTTGCCCGTTTTTGCCGAAACGGTTGCCGGATCGAACCGAATTAAGTAAACCAGCGGTTACACCGACTTCGTAATCGTACAGTCACGGACAAAAAGATAGGCCACCCTAAGTTTCTTTGCGTTTCCATACGATACGGTAAGAAAATGTATATCTTAGCGAATCTAGCCGAGGCGGCCGAAATGACATAAAAGTTTACGAATTTTTTTCTCCAAAAGTACGAACGTGACAATTATTTTATTGCGATACATGGTTAGGGCATACATTGAAGGATATATAGCGTAAATTTTGTATAAAAATATTAAATAATGGCGGAGTTATCCGTTGTCCCGCAACGCTCCTCTGTTAGGACGACACTAATCGTGTTTTAGAGTTATTTAAATTGAAATATCTCCTGAACCACTAACTTTTCGACATACATAGGTTAGTACTTTTTTATAACGAATGTCCAGCTGCGTCGATTGATGTATTAAAAAATACCTCATTCCATTAAAAAAAATGAAGTTGACCTTCATATCGCCTTGACGTCTTCACCTATAAAAAAATTAATGACACCAGATTACGAACGCCTCGATATCAAGTAAGTTTGGTCTGATGAATTTTCTTCTATCTTCAAAAGCAAGCGAGTTATTCAGGTGACCTGTTTATAGTGCTCCACCCTGTAGTCCTTTTTCGGAATCGCCTGTAAAACCGCGGTTGAAGCTCTTTGAATGTCCTGAATATTATCGTAACGGTGTCATTTCATTGCCGATTTTAGTTTTGGGAATAGCCAAAAAACGCACGGAGCTAAATCAGGCGAATACGGGGAGTGTTCGGGCACTGTGATACCTTTTCTGGCCAAAATATCGCGTACAATCTCGGATTTGTGCGCTGGTGCATTATAGTACAGAAGGGACCAAGACCCTCGCACTTGGTATTGAGGCCGAACTCGAAGAATCCTGTTCCATAACCGATTTAGAACACCGACATAGTATTCAGCGTGAATCCGCTTGAAGGATAAAAACGAATCGTACCCCTGAAAACGTGCAAAAGGTGGTTGAATTTTTCACGTTTTTAGGGGTACGACTCGTTTTTGGCGGCGGTGCTCTGGACTCTAGAAGCGCCTGCGATATTTGCCTTGCCGTCATGAAATAGAGCATACCATTTAAAAACGTTGGTACGATCCATGAAATAACTACCGTACACGCTTTTCATAATTGCGTACGTTTCGCTTGTTATTTTACCTAATTTAAAGCAAAATTTACTTTGCTCCGTACTGATTTTTCGACGAGCGCTAAAACCTCAAAAACTAATGACGTAGATGTGCTTGTGCCTTGAAATAGTGCGAGGTTTTTGTTGAACTGTCAAACTCCATAATGCACTTATAGTTATAACGAGATGTCGTTACAGAAAAAAAATGTACAGGCTCAGTCGCCCTAGACTCTGGACAGACCGTGTATATTACATTGCATTGCTAGCAAAGAACAGTATAACTTTCTCCTTTTTCATTTTCTTTTCTAATGCTTACTAGTTTCAAAAGAAAAATTTTATAAAAAAAATTAAACCGGCTTCGAAAAAAACGCACTATAAAAAATGCATTAAAAAGTATGAAATAATTTGCGTTTAATTTATGAGGATGATTTGATTTCATGATCATGATTCCATTGGAATATGGTGGACTTGGAAATCAATAGGTGGGAAAAGAAGATACATTAATATGTGTGAAAGCATGTAGAAGAATTTAAGGATTTTCGTAATTTCCAGTATCGAAAATTTTAAATTTGCACCGCCTCCGAAAAGATTGTATTGTATTTAAGTTCGTGTGCATTCACGTAAATTAATTGGAAATTATTTCACAATTTTTAGTGTACTTTTTGACTGCGTTCTTTTCGAAGTTTTCCATCCATGCCGGAATAATCGGTGAACATACATGAAATAATTCATTTTTCGCCAATAAAATCGTAAGGAATAAGAAAATGCAACATTTTTTTTCACGGGACCAACCCAGGAAAAGCGAAAAAAAGGTACATACAGATCGAATTGAGCAACCTCCTCCTTTCTCGAAGTCGGTTAAAAAACGCTGGCAATTGTTAGCGTGAACCCCCTGCACAGTAAATATTGTATTATGATGCTAAGCGAAATGGTTGTTTGAGTAATTCAATATGTAGTTACTAAGAATTTCTACTTTGAATGCTGTGCATGACTCGGGATCATTCTCGTTGAGGATAAAATGTCGTGACGAGGAATCCAGTCTATGGGGCAAGGGAATTTCAGTCATCCGACGAGCCACGAGCATAATTCTTCTTCTCCTCCGGAAAAATGAAAGAAAAGGAGGACGAGAACAAAGAATGGAAGCGTCAGAGGCGTCGACATAATCGAGCTTAAAACCGCGCGAACCGCTCGCTGCAAGCCGACGTTAAGCGCCCTGGATGGTTGCTACGCCAGCTACTTTCCATCGAGATAATCCGGTAATTTAAAAATCTTGGACGAAATGTAACTCCCCGAAACGGCTCGCCATCTTGTCCGTGCTAAGACCGCCGTTCTTTCTGCCACTATTACCTGCCCCCGCCATCACACTTACAATTAGTCCTGATTAGAGGCTGCGTGGCTCTAAGACCCGCATTTGAATCTGCGGAACCAACCATATCATCTTAATTAATGCGAAACTCTAATCCATGAACTCTGGAGCGGCCGAATATCTAGTTGCGTTGTAAGAACTTACAAGGAGAGTGCAAGGTCGATGGGTCTCAGGTTTTATTGAAAATTTGTCAGTATGTGTGTAACTGTCAGTTATAGATCTCGTTCTCCTATCAACGTGTGTAAGGAATATAAATAATTATTTAAATAAAAATAAATTTTTAGAAAATACCACGTTTTTAAAACGGACTAAAAAGTATAAAATAATTTTTCCTAGCCCCATACAGGTTCCTAACCCCATACAGATTGTGAATTTTTAATAGCTATGAAAATACTTGTAAGATTTAAAACGAAAAACGTGGGGCGCTTGTCTTAATTGATAATTGATGCATGAATAGTTCACCTAAGTCACTAACAATTTTATTCCACTGCAAATGATGATATGAACTGTTGTGCGTGTCTTTTCACAACGGCAGCTACTCTCTACACTTCTTACTACAATATTATCTTGCGCCCCACGTTTTTCGTTCTAAATCTTACAAGTATTTTCGTAGCTATTAAAAATTCACAATCTGTATGGGGTTAGGAACCTGTATGGGGCTAGGAAAAATTATTTTATACTTTTTAGTCCGTTTTGAAAACGTGGTATTTTTAAAAAATTTATTTTTATTTAAATAATTATTTTCTGCTTTTTAGTCTTGTGTGTGTGAAATTTTTCAATCGATTTTAAACATCGTGATGAGATTACAACAGAGACATGTAGTAAATTTCTGGCGGAATTGTGACCGCGTCATATCGAAACGCCGTGGTAAAATGTCAAAGATAATGGTTCGACGGAGAATCTCGGTGTACCTGATTTTTCGCTTGGTAAAGAAACATTATTGTAGTAACTATGTATACACCGCACAGAGCTTGAACGCACACTAAGCTCCAACGGTGCGAAGTGGGTCCGTGGAGTGGGGATGAGTCGGAGTGGGAACGCGTAGGGGAATGGGAAAGGCTCTATCGCGCGGATTGGATATCGCTGAATCGACGACGTACTACCTTTACCGAGCATATTTACTGAGGCTCGGGTTCAAATTCCGGTCCAGTTACTACAATTTTCTAATTACTATCTCGTAAACTCACAGTTTTTAAAAAAATTTTTTTTTGGAATATTGCATTGTCATCCAGTTCTGAGCTATGTTTAAAATTTCAAGTCTCCAGCTCATCGGGAACTTAGTTTAAAATCAATTGCAAGATTTGTACCGAACAAACAGACAAACAAGAAAGCGAGCTAGTAAAAACGTGGTAAAATAGCGAACGTCGAGAGCGGGCAGTAGCCTTCAGGTAAAAACCCAGATCACATTTGGGGTTGCAGGTAGCGAACACGCTGGCAACAAAGTGTTCTTAGGACTAGAGTTACCTGAGCGGTCACTCTTCCAGTGACGCTCGGAGTGTCAAGTAGTCGGAGATCGTTAATAAATCGCACTCTTGGCGGACGGCTTCACCGTCTCCTTTGGAAGATAATCTGTGATATGAAATTCGCAACTGCTAGCAAAGAAGTATACAAAGGGAGTACGAAATAAAAAAAAAAATCCACCAGAAGTCGCAAACATTCGTTCAGTAAAACGTTTCTCGATGATGGAAAAGATTTCAATATATTCGGAAAATCGCAAAGTACTCGCGTACCCGAGATCCACGAAGGATTCGGAAGCGAAGGTGGGCTTCCTTAAAATGTGTTACGGCTGAGCGAGCAGTAAATCTCGCCGGGTGCGAAATATTCGCGGCATGTAGGGAGATTTGACGTGTGTAATCGATAGCAGTTGGATTGTTGGCGGTGTAGACGACCTAATGTATTCGGCGCCTCGAGTATCGACGTACCCACGTGTCGTTATGCATGCAGATGTCCGATATGGCTGGTGACTTGATGTCAGGGTAGCGAATCCACCTATGAGAAATAGATCCGCGCCAGTTGCCTCGCGTTATTTTGCAAGAATGCCTGTCGCTTTTCGGGGATGTGCGTCGACAACCGCGAAGCACAAAGTGTACAAGGTGACTCAAAAATGTTGTACATGTTGGGTTGGCAACTAACAAGGAAAGGACCCCAAGTGTCCGACACCGATTTTGATAATTTTTTGTGAGATGATATATGGATCCCTAATTATGTATGTAAAATATTAGGTGCAGATACTCAATATTTTTAAAGATATAAACAATTAAATTTTCATACCTTCTTGATATATAATACAATTATTTGAGCTGCAAGGTGTAAATACTTAAATACTTACCGTATCTTATTACGATACCCCTGGGTTATCTGAAAGAGAAAAAACGAGAAAATTAGAGAAAATAATTAAGTTATAATTATAAATTAATTATTATAGATACATACCGAATATATTTAGGTACTTATCGTAGCTTATTGCGATACTCCTAAGTATTAAGAGAAAAAAAACAAGAAAATTAGAAAAAGGATTTTAAAAATGGGTTAAATAAATAATATAACTAATAGAAAAGAACATGCGTGTTCTAGGTCGCCAGAAAAGGTCCGTGGCTCCCTTAACTTGAGAAAAAACGGAGACTGAAAGTAGAGTGGCGGTCCATTGACCGTCCCGGGTGAGGTTGAGGTTTTTAGTGGATATGGGCACGCCGACTATCTGCGGCCCACACTACCGCCTTCTGGAATATGCGTAAGGCATTTTCCCCGTCATCTATACAAAAAGGAATTGCAAGGCATAATTTGCATTATTCGACAGCATGTAGCTATGGAAATAAGTAAAAGCCAAGAACAGGAGTGGTTAACTCTTTGATAGATGGGGCATTGTAATGCGAACAGCTAGTCGCGCACCCTCCGTTAACCACAGACGATTTTAAGGCGACGGGCTCAAGAGGCCTTGGGCGGTGGGGGTTTAGTGGGTATGGGTAGGGGTGTAGTCCCTATAGTCCCGTTTTCCCCGAAATTCCATCTAGGGGGGCCGAATCCCACACTACCCCCTCCAGACATCGTCTGAGGACGGGGTGTGCGTAAGTGACCGTTTCCCCCACCGCCCTAAAAAAAAGCTATGCACATAACTACGTGCGCAGTTGTATGCTTCAGAATAAGGCAAATTATGCCTTGTAAACGAAGAAATAGGACTTTTGGGGTAGTAGCGCCCTAGAGCGATCTTTTATCTACCGTTTTTGACTATTGAAAAACCCCATTTTCGTATTATCGGGAAATGAGAAGACGAATCCCGCACCCTTGGAATCCTGGAAAAAGGAGTCTACTCCCTTAGCAAAGCCGCGGAGGACATTATCGCAAAAGGAAAAGTTACTTAAAGTGACCTCAGGATCATCCCTTTCGAGAAAGTACAACATTTTTGGGACACTCTGTATATGGTGGGGACGGGCTCGATCAGCCCAATTTTTCCGTTCGGTTGGCTCTCGCCGAGCTTCCCAGGCGAGAAAATGTAGCGGATAGCACGCCGCGGCCGCGGCCGCAGCCGAGGATAAATCGCGGGCGATGTTTACTTTTAATTTCATTACAGTGAAACGGACTTAGCGGTTTTAATAAAGCGTCGCTCGTGAAAATTGCGACGCTCTCTGCTCTCCCCTTGAAACGCGTCCCCCTCGGACTCTCGTCTTTTATTTCCCCTCGTACGCGTACGCACAATTTTTAACCCGCGGTCACTTCATCCCCGTTGTTTGCTCCCTCCGTTCCACCAATTTTCATCGCGCAACGAGACGCCGACGATCAACGTGTACGCGTCCATTGTTTCGCTTTCGATGTTATTCGGACGGGGTAATTCTATGGGGAGGTGATCGATAATGTGAAACGAAATTAAAAACTTTTATCACCTATGACCAGTTTCAGCTTGAACGTAACAGCCAGTCAAAGAAATTGTATTCGCACGCAAAAGGATTGTATTAGAGTAGGTACAGTATACGGGGTGTCCCAAGAATGTTCTACTTCCTTCAAAAGAGTGATTCCTGAGTTTATTTAAAAGAACTTGTTCCCTTGTGACAATGCTGCTCGCGGCTTTGTTAAGGAGTAGTTATTAACGAAAAACACGGACCAATCAGAGCACGGCTACAGCGGACGGATTCTGTCTCGACGAGAGGTCCCGCTGACCGTGGCGTTGACATTAGCCAAGCTGGGATCAGAGTCTCTAGATGAGGCGAAGGAGCACGAATTCAAGGACAAAGTTATCCTCTCTCTACCAGTACCGGATACATACTGATTAATTTTGCTAATAAACGGCTTCTTTGGAGGAATATGACCATGAAAACCATTTCAAACCATTTTCACGGAGGATTCTTCGACAAAGTTCAGGGTGATGCAAGTTGCAAGTTGTGGACCAGAAATTGTAGGATCTTTTTTTATTTCACGCACAATTGTATTTTCTTCCTTCTTTGTTAATTTGTTGGGCCAACCATAACAACCTTTATCCTGAAGGATTCCAGTGGTTTCTAACTTTTTCAGTATGTAATAAACGGTATATTTACTTCTCCGCCTAATAATTGAGCTATTTCACCATAGCCTTTGCCTTCGTTATGCCACTTAATTATCAATTTCCTATCAGTGATGCTTGTTTCTGATTTTTTTGTGTACATTATTAACATAACTTTGACAATCTTATTAATACTCGCAGAGTACTGAACGCGGAAAGTGTACAATGTCAACTGAGAAAGCCAATGTTTACAGTTTGTCACATTTAAGGTTTGTTTTGTATTCCAAGTTTCATCGTTCGAATTCTTTTCTGACATTCATTTGGCCGATGTTACTACGAAATGTTTTATATAAAAAAAAATATAGAATAAAAGTATTTTATAATCGTAGTATTACTTTTTTTTTTAATATTTTTTAAGCGCGCGTGAAACTTTTTATTTCAGAGCGTTCGAATACTTTCGTGACTCTGCATCTTATCTTATTATCTAACATATTTCCAGTTTGTACATAAATGAATACATTAAGAGAATGAACAATTAAACAATAATTTATAATCGTTATGTTTTACTAAAACATCATTTATATATAATACTTTAAAGCCAGAGAAGAATATATTCCTCAACCATTCGAAATTTTCATGTTTTCACATGCTCGGTTTTTCTTGGCGTTAAGGCTGAAAATTAGAACGAAATGCTTGTGTAACTGTGAACAGAGTCCCAGGACAGCTAGTGGATAGGAGAGAACAGCGTCATCAGAAGTTAAGACTGTACCATGCATCGAGTAGACACCATGTTTGCTTCCATTCAGCATAGTTACTGTCTCGTAGAGCCATTGTCGGCGAAAGCTGCATATGCACTTCCAACTGCGTCTACATGTTACCAACCCTTTCACTGAACTTCCATGAACATTATTTAGGTGTGCGTCCATACACATTCAGAAGAAAACCAACCATGTCAGTAGGTAGAAAAGATTTTATCAACTTGCTACTTGACGTTTTTTGACGTTTCGATTCCACTGTGCGATTCTTATAGAGTTGTTCGCGCTGATTCCGAATCTGCCCTCAATTTTTCTCGTGGACACACAGTTTTTGAGAAATATGAGTTTGAAAAAAAGACATATTTTTCAACTTTAAACAAATATTGTGATGTTATTATAATAGATACTGGAATGTTCTTTGCAGCAAAATATTCTGTAGACTTTCCCGAATACAGTGATATCCAATATTAATACATTATGATTGTTTAAACGTGTTTTATTAAAGACGGAGAGACACCACTTTTGCACCAATTTTTGAGGATATTTTTTAAATTATCTCAAAAAATAAGGGTTCAGCGGAAAATCGAACTATAGCACGCGATAGAGCACACTTTCATTTTGAGAAACCACCCTTTCAAGTTTGCAATGTCGATGTTTTTTTCGAACCAGAAAGCAAAATATCTTCGTCCGACGTGAGTTGCCGTCAGTGGCGCTCACCACTATAGCGGTCGTTCGACGGAATACGGAATACTTGCACGCTAGTGGTGACCGTAAAAACTTTTATTTTGGTTACTAGAACTAATCGCTCCGAAATTTCGAAAGAAACATCGTCGTCTTATATCGACAGGAAACTGTATTAACATTTTCCTAGAATTTGTGAACCGTTTTTCTTTATACAATGACTTCTCCGGATTTACCTCGACGACCCTGTATATCGGATCGATTTTTAAATTTTAAGTGGAACCGGAGGAGATAGAACTCGCTTGGCGTCCCAAAAGAAAAATGTAAAACAATGTTCATTGAACAGAACTTGTACTCCCCGTTAACGAGTACCCATCAATCTCACGAAACACAAGAAAACCGCTGGGAAGATAAATATAAATAAAACCCAGGTTTTTCGTGGACCGACATCATCGATATATCGGAGAGCATTGCAAAATGAACTGCATGGTTTTATCAAAGCTTATCCCCAGAGGCTTTATTTTTCCCTGTCATTCCCCGAGAACAGGATAAAGGATGCCCATTAATCAACGAGGTTCCTTGCTGGTACCAACTCCTCAATTTCCTATACTTCGTTTGAGAGTATTATCAAAAACTGACGTGGAACTTCGCCGCGTTTATTAAATATTTTCAAATCTCAACGAACTCTTTAGAGCTTCATCAGTTTGTTCTTTAAGAAGATTTAATTGGTAACGATCAAACAAGTAGTTTTTCTTTTTAGTGATATTTTGCATTGCGGGAACATGTAAACTGTTTTAGTATCTACGGTTTTACGAATATCATTTCGTTACACAAATTAATTTACTTATTATAAAGCGTACCAGTATTTTATAACCAGTAAATAACAGTAATAATAATAATGCTTTATTTCGGCTTTTTCGACTTAGAAATGAGCTTCGCATACAATTCCCTAGACTCACGCTCTTCTATACTTTTTATAGCACACCACAGTTACACATTATAACCTAAATATCGCCTCTCTTAACCTATCCTATTCTAATACATATAACTTTAATCTCAACTCGAACTCGAACTCGAATGATGTATACTAAACAGTCAATATAAGTACCTTATGGTAAGTACTAGTAAAATAAGTACCAGTATTTTATAACCAGTGACAATTGTATTGATTCCGTATCGAAGGCTAGGAATTGGTTTTTTAATTCTACACGCGGAAATAAATCATAACTTACTTCGTCAAACTGTTACTTTCAAAAATATTACGCTCGATTGCTGAAGTTCCCATATCTGTTTAAATCAAAATATGAGAACATTTTTTAACTGAATAAATGACACAATAGGTACACTCGAGTCTCTACCATGCGATATTGAAAATTTCGAAAATGAACAATTGAATTATATTATCATGTTTATTACTAGTGTACTACAATAAAAAAAACGCTTTTGTGCTCTAATTTAAATACCAATCTGTGAGGTATTCGTTGGAACAGAATGATTAATAACTTCTTGCGTACTTAGTGTTTGATTCTTGAAAAACTTTTTACTCTCACTCAGAAGCACGATCGGGCTCTTCCACATTCAAACGGTTAAACGAAATTTAATATCAGAAAAGTGATTGTTCTGTTATCTGAATACTTTTGTCTCCATATTAGTTCGGACATGCAAATTTCTGCAGTACTAAATTGAAATAAAATTGTAGGGGTGTGAACGTGTTTAAACAATCATAATGTATTAATGTTATATATCACTGGATTCGGGAAAGTCTAAATAATCTTTTGCTGTAAAGAACGATTCCGTATCTTTTATAATAACATCACAATATTTGTTTAAAGTTGGAAAATATGTTACTTTTTCAAAGCCATGTTCCTCAAAAACTGTGCGTATAGGAGGAAAATTAAGGTCAGATTCGGAATCTGCGCAAAATGCTCTATAAGAAAGACCCAACAGTATATTGGGAACAAAGGTGTTGGACAGTGTAACATAAAAAAAGTTGAAATTTGTTGGGCAGTGTTAGTGACAAGGGTCAAGTGGCTAGGGGTGCCAAATGTGGGGCGTACGTCCGCGACTGACTTTTCCGAATGGATGCGAGACTGATATAGAGAGCGAGCGAGCGAGCGAGCGAGCGAGAGAGAGAGAGAGAGAGAGAGAGAGAGAGAGAGAGAGAGAGAGAGAGAAGAATGGAAATGGATAAGAGGAACGAATGCAAGGGCTGAAAGGTCAGAAGTGTGAGAGTCGAAAGCGAGTGATGAGTTAATAAAGAGAAAGTAATAGAAGTATTAGAGCCAAATTATATTTAATCCGATACACCACACCCACGGCGTAGGAGTTCCTGAAATATTCCTACAAAATGGAAGACGCGTATGAAAAGTTCAAAGATCAAGTACCGGACAAGGAGAACGCGGCTATACTCATAGTCTCGCAGTGGGGATGCTTGAACTTTTATCTGCTCATTGGAGCAGGTGACGGTCACGTAGTGTAACGATTGAGTTATGAGACCGAACGATTCCCGAACGATCCCCGAACACTCAATGGCAACGCTTTTATCGGTCCACGAGTCGCGATATTTGGCGTCGCGTGGGAGATAATACGGGAACGGTGAAACATGTTCCGTTCTTTTTGCGAGAAATCGGGGAAATAAATCGCGTAAGGAAATCAGGAGATACAGAAGTTCGATTCCGCTCGAATGACCTCATTTCTGGCAAGGATTCCGCAGATTTTATCGGGGAACATTCGGATCTTTCCCCAACTCCCAATCTGAAGACGTACATCGATAATACAGGGCTATCGAATGTCGCGGTAAAATGTGCGAACATCCACCCTTTTTCCTCGCTAAATGATTTGTATTGCATCACATCGTCGCTAGCCTATTCCCATTGGTTTTTGCTTGGCAAGCGGTTCTTTATCGTTTCATTCGGTCCATGGATATACGGCGCTTTCTCGCGGTTATAAACCAGACAGATTGAGGGGATATTTGACGTGAGCCCTGCGGACGGAGGTATCAGTGGATCGCCATATGATTAACAATTAAGTACGGAAATCCGACGATCAGGGATTCAGGGCGACGAATTGAAATTACCATGGCGCAATCTCCGGAATGGTCACGTTGAAACCCCTTAAAGCTTGATTGGATTCTGAGGAAACTGGTCCGGACACCGCCGCCGCAGTGTCCCTCGAGGTATCGATCTCGGCTCATTTAAACCGCTGTAAATTGCCTCCAGATTAAACACTACTTTTATCGATTGTTCTACAGATTGGTAGCGATTGTAATCGCGTTAAAAAGATCGGAAATGTACGGCTTCCGATTACTTTCACATCGACTCTGGATAGATTGCGGGAATCTCTTCGATCACATTTATTATCACAATTTTATTACAAAACTGTTCGATCATTTAAGATTCAATGAAAGACCTAAATAATCAATTCAGACCGAGATGTATAGTTCGGAAAATCGAACAATTCAGATAATGAAACATACAGGGTGATATAAAACATTGTTTGAGGAAGAAAATGTTTGATTCAGTGGGGCAATTATTGTATCGGAGAAGTCTTTTTTCTCTAGGTCATATTTTCCGTGATTTCAAAGTCATCGTCGTCCTTTTTTAAATGGAACGACGTTTTTTGATTAGTGTAACACAATGCCAATGAGAAGATAAACAAAAAACCATGTACAATATGTTCAAACATATCTGTAGTTTCAGTTTATTTATATTAATGTTTGCTTTAATGACTGTTATTAATGACTATTGACATTCTTGGTGTGGGTGCTGAATATGGCACTAGGTGTCATATTAGCGGTTCAAGGTGTACCATATTAAGACCCCCTTTCGCTGGCACCTGCAGATGACACACCGCAAAAAAAGGTATTTTTCCCAAGCTGTATTAATTTTTGAACAAACTTGTCCCCAGAATCTTATAGGGAGGTAATGCATCCGCAACTGATAATGTTTTGGTCGAAAAACAGCATTCTAAAGTAATCAAAAAATGACATCAACAAAAAGCGATTTATATTTCAGCACTTTACCCTGTAATTACAACAATTTTCTAAGGAATGAAAAATTTCACGAATAATTATAATTGCAGGCATTAGACTAAAATGTAGGAAACAGATGATGGCGGAAAATGGGAAACATTTTTTCTACGATAAAATTGTTACCCATTCCCCGTTTCTGGGAAGAGATTCGGGATCGCCTGCCGGAAAGCTAGCGATCAAACATATTGTGGTGTCTAACACAGCGGTGACGGGCAATCTAATAAAAGACAGCGGAAATTGATTCGACAGAGCGTTTCCCTCGAGAACTATCTCGCTTCGCCTCGATCATGTTGTCGTGGACCACGCAGCATCCTGCTCCACCCTGTTACTCCAACAGATCCTCCGGGCTCCTGCCATTTTCAGAGATCTACACGGCTTTCGTTAAGGATAAAGGTAAACCTAAACATCTTTGACAGTGATTTCATGAAGGGTTCGCTCTCCACGGTAAAGCTTTGGACTCTTCGATCTTTTTTAGATTGCTATCAATCTAGATCGGACAACGAAGGATTCCCATAATTGTTCACTGCCCTCCAATTGTGCGATGTACAGAAAACAAAATTACTTGAAAACAATATGTTACATAGAACAATAGTTTACAGAAGAACTGAATAATTTTGGGGGGGGGGGCATCATCTGTTATAAATGGTGGCTCTCTAGACGGACACGTAGATGTCACATGAAAACGATATGCGCATTTTTATGGAATATATTTTTGGCTAAAATAAAATTTATTGATTATTCAATTAATTATTTATTAATTAATCTTTGAAAGAGCATTTTCACGAATTCTATAGGTATAGAACTTTAGATAGGTAACCTCAAGATACTTACGGAACGCCATGACAACGTTACGATAACTTTTGGTACACCTAGTGCAGCTTTTAAACTAAGGAACGTTCCTAAGTTCTTAGAGGGCTGTTAATATTAGATTATAAGTATGGTGTTCAGCTATTATAGTTACGCACTTTAAGACTGGCAACGAAATTATATAGAGCACTGAAAGCGGCTTTGAGATCGTTTTATTAGCTGGCAGCTCGTTTCTTGTTCGCTCCCACTAACTCATCATTATCTCTCCCCTTTCCAGTTATCAAGATTGAAGCAAGCCACGTTCTACTGGCATTATAGCTCTTTCATAGACTGGAGATAATAATGAAATCGGGAAATAATGAAATTAGAATCAGATTTACAGTAAACGCTACCCGATAGACACATCTTACCCCTTCTAGATGAGGATATATATATATATATAATATAAATTACCTAAGTGTTACTAATTAAAAATGGACGTTTTGGTTGATAGTTGGGTAATAATAAAATTAGCAATTCCAGTTTGAGAGAGCTTGTCAGTTTGTAAATCTGTTACATTTATTAGAGACTACTTTGCAGAATTTGCAATTATACAAACAGCTGTGTGATCTAGCTGCTAGGACGATTTGGGATTCGTTAGCATTTATGTTCTGTTTTGAAACCAGTATGTCAAAATAGACATAAAAAATATAGCTCTATAGGGAAAAATTGTCCAGAATGATGACCTTGACAACATATCTCAAGGTCATTGAACTCTGCGAGGAATCGATGAAGTAAACAATAGCCGGTTTATTGTCTTCGTGCGACTGTCCCCAACAGTCCGCGTTTTGTCCTTTGTTGGAACCGGTACACGACATGTTCTATGTACAGTGAACCACGAAAGTATTTGAACGCCCTTTAAAACAGAATAACTTTTTTTATAATTGAGCCGTTCACAGGCCAAATCGATTAACTGCACTTTTTGAAATATTTTAAATTGAACTGTCAAAGCACTTGGTTCAGTCATAACTTTTTTATGTATAATAAATTTCCCAAATAATACAGATTAACACCATTAAACGACAAAATGTTTTTCCGGTCGCCGAGTCATAAATAATTTATTTCAGAAGCCATTCTGATTAACTTCGTACTCTAATTGTTGCAATAATGAAATCCGCGTTCAAAAAATTTTGTCGTTTAATGGTGTTAATCTGTATCATTTGGGAAATTTATTATAAATAAAATAAGTTATGACTGAACCAAGTGCTTTGACACTTAAATTTAAAATATTTCAAAAAGTGGAGTTAATCGATTTGGCCTGTGAACGGCTCATATATAGGGTGTTTCGTTTATCTGATAACGGAAATATCTTGTGACGTACTGAAGTTACAAAAAAAATTTGTTTAGAAAAATTGTTCCGTATGAAGGGTACAATCAATATAGTCTAATTTTTTGAGGACTAGAATGGTGGGGAGGGGGGATTTCAAAGTCACATTAGGTTTTTTAAATGGAATGTCCTACTTTTTATACCATAGATAGAATAGAAGACCTGAAATATTTGTAAGTAAACTTGACGTTAGTATTTAATAATGTAGGATTAGCATTCTTAACTTGAAATTCTCAACTTCTGAATGGGGGCAGGGAGATGGTGACTTGGCACGGGCCTAGCGACGA
The DNA here is from genome assembly GCA_028455605.1 of Lasioglossum malachurum. Classification (NCBI taxonomy): domain Eukaryota; kingdom Metazoa; phylum Arthropoda; class Insecta; order Hymenoptera; family Halictidae; genus Lasioglossum; species Lasioglossum malachurum. Next base: position 11,455,642 of record CM052318.1, on the reverse strand, counting down.
ATGTCGCTTTAAATTTCGTTTGGCTTGAGGCACGCACATGATCATGTTCTGTATCATCGACACGGACGTGTTGACTGTTGAAGTAGGCTTTTGTCTATACCTATAACTCCACACAATCAAATTTTGAAAAACTTCAACAGCTTATATGTCAATAACTATTTGTTTGCGGCTCCTTTGTATGGCTCCTTTCAAACTTTTACTCTTCTCGATGAGTAGAAGGCGTTGATGTAAAAAAAAACTTTAACAACAATTTTCTTTGCTATAAACAATTTGGCGGCAAGTTTCTCTTACAAATGTCCACCGATCCAGAGGTGTAGGATTCACCCCTAGGACGGATGACTATTACTTTTTATACACCCTGTACTTGGAAATACGCGTTCGTATAATTAAATACACTGTGTTGTGTGAACATAGTCCGAACAAACTGGGTTCTACTGCGATTGTAAAATATTAAAAAGTATTCGAGACGCGCTCTATATAGTTAATAATTTTCATTTAGCCATCCGTAATCTTTGTTCTATCCCCGTGAAAGTTCGGTTTCCTTTCCGAGAACCAACCGATTAGGAAAACATAAATTTTTACGATATAGACGGGGGGAGGGGTCGCTATCTCGCAATTATATTAAAACGAATCGTGTCACTTTTTACAGTTCGGAGATAACGTAACAACTTGTGTGAGGGGGCTGAGAGGGGGGGGGGGTGTCGAACGTTTTCGTCGTCGTTGATATTCGATGGAATTCTCCACCTAACGAGGTGTCAGGAGGTCTGGCCTGATTCGATTTCCCGAAGAACTCATCTCATTCTTCGGCGAAATTCAATTTCGACTTGAATCTCGGATCCTGTCACGGGAACAACTTAGGCTGCATTCAAACAGGGAGGGTCAGCTAATTAAAAGCCTCCGAGATTCGCATTTCCCTCCCTCCACCCTTTCCCTCCGCACCCCGTCACCCCTTTATTGAACACCTTCCCAATTTTTCTCTCCAACTAAATTCCGGGGATGCGCTCTAGCGAAATTCTTTCCGCCGCCTCGCTACGACCATAATTACGTGGTAATGCCTCCAACGCAATTCGAGAGATATCCCCGTTGATCATGTTCCCGATTATGCGCACAAACTCAATTTACTTTCTAATACTCTTTCTCTATTGCTCCATGTTAACCTGGATTTGCTTACAGTGGGTGTGCAAAGTATTCGTACATCTTTCAAAAACTAGTAACTTTTTTTATAATTGTACCAAACGATCTGAGTTTTTATAATTAATTAGAAGCATTGGTTGACGAAATGACATGTAAAAAAATTTTTCCAAAAATTATAGTTTACAAGGTTACATGCAAAAATGAAGAAAGGCATTTTTTAAAACTTTTTATTTGGGTCCTTATAATGGAAATTTAAAATATATGTGTTGTAGATCTATGTTAGTTATACGCATGCTGAAAATTTCATTGAAATCGATTGAGATACACACGAGCTACAAGCGGTTAAAAATGGTTAAAATCGTAGTGTTACACGACTTTTGATCAATTTCTGCTTAAAATCCACAGAGAATCGTGCATCTTTCGATGCGTGTTGTCTTATCCTGCGTCAATCGATTTCGATGAAATTTTCAACATGTGCATAAATAACATAGATGTACAAAACATATATTTTAACTTTTCATTAGAGACCCAAATAAAAAAGTTTAGAAAAATGCCTTTTTTATGTTTACATGTAACCTTGTGAATTATAATTTCTGGCAAATCTTTTTCGCACATCATTTCGTAAACCAATGCTCCTAATTGATTATAAAAAATCAACTCGTTTGGTACAATTATAAAAAAGTTATTAGGTTTTGAAAGGTGTACGAATACTTTGTACACCCACTGTATGTATACTAACAAAATTATTTACCTGAAAATTGTTTCCTGTAGTCCAGAAATTGGCATTCATTGAATACCATTGCTAGTGGGTACTGTATCATGTTCAAAATCATTCTCTCGGTGCACTGTTCCGTGAGTAAACCTCCACCATTTTAATGGTCACAGGATTTTAATTACAGGTGTCATCGTACAAAGAGCCACGAACAAGAGTGGCCGAATCCGGGGGGAAAAAATGTCGGCAAGTGAATTGTTGACACGGGTCCTTGTCGGCATTTCCGGGTACAGTAAAAGCTCCTTCGTTGTCGAAAGGCCGAGGGTTTGAGCGGAAAACGACCGTGCCCGGACACTATTTTTGATTTATGACTGCGTCTTTAGTGAAACGGCTAGTTAAATGACAAAGAAAAGCATTCGCAGTCAAAAGCAGCAACTGTCTGGCTTTAGAAAACTCCTTTTTTCCTTGCCATATTGCTTTCCTATTGTTCTCCGTTCTGCGCGGGTCTGGACAGGCCTGGGACACATCTGGCGACCAGATCCACGCAGGCCTAATCCTCTCATTGACAGGCAGTGGAGTGGGTAGGCACTGGACAACGATCGTGCCCACGATTCAGGGCAACGAAGCAGCCATTACTGTACTGAGTTTGAGAGTAGAGGGGCGGTCCATTGACCGTCCCAGGTGAGGTTTAGGTTTTTAGTGGGTATGGGTACGCCGAACATCCGCGGGTCGAGTCCCACACTACCCCCTTCTGGGGTGTGCGTAATGTCATTTTCCTCCTCACTCTTAAAAAAAAAAAGAAAAAAGGTGTCATCGTACAGTTTAGAATGTCTTCCTCTTCGTGCGAGAGATATTAATCTTTTATCAGGCTCGTTGTTTCTTGTTGACCAAGCTCTTGCACCCAGGCTGCCTTCATTACAGTTGAAACAAAGGACCCAACAGCGGTCTATCGAGTTAAGAAATTAAAGTAATCGCGAGAACATTGTCCGCTCAATCTTAATTCATCGACGGACGCTCGATAAGGCTCGCAAAAATCGAGACGAAAATTCCCGGACGAAGGTAATCGCCAGGAGCGCGGAAGGAGAAGGAGAAGAAGAAGAAGAAGAAGAAAATGGCTCCTGCAGGCTGGTAAGTCGGAGGTGGATGGATTCTGTCGGGATTCAAGCTGATGCCATTCATCTTCGTCTCTTGAGTGAGCAACGAGCTGGCCCTAGCTCTCCGCTGCTTCGGGACACGCTCCTCTATCATGTTCACCAATACTTTGATCCCCTTGCTGTTTCACCCTGTTTCTTGTGTACGGATGCATGCCCCGTTTCAGCTTATTTTACCCTGCCGACCGCGCGAGAGTCTTTTCCCGAGATCGGCCTGCCTCTTTATCAACCGTTTTTCCTCATAAAACTTTTATTTGATCCATGACAAGGCACAAACTTTTCGGCGTGCCGCTACATTGGTAATTGAGTTGCGTACTCGACTATGGTTTCGCGAAATTGGGGGATTAATAATGCAACAGGAGAGCATTTCGTAAATTTTTTAATATTACACAGCTGAAGTAGGCGTGCGAGAGAGAAGGACAGAGGCTGAGGGTGGATCTTCCCTGACCTTTTCACACTGGATCCTTCACTCCTCGCAAGAAGCTCTCGATGGGGGTTGAAAAGACTCGAAAATGGCGTTGTACAGTAAGCGTGATTTCTTCGCCGATAATGGAATGTTTGATGCTCAGATGTCGGCATCTCCTTATGCACGTATCCTTATATTTTTACATTATGTTAAAGTTAATACATTATTCTAGCATGTTTACGAGTATTTAATGTTCCGCAAGAATTTAGAAACAATGTAACACCTAGGTAATGTAAGTTACATGTAACAATATTGTACTTTCTAAGTAAACCACTTGGTTTAAAGGAATAATAAATAAATAAATAAATAATGTATTCTGAACATACAGGGTGTCTCGAATTTAAATGGCAAAACTTAGAGATTTGCTCGTTCTTGCTTCGTTTTGGAGAAAATTGCAAAAAAAGAAACAAACCTAGTTTTCATTTTTCGTTTTCATTTTCAAACAAAACAACTTTAAAAAATTTTTTTTTGTATACAACTCAAGAGAGCAACTGACAGCGAGATGTTGAATTTTTGCGATTTTCTCCAAAACGAAGCAAAAACGAGCAAATCTCTAAAAGACATTTCGTCTTAGTTTCTCGGTCCCCTACACGCTCCTGAAGTTTTGCCATTTAAATTCGGGACACCCTGTATAATAATAAAATAATTGCCACATTCATAGTTTGGTAGGAAACAATTCGCGTAAACTTTGATGTCATTTCGGCCGCCTCAGGGTGGCGTAATCCCTTAAGTTAAATTCTTTTCGAAATATTTTCCTCGAACTCGAGGAGTATAGCATCAAGCCGGAAATTACACGGTATCGATGGCTGACGAATCTCCGATCCTTGGAAGAAGTTTCCTGGAAGTGTTCCGCTGACTGGAGGGAAACAGGTTCCAATAGGTTGAATCAATTGTAACCGGGCTCCGATCGGTTCCACCATACTTTTCTGCGACGTAAACGAGATTCTTTTCCATGAGAAACCCATTAATCACGCGCGTCTACACCGGAGTGATACACTCCGGCGCGGCGCGGCGGGAGGATTGGTTCGACCGGTGCGCGAGGAGTTTTCACTCGATCTCATTTGCCGGCGCAGTCGAGCATAACTCGCGACTCTAAACACTTTTCCAGCACGATCCGGCCGGTTCCGAGGGTCTAACTTCTCGGGGTTCCACGATGTTACACCTCACTTCCAATCCTTACAGACCTTCGAGCCTCGTCCCTCTTCCCTTCCCTTTCGCTCCACTTCGTACCACCTCCTGCCCAACTCTCCTCACCCCCACCCCCACCACTCCTATTACCGATAACCCCTGTACCATCGATTTTCTTTTCGTTAATCCGCTCGTCTCTCCATCGAAGCGACTCTATCGGTCGTTTCCCAAACGATCTTCCCAACGAGACTTCGTTACTATCTACGGAGATGGAAAGTGTCGCCGTGACTTATTATTAAATCATTATTTTGAGGAAAGGAGGAGCGAGCGCCGGCAAGATCCGATCGCTAACCTCAGCGTGTTTATTATTCTGTGGGAATGTCGTGACATCTTTATGAAAATTTTAAAGTGTACCGAAAATATTGCACGGTGTAAATTTGTTTTTAACTTACTCTTTTTTCGCAGTACGAAAGATATCTAGTTTTTTTAAAAAGGCACCGTATCATCTTTTTAACACCATGTTGTTGTCGATGGCACGATGAATTCAGTAACTTATAATACAATGACATTGAACTGAACTTCAGATGACTTTGAAAAAACTCCAGGCCACCTTGACATCACAAAGCAATAAAATGATTCTGATACAATCAGTAGGAAATGAGTTATTTCAGATAGCGATTTTTATTGACTCAATCTCTCTGAATGTATGAATTCTTAAATATAATCAATCAGATAGTTTCTTAAATTATTTCAAGTAATTACGTACAAAACGTAGGGGAGACCGGGGCTAGTTGACTAATCGGGTTAGTCGACTAATCCATTCTAATTGTAATACTATTTATTTACTGTTTCTCCGTTATTATTTTTTCTTACCCGCTTTTCAATTGCGTTTTGTAGATTTTGTATTGAAACTAAATTCTCTCTTCCATTTCGAGTAAAATAAATTTACTAATTTGTCTACATTGTTTAATAATAATCCTGGTGTTTATTATAATCGCTACGCAATTTTTTTATTGACCAATTTTAAATTGAACAAAGCATCGGCATTTTTTAAGATTAACTAGTTATAAATAAAAAGTTTACACTAAATTAATCACAAATTATGTGATATCTCATTTTTTGTAAAAAATGGTTTCACATCACTTTTAAAATAAACGGTCCATATATTAGGCAAGATAGAGTATTTATTCTTACATTGAGAATTGCAAACTTGGGAAACTTTTGTTGTACGTTCATAGACAGATTCTAGTAGAATATTTAATATTATTTATATGAATGTATTTCTAGGTATAAGACTCGAAAATACATTTTTCTCAGGGACCTCATTTTTCTTCCCTCTCTTCTTATACTGTTAATAGCAAATGTAAGATGAGTGCTAAAAAAGGATTTTATTATCGGCAAAAGCTCTTAGAATATTGTTCTTAAAAATTTAAGATGATGAGTGCTTCTTCAGTGTCTTAATATATTCTACGTTGGAAAAATGAAGATAGGTATCCCTTCCTAGTCAGAATTCCACTACCACTACGTTAAGATAACTGACAAGGCGGCTACATTGTTTTGGGTAAAACAAGGTTCAATTGGATTAAAAAATGAGCGTTGTTTCACTGTTATTACGGTCATTCGCCGGCGACGTAATTTCAGGTTCGCATGCGTGTCTTGTTAAAATGCATTACGCATTACTAACACACAGAGGATATAAATCGCAATGCGAAATGTATGATCACGGTAAGCTTAAATCACACCGGGATTCCTCGTATCTCATCTCATTTAGCAAATAATCAGTTACAAATGGCAGAGGATAATGGTCATGACAAATTTCAACATTATTAATCACACGAATTATGGTTACACCCATTATTTTTGTAGGAAACTAAATTACGGTTATGGAATCAAGATGTATGTAAAAACACGTCGAAAGAAAAATGATTAATGTAAAAAAGTATGTATTAGGGTTACAAGGGGATCCCGTTCTCTTTACAATATAGCGTTTTTCAATTACAATTCTCTTTTTCTCTGTACACAATACATGTATATTTAATTTTTTTTCTTTTCTTTCACTCTCTCTCTCCCCCTCTCCCCCACTCTTTCACACACACGCACACCCGTCCTCTCCCTCCCTTGTCCTTCTCTTAGTCTTCTTTCTGCCGTTTCCCACATTTTCTTCTACCCCCGTCTCCACTACCCCTTGCAACACACTTCCTAGATCTTTCCAGGGTCCATCGTCTTTTCTGCTCCCTTCCAGATTCCGATTTTCTTCTTTGCTCCTTCCCCTCCTTTTTCCTTCTGCTCTTCTAATATCTTCATCTCTTTTTTATCATTTCCTCTTCTTCTCCCACCCACGTCTCCACCAGCACCATTACTCCAATCATTCTAGGTCTTTCCAGATTTCTTCATTCTTTCCTATCATTCCTGCTACATTCCAAAATCCAATTTTCGTTCTTTCTCCTTTCCCTCCTTTTGCCTTCTCCTCTACTGACGTTTCTATCTCCTTTAGCTCCCTTTTCATTACTTCACTCCCTCTTTCTTTTTCTCCCCCCATTCGTTTCCTTGCCCGTCCTTCAGTACTTTATCCCTCTGATCCCATTTCCACATCTTCTTATACATTCATAATTTCATGTATCCTATTTTAACCAGTTTCCTTTTCCCTTTCTCCTTCGCCATTATCTGTCTTATCCTCCATTGTATGCGTCATTCCTTCCCATGTGCGGTCTTCTTCTATTCTTTCCTTTCTCCCTGCTAATCTCTTCTTTTCTTTAATTATTCTTCTTTTTTGTTCTTCTGTCGCCATTTTTACCACTGCCCATTGTCTCTTTCCTACTCTCCTTCTACGTCCTCTCCTGACTTTTTCTGTTTCAATCTTTTCCCCTATCGTTTCTAGTAATTTCTGCACTTCCTCTTGTCCATCTCCGCCATCTTATATCTCTATACCCTTTATTCCTTCTTCTCTCCCTCTCCTTTCTTTCTCACTTCATCTCTATCTCCTTCAGTCTTTTCTCCATTTCTCCGCATTCCTTATCTCCTTTCTCTCTTCCTCTCACCTTTTCTAACTCTTCTAACCTTTTCTCTATTTTATTTTCTTTATTCTCTCTTCCATCTCTTGCCACATTCTTCTGTCTTTTTCCCTTTCCTTCTCCCATTCTTTTCTCAATTCTTTCGGTTCTCTCATCATTCCCCTTAACTCTCTCCATCCTTCTTTCATTTCTCTCTTCTCTTTAATCATTTCTTTTATGTCCCCCTGTTCTTCCCTCCTCGCTTCTCTTAAACCCACCTTTATCTCCTCCCTTATGATCTCTCTAATGTTCTCCTCCGTCCATATCCTTCCGCCTCTACTCTCCCTTCTTTTTTCTCCGGCGTCCTATCTGTTTTTTTACTTTTTCTGAATATATCCTTTCCCTTTCCTCTCTTCCCTCTGTTTTCTCTTCCTCTCGAACTATTGTTTTAAAGTCTCCATTTTCGGTAGGCTGTAGCTTGCTCTTCCCTGTCCTCTTATCTTCAATATTTTTCTTCATATATCAGGATATAATACAAGTTACGGCTCGTAAACGAAAAAATAAGACTTTTGAGGGCGATAGCGGCCTAGGTCGATCTTTCATCTAGCGTTTTTGACTAGTGGAAAACCCCACTTTTGTATTATCGAGAAATGAGAACACGAATCCCGCACCCTTGCAATCCTGTAAAAACGAGTCTACTCCGTTACGGAACCGAAAGATCTTAAGAACCACCCCTTGCAAAGTTTTCCGACATATTTGGAACACCCTGAATTCTACTTTGTGGTCTCGATTTTCAGAATGAAAATATTTTATTTTTGAAATTATATATCCTATTTAAAATACTATTTTGTAAAGCCAAATAAAATCGAAAATATTACATAGCATTTGAAATGTTTATTTCGTGATTTTTAGTGGTTCCTCAGAGCCGCCATTCGAGTGGAAAGGGTTAACCGTTCGGTTCGAGCCGTTAGCCCCATATCACCCGCAGTAAATGTTCCCTTGTAGTGTCTCCAAGCTATTCTGTAGAGTTGTAGGAACGTCCCAAGACTTCAGTTTCATGATTAGCCCTTCTAGAGGTGGTGCAGGGTTTTCAGGTCGGTGAGCAGTTAACCTTGGGGGCTGCTTTATAGACCTAAAGTTTGTCGGTAGTCCCTCCGGGACTGTCCAAGGGCCTTTTAGCTTCTAGTTGGCAATATCTTGCGCACTTCCCCTGCAATCGCATGCCGAATTGCAAGAAGCATAAACGGAACACACAGCAATCGATAAGTCGAATCGCCGCACGCTCTGTAGCGTGGGTGGGGGGCGGGGGGCTTATGGCTTTCCAATTTGAAAGCAGAATAGCGGCGCGCAGATTTCCCGCGCAATTTTAAGCGGCAAATGAATTTGAAAAGACTGCTCCATGCAATAGGGAGCTCGCTCGGAACGACGGAATTCTTTCTAATGTTCTCGAAAACTGTTCGGCTCTCCCTTTTCTCCCTTTTCTCCCTTTTCCGCGCGGAATAGTCTCCCTTTCGGCTCCGAGACCGTTTCGCTCGCGGCGTGAAATTAAATTTCCCGTCCGTTAGACGTTATTAGCGTCCGGTAAAAATCGATTCCGGGGAACAGAGGAGCCTGCGTGCGAGCACAGTTTGAATAGAGCTCTTTGCTCGTTACTGCAAACTCACTCTCCTATCGCTGAACGAACGCGTTTAATCACGCGCGGTAAGTAAACCTGATCCACGTTTCGAATAGTTCGGAGATATTTAATGTTCGCGAAATTATTTACGCATGTAAGACAGGTCCAACTCGTAAATCGAAGGTCAACAGATTCCAGGCGAACCACAGGCTCCATTCGATAACGACGATCCATCCCGTTAGATTAATTATAATCTGTGACGAACGGACCAACCTTCCCGAACCGACACGGCTCGCGGAAACTGGGAACCCTCCACTTTATGACGGTTTGACCGTAACTACCGTCGTTCGTTTGATTGCGATTCGATCAGGATAAACCATGAAGTTTACGGATCTGATTTTTAGGGCCGACGGGAGATGGTACTAATCATTCTAAAACGAAATTAATTCAATGAATTAACGCGCGTCTAGGTCGCGCTCTGATTGGTCCGTGTTTTTCGTTAATAACTCCTAAACAAAGCCGCGGATAACATTTTTGCAAAGGAAAATGTTGCTTCAAATGATCTCAGGAACCTCCCATTTCCGGCTGTTGAAGGATTTTTGGGACACCCTGTATATCCCGACCCATACCCACTAAAACCCCATCGCCCAAGGGTTGTAAAACACTTTTCCCTCTTCTAACTATCCGGGAAAAGAGAAGTAATCTTCCGGGGGAAGAAATTTTTATTGTTTAGAAACACGAACGTCATTGATTTTCGGGTTCCTGACCCGATTCGATTTCGAGTGCGGGTAACTGAAATTCCCTGATACGCAAGTATCACTAATTTTCGTGTCCTAACCCGACGCGAGGCGCGGATACCCGAAATTTTCGGCCCTAAAGGTGAACTCAATACGTTGTGTCTCTAGGTTTTTGTTGGAGATGAAAATTGAACAATGGTAATAATATAATGGTGGCTAATAATAGTGCGTTATTCTTTAAAAAATTCAGCGTGCTACAATTGAATAAAATGCTGTCAGATGATTGGATTCGGACTATATGAGCACGTCACGTATACTCGTATAATCCTATAAATAAAGTAAATTCCTATCGTCGCTGTCCTCATATAATAAAATTAATTAGACCATTTATAAGTTACAATAAGCAAATTTTACTTTATGAGAAACTTTTAGTTAAACTCCCGTATACTTCTAACATTTTTAAATTATATATACAATAAACGAAACAGGAGTTTGCTCTCTGTTTTAATTATGGAACGGTCGCGTCCAACTGTAGACGCGAGTAGGCATCCACTGCAGTTTTTGCAGTTGCACATTACTGTTGTATTCCTTTTACGTTGTATATTACTCTGATAGTATTATATTAGAGTCCCTTACAAAGGCAAATATGAGAGAACGTTTAATTTCTCAATAAAAAACTTCATAGAAAACTGTAATATATATTTGGTATTTCATTTCTATGCTCTTTGCCATACCTACTAAGTATCTTTCTTTTCATCGTATGTTACTTATTAGTTACTTATTAGTTACTTATAAGTTATTCCTAACTGAGCACTTAAATTACTTGAATTATTTTGTGCGTGTCTTCCGTTTTCGTATATTTCGTATATCCATTTAAGAAATATAATATTTTCTTTGGATCCTTGGATAATTTGTGAAATGTCGGACTGCAATATCGAAGTATTAAGGTCGTCGCACACTAGAACGCCCCGCCGCACGGTGGGCCAGATCGACGCGGTAGCTGTTCACGCCTATTTCACCATTATTTCAAAACATAAAGACTACATTAAATATATCGTCGGATTCGTCTTGGCGTCAGCTATAACATTATTAAATAAAGAATATATAGTTATAAATAAATAATCGAGGTGAACACAATTTTTTGTTAAGAAACAAAATTATTGAAATTTTTTTGTATTGAGATTTGTAGAAGACTGAGTACTGATTACTTTTTGTAGGAAATGTCTGTACTCTTTAATATTTTGGCTACGATTTCGATCAAACTCATCACTGTGCGCGTGTCACGCGACGCTTTAAACTACCATAACTTCCGGGTCTGGATTGGTTAGGATCTGAATTTTGCACGATCTTTTAGAGGAGATCTTGCCGAAAATGTTCCACTTTGTTATAACACACGAATCGACACGAATGACAACTTCATCTCTTGTCAAAGGTGAAAAACTTTGACGATTTTCCTTAGTAGACTAAATATTTTTTTTTATAATAAATTATGAACAATGACGTTTAGTTTCTGGTGCGTTCCCAACATAGATATACATTCTCTATATAAAAAAAAATTGGCCACTTAATTTAAAATTAATTAAAAAATTTTTTTTTTGGCCTAAAAAGGAATTTTTTCGGTGATAAATCGTATCTGAAAAAGTTTGATCTTTGAACGCTCATTGTGACGAGAGTTTTTAATAACTTTAATTAATATCATCGTTTACGAATGTACATTCGTATGAATGAGGACTTTCATTTTTTGGCCCATGAACAGCTTGCGCGTCGATCTGGCCCACGTGACGTGCGGCCGGAAGAAGTGGGGAACTACATAGAAGAAACCCAAAACAGAGGAGGTGCGCGGTGCCGGTCCGGCGGCGGGGCGTTCTAGTGTGCGACGACCTTTATTTGTCGAAATAATAACGGCGCGCTGGATTACTAACCTAACACAGACCAATATACATATGTGCACACTTCTAATTGAGTTATAAGTACTGTAAATTATAACAAGTTACACAAATGGGTGATCTTTACCACGTATCTTGATAGTATAACCCTCCACACCCTCCCGCCGTTATGGATGTTCTGGAGGTAATATAAAAACGCAACAACGTTTTTGAAAATTTGACAAGATATAATTCTTACTGAATTAATGCAATTACCGAAGTTTGGGTTCGATCCACTGCACGGTTTAAGAATTATAGCAACTTAAATTTTTCGCATTTTAACACGTCTTCTTATGGAGAATTCATAAAATTCCACTTCAAACCGTATTTAAACCTTGAAAAAACGCAACTAGAAACTCCAGTTTTTTTTTATATGTAGTAAAAATTATGTAATTAATTATGTTCAAAATTTATTAGGATTCACTAAAGAGTTACAGAGCAAAAAAATTATTAACTGTTACAAAACGTCAAATTTATCGTGTTGTCTCTCACTAGCATGGAAGCGCGACAAGTGTAGACCACTGAATGTAGCTACAGAGGGTACAGTATTCGCAAAAGTTTAATGCAAAATATGCTCATGAATGGCTTTCATTGCCAATATATTGATGGATTTCGAATTTCTTGTACTTTTGTCTCCCATTGTACCTCCAGAACATCCTTAACCACAACCAATTCCAATTCGGAGTGTCCTTGATAACATGTGTCAATACCATAATTGCAATGCAGTAGCTCCGATATATTTTTGTTCATAACTTGTCTGACACTCAGGAGGGTGACCTTGACGACATATGTCAAGATCAAGGTCATCCGAGCTATTTCCCCTAAACGTAATATTTACCATTATTTGAAATATACAACAACAACGGTAACATTTCATTTTTATTAATCTGGGGTTGGTTTGCACCCCTACATATACACAGAGCAAACGTCGATAGCCTTATGAGGGCATACGCACATATACATTATTCGCAGTGAAAGGGTAGATTGTTCATATGTTCTCTAATCTAACATATTGATAAACGACAGAAATCTCGTTGCATAACTTCCGGTCTTGAAGAGTATTTTTCCATGTTTGCGCCACTGTGCGGAGAGGATTAAGCGTAAATCTGCCATTAAATGGACACAATGTGCCAATAGGAGACCGAATGGCATGCAGGAGTTATTCAATAATGGCGGAGACATCGACTAATTCTATCTCTGACGTGCGGGACCTCGATTCATCGTTCGATAGCGGAGCGTCGTCGGGATTAACGTAAGCTCGACGGCGACATCGCGGCGTGGACGCTTTAGCATACTGATAGAGCGACGCGGATGCGACTCGGCGAACGGGTAACGGGGCAACGGGGCAACGGGAACGAAAAAGAGGGCGCAGAGGCAGTAAAGGCATAGCGTCTGCTGCAAATAAACGAGCCACGGACGAAGTTAGACGCGGGAACCTGCCGCTTCGTAAAGTCTGCAACTCCGGTGCCGATCTGCCTCGACTTCCGCTATGCTTTCATCGATAGCCTAGCCAGCTGTTTCATTATGCTCCTTTTTCCCCTTCGCCTTCATTAAACCGGATGTTCATCTTCCTCCGCGAGAACGAGATAGAATTTATCAGTTCATCATTAGAAACTTTTGTCCCGACTACCGTGACGCAAATTAGACGCAACGAAGGCTACGGTCCTATTAGAGAGCCAGGATTCTGAAATTATGCACTGGATTTTAACGGCCGCCGGTGCAACGGGAAATATGGTTTTAAATTTATATCGGTCGTTATAACTGAAATAATTAAAATTTATTGCTGGTTTAATCGGGTGAATAGGAGGATGAAGTTACAATGTTAGCCCGAAAAGAAATTCAGCCGATATATATGAAATATAGTGGAGATAGACTAATACACGCTAGCATTTTCCTATCAGGAATTATTGTCACACCCAATCACGTGACGCGTCCCGTCTCTGACGGGTATGTGTCCGGTACTGGAAGAGAGAGAGAGAGAGAGAGAGAGAGAGAGAGAGAGAGAGAGAGAGATAGGGTAACTTGTATGTATTTATTCCTGTTCCCTTTCGGGTTACAGGGAATAACCGATCCCTCTACATTTAATTCATTTACATTTCTTACAGTCTATCTACATATACGAAGCATTTTCCCATCTTTCACTCACACACACACACTCTCTCTCTCACTCTCTCTTCTTTTCCTCTCTTTATCCTTCGCTTCTTCCTTCTTGGATTTCTTTACTCTCCCTACCCAATCTCTTCGTCCACTCTTCTCCTCTCCCGTCCTCAGCTAATATTTCCTTCACTTTCTCTTGCATCCCTGCCTCCTTTCTTCCTTCTTCTCTGCATCTCTCCAGTACGTGCTCCCACGTCTCCTCTTCATAGCCGCATCTCCTACACCATCTTTCCTCTTCCCCCTCCAAGTACTTCCCTCCCATCATTTCGTTTCCTAATCTGTATCTGGCAATTCTCCTCCGTTTCTCTTCCTTATTTCCTTTTCCCAGGTACTCTGGCGTGCCCCCTTCACTCTTATTTCTCTGTACCATTTATTGTACCTCGCTTCTCTCGCCATTCTCCCCAATTCTCCTCTTCCTCCATCCCCTTGAGAGAGGGTAACTTTTCCCCTTAATTCGTGGTCCCTCCCATCAGCTTACGACACTGCCGTCAGGGACCTTCTTGTCATCTCACCACAATATCAGTGTGATGTAGTGACGCTAAGCTCTTATTTCGACCGTTTCCGCCAGAACCTAAGCGCAAGAGTGTGGTCTCACAGATCGCCCTGTGTCCTACTGTCGAAGTCACTGCTATCTTCCGACGGACGATCAGTACGTTACATAGAAACAGTAAAACGATCCTAGCGTTTCCTTGTCCTTAAGGGGGTAGACCCATTTCCAGGATTGCAAGGGTGCGGGATGCGCCTTCTCATTTCTCGGTAATGCAAAGATGATCTTTTTCTATAGTCGAAATGCTAGATAAATGATCAATATCGCCGCGATCGCCTTGAAAAGTCGTATTTTTTCGTTTACGAGGCGTAATTTGCATTATTCGGCAGCATCTAGCTGTCGCAGCTTTATGAAAAGCCAAGAACAGGAGTGGATAACTTTGTGCTAGGTGGAGCCTGACCCTGAAATGCGAAAAGCTGGTCGCGCATCCACCGTTAGCAGCAGACGATTTTTGAGGCGACGGGCTCAAGAAGCTTTGGGCGGTGGGGGTTTAGCGGGTCTGGTTAGGGGTATAGCCCCTATAGTCCCGTGTCCCCCAAATTCCACCTAGGGGGTGCCGAGTCCCACACTACCCCCTCCAGACGTAATCTGAGGAGGGGGTGTGCGTAAGTGATACTCCCTCACCGCCCTAAAAAAAAGCTGTCGCAGCTTTACGAAAATACCTACATGTGCAGCTGTATGCTTCCGAATAAAGCACAAATTAGGCCGCTGAATGATGCAAATTACGACTCGCAATCGTAAAAATAGGATCTTTTATCTAGCACTTTTCACGACTGAAAAATCCCCTCTTTGTATTATCGAGAAAAGAGAAGGCGCATCCCACACCCTTGCCATCCAGTGGCGAATCAAGCCAACTGTGGGCCCTAAGCGGTCAAAATTTCGGGGCCCCCACTAAAAGAAAGTTTCAAGATAAGCTCTCATAAAGTTATACCCAAAAAACGAAAAGTAATCAGACATTCCACAGAGTGCAACTTGCAACTTAGAGGCCATACATTATACATTGCACAATGAATGATTTTCTTGGTTTTTTTTTTTAGCAAAAATACCTGTTAACGGTAGCCAGGGCTGTTGAAGAATTTTCCAAGCTAAACATTTTCTGCTACAAGCACGGGGCCCCCAGATCCAAACCGCAGGCCCCCCGCGACCGCTTAATCCGCGTCTGTGGCAATCCAGGAAAAACGAGTCCACCACCTCTAAAAATAAATAAATAAAATAAAAGGAACGATTTGGTATCAAGGATAATCGTAATTTCATAGAGGATAAATAACTGCCGTCTTTCACCGAGAGTCCTTTGAAACTCTGTATTTCAGGCGCAACTCACTGCAGTGTCTCTGCTCGAGATGCACAAGAACTAGCAGAGAACCGCGGCAGAAGGTAATTCGTTGTATACGTTACAGAGTACACGGAACGAAGCTTATTTCTTGTTTGCTCACATGAGCGGAAGCATCAGTTTCCCCATTTTTTCCCCCGTTCCGTTCTGCGTGGTCGTGAAATACGAGAACCGCGAGGCGGCATTAAGCCAAAGCTTTATGACCACGATGGTCCGGGCTCGCATCCTTGACAGCTTAACCACTTTTGGCGTACAGAGGTAGGAAAAAGGGTGGAACTAGAAGCGATGCTTGTTACTTCGCAATCGTGGCAACCTCACTCCTTTGGCCTCGGCGCGCGGCGCGGCGCGGCGCGGCGCCACCACGTGGTTTTGTTCTGTCTCGGTTAATGCTGCCTTTCAATGAGGAACAAGAGGATCGTGCTTAGACAGGCAGGGATCTCACTTCATCGGGGAAGGGAACAGAAAATTCTACCGCCGTGGAACAGGAACTGGTCCACTATACTTTGCCCAAGTATCTTTCAGCTGGCTCTTCAAACGACTTTCGCCCCCTTGTTTCTTGCAAGAAATGAGAATTTACTCGTGGAACTGTTCGCTTTTCCGAAAAGCCTGCTTGCTTCAGCAAGCTTGCACGGCCGTATGCTGAATAAAAGATGCGTTTTTTCTTGTTTGCAACACGGTATCTGGTACAGTCTTGCAAGCGACCGTCCAAAACTGGCAACCACCAATTTAGATGAATCTTTTTACGAGCAATTTTAAACATTGCTTTTTTTTTGCAAGCAACTATAATACATTTTTGATTGACGAACGAAAACGACTCTTAATTACCATTACAAAGTTTATTTTATCTCTTACATTTAGTTGTTCAGCATACAATCTCGTTTTATCAAAAAAGAGCATATTCAACTTGTCAAAAGATAAATTATTTTGCGGGCCGCTAAGTTCCGAATCGTAATTGACGCGCGAAAAATCTTAGCCTTCATTATTAGCGCGGATTAATCGTAAATAGATGACTGGATATTTCATGACTACTAGAGGACATAATGAAGTTGCTTCGATCGAACTGAATTTAGATTGATAGCGTACGTTCCGTAATTGACAATTAATTAGCGCGTCCTTTCTCGCACGTTCGTCAACAATTGTTCCAGGACACGTGTCCGAAATTCGAGCTGTTGCCGGTGATACATATTTCAATGTCTCTCGTTAAAATGTATTACCATTAAAATGTCTTGCTAAATTGGGTACTGGTTCGAAGTTAATCAAAAGCATTTTTATCGCTCAGCTAGCAGGAAGTGTTATCAACGAGTTATATGGGAACCACGAGAAATTTATTAGGACATTTCTGGGTTAATGAGTATTCGACTGTCATCCGCGTCGAGATACGCCGCTTCGTGCCGTGTTATGGGCATTTTCGAAATCGAATTTAAGCGGTTGATGCATTAATGCGACAGCCGGGAATTTGTCAACTTTAGCAACACGATAAGGATTGTGAAAAAATTCGGGAAATTCGTTGAGATAACGTTGACTCCAATGACCTTGACCACATTCGTCAAGGCTACAGTTAGCAAGAGGATAAGAACTTCAAAAAAGAATTCGGTATGTATTGATAGACGGTTTACACCAATGACCTTGACCTTGACAAACGCGCTCTTGAAAAATTTACCGAATTTTTCTTCGAACATTTATCTTCTTGCCAAAGGACTCCGCACTATAAACCACGTGAAATGGGTCCTCGGCTAAAATGTCAAAAAATGGACAGTTGCGTTATTTCAACCATTCAAAAGCCTGAGGTCGGACCAGCAAAGATATCACTTTCGGATCAATGCGGTTACCATTATAAGGGAACAATATGAATTTTTAGTGAACAAAACTGTTAAAGATAGTTAACTATCAGTTATTTATTTATTGCTTATTTTAAAACAAATAATGCGTTAGGAAAGCGCTATCCGTTATGATTTTTCCCACTTTAAATCATGAATCAGTTCTTGCAAATAATGACATTTTCAAATTGTTTAAACAATAATGGTAACCGCATTGATCCGGAAGTGATATCTTTGCTGGTGTGACCTCAGGCCTCGCAAGTGTTGAAATAACGAAACTGTCAATTTTTTGACATTTCACGTGGTTTAGTGCGGGGTCCTTTATCTGAAATATCCGTCGATACATTAAGTTCAATTTTCATTGTTATAATGACTGTAACCTCAAAACTGACGAAAGTTATCCAATATGTGTTACTATCTTTTAAGCTTTGAAAGCTGACATAATAAAAAACGATAGAACTATCCCTTGCAGCAAGTAGCGCCGCGCGATGGCTGCCTTTGCGCTGAACAACTTTTGTCTAATTTTCGATAGTACCAATCCCGCACGAGATATCCCCATATTTCGAGATAAGGGAGACACCACTGTACATCGTTGATTTTCGCATCGAGTTCTAAAAGATAAAAAATCGCTCATACTCGGACATCGGGTCGGTCAAAGGGAACGTGCATAGACCGGACGATCGTCGCGTCGATACCAGTGAGAGTGCATTTTAAAGGGTGCTCTCGACATCGATATTCACAAGGTGACCCCGCTTTGATGCCGGTCTAGTCAACGATCAATAGATAAGTTACAGGCAAACGGAAATCCAACGGAGTATATACGTACTATCGGATGGATTGCGCAATGTCGCATTGAAATTCAGCGACGACGCAGACAGAAAACTCGGCTCGGGGGTCACGGCGCGGCGCGGCGCGTCAACGAGGGTGTGCGGGTGGGGGGTTCGGTCGCGACGTACCAATGAAGAAGTTCTTTTTCTCTTCGGCTGGCCAAAGTCCACAGGAGACCTGGCCGTCGGAATCTTTCGCGTCGGGGAAGAGGAAAAAGTGGCCAACACTCGAGGAGAGGACGCGGAGAGGAACGGCGGCCGAGAAAAGATATCGGTCTCACCGCTCGCTTGCCCCCGGCCACCCTGCCGAACAGTTCCTGATGCAGTCCTGCCGGATAGACTCAAGCGAAGCCGGCGAGTATAGCAAAGTCGAAAAGCTGGCCGGGAGTCCTATTTCATCGTGGCCCGTCGAGCGTGTCATGCAAAGTTCTATGCCCTGGCAAAAGCCCTCGAAGTGTTATCGATAGCACGTCGGATCGCGGCGGGACGTTTCGTAAATAGTTAGACCGACCCCGGCTTCCATGCCGGTAGTTACGATATTCGAGACACAGGCCGTGGAGCGTCTCAATATCCTCAGGTTCATTCATCTGAAAAGGTTAGACAATTTCTCAGCGCGGCACCAAACGGGAAAGCAGAGCTCTCAGAGTTTCGAGATAGATACGGGATCTCCGGTTCCCGTTTCCGGGGATAATATTTACCGTTTCAGCCTCCAGCCGGAAGCTTGCCGGAAACCTGGCCACACCGAACATTTAATACGGTTAATGCTGCCCGCGTCAGGCCCGCTCCAGGCTGTTCCACGAACGTCGCACACCGCTCAGCACGGCGTAAATACGCCGATGGGATCTTAGTGGTTTATGCTACGTACGGAATCGCTGCTGATACAGAACCTGACGGTTGAAAGATTTCCAGCGGAGAAAACATAGAGACGGTCAAATGTGTCTCCAAAGTCTGTCAACACGGTTTAACCAGGGGCTTAAAACCGGGACTGACAAGATTCCTCAAACTATTTTTAATAATCTTGAGACTCGGAGATCTTATTCATGAATCAAGTTTTTCGAAAAAAGTAGTCCTCCGTTATCTTTTACAGTATGAATTTATCTTCAGCAACATTGCCGAAATATGCTTTCATTTATTAGTTAATAATTTCTAAATACTTTGTTCATTCTGCCAATAGCTAATACCAGATAAATAATTGTGCCACCATTTTCTATTTGGCGATGAAGCGAAATTTATTGCTCCACTTTTAAAAAAGCGTCACTTTGTAATTTGCGTGTCCTCGCATAAGTACCCCGACCCGAAATACGGCTAAAATCGTGGCCGAGTCTAACCTGCACTATAACTCTATGACGTCTGCTTGTGACTTTTGATATTTTTGCCATAAATGTTGTTCGTTTTTAAGTTTCGGTATGGGCGAGGCAACTAAGACAGGGGCCACCTGAGTAATTCGGTTGCTGTTAGTGATAGAAAAAATGTCAGACAAAACTTGTGTGTTAATGTGTTAATATTGTATTCTTGGGTAAACTTTACTTTATCGGACTCAAAATTTGTGCCTTTCTCCTATAAATTATGATGTTGTTGGTATGTAATCCAGTAGATTTGTACCTGGGGCGGCTGCAGATCGAAGTTTCCATCCTGTAGGATCAATGGTTCAGGAGTTATGCTTGCTTAAAGTTGAGCAATCTGCAGTGTTTTTGACAGCTAAGGGCGCTGTCCCTCCGACGCCCTGACAGACTGTAGGGAGTGTCCGTAGACTTTAGTAAATATCTTGAAAACGAAGGCCGAACGGCGGTAACAATTATAGGGAAGATTTGTTCAAAATAGTGACCTTGACAACATATTTCAAGGATAAAATATTAGCTAGTAAACTAATCCTTCTAACGTCTCAAAAAGACTCAAGCTGTTGGGTACAAATTAGAAAAAGTTATTCGTTTTTAAAAGGTGTACGAATACTTTGTACACACCCACTGTATGGTATACCGTCAGTGAAACAGACACTGGCTAGTAGAGCTGTGACTTATGAGTAGACTGTGGATCTTTATGCAAAATAAAAAATGTTTGCATTGATTGCAAGACACAGGAGCCAAATAATAATTTCATTCTTCTTTTAATTATCTTACTAAGCTGAAACTAATACACTGGTGGCTTTATATTTTTTTAATACCGCCACGGATTTAAATTTTGTGCGCACCCATTTTTGTCATAAACGCATAAAATCCGCAGTCTAGTTATGAGCAATCGAAATAAACTGTCATTGATGATTCCTATGAGTGATCGAAACGAATTTTTCTGAAGGATAACATAAACCAACAAGAGAAAAAATGTTCGACCACTTACATATAATCCTTGTTTGTAACCAATACAATTTTATTTGGTGAAATATTTGTAATCTGAAGACTTTTTTTTTTGGTTATTACAGTCTCTGATTTCTACATTGTTGGCTATCAATTTATTTTTTCTATTATCAGCATTTCAGAAGAGTCGACTGGAGAGGAGTCATAAATATCCGTAATGTATTCCGTCGAACGTGAAAGATAATTCACATTGGAGTTTTTTTCGACTACAGGTGCATATGAAGTGATCCCCCCCCCGTCATATGTTAAGCGTCGTGATCGTCTATTGATTTTCAGCGTTTCAATTTTGCTCCATTTGCGCAAAAGATTGCGCTTTAAAGGAGGTGGATCGTCGGAGAATGCCGAGCGTTGCTTGAGAAACGGCTTTCGTCGTCTCTTCACGGGACAAATTGCTCGTGTATTAGTGGAAAATGATCTAACTGCCGGCTTCTTGAAAAAGGTAGATTGCGCCGGCTGAGAAATGATCGCGCTTAATCGCGATCACTCGATGGAATTGCTACGGAATCCAGCCGCGCGTTCCAAAATGAATTTCATTTCCGAAGTATTTGACATTCTTCCGACAAATCCCAGTTCTCGGAGGATTTCTCGCTGACGTACACAGTTTAATTTTAAGTGTTTTCCATGGTATCCTTTAACAATTGTTTCTTTCTACGTTTGATAAAATAAAAGCGGCGCATTTTATGTTCAAATTTATTGTATTACCAACAATCAATGTTATTAATAGACTTGATCTTTGTGCATTTATGGCAAAATGGAAGTTCCGAAAATTCCTTCCGAAAAAACCGTTCTGAAAAAACCATCCACGAAACGCGATTTTTATTTTGTTCCTTTTTTATAAAACTAAACAATTATTAAATTAATTATTAAATTAATTATTAATGACGGTTATTACCTAATTAACACATCATACTACTTTTATTTAAGACTGTTATCTAGGGAGGATGATTAATGTTAAAGGTGGATGATTGGACTTACCATATAAGGTAACTATAATATTTCAGACGTTAGAAGCAACAGTTTCCAATGAAAGAAACTTAAATATTAACGCAACCCGTACCACGATAGATGATCGATGCATGAATAGTTTACTTGAATCACTAACAATTTTATTGCATTGCAAATGATATGAACTGTTCTGCGAGTTTTCTCAACGGCAGCTACTCTCTACACTCCGTACTATGTATTATCTTGCGCTCCACATTTTTCGTTTTAAATCTCTCAAGTATTTCCATAGCTATTAAAAATTCACAATCACAAATTTTCAGGACTATCTGTACGGGGTTAGGAATCTGTATGGGGCTAGGAAAAATTACTTTATACTTTTTAGTCTGTTTTAAAAAATTTATTTTTATTTAAATAATTTTTGAGCTCCAAGGGGGCGCGCCGAGCCGAACGTAGAGAAGGACAGCGCGTATAAAGAGACCGCGCGCGGCCGAAGCGACTGCGACTCTCCGCGTCTCTTTCTTTCCCATACGCTGTCCTTCCTTGCGCCCGAAACGTTTAAACACGGTTGGAATTATATCCTGTTTGGTATTTTTTTTTAATCAGAAAAATCCCACGAAGATACAGGGTGTTTCCTACTTTTCCGGCAAGATTGTAGGAGCATGATCTACAAGTGAAAATACGGAAAAAATGTCATATGAAGTTTGTTTATAAACGCTTTATTACAATTATACTCAAGTATTGAATGTAGCCTGAATAGGGTCGGAACAGCAGATTTCTGATCAAGAAATATCTCGTAAGTACAGGCAAAGACCTTCCCACAAGCGACCTTCCCTATTATTCAGCTTTAAATCTGCTTGTGTTCCGCGCCTACTCAGGCTACATTCAATACTTGCCTATAATATTGTAATAAAGCGTTTATATACAAACTTCATATAACATTATTTTTTCGTATTTTCACTTGTAGATCATGTTCCAACAGTCTTGCCGGAAAAGTAGGAAACACCCTGTATTGATGAAAGTTTTATAAAAAAAAACAAGTGATAATAAAAAAGATTAAATATCGTGGTGCTACATTGTGAGGATGCACGGGCCTTTGAACCCGTAAAAGTAAGGCATTGAAAATTTCATGATCGCTGTCCCTAATAAAATAGGGTATGGAAAGACTGTAAAAAGCAGCTACTGCCAAAAGCGGAGCCTGCCTTCAGAAAGGAAGACAATTTTGCGAGCGACACGACGCGGCAGCCCCTTAATCATTAACAAGGAAACTGTTCGTTTCACTTGCAAATGATCGCTCCAAGAAGAATCCTGTTCCTAATGGGACAGAGGAGAAATAGTAGTAAACATCGTCTCGTCAGCGAAGGCATCCCGTGACAATGGGGGCTCGTTCCTCGGGCAGTCGGGACTGGCGGGCAGTCATTTCACATTCATAAAAAGAGCGACGGCCTCTTTTCTCAGGGACATTTTCTCGCAATTACATTTGGGCTAGTTACCAGACACTCGGCTCGGCATTGTCATACTTAGTAGGAGACACGCGGCACGCTACGTCGACGAAGTTAGCATTAGAGGCAGTCGACGTGAAAGCGTCGACTTCCTTAAAGCTTGTCGGGCGTTTCGCGTTGCTTTTGTCCCGGTAATAGAGTATTAAGCAGTTAAGATCTGATAAGGCCATTCCTGCAAAACACTGTTCCGCGCTCCGAGGGCTCGGCTGGGCTGGCTGGTCCGATTTCGCAACGGACCCCCCGTACCTGGGACGGCTCGGCGACCATTCACGGGGGAAACGACGGTTTAAAGAGGGGCGGGGGGGGGGGGGTCGGGGCTTAATTTAAATGAGATCTTATCCCGCGACATTATTGATCTGCCGCGCACGAGCGCCAGCTTCGAAATACTTACCATTTCGTTTGCATTCCCCGCGAACCGGGCGAGCGCGGAAACTTTCACGAAGAAACAACAGAACAGAGCCCCGGAAACTTCTTCCCTGCACGAATGGCCTTCTATGTCTTGCCTGCTTTCGTATTTTACGCAGGCGATAGGCTTCTTCTGGTTACTCGAGCACGACTTTGCCCGTTCGTCCCCTTCCCCACACACCCCTTCTCACCCGCTACTCCGTTCCTCTCTTTACTTTCTTGTTTCGCCTATTTTTTGTATTTTTCAACTTCCCAGTAATCGATGTTACGTGGAAAGTTTGAAATTACGGTCACGAATAAGCATGTTAGCTTCCCGGGAGCCCTGCAATTGATACCGCTTCGAGTTTTCAGGTGCAACACGCGTACTTTCGGAACTTTATGCAGGTATCGGTCACATCCTCCGCTTCTCCTTATGGGCGGTATTCATTCGCTGCTTCTTTGCTAACCTTCGAGTTCTTATCTGCTGCCGCGAGACTTTCTGTGGAAACTTAAACGAGCGAATTTTGAACGGCGCGCAATGGTTCGATAACCATGTACAGAGCGATTCAGAATTATACGTCGCGACCACTATAAAAGTGCAGAATTGACCTTCACCTTCAATCTCAAGGTCAAAATTGTTTTTTTATTGCATCCTATAGTAGTCGTCGCGAAGAACAAAAGTCTCAAAGGAACTCATAGATCTCAAGTTCAACTATTTTTTAACAGACAACTTTAAAGGTTCGTAAACTATTTTATTCCATGCATCTACAGGGTATCCTAAAACAGTATAAACGTGCAGGGGAACCCATTATACGTATGTATTTTGATGCCGTTACCGTAGTTCAAAAATCAACAATTCACCGGATACTGAAGACTCAAGTGGTGAATAAGATTAGTACGTAATACAGGAAATCCTATATGTAGTATACACTGTGTCCATGGTTGACACGATTCTTCAAATATTTCCGATGATCCGACAAAAAAATGTTTCCAAGGAAAGCTGATCAGTATTCACTCTTCTACAAACTTCAAAATATAAAAAATTAAAGGAAAAAAAAAATTCATTGTATAAAAAAATTAAGGTTACCTCAACTTTTTAAATATTAACATAGATTTTTTACTACGTAACATTCTAAGCGGTATCAAGACGATTCCAACGACCTATAATAATATAACATTAAACCGTGAAATAACGCTACAATAGTTTTGGCCAGCGCAGCGCAGCATAGCGTTTCTACGATTTTTGTCTGGAGACCATTTCTCCCAGTTTACTACGTTCAACTTCTCCTGCAGTTTTTTCGTCCGCAATTGTACGGCAAACTAGTTTTTAAATTCCCCGGGGAAACACCATCATCATCGGTCGTCAGATTTTCTTCCGCCGAAAGCCCGACGAGAAAGAGGACCAGAAAATTTCTCAGTGTAACAAGAAAAGCCGGGAGAAATTTAATTGTACGCCCACCACATATTTATAAACTACGGAAGTAGTTAAGCGCACGGGGAAAGTTGTATCGGCCCGAAGAAAAAGTTCGTGTTCGCGGGGGCGAACTTGCTGGCCCGCGACGCCATTTCCTTGCCAAACACAGATTCGCGCGCGGAAGAAATCATGAACATCTCCAAAGTATTCTGCAGAGGCACGTGATCAATAGCATCGCGGATAAGATCTCATTTAAATCGAGCCCCCATCTCTCTCGCGAACTGCGATTCACCACCCTCCAGAATTGCTCTCGACTTCCGTTGGCTTCGTCCCGGAACTTCCTCCACCGTGCGCGGTGGCGGGAGCTCCTCGTTACTTCGATGATAGCAATTTTCGAGCGTCCCTAATGGCTTTGTCCCTCCGAAAATCGTTGCTTAATCTCGTGGATAGGGGCATAATGATATTTCATTTAAGTGCTTGCAATGATGAATCAGAATTATTTAACCGTTGACGGCCCCCGGCGATTTTTCCTGTAGACACCGTGCCGCATCGCTTGATGTAGGCTCCGCGTTTGATTGCTTGTTTGAAGCGTACCGAATTCAATTAGTCAGTGAGACTGTGTGGAGAACCTGAGATACTTTACCCTTTGCACTCCGTTGTCTCGTCGATAATGCGACATTACAATGACAATTTACGAAACATAAAATTTTCATTTTGTTGAAGATTTATAAACTTGAGCTTGTTTTATATAATGTAGGTAGGTTTTTTATATATATATACAGGGTGTTTATTTTATCTTGAACACCTCAATTATTTCCGCTACTATTAAACGTAAGAAAAAATAACTAAGTAGGATGTATATATGGTTTTAAGACGCGCATCAGATGGTAATAAAAAAAAATCCTTTGAAGGTCATTTTAACAGTTTTTTCAAGGTCACTGTATTTTTTTGCATATTGACATGTATTTTTCATAATGCAATGTTGTAGTCGGCGTTAGAATGAGTTCAACGACCTACACACCATGACCTCGGAGACGTTTTGGTGATTTGAAGGCCAAATTTGTTTTTTTTTAATAGAATGCTATATTTTTTATGCCAAAATATAGAAGAGCGTTAAATTTTGAGTGAGAAGGTACTGACCTTTATTAGGTCGTTGTTAACGAATAATTTCACTTTGTTTCTGAACCATATTTTATTAACGAACGATTAACTGGACAAGAATATTCGAATTTTTTACGTGATGTTTTACCAATTTTATTAGAAAATGTACCATTAAGTATAGTATTTCTAATTTTATATTTTTATAGTAAATCTAATTTTTGTTATAACTTTTTCTTGAATTTGAAGATTTAATTGAGTGTTATTTAAATATTGAATTTATATTTTTCAAATATTGGTTTCACATTATTTTAATATTTACTTTATATTTTTTAAATATCTAGTTTATATTCTCTGAATATTTACCATATATTTTCTAAACATTCAATTTACATTTCATGTGCATGTGTACAATATTTAGATCCAATATTTATCTTGTATGAAAAAGTGCGGCTTAAAAAATATTTTTCCAATATTCGGAAAAAATGATATCCAATATTTTTGTGCTACTAGGGCGCTGTTGCATAGGAATCGCCTGACGCGTCTGACCATGATCAACCAATTCTACTTTGTGCATATACTAAAACACGCGAACCTGACGGAACTTTAAATTCGATTTTCTCGATAACGAATTTAAGCATCAAACGAAAAAGTGTTATTCCTTTTTTTCGAGTTATTTTTACATGTAGTATCATCCCCTGCAAAAATCTGCAATTTTTACCATCTTTAAACGTTTGTAGCTGATTGCAACGTCAACCGATTTTGACGAAATATTCAGAATATGTTTAATTCACACAGATCTACAAAATGCATTTTTTAAATTTTCAATATAGGCCCACATAAAAAGGTTATAAAATGCAACTTTTAGTATTTTCACTACAATTCCGATCAATTGCAATTTTTGAAATAATTTCTTTTCACATGCTGCAGTAAACTTAATAGCTCTAGCTTCCCAAAAAAGTTAAAATAGTATAATACAATATTAAAAAAGTCATCGTCTTTTTTAGAGCGTCCGAATATTAATTCGAGTAACTGTATTTATACGATCGTTCTTAATTTCACAGTTAAATTTTTTCGATGTGAAAAATTTGCCAATCTATTTTTCAAGATCTCTACAATGCGAAATTTGAAGCAGCCGAATAGTATTAGTTTGATCAATCGTTCACTCACCAAGGAAATGAAATTTCATTTACATAAAAAACTCATAAAATATATTAAGTCTAGTAGACTATTCATTAATCAACTTAAGCAGTAAAAATTACTGTGTGTGTAACGTGATTCATTGTATAAAGGACAACTGAAGCGTCATATATAAAAAGGTGGGCATAATCGGACAAGTATAAATGATCCAATAAACAAGTGCGGGGGAGAGAATGTCTGTCAGGTCGCGAGGACACGCATTCCATCTTTCCACGGAAAGATATAGTATCAGGCATCTGGCCATGATTACGATCCCACCAATCCGTCCGGGTATTTAAATAAAGTGTGGCCCGGCGTTGCGCTGACGTGACTTTACGATTGGACGAGGGTTGGGGCAGCCACCCCCGCAGCCAGGCGATGTCGGGGATAGGGGAGCGGCGTTAGAATACGAGATAAGAATGCTTAAATCCGGCTAGGGGGGGGAGAGGTTGGAAGGCAGAAAAGGCGAAGGGAGAAGCACGGTAAGAGATATACAGGCTAGCAGATGGTAGGAAGGAAGAAATGGGGGTAAAAGGCTAGTAAATACATTGGAGAGGGGAAAGAAAATAAAAGGCGAAAGAAAAGAAAGGCGGGAGAAAATTCTAACAAGGAAATGGAAAATAAAAATGAGGGCAAAAAGGGAATAAGAAATGTAGACGTAAGAAAATTGGTGCTGCGAGTAAGAATAGCGAACGGCCGGAAGCAACAGTGTAAATAAATAACGTAAAAACGAACACAGATTTGTATATTCGCAGAATAAGAAACGTAAGACGCGTTACCTTCAAATGTAAGTCGTTAACCTTTCACCTGAGCGATTTTTTAAACTGGAACTAACCCCTAAGATAAAATTGACGTAACCAAAATTTTTATCACAATCAACGTAAATGCGATGTAGTTTATAATCGTATGAATATTATCACTATATTTTATACGTTTATGGCAAAATTGAGTAAGTGTAGTTTAAAACAGTAAAAACATTGGAAAAATTTAGTAGTACTATTGCAATTATTTTCAATCTACTTGACATATTAAAAGAGAAAATAAAAAAAAACTTCTGTTTCACTATTATTTGTTGTAATGCAGGTGGAAATTTTCTATTTTGTATAAAGATCCGCAGTCTATTTATGACACAATAGAGTGAACAAATTATTGGTGTAGTATAGTATTAAAACTGGTTATGTCCACCCGGACCACTTTCCAGATATTTATGGATACAGTTTTTCAATATTTCAAGTGAAAATTTGAACATATTTAATTGTAGGAAATAGGAACCAATTGAAGAGTTATTTATTTTATTTAATAATCTTAATCAGTTGGGAATAATACGTTGACGTTTCTATATTATTGTTCTATATTCTTCTGTTAATCTGTTCATTATTTTTTTGTCAGAGATGCATTATGCGATGAAGTATTTCTGAACTATAAAGTAACCTAGAAAGTTTGAACTAGAGTTTGCTCGCTAGGTCACTTCTTCTTATTTTTATAGACTGTTTATTTGTAGTGTTTCCTTTTTTATCATTTGTTTTTCAATGCCAAACACTGAAAACTGAAAAGCTTGCCAAAATATTTATATTGGTTTTAACACCATCTATTTCGAAAAGTGTTCAAAAGCCCATCATGTAGTAGAATGTAAACAACAGTTTTCATTTTCCCGTTTGAAATAAAAAGAATGCCCTCCGGAAATAGCGTCCGAAACGAAAAATTCCCTCGAAAACTGTTGAATAATTTGCAGGTGCAACGTCGAAAAAATTCAAGAAGAATTTCCAGCCAAGTTAATAGTTCAACGCAATTTCAGGTAACGAGGCAGCAACAAACGACAACATAAATAGTCGGAAACGCCAAAAAGTAACGACTGTGGGAATTTATTGTAACTAACGCGTTGGAACATTCTTTTTGAAATTTTAATACCATTTTACTGCATTACTGTGGTAATTGATAGTAACTTTTTCTGTCGGGAAAAACTATATCTTCTAATATATAAAGTAGAAAAGTATGTTTGTATGTTCCGACCGATTACCGGGGAGAACCGCTAGATGGTGGCACGGACACAAGGATATTGATTAAAAAAAAAAACAAAAATCGCTAACATAGAAAGAAGATAACTCAGAAAATTGCGTACAAGCGAGATTTTATCGAAATTGTCCACTGTGCGTCGCCCGCCAGGGCAATCCGCCCGGAGGGCCTGGTTGCGAGGGTGTGCCGTAGGCACGCCACGAGCTGCTGGTGTATGCATATAAAGGAGTCACAGCGGCTTAAGTGCAGCCTATTTTAGCAATTATAATACCCAAGAGTCGATATATCGGCTTTGCGGAATTTTCGAAATATTTCGGCTTTTAGTTTTCAATAGAAAGAATTTTAATACGTGAAATGATGCTTTGTTTTCATAAATCACATTTCTATGTACAGTAGAATATGCCTTTACAGAAAAGAAATTTACATGCTTCTAAGAGTTTCAAAGTGTTTGTAAAATTGTGTCCAGTATTTTTCGACATATATAGATCAATCCTTTTTTAAATAGAAAACGCTGAGCTGCATCAATTAATGCATAAAAAAGCATATGATTCTAATTAAAAAACGTGAAGATGACCTTGAAATCTCCGAAAATTCTCCAACTGCAAAAAATTATTACCGCCATATTATAGATTTCCCCGACCTTAACATCTTTTGTTAATAAAGTATATCAGTATCTCCAAAAGTAACAGAGATATTCAAGTGCTAATTTTTACTGGATCACCCTGTATGGGTGGCATTCGCTCATCTGATCAAATGCTTTATTTCTATACATATACAGGGTGTCCCAACTAACTTGACCACCTTGAATATCTTTGTTGTTTTTAAAGATACGTCAAATGTCTGAAGGACAAAGTTCAAAGGACCCCGTACAGGGTGAGTCACCTAACGTTTGCACCTTAAACATCCTCATTGTTTTTGAAGTTAAAGATACGTCAAATGTTTTCAGGATAAAGTTGACTGGTCCAATTGGGCTCACACGATGCTATAAAAATATTTGTTTCCATGTTCGTTTTATTAGAGATCTCAAGGTCACCTCTATTTATTTAAACGGACCACCCTTTTTCAAGCACCTACAAGGTCGTTCAAGGTCACAGACGGACAAAGTCTTATAATTTTGTCGCGGGGCGAGAGATCAAGATTATAAAATTCTTGGGAGCAAACTTTTAAAATGCTGTACTCTCGACATATGCAAAAGAAAGTCGACTTTCTGTACCTGTTACACTAGAATGTCCCTTTAAAAGTTCCGAAGCGTGGAAAGGTGACAAATGGTGGCGTTCGGGAGTGTCTCAGTCGCGGCCTGCCCCGTTTCTCCAAATTGTGTCGTCGATCACGTAGCTGACAGAGCAGGGCTTGTATTACGTTCGCTCGTGTCTCTCTTTCTGGTAACGGGAAATTACGCGGGCGGCACTCTCTAAAGATCAGTCGCGTCGGTGGGAAAAGAATGGAACAATGCAACAGCGTGAAGGGGGAATCCCGGGCGGTGCGGCGCGGCGTATGTGGACCGGGCGTAGATGGATGTGTCGGAAAACCGTGGTAATGTTGCATTGATAACACGGACACGCGCGACCGTGTAGTTATACCGGGGCTGATCACACAGTAACCAGGGTGTGTACAATTATCTGGGGTTTTCGGCGAAGGTGGGCAGGTGGCGTGGAACATTGGTGAAGGGGCAGGGGGAGGTGGAGGTGGAGGTAGAGGTGGAAGCACAGGCGTCTAGTCGAGTTGACCACCGAATGAAATACTCGCAGCGTATGGGGCAACGAGTCGTTGGTTGAGCGTGATGGAATTGGTAGGTCGACAGATAACTGCGGTGGTGACGTCGTGTGTCGATGCACCGTCGCGTCGGCTACCATTCGTTCGAATGTCCATTGATTGCCTTCGCTTACTATTTACACCGGTACAATTACCCAATAGCAGTCTCGCGCACGCAGGAATTCAGATGGAATATCAGTGGGCGGAAAGAGGAGGGACGACCCCAACTTCGCGTAAGAAAACGGTAGCAACACTCTAATGACCTCGGCCGAGTCGATTGCTTGACAGTTGACGCTTAATTTGGGTCGAGCTTGATTGAGATTGGTCCGCAATGGATGCGGGATTGATCGAGATCTCGACGCACGTTGCGCTTCAGAGGGCTGCGATCTGAGATTGCGATTGGATTCATTTCGGCAGCAAATAATGGAATGTTATACTTGTATGTATACTTGTCAAAGTTAGTAGTTTTTCTTTGAAGATAGTCTTACCGGATCTCCCAGCTAAAGGAGGCCACCTAAATATTATTTCCTTTGTATTTTGTAACATGAAATATGTTCATAGCACAAGCTGAATGATATCAACTGAGGATTACTCTGAAAAGAATAATTTTTTTGCATGTCTCTTTCAAGGCCACTTACATTTTTTTATTAGGGAAACGTGTATTGTTCTATATTGCATTTTGTAGCAGATGGAAAATTATATTTGAGTAAATCCTACTGTTTATACTGTAAGAGTTCCAAGTGATACCTATTGTCATTATTATAGTTATAAGTGATCGAATTTCTCTCGTTACTTATAATCCTTATTTGTAACCAATACAATTCACCTTACCTTATGTTGCATCCTTCTCTCGTCATGGGCGGTCTTTGTTTTTGTCTGCGCATTCCTATAAGTTTTGGTCAACCGCACAGCTAGATTTGTCAAGCTGTACTCTATATAGGTTGCTGGGTTTAGGTAAGATAGTAGAACCGACGATACAGTGAATTGTAATAGGATAGATCTAGATTTGATTCCAGCACAATATTCTGAATTATACTGGATCTACGGGTCACGTTGGCGAAACATATGTTCAATTGATCCAATTGTAGACGGAGACAAATTGCTGCATAAACTGACCAATGCAATTAGTCCAGGTTCAGTTGCACTGCAACGAATCCAACCTACCCTTAGTTAGCCCCCGCTGTGTCTGACCTGATATGGCTGAATCTACATGTAGAATTGACAGTATAGTTTAATTTGACTTATTCGCACTAGTGTGTGTGTGTGTGTACACATCCAATTTGGTGCAGCATGGCTCTCACTGGTCTGATTACATTTTAAAAGTTATATTCCGTGTCATCTTTTCCATTTTTTCATTATGTAAATATTAAATTATATTAAATTATATTTCACTTTCAATTTACTATACATAATCTATATATAATATAAGAGGCATATACAATATTAATAATCCACAAGAGGAATATATTTTGTTACAAAATTGACCAACTGTTAATAAACTAGAAACAATATTATATGTATAAACGGTATGTACAGCCAGTCACAAAAGTCTCCATACACCCTTCAAAATTATGTAACTTTTTAAAAAGCGGTCTAAACGTCTTGAGTTTTTTTTTCAAGAACTTCGAACAATTACTAATTTGCGAAAAGTATGTTAAATATTGATTTTTCAATTTTTTCTATCCGAGTCTGTAATGAAAATTTAAAATATACATATAAGACAATTGACACTGAGGATTTCAATAATCAACCAGAATTTGTTTCTCTGTAAACCAAAGTTTTCTGTTATTTATTTATGTACATTTAACTATTATTTACACTATAGACACGCTCACCTGTAAACCAAAGAAACGACAATTAAAGTTAATTAATTTATCCTTTTTCTGTTTGCACTATTAAATTCTTTTCTAACAATTACTCTGCCTCGATTTTTCACGATTTCTCGATTTTGCAGATTCCCTCTTGGTCTACTCTACTGAGACGCGGTACATTCAACTAAAGAAAGTACACTTTCTTTACATACATTTTGTAAATTTACGTTAATTCATATATGTTAAAAACGTTTGAAGATGGTGACAATTGCAGAAAATTGTATGTTTTTTTCGACCTCTAACTATAATTAACCTTAGGATTCTTACATTTTTCGATGCCTGTCGTTCTTTTTTTTCACATCAACCGATTTCGATGAAATTTTCAGAATCTGTATAATTGACACGTAATTTACAAAATGTATTTTTTAAATTTTCATTACAGATTCAGAGATAAGAGAATGTTCTAAAATCATTATCAATAATGCCATACAGTAACGCACTTACGATAATGGAATAAGGTGATATTACTCTGTTCGTTTTATTACGTTTGCATTCTTCAAACTAAAACCGATTTTTTCGACTTCAAAGTCATGGTGCGAGGGTCGTTGAACTCATCTTGGCGCCGTCTACAACGTTGTGTTATAAAAATTTTTTCTTACTTTCAATAATAGCGGAAATATAATTTAGGGTAATATGCATTATATATACATATAAATTAATTGTATTAATTATATTAATTAAAATACTATTACATGTAAAAATAAGTCGGAAAACAGGAATAACATATTGTTGTTTGATTCTTCGTTTTCGAGAACATTGACTTTGAAAATGCAGCGAATACGCGTGCTATTGCATAGGAATCGTCTGACGCGTCTGACCATAACCAACCAATTCTACTTTGTGCAAATACTAATCCACACGAGAGAGAACCTTGGCAGACTTTAAACTCGATTTTCTCGAAAACGAAGCATCAAACGGAAAAATGTTATTCCTTTTTTCGACTTATTTTTACATGTAGTATCACCCCCTGCTCGGTTCCACCGCCCGTCCGGCCACACCCTGTATGTAACTTATATACAGGGAGTCCAAAACCACCCGTCCAGGTGTATTAACTTCTCAGATAAGCATATTCGGTAAAAATGTTTGCAATAAAAGTTGCAGGGATTAATGGAGGACATATGTCCATGACTTTGTATTTGACCTTCGGATCCATTTTCAAGTTTATTTGGAGGTCAGTTCGTATTTTTTATGGACTCGGGCAGTCATTTTAATCTAGGACATAAGTACATATTTGAACGTGAAATTTCGAGCTCTTTCGGAATCCGTAGTCAAAAGTAGGGGTTCCCATTTAAAAAGTACGTCTATATACAGGATACATGTGTACAGGGTGGCAATTCTAAAGCCCATTACAGACGAATATCTCCAAAAATATTAGACGCAAAAATGTTTGAGATGAAAGTTGTTCAGTACCGAGGGGGACATCATGTGGTGGGACTTTTATTTCACCCGGTGGACACTCCAAGGTGAGGTGAAGGTCAACATGTTTAATTAAATGGTTCTGAGAATATGTGTTATTGCAGATTATCTAATACACTAAATCCTATAAATCAACCATTGTACAATATAATTTCTTCTTCTTCTTCAATAAAGATTTTGGTTGTTATTATATCTTATAGTTATACTGGGTGCTTCTTTCTCTTGCACAGTAGTGCATATGTATACATACATATATACAGTTAATGTTAACAAAACTTATTTGTTAAAATGATCTTCAATTTTCTTTCTAACTGTCGAAGACTGTTTTTTCGAAATCTCTCATTTAGTCGTTTGGATAATCGAATGTTCGGATAATCAAGGTTCCACTGTATTTAAAATACTATTTTACCCAGCTCTGCATCGAATACACGCTCCTTAAAGTCCAATATTAGCTTCGAGTCTACTTACACGTGCGATTGTTCTCGTTCGGTCGTGCTCGACGAGATACACTTACAGATTTCGTGCAGAACACGTCCGCAGTGAAAGGAGCCAATGAAAAATGAGACCGAATACGCGGACTCTGTCGAGAACGGGAATAGAATGCTTGTATCTCACGCTGGGACACGTACTATTCGAAATTTAGTGTCCAGGTCCGGCCGCTGAAATACATTTTTCTTCCAGTGATATAATTATTATCTTTCGCGCCTGCCGCGCGGAAACAATGGGGGCTGGTATATCCAGTACAGTTTTCCACGGTTCAATTAGAGAGGGCCGACATTCGAAGTTGCCGATAGCAGTTGCCGGCTCTACACCGATTCAATGGCAGTCGTAACGAGTGCGGCGCAGATGTGGCCAATTTCTGTTCGGATCAGCAAACCGGATCCTCTAGAAAGACGCGAGTCCACGACCGCTCGATACCACCCCACCACTCCGCGCCGCTGTACACGAGTATCGTCGGCATACAGTTTGCGACACATTACCCTTCGTGCGCCTTTAAATGTCAACTAAGTTTGGATTTAGAACGCCGCTGAACCACGTCACTGGTGACATACCTGTACTCTAGTGTGCCTCAAAGTGTGGTATCTGTTACTAGCCGAGGTTCAGGCATCTATGCAGAAACCGAGGGTAGTTTGGATTGAGAGATTTTGGGTCAAGGTAGGAAGGGTACACGTAAGACTAGCCGATGTCTATTTCACCACCGGGTCCCCACTATACGTATAGGTACACGTAGGACTAGTAGTGCCAAGAACAGGCTCGTGGTAGTGAGCCGGAGGATACACTAGGAGGTCTGATGGCTCCGGCGGAGGCAAGGAGCGAAAAGGGTCTGTCAAAAGGCCCTGGGCAGTGGGGTTTTAGTGGGTATGGGTAGGAATTTAAATCCCGTTCCCCCAACTGTCATCTCGGGGGAGCCGAGTTCCACACTACCCTCTCCGACCACCGTCGGAGGAGAGGGTGTGCGTAAGAGCATTTCCCCACCGCCCTTAAACAAAAAAAAAGAAAAGGTGCAGGTAGGACTAGTCGATGTCTATTTCACCACCGGGTCGCCACTATATGCGATAGGGTCGTGATTCCGCTGTCTCGTAACTTATTGAATCGAATAGATACACCTCGAGCGGCAAAGGTGTATCGTCATAGGATACTAGTTACTGGAAAATCGAAAAGGGAATGTAAAAAATGAAAATGAACTCCGAATCAATTAATACAAATAATACACCTGTTCTTGAGTTACAAGTGGTTAATGCTAGTGTTTAGAGTGAGATGTCGCGGTGTCGCGGACTAACGCTGTCAGTTCTAACGCACCGAGAAATGCGGGGGCGATCTACTACACAGTGCTCGACAAGGACTTTGATACCCGATCTTGCTTGAAGTGACTTTCGTCGAGGAACGATACATGCCTTTTGTAAATCTAACGAGGGAACATACCGAACCTAGGCAAATCCAATTTATGTGAGAGGTAGTACTAGCTTTTAATGTATCTTTTTTTTATCAGTAACCGTCCATGTTAAAAGAAAACAGCCCTCAAAGTTCGGACTCAAAAGTAAATACTTTTTCCTGAATATTTCCAGTGGGGGATGTAGAATAATTTTTTTTTTGGAAATTGCGTGGTTTTCAATTACAAAACCAACCATCTAAAAATTGTTCTCTTCTTCATTTGGTTAAAAACTATAATGAAAAATGAATTTTGTTTACAGTCTAATCTAAGAAGTTATAATTCATGCGCTTAAATCACAGTTACTTACAATTTTTGTCATTTTAATCATTTATGGCTTATGGTTCATAGCAACCTTGATCGATTTCGACGAAATTGATTAGACTTTCAAAGTTCATTAGCTTGCTAATTATTCTACACTAAATATAGGAGTTCGCTTTTTGTAACGATATTTGTCAGTGCTGACCGTTTTACTCCGTTCATATCCCCTAGGTATATCCAACGCGCTAAGCATTATTGTATAATGCATTATATGTATTTTGCAGGTTAAGAGGTGTTATAAATACATAAACATCTACAAAGTAATAATTGTGTTTCACGGATGTTGACATTGATTTACGAGAATGTATTTAACTATAACCAGGTTGAAATACGCGTGAACAGCTTGTGCTAAATAAACTTCCGAATATGTATAATCGGGCGCGCGATTTAAACTTAAAAGCTGGTGCTGGATCACATTAACTCGGACAACGAGCAAGAATTAATCGAGCTCGTGAATAACGAAGTGTTAAATTATTGTTACGTCTTTATTACGCGCTGATAGTATCTATAATAATATCAAATAACGTGATATTTATTGGAAAATGTTGTTAATGACCAGATCCAATTGTTCTGATAGTACGACTGTTTGAGTATAATAACTACTTAGGATAAATCACCAACAGTTTTAAGCCGTTTTAATATATTGTGTTTTAATCTATTGCCTATGCACAAAACATAGTTAGCCAATCAACTTCTCGAGATTTATCGTATAATATCCTACAATTTATACAGACAGTGGCGTCCATATACAGTAATCGCTCCTTCGTTGTCGTGAATCGTGGGCACGATCGTTGTCCAGTGCCTACCCACTCCACTGCCTGCCACGGTCGTTGTCCGCCCAAACCCCCAGCCTTTGGACAACGAAGGAGCGTTTACTGTACTTACGTACACTTTATATTTGAACTTTAA
The DNA here is from genome assembly GCA_028455605.1 of Lasioglossum malachurum. Taxonomy (NCBI): domain Eukaryota; kingdom Metazoa; phylum Arthropoda; class Insecta; order Hymenoptera; family Halictidae; genus Lasioglossum; species Lasioglossum malachurum. The sequence goes on along the minus strand of CM052318.1, from coordinate 11,418,024 downwards.
TGCTTCGTGTATTTTTTTTAAACACCTGTAATGACTGTTTTTATATATTATTTTTAAGAAATACGTACCCTGATGTGTATACCAGGATTATGGTTTTTATTTATTCCAAGAAATGCTTTAGTTTATAAATATTTTGTTTCAACCTATGCTTTTTTTGCCGGACATCCACTTACGCATACTGTAACTATTTTCATCAAAGTCGAAATGCTTGCGATATAAACAATATGTTTCAGTATCTGGTAAACTCTGTGAGTAGTTAGACGCCGTACAATATCACAGTAATGAGCAAGGGAAAAATATCACGCCAGAACAACGACAATTAAGTAGTGCAGCATCTTCGCAAGATGCGGTTGCTTCTGAACTTTAGATATCCGTTTTGACTTGCCATCAAGCTATAAGGTATACTAAACAACATGGAAAGAACTGGTTGAAAGATTCATCGTCTATCTGAGGCTTGCCGTTTTAAAACCGCAGTTGACGTACACAAGAAAATATTAGCAAATTCGGAAGTGAACATTAGTGTAAGGACTGTGCAACGAAAATTAAATGAGTTTCACCTGAATAGACGCGTTGCTAGGAAAAAATCTTTCATATCCGAAAAGAATCACCGAGCCGGGATTGCATTCGCGAAAGAACACATTAACTGGATACCACAACAATGGTCAACTCCTCGTTAAAACTCCTCAACAAAGCCGCGGAGAACATTTTCGTAAAAGAAAAAGTTACTTCAATACCCTCGGAAATTACCACTTTCAAGGAAGTACAACACTTTTGGGACACCCTGTATAAATTCGAACAGAAATCTCCGTAACGAGTACAGCTCAACATTACAAGGCAAACGATACGAAATTTTGTTTTTTGTGATCAATTGATCAGTTTTAAATACACCTAAGACAGTCGTTCCTTTATTTTCTGCTGGTACAGCAAAAGGGAATTTCTTCGGTCGTTGGAAGTTCAACGCAACAATATGTCACGCTGTTAATTCGTCTGCCACGGTGTCATAGCGCTCGGCGAGAATCTTGTTTGAATAAACGTCGCACGTTTAAATGCACACGGCATTAATTCTAGACACAAGTCTTGTTTCCCAGGCGACGGAGACCGCGGAGGAAGATTTGTCCGCGGACAATGTCCTTGCTCGTCGTAGAAACTCAAGAGCGATTGCATCTAACTGAAGCAATAATTACGACGTCCAGTTAGACAAGTGAATCCTCAACTACCAATTCTAATCCGTTTGATTGTAATTAAAAACTGCTTCCGTCGCAGAGTGGTGAGTTCGACCTAAATCGTGTTCAAAATAGGAAGGACTACTCCAATTTAGTTCAAAGTTGATACTGTGGGGTTTTTCGGGTCGCTGATTATGAATCTGATGTCAAAAGTACGAAAAACAAAATGGCGGATTCAATATGGCGGATGCGTAACCCAAAACTTTATTGGACTCTCTTGAAAATTTTATATATATTTACTTATATTTATTATATTCACTTATATACAAGTGAACTCATAAATTAAACATAATTTGTTAACGTATTATTACTGGCGGCTATTTCATCGCTTTGAAAGAGCGTCACATTTATTCATTAATACATTAATTAATCACAAAAATGCAATCGAAGCATTTTTATCGGGATTATGCTTTAAAGGAGATTTTCAAATTCTCTTTAAATATGCGCCGGTGTTCATGAAAGTAAACTAACAAGAAAAAGTCATGTCTTCTTTCTTCAAGATATTCAGATTTTTGCGTCTGATTCGATAACAGAAGAATTTACTATGATAATATATAATGTACAACTTTTTCACTTTACTACATAATTACGGTAAAATTGTTCGATGTATAATAAGTAATAATAATAGTAATAAGCAAACTGCGGATTTTATGTCTTTATAACAAACATGAGTAGGTGATTCATAAAACACACAGAAGAATTTAAAGAATTTAAGAACGTCGAAATATTATTTTTATCCCATTAGAATTGTTAAAGCAAAAAAGAAACTTGCATGTGGATCTTATTTCTTACGATTGACGCAGAAAATTTTTATTTTGCATACAGATCCGCAGTCTAATAATAATTAAATAGATCAATTCGTTTGGAATTTTGACTTCGACGATTTTTATAATCATCGGTCTCGGCTGTCATTTCAGTAGACTTGTGGAAAGTAATTTGTTAATGTAAATGCACCGAAAACGAGTGAACTATTACCATAAAATCTTTGATGCATCCATTTGGAAGGAGCGTAGATTGGTGCACAAAGCATCCGGGCATGAGAGCCAGCGTAATTTTCCAATATTACATCAACATGCAACATTAATTTCTTATCTTTCTATTAATAATCGAGCGGCGACGTTGATAGAACCTCGGTGGAAGCCTCGAAAACGCACGAACACGATACTCGCCCATGCAAATTCCCCCGTTTCAGTGTCCGCTTGGTCGGCCATTTTTGCCGCGGTACTTCCCGCGCGGACGGTGTAATTAATCATCGATATTATATCATCCGCAGCAGTGGCACTCCAGCTGGGCATTATCCGTGGCTGCGCACGTGCAGCTTCCAGCGAAAACGGCGACGTCAGCCTGCTGGTTACAAATAATATTCGGCAGCCGATACACCTCTGTAGTATTTGCCCAAGGTCGTGCGAATTAGAGCCGCTCGGAGAGAAACGCGTTTCCATCGCCTATGCAAACGACGCGCAAGACATTCGTTACGCGCCTCACAGCGTGTACGTGAGCTGCCAGCGAGTTGGAAACTGATGTTTTTCGGCTGAACCCTCTGCCACCGCAGAATCCTCTTCAACGCGATGTACTAGAATTGAGGAGAACCGGAAGATCGTTCTTCATTTTATCGTGTCTTCCATATCCTCTAATTAGATTCGCTTTGAACCAGTCATTTGTAATTCAAGAGGCTATTCCTATTAAAAACTGTCGATCTTAGACGATTCGTGAGATTTTGAAGGGTTCTTTATTCTATACAGGGTGTCTCACTTAAGGGGAACTTGGTTTAAGACGTTCAAATTTCAGTGTTTTTTAAGAATTAGATTCGCTTTAAACTAGTTTAATTGCAGTTTATTACCAATAAATATTTACCTTATTTTAAAACTTCTTTTACGCTCAATTCAATTATGCTTTTGATATTTAATTTTATTCAAATTTTTATTAAATCATATTTTATTTCAGGATGTGTGTGTGTGTCAAAACATGATTTTCGTATTATTTTTTTCTGTGAGTTTAAACTATTACCTTAGCCCCATACTTCGTTGATATTTCGAACCGCTTGAACGGCATTTCGGCCTAGTTTGAACTCATAGAAAAAAGTAATGCGAAAATCGCGTTTTGACATGCTGAAATAAAAGCCAAATACAATAATTTAATAAAGATTTGAATAATATATTAAATATAAAAAACATAATTGACATATAACTCATTAAATTAAGGTATATATTTATTAGTATAAAATTGCAATTAAAACAAAGCAACAAAAATCCTGCATTTCTTTCATTACAACCTAATAACTTAAAATACAGTAGACGTTAAAAAAAAAAATTAATGTCTTCAGAAAAGATTCCTAAAAATAACGTCTTTTTCAGATTGTTAAGTAAAACTATTTCGTCATATTCCAAAGCGACCTTGTTGTTTGTTTCTGACCTTCCATTGCTTCGCAACCGATGCGCCTTTCGATCGTGCAGGATTTCCAGCTGCATTGTTATCACAGGAAGGAGGTGCTCGGCAATTATTCAAGGAGCGCACGCAAATAGTCGGCGCGGTTGATGCGCGGTGCGTTTGCTCGGTGAAACATTGAACAGGTTTCGTTTCGCCTAATGCCAAACACGCATAGCTCGGTGCATTATTTATAACATAATCATCGGATCGTTAGTGCCTCCCGTGTACACCAATGCGAGAAAACTGCCTCTCAATATTCGATCCATCGGTGATCAATGAACCGTCCCTGTAATGAATTTCCCGTGTAATATATGCTCCCGACGAGAGGCGAATAATGTTCGTGCCGTGTATTCGGCGTGAATGAACGCTTGTAATCGTGAAATGGCGCGGAAGGATCAATGTACTGATGGCGAAAATCTACGAAAAAACGCACATGAAACGCTTGGAAAAACAGTAAACCTATATTGCATTAGTCAATTTTTATGTTGCTGTAAATTTGCCAGGGTAAATCGCTCGGGGAACATTGCATCCTACTGCGAGCGGGATTCAACAACATTTCAAAATGCTTTCCTGAACATTTCGGCAAACTCGTACAAATACAGTCATTCGAGAAAGTCTTCGCAAAACCCATGAAACAGAATAATTCTTTTCGAATGGGTAAATTCGATTTGAGATTTTTTTACATGTTAGAAAGATTGACATAGGTTTTTGAAAAATCACAAGTCACGCACATACGGATGGTCCATTTTTAAAAATGTATATTTAACTTTATTTAAAATGATTTATAGATGTTTCCTGGGCTGTCTGTATATTCCAAAATGATGAGAAACATTTTTGCATGACGGATACACGGAATTCTGATTTTTTAACAAATATGAGCAGTATCTGCTGCAATAGCCATATGACTAGCATTTTTAATATATTTTTTGATACCAATGAAAGTACGTCGATTTATTTAGAAAACCGTCAATGACCTTGAAATTTCGGAAAAGTTAAAATTAAAATATGTTTTTAAGTTCTGCACTGTGTGTGTGATGATTTCAAATGATTTGAAATAAATAGTTATCTTTCGTTTTTAACGTGATTAAATACAAAATTCCAAGGTATTCGTCTACTGATTTCTGTATTCAATACAAGTATTATGTAATGGAATAACAATCGAATACAATATCTAAATATACATTTGGACCGTTTATTTTGAAAGTGGTGCAAGTCCAGTTTTTGTTAAAAAATATGAATTAATTATGTCAAGTCTGGCGATGTTTCTACTAATTTATCAATATGTAATTTGATTATATAAATTTCTTTCAGGATAATTTAACTAAAATAGTTAGACTTACACCACTTTCGGAATAAACGGTCCATTTCGTACTCGAAAAGAAAAATAAATTGCAAGTTGACTATGTATTTGTCATTTGAATATTTTCTGAAATGCTTTTTGCATATAACTGGTTGTAATAACATACAATGAATAGTATTCAGTATTTGTGACAATGACCGAGGACTTTGTTAGTACTGATGAGCAAATTAGATGTTCCTCTGTTACAGGAAAATTTCAATTTTCATATTCCAAAAGTTCTATTCAAACTGAAACGTTTACTTTCAAGAACTTTTCTTTATCCGTCCTCATTGAAACTTATACTATGAAACCGTTTTCTAAAAAAAGTTCTATGTATAGTCCACGTTTTGAATAGAAACTATTAAAAAGTTCCATAACTTTTCCAATCTCTGGAAAATATTGTTCTAATGTCATCGAATGCAAATGTTAAATTGACGAGTAGAAGCTTTCCAAAAAACACAGGAAATAAGAATGTCGCTGAAACAAAATGTGGAAGTTCATACAGAGTCATCTAAAAATTAGTACCTATGATTTTTTAGCGAAATTATCAAAACCCGAAACATTAAAAATATTTATAAAATTTATATAAAATATATAAAAATCTTTTCAAAAATTGTGTTCGTAAGTTTCTGTCTTTGGAAGTTAGAACGAGGGATATTTAATATCATTTTTTGATATTATATTTTCCATCAATATTTGTAAATGGAAGTGGAAACTTTTCCAGTACCGGATACATAGAGAGAGAGAGAGAGAGAGAGAGAGAGAGAGAGAGAGAGAGAGAGAGAAGAGATATACGGTACTTTTAAAATATATAAAATTATACATATATTTTCTCTTTTCATTATAAATTGCATTCAGAATTTGAAGCATGCGATTATACAGAGTGTCCCAAAATGTTGTATTTCAATGAAAATTATGATTCTTGAGGTCATCTGAAATGACTTTTTCGTTTAAGAAAATATTCTCCACGGCTTTGTTAACGAGGTATTAACAAAAAAGGCGAACCAATCAGATTTCGGCACAGCGAAAGGTCCCGCTGAGCGTAGTGTTGGCATTGGCTGACTCGGAATTCTGCCGCTGTTGCCGCGCCCTTATTGGTCCCCGTTTGTCGTTAATAACTCCACGGAGAAGAAAGTCACGGAGAACATTTATGCAAAGGAAAATGTTACTTCAATGTTACTCAGTCCTTTCGAGGAGGTACAACATTTTTAGGACACCCTATATAAAAAATGATACATGTCGTTTGTATTTTCTCTTTGCAATAAATTGCATTCAGAATTTGAAGTATGCGATTAAATAAACGAAATAATCCGAAGATACTTATTTGTTTAACATAAATCTTCCTCAGACGTTGAGGAACGATTTTGAGGAAACAAATATTGGCAAACTCTGTCGATATCTCATTAAGTTTTTCGTTTCGATTTGATCGTTTCCTGTCCATTTCCCTCAAAAAAATCTGTGCGCCTTTCCTCTCATTATCTGCTATTGAATATCTCTTCTCATGTTTATTCAAACGAGGAGAAATCAATTTGTATTGAGGAGAACGGTCTGCGGAGTCCACAAGCTCACCATTCCCCAAGAGACGTCTTCGTATACCACTGAAATGAGCTCCGCGATTATGAAACGCTGCATACTATATTTCACTGTTATAATAGAAGATTAATCAGCTTTGGCGTTTAATAACACAGCAGTCAAGTGGCCCGCGAAATGAAAGAGTCCGAGAACTTCGAAGTTAATAAGCCTGTCTCCTTCGCATCGATTGACCGTTTGATCGTGGAATATTATTATTAATTACTGCACTGTACTGCATACAAATGTTCTGCAGTATCATTTCTTTTGCGCAATTCAATACTGCTTCGTCAACAAGGAGTTTCAATAACGCCTCTTTAATTAAAATGCCTGGAATGAAGTTCTCGTGTTCCCATTCATTTGCGAGCATAGTAACTCACGCGATCGGCTCTTCAAAATATTCTGTTGGAGTGGTTCAAGAAGAAACTAGGTTATTCTGATTTTATCAGTAGCATGTATAATTTGAAAAGCCTGTGGAAAGTATCTCTTCGATATTAAAAGCCAAGAACAGGAGTGGTTAACTCCGTGGAAGGGGGGGGGGTTGTAATGCGAAGAGCTGGTCGCGCACCCTCCGTTAACCACGGACGATTTTGAGGCGACGCGACGGGCCCAAGCGCCCTTGGGCGGTGGGGGTTTAGTGGGTATGGGTAGGGATCAGAGTTGCCATCTGCGAGTCCCGCCAGGCCCCTTACCCTTTCGCCCCTCGCCCAACTGTGCTGTGGAGCCCGCCTCTGCTTCCCCCACACTTCCCACTAACGCGTACCGTACGTATAAATTATTTACATAATCCACAATATTCTGTTCAATATATTCTATTAAAGTGATACAAGAAAAAACTAGGTTAATGTGTCCTATTAATCATATCCGCAATTTAAAATGTTATTATTATAGAGTAACTCTGCAGATTTGGTATTATTAAATAAAATTATACAACTAATTAATAAATGTACCCAAACCAATTATATATTTATCTTCGGAGTACCATTTTTATGAGGATGATTAAATTATTACATTTAATATGATTAAAATTCTATAAATTTTAAATGAATTGAATTTAATCACTGTATCGATTTGCTCTAATAAAAATATACATTCCCGGTATTACTTTAACCAGGGCACAAATTGAAAAATTGTACAGTAGTTTTTAGAATGGAACTTGAAATTTCACAAATCAATGTGAGCTTTGTGAACTTATAATACTATATATGTATAGTAAAAATATGATCCCAAATTAATTTCGATCAACTGCTTATTACTAGACTGCGGATATAAATGCAATATAAAAATTGTCTATATTAATTACAAGCTGCACACACATTTAATTCCACCCTTGTATATATGAATTTGAACAAATTGAAAATGATATTGTACATCAGTGTATTTTTGAATCCTTTAAAGTGTTGGTAAATATCTACAAGAGGGGGTTCCTCGCAGATTTCAATGACCTTGAAACACGTTGCCAAGGGAATAATTCGTGCAAATAAAGTAAACATTATATATATACATGTATACAGATTACACACACATTCCATATTGCTAGCAAAAAACAGTATAACTTTTTCCTCTCATATTTTTTTCTAATGTTTACTCTATTTATATATACAGGGTGTCCCAAAATTCCTGCACATCCCGGAAGTGGGAGGTTCCTGAGACCATTTGAAGCAACATTTTCCTTTGCAAAAATGTTATCCGCGGCTTTGTTTAGGAGTTATTAACGAAAAACACGGACCAATCAGAGCGCGACCTAGACGCGAGTTG
>CM052318.1:11371368-11409608 GCA_028455605.1 Lasioglossum malachurum | reverse complement strand
CATTCAATATTTGCCTATAATATTGTAATAAAGCGTTTATAAACAAACTTCATATGACATTTTTTCCGTATTTTCACTTGTAGATCATGCTCCTATACAATCTTGCCGGAAAAGTAGGACCCTGTATATTAGGAGGTGCAGATTAAAGTCGTATAACATCACCGACACAACTCGTCAGTCATTTGTATTTGACCAGATGTGATCGTTTTCGTAGATCTGGTTCCAACTAGTGTACTGAAATACACGTGTTCACGTGTATCAAAATATACGGATATCGTACACGTATAACTGTGAACTTGAATGTACGGGTACACGTGTATTGTCCGTGTATTTTGATACACGTGTGCCTGTGTATTCAAGTGAACGGATACACGGATAGTACATTGAAATATACAAGAGTTAACATGATAGGTTTCGAAAATTGACAAACAGGATAATTTCTGTAAATAAAAAAACCTTAATCAATTAACTGTTTATTTTGATGAGGAGAAACCAAAGTGTTTACATTTTCCGGCAAAAGACGGTTTCGTTTTGCTGTAACAATATTTCCAGCAGACGAGAAGCACCGTTCAGACACGGCAGACGTTGCTGGTATAGTTAAATATTTTTTAGCGATTTCGGATATTCTTGTACACTTGTGTGTCCTTGCCTTCCACCATTCACATGGATGCAAATCAGACCGTAGTTAACATCACTTATTTCATCGTGAAGAAATTGAAAGGCACTTTTATTTTTTGAGTTTTCTGTCTTCGCTTCTCGAACAGGAGAGTCTTCGAGCAAACATTTCACTTTTTCACGAATCACATGTCTAATATTAAAAGTTTCATGTCCAAGATTTTTATTATTCCATTTTATTCCATTCGAATTTGAAACGTTTTGTAATTTCGGAAATTAATGTTTCCTTTATTGCAGCCAAAATATCATTACCTTCCAAACCTTACCTACCAAAATATCATCAAACCTTATATTGACACACGTGCTCCCTTGAACTTCAATACACAGATAATACACGTGTATTAATAATAATGATACCCGTGTATTATCCGTGTACATCGATACACGTGTACCCGTGTATTATCTGTGTATTTCGATACACGTGTATTTACACGTTTACTTCAGTACCCGTGTATCCGTGTATAAAGAAGTACACGGATTAAAATACGGATATATATTAGTACACGTGAACACACACGTGAATATACGTGTATCCTCAATGCACGTCCAAAACCGTGATCTCTAGTTGCAACATTTGTCGTTTGTCAGTGTAAAGAGCGTAAGGAATCGTGTTGTTTTTATTGATATCAGCATTTCAGGACACGAAACCTCATATAGCGATTGGTATACCCCTATAAATACCTCTACTGTGTCATTACTTCGCCTCAGGAAGTTGCGCTATTAATACGGGGGATTCTGAGCAATTAGCCAATTAATACCTGCATCCCGTTGAGCTGTGTATAACCGACAGCTATAATGTAATATTAATGGTCCGTGAATCACCATTTATAACGATACGATGTAACGGTGATCCCTCATCCCTCAAGCCTAGAGCCGGTTCAATCTTCAATGGGTGCGTGAATTCGCCGAATCGCCCCGCGCGCTGTGCCGGCTGAGCAATATATTCCGCACGTGAGTCGAATCAAGGGGAATTTCGGGAATGCAAATTCGATTTCGTATTTCAAGGGTGTAGATCAATGGCTGACCCACATTCGCCGAATGTGCCATCGTTATTGTCTTCCAGTGAACGGAACCCCCCCCAGCGAAGGAGCTGGTTTCGGGAATTCTCGCATCGCCAATCGTAACCCTCTGCCATTCCCCATTCACCCACCGTCACCACCATTACCTTCAACGATTTATATCGATCCATGTTCCGCCGTTGTCAGCATTACTTCAACCGCAGAACAGTTTCAATTCGAATTTACGTATAATACAGGGTACGTTTACAACCACACTTTTCCGACTGTAGGACCGGCGAGATTATTGTAACCGCACTCGCCACACGTTGACGCGTTCGCTGCCATCATTTATCTGGACAACACAGCTTCAATAGCTGTAATATTTCCTTAAGGGAGTAGACTCGTTTCTCCAGGATTGCAAGAGTGCGGGATGCGCGTTCACATTTCTCTCAGTAATACAAAAATGGGATTTTTCTGTAGTCGAAAACGCTAGATAAAAGATCGATCTAGGCCGCTTTTGCCCTCAAAAGTCCTATTTTATTACGTTTTTATTAACTTGCTCTCTTGTCTGTCTGTCTGTCTGTCTGTTCGGTACAAATTTTGCGATTGATTTTAAACTAACTGCCCGATTTTCGTATTTCATGTACTAAAACTTGTCTAACTGCAAACTTCTCGTCAACATTTTTCGTTGATAAGCCAGACTTTAATTGAGAAATAATACTGTCTTTCACAGTTTTAGATAATGGCTTCATGAGACGGTATGTTAATGCGTGTTACTGCACGAACAATAACAGTACAGCTACTAGAGTACTTCCGTTCTCGATTGACACCGGTCACAGTTTACAAAAAATATCTTTACGTTTCTCAAAACAATAATAATACCATGATCAGTAAAATTTTCTTGGAGATCTAAAACTTTGTACTTAATGCTATGCATTTTATTATTTCTCTATTCTATATGCAAACATTGTATGTGTGTTCACTTTTGATGAATAGATAAAATTTTCTTCGAAAAATGAAAATTCCCGTTATTTTTTCAATACACCTCGTATGTCCGCTGCACTAATTTGTAAATTTTTTGAACGACGCACTGTTGCTACCAAAGGTATCGATTTTAACAATATATCAGACCATTCAAAGTTTAGCCTTAGATAGGAAAGAGTTGCCTAAATGAACATTTCCGAAGAAGAAGAAATTATTTCGACAAAATCATCCCTACAGATAATAACTGAAAAAATGAAATTCGAGTTGAATAGCGTTGTCTAAACGTATCAGCGCGACTTGTCCGAGCACATGACCTGGTTCGTAAAAGAGAAAAAAACATTTAATCCTGTTGAAAAGGGTTGTCCGATTGGAATCGTGAGCGAACGGACCATACATCACGGTTTCGATTTCCAAAAAAATAAAAAACTACGAAGTCACACGGAAAAAAAAAGGATTCCGAGTGAGCAGCGTGTGTCTCCTATTATATTCGATGAAAGGCAGGGGACGAACGTGACGAAAAAATGTCGCGGACCCTGCTCTTCCCCATAGCCTCCATCGTTTCTGTGTTTCTTCGTCACGGCCTTTTGTCAGACGGTGTGCCGGTGATTGGTTGAACATACCGAAAGCATATACGAGAGATTAAAACGCAGCGGGGTCAAACCGCGACAATGCAGTCGTTAAATAAACTGCTGCATCCCCAAACAATTTTTTACGGGACAACAACGACTGGCTATCTTTTGAATGGCGGTTATAGAGAGGCTTTAGGGCGACGTGTAAAAAATGCACCAACCGACCCGGATCGCCATTTGCTTGTCAATGGCTCGTGGTACACCAAATTTACTAGTTGGTACGTGTTTGTTCAAACGATCGCTGTAGCTGCGGCGGAGTGGCGCCCATTCGCCGTTGCAGTCGCCTTTAATCACGGGCATTGTTGGAGCAACAACATTCACCGGCAAACATAAAAAAAATTCAGTTTCGACGAGCGAAAATGTAACTTGAACTTTATTCAAATTATTTCAAATAACTGTTATTGAAGGATATGTTACACTATCTGCTACTTAAATCGCGACAACTGACCGGAAGTGCAAAATGCATGAAAAAATAAGGCGAAAAAAATTTTCGAACTCGTGTAATCATGACTGACTACGTCATTTGTACAGGGTGCGTCTCGTAACGTGACGATCTCGAATAACTCGTAAGTTATTCGTTGTACGAAAAAATGTTTCGAACAAATGTTGCATGGTTTCTTGGGGGACATACCTCACTTTCACAAGAATATCCCCCCCCCCCACATCTAACCCAGAGAGAGGCCTAACCAAAATTCGTTTTAAATGGCGGTGTTAACTGTAGTGGTCCTAACAGTTTTTCACAAATATCTCGGACGCTAAAGTCGAGAGGCGGTAACTGTGTGAATAATTTGGTTGTGTGACATAAAGAATTGAGTGTGCATGAAGGAGCGTTTGTTCGAACATTTGTCAGTCGTTGATTGCGTTGCATGCAATATGTTGTGTTAAATATACATGGTTCGTTTGTCAACATTTATAATTAAATCCACTGCTTGAACAGTAACATGAGGAAGAACTTTTTAGAATGATGACCTTGACAACATACACCAAGGTCATTGAAATCGGTGTGCAATCGCTTAAATAATTAATTACCACGATATCTTGTATCAATATAATTCCCCTGTGAGTCAAATATTTTTTGGTAGCACTGAAAACAATGGAGTCATTACGATTAAGTATAAATTAATCAACAAGAATGAATTATTCACGACGTTTCGTTTCAGTAAGCAATTATCTTTTGAAATATTGGAATTATTCAGTGTAATAATTAAATTATATTCAGAGTAATAAGCAGATCAATGATATATGACCAAACAGCCACAGTAAAGAGCGACCTGTAATCAGACAAGTAGAATACTGACATCCTACAGTCGTCCAATAGAATTAGCAAGATCTAGGCACGGTTGGTGGTTTGAGCTAAACAATGGTGATGTTGCTTGAAGCAGTTTAAAAGACTACTTTGTAGTACGATTTGCTTCACACGTTAAATTAATGACGAATGGGTATTTAGATTGCACTTAGAATAAGCGCTAAGTCATTTTGTGTAATATTAAATAACTCTAATATAAGTGGTATTTGACTAGAGAGACTGTGATTGTACAAAAGACTGTAAAATGATTGCCCGACAGAGTGACAGAGTGACAGCGTTCCGTTTTGTGTTCACGAGCAGCCAGATCTACAAAAAGTATTCTTTACATTTTCAATATAGACCCACATAAAAAGTTAAAAATTCAACTTTCATCATTTTTTCAACAATTCCGTTCAATTGCAATTTTCGAAAACATTTCATTTCACATCCTGTAGTAAACTGATTGCTATAGCTTCTCAAAAAAGTTCAAATCTTATAGTACAATATTAAAATATTTATCGTCTTTTTTAGAGTTTCTTAAACTTTTGTCCGCTGCTGTATATGGTCTAAGGTCGTGCATGCGTCAGAATGTCGTGTGACTTAACCGTGTACTGGCAGAGAGAGGATAACTTTCTCCCCCGATCTGGCGACTCTATGGAAAATAGTCGAGTAGTGCAAGCGTGCATAGAGATGTATCGGTGAAGCACGTCGGGCAACCTGGTTGCTTCAGTTTCAGTTCAATTGCAATGGTAGCCTCTTCCAATTAATTTTTATCCGTTGGATCTGCGGGGACATTTTATGGCGCGCGGCCGCTAATCGCGTAAAAAAAGAACGCGACGCGCGTGATAAGACAATGAAATCGTTGCCTGACCCGTCAGACGGGGTTAGGCGGAAGTCCGATTTGAAATCGGAACGATCACGGAACGTGTCAGTTTTTTGCCCACTCTATTTTCTGGAAACCGTATCTAACGATGGACCTTATCAGATGCTTGACGTTTCATTACACGGCCCGGAATTCCGCGAACCTGACGATCTAGATTTACACGTTTCCACGTGCGAATTATTCAGCAAGTTGTCGTGTTTCCAGCGAGACACATTCCCCGTGGAACTTGTTTTTCTAATCGGCCCCTGTTCCCGTAGTAAATTGTTAGCATTCGGTTCGCGACAGTTCGCGCGCTGTCATCGTCCGCTAATATGCGAGTATATAGTGATCGACGGGGCTGATTCAGTCGTCGCCCACAGATTCCGCGCAATCGTTATTTACTTTTCCTCATTTCCACTGGTTTTTCCGTTTCGCTTTGTTCTCGACTTGACCTCCGCTTACGACGGTGTCGTCAAGTATGAGGTTTTATTGCCGCGAAATATCCGACTCACGTAACGATTTAGCATGCACTGAAACGTGGTCTGACTCTGGAACGAGCCAGACCTCTTAGGCGAACGGCATCGTACACGGTTAGCCCTTCTATCCGCCATTTTGGGAAATATCCGAGTGAAAAGTCGAGAGTGAATTCTTGGAAAACAGAATTCGGTAGAAGTAAACTTTTCTCATTTGACTTCAGTCGCATCGATAGACTTTCAAAATTTTCTTTCATTCACAAGAGAAAGTTGCGTGAAGCAAAATATTCTGCAAATTTTAGGTAGTAACGAAATATTGAAAATTGGTTGCTTCGCTCACTTGCGCTGTTTCAAAACGTTTTCTTATTATTATACAGGGTGGTCCGTTTAAATGAGGCCACCTAAATATCTCTTCAGGTTATTGTGATGCAAAAAATATTTGTTACGTAATGTGCATAGTGTCAATGGACCAAATATCTGGCACGAATATTTTTTTTCGAAGTTATCAAGATCATCGATGTTTTTTGATACATAACTACATTTTTTTTATTGCATCCGGTAACTGATCGAAAAATACACTCAGATATGTATAATAACATGAGATTGACCTTGATCTGAAGGTATAACTTTAATTTTCGAAGATCAAGGTCATTTCAAGGTCATAGTATAATACACTGTTGAATTCGTCTCCACGTCAGCAACAATCGTATGATGTCCAAAACGTGTAGGGCCATTTAAAGAACTCAAGGTGACCTTTACTCTTTTACGTAAAAAGCATTTTTTTACGTACTGACAAACTTCTGTCTAAAACATTTTTTAATTGCACTATCGGAAATGTCTAGACAATGGTGACATAACTTAACGGCGGACCCTGTACAGTTATAAGTTAGGTTAGGTTAAGAATAAGGTTAGATTAAGAGCTACGTGAGGGGGAAATGTGGAGAAAGGAGGAAGGGGAGGGGAATAACAAAGATTGTAACCCCGAGGAGATTAATATAGTGATACATGTGTTTTATTCCATCTGTTTACAGGGTGTCCTAATATGGTATAATCGTAGAGGGGATAATTCTACTATTTAAGGTCAATGTTGCTGTCTATTTTGTTTTTACAGATTTCTACCTCTAGTGGTGCAGAATCACGCTGGCAGTCACGACATATAATTTTGAAACACGTATAATTTAGAAAACTGCTTATTCTGTTGTATTTGAAACCGTTATCGATTGCAAATGTTGAATTCGACGCTGTACATTTCTGACTTATTACTGTACGTGTGAAAACGATTAGCAATGTCGTTCAAAAATTGTTCGAACCTCAATACGTGCTATTTCCTGTTCATGTAAACTCCGGGAGAATCTCTTCACGTCTCGATCCATCATGATCGGTCTTATGTGCTGCCATGCACGCGCTAAACCACGGACCATGGACGGTTCTGTTTCCAGATTTCTCTATTCATCACAGCGTAGATTGATCACGATGCACCTTGTGGCGACGGACCGCAAAAATCTTTCCTTGCTTTCCGTCTAATCGAAAACACTTTCGTATGTCTTCGAGAAGAACGGGACAAAATAGGATTTCCGAGCAAAAATTACTTCAGCACATTATACCTACTAACAATATGTTTATACAGGGTGATCGTCATTAATCTTTACATAAAAATGACTGGAATACTGTATGTTGTATAAAAAGATAGTTTACTTAAGCAGCGAATGATTTCGAGGGTGCCGCAATCTGATGTAAATGGTTTTTTTCACAGAAGGACGCATAGAAGTCATATCTTAAGGAACACTCCAATGCATCACTTGCAGTCATCGATCGATTACGCAAATGTTTCAATTGTAATTTTGAGCGTTAATTTCATTATCAGTCATTTATAGAAAATATCTCAGTAACCAAGTGTCTTTCTGAGAAAACTTTTTCAGCCCACACACACATACCTCATAATTTTTATTCAGAGTCTAATTTTCTGTTCAACCACAAGGTTAAAATTTACTGTTTAGGATAAAGAAGCTCAAGGCGACTTTCATATTTTGATAAAAATAAGTATTATATTGGTGTACTTTTAATATCAAATCAATATAATAACTCAAACAATATCTTTAGTATGAAATTACTTTGCCATATATTGCATTCAATTCTTTAGCCACAAAGAAGGCCACATTCGAACACTAATTTTCTGGCTTCTTGTGGAAAAAGACCAAAAAGAAAAATTTTTTTAAATGCCACCTTTTTAAAACGCGGACTAAAAAAAGTATAAAAAATAAATTTTTTAAAAAATATGTTTAAAAAACGGACTAAAAAGTATAAAATAATTTTTCCTAGCCACATACAGATAGTTCTGAAAATTTGTGACTGTGAATTTTGAATAGCTATGAAAATACTTGTCAGATTTAAAACGAAAAACGTGGGGCGCAAGATAATTTTAGTAAGGAGTGTAGAGAGTAGCTGCCGTTGAGAAAACTCACACAACAGTTCATATCGTTTGCAGTGCAATAAAATTGTTAGTGACTTAGAACTTAGATGAACTATTCATGCATCAATTATCTATTGCATGCGCCCCACGTATCTCGTTTTAAATCAAGTATTTTCATAGCTATTAAAAATTCACAATCATAAATTTTCAGGACTATCTGTATAGGGTTAGGAACCTGTATGGGGCTAGGAAAAATTAGTTTATACTTTTTAGTCCGTTTTATAACGATATTTTTTTTTAATTTATTTTATACTTTTTAGTCCGTTTTTTAAAAACATGGTAGTTTTAAACAATTTATTTTTATTTATTTTGTGTGTGTGCATGAAGATCCGCAGCCTAATGATAAGTGATTAATTTCGTAGTGTCCTCTATACATAAATAAACGCTCACTATCTTAAATATATGTACTCCCTGTCGTTTTTGCTGCAACGTCGAAGAATCGAAGACAAAAGTCGCCACCTTAAAGTAGGAAATAGAAGATTTTCAATTCGATTTACCGTCCCAATACTGGCTCGATCCAATAAGAAACTCGATAAGACGGTCGGTCAAGGGAATAGAAGTAAACCCTTGTATATTTCAACATGGATATAGTGAGCGGCTTATCAGAAGCATGGAGATACTGCAGCTTACCGTGAACCATATACGCATTGTGAGTATACAGGTTGTTCTGAAAATGTTGTACTTGAAAAGGGAGATTCCCGGGATCATTTGAATTAACTTTTTCAGTTAGGAAAACGTTCTCTGCGGCTTTGTTAAAAAGTTATTAACGAAAAAATACAGACCAATCAGAGCGCGGCTACAACGGCTCGCGTTGAGTCTGGCATTGGTCGAGTCGGACTCCATCCGCAGTAACTGCGCTCTGATTGGTTCGCGTTTTCGTTGATAACTCTTTAACAAAGCCGCAGAGAATTTTTTCGAAAAGGAAAAAGTCACTTCACATGGCTTCACCTTTTTCAAGGAAGTAGAATATTTTTGTAACACCTTGTAGACTCGCACAGTTATTCCAGATATCGCACTCGAACACGTATACTTGTTCGTATAATCGTGTCACACGCTCGCGTTAATCTTTGTAAACTTATACCCACCTCCGTCGCTGGATTCAATAATTACTTCGCGATAATTCAATTTTCTGTCTGCCGGCGGGAGAAACCTGTCGTCACACTTTCATTTATCTTTGTATTTCCGTCAGCTCGCTGCTCGTGGCAGATTTATCGAACGAAAGAACAGATGAAATGGTTTCACATGAACAGCGCAGTGGTGGAATCGCAGGATGATCGGAATAATCATTATACTCGCTCCTGGAGAGTGCGTTATAGGTGGAACACAATTTACTTTTAAAACTCGAAATACACGATTCTGTTACGGCTTTTAATATTGGAAAGAGATATGCTTTTACATCGAAGTTGGATTCTACATATAATATATGCGCTTGTAACGTGTGCAGATTTTCAAAATAAAAGGAGACGTATACATTAGGCTGGCCCTTAGTTATACTTGGTGAAAACTTTTTTGCGGGATTTTTTTTCACGACTCCCTTTAAAATTTTTCCATTTGGTAAGACAATTATTTCTGCAAAAGATGAAGTGGATCGGATTAGGGGAAGACGTGACACACATTCGGGTGGACCTCAGGAATACCAGGTGAAATTTTCTTGCGAGATTTTTTTACACGTCGCCCCCTAGAATTGTGCCATTGGGTAAGAAAATAATTCCTGCAAAAGATGAACTTGATCGGATAAGGGAAAAACGTGCCACATTGATGATGAAGTTGAACAAGAACGTTTAGTCATAATCAAAAGTCTTGCCTTCAAATATTCCCATTCTTATAAAATTTTATGTTTTCGCAACTTCAACGTCAATGTGGCACGTCTTCCCCTTATCCGATCAAGTTCATCTTCTGCAGGAATTATTTTTTTACCCAATGGTACAATTCAAGGGGAGGACGAAGAAAAAAAACGTGTTGCCAAATATCCTGTGGGTCCTCATAAACACTGCAGATTGCTCAACTTTAAGCAAGCATAACTGCTGAACTATTGATCCTACAGGATCGAAACTTCGATCTGCAGCCGCCCCGGGTACAAATCTACTGGATTACATACCAAATACATCATAATTTATAGGAGAAAGGCACAAATTTTGAGTACGGTAAAGTAAAGAGCAGCCTAAAAATATACTGATCTTCATATTACGCAGTATATATTATTTTTTCATATTATTACAAATAACAGAAATATTCACGGTGGTCAAAGATATTGGTCCACCCTGTATATCAACAGCCAATACTACCTTTTATCCATAGAATGTTTTTTTAATTTTTTATGGCAATTTTTTAGCCATAGAATGAAATCTTTCCCTGATTTCGGTTGTTTTTTTAAATAAACAATGGAAACAAAAGTTTGCATTTTTATGCAACGACTTTTGTCCACAGTTCGGTCATTGGCAAGGCTGTCTATATCCTACCTTAGACGTGGGAATAACCAACCTTTTTTATTGATGGTTGATGGGCGTCGCGTCGAAGGGTCACTGAAGGGAATGACTATCTCTTCATAACCCTTTTACTTTTTCTTTTTAAGTGGTCGTCTTGAATATAGATTATCTTGGTTCTCAAAGGATAAAATCTCTTAAAAAGCTCCGCACGTCTTTGGAAAGAAGATTTTGCTTGAATTAGGATGGGATTCGAAATTTTTATAGGATTCGAAAGACTGTTTTAATACATAATATTCTTTGTGACTATTCATTGGACTATTTAATAATTAATTCTATGGAACGCAGAATATAGAAGTCAAAACGCTTCTGACAAGTGGACAATGTATTCCAAATTACTCAACTGTACTAATATATGTACAGAGCGAGTCGCCTAACGTTATTACCTCAAATATCTTTGTTGTTTTCAAAGATACAAAGTACAACAAGTAATCTGCTTTCATATTATAAATCTTATACGTTTTCTTTGTCCATGACCTTGAATGACCTTGAATAATTATAGTCAATGAAAATTTGTAATGAAATAGACTATAATTGTAGGTGTTTAAGATAGGGCGACGCCATTTTAAAAAATGAAGTTGACCTTGACCTCTCTAAAAAAATGACTAAAACAAAAAATTTTTGGTATTGTGTGGGCACCATTTTATCATTCAACTTTGTCCTCAAGACATTTAATGTGAAAACAACAAAGATGGAAAGTATTATTGATTCTTTGTTATTGCGATCCCCCTCTCATTAAACTCAATAGCATTTACTTAAAGGTTTTTTATTGCGCATAGTTGCAGAGTTGTAGCGAACAATTGAAATTTATTTTGCGAATATGTTTACGAGCAAGGTAAGCAATCTACCAATTATGTACAGACATAGCTAAATAGCTGCTACATAGAAGTTGGTAATGCGAGGACGAAGAAAGATGACTTACGCAGTGCTTAAAAATCCAAGGAAATATTATGTATTATATTATATTATTATTAAATAACTATATTGTATATATGTTTAATGAACAACACTTAATATAATAAATACATCGTGACTTCCCTATCTCTCTTTTTCTCTGTATCTCTCGGACTCCAATTCAATGTAGCAGTAGCAACCATTTTTGTTGCGAATGTCTTGGAAACTAACAGAGACTCCCTGTACATATGCATATAAATTTACAGGAGAAAGTTGTTGAAAATGTTAAAATCTATAACATGCTTTCTCATCAAAATTGGAGGCGAATGCCTCTGTAAATAATTACAGTTCTGAATGTACAATTCTGAATGACCTATACAACTATTAATAATATAACGATTTGTGGATTTAGATGAAATTTTGCTAGCTACATTCCTATTTACGATTTCAGTAGAGATGAATATTAAATATAATATAATCGGGAGATTGTATTTTCAAAGTACATCTTGATTTAAGGGTTTAAGGATTCTCGAGGATTAAAGGAAAGATTATTATGAAATTCCACTGGAAGATCTTGTGTTCCATTACCCCTCTTGATCATTCCGTTTCCCCGTGACTCTCAGAGGGCGAAACATTATCAACAGAAGGATCTCGCGAAAGTATTTCCGGCCGGTTGGTGTCAAAGACGTGCGCGAACTCGGGATGCCGCGTTACATACGTAAGTAGCTGCCGCGAAGACACTTTGGTAAAACACCTTGCTAGCGTTAAGAGGCTGTTTAGTATGCGAGAGGAGGTTCGAACAGATTAACTTAGCTCTGTGCGAGGCCGACGTGGTGGGTGTTGATTTGATGTTGATGTAACTCGCGTGCCACGTGACGCTGTCGAAGTGATTTCGATGTCGAATAACCAATTATCGATAGCGTAGCAGGACGTCGCTCAGCGATTTCACCTTTCACATAGATAATATTTGGCGAAATAAATATTTTAAAAATAATAGTGTATTGGAAATAGAATATACGGATAAGTAATGCGATTACCTCTATTCATTCACACATATCAATGTACATACGGCACAGTGGTCCCAAACCCCAAAAATGGGGCGAAAACCTAAAAAATGAACAGAAAATGGAGCTAGGCAAGTTTTAATTATGGGGTTGGTTGCTCTAAGTGTATTTCTACTTAGGGTTGTTACATCCTAAGGTGGACGTTTGAAAGATGAATAGTTTAATTTAAAGATTCGAATTGTAAATTATTAAATGTGGAGGAGCAGGTTAACTAACAGGCAAATTGCCTTAAAAATAAACGAATCCTATCATGTCATAAATAATTTTGTTAAGTTAGGTGATTTATACGGTACAAATCATCCGAAGGGTGGAAATAAAAAGTTGAGTCGAAGGCAAACTTCGTTAATCTTACGTGCTGCATCAAATCAAAATGTAACAGCACAGCAAATAAAAACGAATTTCGACCTCCCAACAAATTCTAAAGGAATGTAAGCACTTCGTATGGACTAAAGAGGCTCTAAAACCGCCTTTAACGCAGTATCTTAAAGAAGCAAGACTCGCTTTTGCTAAAACTCGTATGTCGTGGAATGAAGAATGGGGAAAAGTAATTTTTTCGGATGGGAAAAAGTTTAATTTAGACGGACCAGATGGTTTTAAGTACTATTGGCACGATTTGAGTAGACCACATGACATTGCCATGAGTCGAAATTTTGGTGGTGGAAGTGTCATGGTTTGAGCTGCATTTAGCTTTTCCGCAAAGACTTCGATGTGTGGATATCAACGAAAATGAATTCTGAAAAATACACAGAACTTTTGGAAGACGCTCTAATTCCGTTCATGGAAGAAATGGGTTCGGATGACGATGTATTCCAACAAGATAATGCAGCCGTCCAGACTTCAAGAGTCAGCAAGGAATGGTTTTTCAAACGAAAAATATTCAGTTAATGCAGTGGCCCGCCCGATCTCCGGACCTTAACCCCATAGAGAACCTATGGGGAATACTGTCTCGCAAGGTGCACGCAAATGGAAAACAATTTGCTACTGTTGCAGAACTTAACCTTAATTAGAAGCATGACTAACCGAGTTTTTCAAGTTACTTTGAAAAATGGTAGGAATATACAATATATTAACATGATTATTAAATAAAACATGTTGATTTTGTAAAACAAATAAAGTATAGTGGAACTACAGAAATTTCGTACAACACTTCATCAATAATATATACTTTTTAACTTTATCACTTGAATGAGAAGGCATTCTATTTTGAAACCATTCATCTTAATGTAACATAAATACTTAGAGACTTTTTATTTTTTTATAAACGAACCAAAATTGCCAAGAAATAAGTATGGAACTATGGAAATTTCGACCACTGTACTGTTATTCTGTATAATGTTCTTGGACTGCATGATCATAGACGTAGAAAATAATGGCTGAAACAGTATTTAGAGTAAGTGGATTCAAAGACGAGACCGACACAAGCACTTTCGTGGCAATCGCGTGGTATTCGAAAGTTGTACACCCGATAGCAATAAGGGGAACGAGGCGACGCGGCGGCGCTGAGGGACGGAGCCGGATGCGGAATTGTTCTAAGATTCGTGTTTATACCGGAGCGCATATTCCCCTGATGAACCTTGCCTCCGGTAACATTTACTAGGGGCCGGATCGTAAATCCTGCATAACATGGCGGCGGTTATCAAGGAACGTGTCTATATGCAAACGGAATTGCAGAAAATGGAAGCGCAGCTTGTAACTTGATTCCTCGATACGGAGCACGCGAGTATACTTCGTACGGGCAGGCACAATAATTCAACCAATATCGAGTAAGGTTATAAGTGAACCGGCACGGGAAGAAGTAGTTATATTTCCTTCCCCGATCTACCGGAACGATAGTCCGCTCAATCGTTCATTTTTATGGCACCGGGAAGAGAAATTCGACCCTTCTAGTTACGAGCCCACCAATTTCGAATTCTTACCACTAATGGGAATATTTATTGCCCTGTGCTTACCAATCGACCTAGTGGCAAAGCTCTCGCAATTTCTCCCAAAGTTCGATAAATTACCGAACCCCATTCGCACGCACAAACACATTTATAAAAGATAAAAGGGGTGTAACAAATATAAACTACACAATAAAGATGTATTGTTATGTCTCATTCTTCGTATACAGGGTCTTCCATTAAGAAATTTTATATCAAATTATAAAAAACGCTATTTTTTCTTTCAATTAACCATCTTTTACAATTTACAATTTTTTGACAATTTTACTAACCACGTCTTGAAGAGTGGCAACTCTTATCTTCACAAATAAAAAATATTACGAAATTTAAAATACATAACACCATTTAATGGAAGACCCTTTAATAGGAAATGTTCTTCAAGTTTCTCGTTAAAATATATAGAATTATAATTAAGTATCAAATTAAATAAACGAAATTCGGAAGAAACATATTTATTTAACACATAAAGCTCCTTCAATCATTGACTTACGATTTTAAAGAAAGAGATAGTGGCACAACAAATATAAAACGCTTTCAAAATATGTTAGATTTGTTAGAGTCGTACATACACAGGGTGATTGGTAACTGGTGGTACAACTCGAAAAAGAACAGATAAGATCATAACACAGACGATTTCACGTCCTAATGCTACGACAATAGCAATTATGATACGAACTGCATCACGGACACTCACTTTATTCTTCGAGGCAAAACAGAAATGTAACTATTATACATTTAAGAAATTCTTATTTTATTTATAAGCATTCAGTAATTCTTCCAAAGTAGCCGATCACAATCATATTCGAAATTGACGAGAAATCAAATCTTTGTTATTAATAAATATACGAAAAAATGTGTCAAACAAAAATTGTATTGTTAGACGAAGTAAATGTAACGCTGAAGAAAAATTTTTTTTTTAAATCGAATTTTCGAAATTTCATAGTTGCGGAATCTTTTTTTACGATGACCTTGTACTTTATTCGCATATAGTTATAGAACGTAGAGAGTCAAATTTAACGATCTATAGGAATGTATATTTACGATGCACTATAATGGAGGAAATCAAGTTTCAAAAATAAACAATTTTCAAGCGCGTTGCGGCACGGGTTCTCATTGTTCGATCGAGCTAAAATTTGGCACATATCAGTTTTTCACCAAGTGTCATATTTTAGGTACCTAAGACCAAAAGAATTCGAAAGTTGAAAAATAAGGACCACCCGAATCCTCAATCTTCCATCATGGCCCGGTCACGTGACGAGTTATGTCTCTGTCGCAATGTCGCGTGACTAATTCGCTACTGGCACTAGAGAGGGTAACTGCATTTCTCTGATTGGACGATACTGGTAGAAAGTGAATTTCCTAAGCTACAATAAAATCGATGGTCCAGCCTTGTAGAGCAATATTCCTTCTTACGAAGTTCCATTTTCGAATAAATTGACGTTAGCCAAGTCTCGTTCGATATTCAATCATAATTTTCTAGAAAAAGAAGCGAGATCGGAAAAAGTTCCGCGTTTCGATTTTCGTTCAATTCTTTTCATGTAGCTTCACCTTTCGCAGGTTACACCACCCATACAATGGCAGCTTGTATTATATCCATCCGTGGATATATGCAGTACATGTTTTCAATATCTGGCACACATGGTGTTCACCCGAAGCCTGTTTATCCAATGTACTGCAATATTAGGCAACACACATTGTGTGACAATTTCATTAAAACGAAGAAATACAATAAATTATTAAATAGAATTCGCCACAGTTTTCGGGAACTAAGTTTATAATCTACGCTGGTGGAATTAACTCTGACACTTTGTATAAAAATATTCTTTATTTCATATTTGTGCAGAAAATGTATATTCTGCTATGCTGAATTGATACTGTACTATTTTTATTGTAATCTATAATGTTTATACTTAATATGTTCACATGATTTGGTTTGTAAATGTTTTAAACTTTAATTTAAAGAAATCTAGGAATCTGAGAATATCTATACCATTTCCACGTCATTCTATCCATTTCTTCAAGATCTGAACATATAAACCCGGTCTCCCCTTAACCTTAAACCTACCAGCCCAGGTCCGTAACAAGAAATTAACAATCTTTTCGGGGGGTGTTCCTCTGAACCAGAGCTCCGTAATTTTTCGAATGTACGGGATTGGGGATCTTTCGTTGTTGATGCACGTTTGATGCCATCGCTAGTCGCAGGATCAGGCAGCGCGGGAGAAGAAAGGAAAGAAACGGTGGGTGGATGGAGCGCGCTTAGCGTATATTTGAATTCCCCATGGGTAAATTCTTCGGTGCGGCGACCAAAAGCAAATTCCTCCCTCGGCTGCCGCGGCTTCGACCGTGTATCGTTTTCCGCTGGCAAATTCGTGTCAAAGGTACGACACGACGCGCGACACGTCGTTGTCGAGGCGCGAAACACGTTGCTTCCGTTGTCGTTTCCGCCCGCACATGCTTTCCTCCCCTTTCCTCCCAACGAGACGTAATTGCTGCCCGTGCGTTGTAAAAATTTCGGCCATTAAAGGCCGCACAAGTTTATTACGATAGCCACTGGGAACGAGCGTGGACCACGCGCAACGGAACTCAGCAATCTGTGATTTACGATCGGCCAACGAGTCAGTTTCGCGCCGATGAACGAGTACACGTTCACTTCCGGCCGTGTGCTTTTAAGCTCGGGAACGGCGTCAATCTCAGGGCCAGCGAGCCCGTCATTTAGACTTTCATGTCCAAAATAAAAGTCCCGCGAAATGGCCGCGCGCCAAATTCTCATTGTCACTCTGCAGAATTCTATTTACTTTAAGGCGAGTCCACGGCTTATATCATCTCTTATCTTACGCTACGTCCTTTAGCCGAGCCTATGCCCCCCCACCCAACCCCACCCCGTCTGCATCCTCGACAATCAGTTCTGGATTTTTTCGGATCGCTGTCAGAATGGGTGGGGACTTTGTGAACGTGTGTACACAGTGTTTCGTCCTAAGGTGGACGTTTAAAATATACGAATAGTTTAATTTAATGATTTTAATTTAATTTGAAGATTAGATTTGAGATACAACGCAGTTTCGAACCTACCTGCATTCGCCGGCTTCGGTTCGGGTAATTGAGGATTTGGATCGGTGGAATCAAAGTTGGGTAACTCTTCAAAAATGATTTGAAGTTTTGATTTAATTGAAAATGAAAAATAGTATATTCTAAGTATCAAATTTCGGATACATACAGGTAGATTTTGCTTTAAGCCTCGACAGTCGCTTGAGCACGCCTATGAACGATGTTGGAGATGGTGATGGATCCTCGCAAGGTTGGTTTTTGCTTTCGAAGCCTTGAACGTCGCTTTAGCACGTTGGATGCTGATGATGGAAATAATGATAGATCCGGCGGGTTAACACGTCTTTTTTTTTAACTTAGACTTTTATTGACCACTGTTACTTTTATATGACACTGATTTGGATGCTGATTGTATTGACTGAAACGGTGAACCGTGTACTGAGCTCCTGATGAGGAGCAGAGTTGTGCAGAATTACAATTGAATTACTCCAGGAATTATAATTACAAAGTAATTGAATTACATTGTAATTCAGTTATATTTTAATTTATGATTTAGATCTTCATTCAATTAACATACAATGTAATTCGTAATTGCAATGGAATACAATTATAAAATACATTTTATTTCAATTATATTGTATTTCAATTATACATTGTATTCCAATTATACATTGTATTTCAATTTTATTCTATTTCAATCATATTCTATTTTTTAATTATATTGTATTTCAATTACACATATCTGATTAAAATACTTAGTAATTGAATTACAATGTAATTGAATTAGCACAATTCTGATGAGGAGCCACCCCTTTTATAGATCGATCAATCCATTGTTCTAAGCTTAATTTTCATAGGTGAGTGCGTCTTCACCAATTCCTCGTAATTGTCAGCATTTTAACAGGATGTTTGTTTCCGAATTATGGTTATCATCCTCTTAGCCAGATCATATTATTCCGCACATCCTCCTAGATCAGGTAACAATCCATTGTTCATCGATTTTTTTGTCCATCTATTCTGCGTAGTGTCTTTCCTAGTCTTCTCTAGACTATCTTTACATTTTTTATTATCCTACGTATAAAAGTATTAATCCAAGATCATCGAAGTGTCAATACTTCACGAGATATTTATGTCAGAAACGTACTTTACTACAAAAAGTATCCAAACTCTCGATATGAATTGTTGGAAATAATTGCGTGTTTAAGATGCTGACACAAAATGTCACACAAATATAACATATTTAAAATTCATCAAAATCGGGGAGGAGCAAATGTTAAATAACGTGTTAGTAAAAAAGAGTACTGAACTTCACGTAAAGAAACCAGAAATTTTTTACTTTTTTAAATATTGTATAATCCTGTAGATTTTGACGAGAACATGCCGAAAATACAAATTCCAATCTTAGGAATCCACTGGTTCAAAAGTTATGCGTGTTTACAGTGGCGCGTTTACCTGTCAAAAATGGTGAATTTCGCTGAACTTTAAACACGTATAACTTTTGAACCTGTGGATTCCGACGATTAAAACTTGAAGTTTTTGTATTTTCTCGTCAAAATCTATAGGATCGTGTAAAAAAAAGTTAAAAATAAATGATTTCCGTAGGTGAAGTTTAACCAAAAAGAAATTCATTTTCTGTAGCTGTTTTATAAATTGTGTGTTCAGATCACTATATTGTGAAAACACTACAGTATTAATTTCCTGTTATTAAAGTGTTTAGAGTAACAAATAAAAATAGCCCTTTCTACTCATGAGAAAAAATTTATTGATGGTTTTTAATATTCGTTAAAGAGATTTGTTATTGTTACTTGTGTATTTAAGCATGCCTTATTTATTAACATTCATCAAGCAAAACTTTGTTGAACTAATTTTTGAACAGCATGAACTTCAGGGCGTTCTCAACTAGCCGATTCTCTTTGATCGGTATGACAGCCACGCTTCCACGCTGCTCAAACCTAATCGCCTTAATCGACCTCGCTCTCGAAGCTTGTCTCGTAGCGTGGGCCATCGTTTGTTTTCATTACGCTAAAGGCGGTGATCGGACGACGTGTTATCGTTCCCTCGGCTGGTAGTACCTTTTTTCTTAATTTTCTACTACGTCATAAGACTTCGTCAGTTAAGTTGTTTGACGCACAAGTGTTCCTAGTCTCACCAGGGAATGGCCACACCTATGTAGAAGGACGCGATTGTTTTTTAAATTAGTACATAAGCTAATTCCATTTAGAGTCTGTCACGAACGAACAGCGAGCAGTTCCGATTTAAAAAATATAAAAATTCTCACAAACAAACAATTATTTTCAGGATTGAAATTCGCTCCGTCCTCACTGCGTTCGAAATTGTACAATATTCAAACGTGATCCATAGAAATTCATTCGGATCATAATAAAATTGTAGCATACGATATGATATATTAACGAACGAATACATACGCGATGTGTTATCGATTTAATTCTCATATGTACCTCAAAAATTGTTGCACAAAAGGTCTGGTAATATAATTCTTCATTCAGTTCTGATTTACAAACGAAATCCACTAACCATTGTAATATTCCACAGTTTACAGAAATATATTTTACAACCCAAACAGAAAGAAATCGATAATTTTACAGTATTTAGAGACAGAAAGTAGGTGAATGTTCCATCCTGAAAAGTATACCCGAGTTAAAGCTGATATCTACTCCTAACAACAGTTATACCTACATATGCACCTTTAAGCATAAATAATTTCATTACGTTATCGATCGATAAGAAATTAACTTGTTCACACTAGTTTTTCCATCATGTAGCGTCCTTTTTCTCTTCTGGTTCTAATAAATTTTTTAATCTCAAGCATGCTATAAAATTACATGTATTGAACGCGTGTGCCGTCGGTAGTCTTCACAGACATTTTTACTTCCGCTCTTCAATTACTCTACTTGTACACAAAATTTCGTAATTTTCCAAGTTTCCGGGTTCCCTGACATCCCTCGTCAGAGAGAGAGATTACGATATTGAGTGCGAAAGGCGCCACTTGACAGAAGTGTGACTGATGGAGCGAAGGAGGGCCGAGCTGAGAGGATGAGCGCGCGTCGCGTTGGGCTCGGTTGGATGATCATTAAAAAGGAAAAGTCATGATAAGAACAAAGAAAACGCGGAAATGATAGCGGAGAGATGGAGAGAAGGGAAACAGAAGGGCGCGAAGGTGAGCGAACTACAGCACTTAAATAATACATCGAGGGGGGCTTGACTCCGTCGGCACAAACTACTCGCCAACTACTTAGACGGGAGCCGGGCTCTGACAGAACTCTCGGCAGACTACTTATAAATTTATTTCGCGGCGCGTCTTTAAAATGATATAACAGGTAGTGCGGCGGTGGCCATGCAGCGCTGCGAGAAGGGAACAGAAGGAACGAGCAGAGCCTACCAGCGCGGACCATTCAAGACGCTCGGTCAACCGTGCCAATTCTCTACCTCATCAACCCTCCTCTTCGTCTCCATTTCCTCGCGATAAATTAGTTTTTTATGGTCGGCTGATCTGCAATGAGGCGCCACTCGCCGGAATAATAACTTCCTCCGGGCCATCTTCCATCCGTCCGTGCGCCGCGCGGTGCTCTTTCTTCGCTGTCCTGGAACTCGACGATATTTTACAATTAGTCGCGGCTCGCGTTTCTATCGAGGTGGCTCTGCTTATTTGAAAATATTCGAGGGAACAGCTCTCGGTACTTCCTATCTACCAGGACCGGTAAATAGCGCCTGGACAGTTGTCCCCATGTAGCGGGGACTTTGTTCTCGCCAGCCGTGGAACAGAGAAACTGCTGCAGCCAAAGCTTCCGCCAGAACTTTCCTCGCCTTCTTCGAGAAGTTGATTAAATGGGATAGTTAACGCCGTTGCGCGGGAGGAATCAGCACTTTGCATTGCCACGTATTTGACAGTAGCACGGAGTTGCTGCACACTTTTCTCTTTATTGTTAAGCGAGCTCCATACTTTTACACGGATAAGGGGCTTCCGATGATTATTAGACGGCGGATCTTTATAAAAAAATCAACATTTTGTTCGTCAGTCGCCAGAAACTGGAATGAAAGAGCTGGTTCAGTAATTTTAATATGTTGGATATAATAAAGACTGCTTTATCGGTTAGATAACGCGAGTTATCGGTTGTTTATCATTAACAGTTTGTTTTAAGATGTCACACAATAAGCAGATAGAGTATATGAAAACTTGCATCTTGAAGGACACGTTGAGAGAGAGGTTCGAGCACTTACTAACTTCCAGGTAGTAGGATGTTTGGAAAATGGTTTCGGGGTCATTCCATGCCAAATCGATCACTTTTTACAGGCACCATCGTCGATTTCGTTATAAATGAAATATGTTGTAGTCCATGTGAAATCAGGGGTGGTTTAAGTCATCATTTTACCGGTTTCGAATTTTTTTAGAAATGGCAGACCTTCAAAGTTTTCAATTTCTGCCCATTTTGGCGAAAACGGGCCTCACTTACGAATTTTTATCTCAGGAACTGTTTGTCCGATTGAGTTACATTCTTTTTTGTTTTATTCGGAAAGAATTGGGCTATCACAAAATAGTTTTTTTAACTTTATAATGTCGAAAAATTTAAACAAATTCTTTTTTACGTTTTTTTCGATGATGGGGTTCAGTGATTTAAATTTTGAAAAAATAGTTATATTCTCTTTGAAGTTTCCCCTTTAAAATGAGCCCTCGAAAAACATGATATTATTAAAATTGGCGTCACAATGACCTGGTAAAGTACGCCGCGCCGTGTACCTCCGTTTCAGGTAGAGACGAGTCGATAACTTCTTAACGCATAAGTTTAGGGCATAAGTATGTTAGTACTTTTATGTAGAGCACAACAAACTGCATCGATTAGTGCAGTCAAAAATGTAGATTTCCATTTAAAAAAAAAGTGCAGTTGCATTTTTCTAATGTACCGATGCACGAAAGTACATCATATTAGTTGCGTAGTATGCACCGTCTGATGCCATACATCTTTTTCTTATAACATTTTCCCCTATTCCCAACTGTTTAGGAGATAAATACGGACTGTTCCAGTTGCGTGGGACACCCTGTATAGTGGCGACCCGGTGGTGAAATAGACATCGACTAGTCCACTCCCGTGTTCGACACGAGGCGACCCGGTGGTGAAAGAGACACCGGCTAGTCCTACATATTATACCCTTCCTACCTTGACCCAAAACCTCTCAACCCAAACTACCTCGGTTTCTGCATAGCTGCCTAAACGTCGGCTCGTAACATTACAAATAACAGAAATATTCAAGGTGGTCATAGATATACAGGGTGTCCCAAAATTCCTACAAAAGCCGGAAATGGGAGGTTCCGCGGTTTTGTTTACTAGTTATTAACGAAAAACACGGACCAATCAGAGCGCGACCTAGACGCGAGTTGACACAGTCGGCAAATAGACAGTTTGCGTGCCGAGCCGACTGTGCCAACTCGCGTATAGGTCGCGCTTTGATTGGTCCGTGTTTTTCGTTAATAACTACTAAACAAAGCGGCGGATAGCATTTTTGCAATGGAAAATGTTGCTTCAAATGAAGCATTGGGATAGTATTACAGTTACGCTTCGCAGTATATGCAGTGCGCTAGGTGGTTAACTGAAGGGACCTGAAATAGTATGTAGAAAAACCTAGTGAAGGCATGTCGATATCAGCATTATGGTGCAACACCGCAGACGCTACGGTACGGAGATAAATCAGAGACGGGAAATCCCGGTTACTTCGTGGGCGACACGCCGATCGGACCGGAAATCGATACACACACCGTGGCAGAGAAGACATCGCAATGTTCAATAAACAGGCGAGCAGCGCGCGGATTTGATTCCATCCGGCTCGACATTCCGTGCATACGAGCCAAACGGCACGTGTATTGGCCGGCCCCCTTTCACATATGAAGAGTTTAACGAGGTTTGCGCCCGTATCTCCGAATGAATATGTATGAATATGTATTACGTCGCCATTCTTCATCCAACGGCTTAGACCGGCGAAGGTATCGCTTTCCCGCCTACGGTCGGCAGGTTCGCCTCCTCTCCGTTGCTCTTCAACCAGCCACTTCTCGTCGTGACAACAATTTCGTATTCATTGCTGGTGCCCCTCGATCAGCTCGAAAAGGATCTTGCCGCTCAACGGCCAAACCACTCCCGCCTCATACCGGACGGCCATAATGACTAGTCTCGAACTTTGATGCAGCTGCGGTATATAAAGTGCCGTGGATGTTGGTTAATTAGATTGGCCCGTCTATCCCCCGCTTCGATTACGCCGCTGATATTGATTGACGATGAGCTGGGAAGAAAGGACGTTGCGGGTTTTCGTAAATATTGTGATGGAACGCTTTGCCGAGAGATGGGATTAGTCGACGGAGATTGATTAGTGGTAATAATTGCTGGGTAATTGGAAATGGGGCGCGTACAGCTAATAAGGTCGTGTCAAAATATTTAATTCGCGAAATAAAGAGTGGCACGATCAGAGTGCGATCATGTGTCACCATTATGCCAAATAAAAATTGTTTCTGTCAATTGCGAGAGACAGAGATAAATGTTTACCAAAATGGATGTCACGTATGTCGACATGTTACCATAGGTTATAAGCATAGCTAATAAGAGTAGGGTATTGTAACCATGATTATTAATAATATTCGTTAGATATAAGTAGTCATATTCCGCTCCGATCACCATATCCGATTCTCACGTCATACCATACCTTCATTTTTATCTTAACCTTTGTATAATAACCATATCTTAACGTATTCCCCGTAGCCGTATCACGTAGCATTCCTCGCAATCATTAATCGCACATCTCATAACATCCGACACATAGCGTAGACGATAAGACATATATTCGACCTCGCGATCCCAAAACGAGTTGAGTTATTCAGTTCAATTCAGACAGTCAGTCCGTCAGTCTCGTCCTGACTCCAGTGAGGCTCGCCGCCTCCTGGACGTCCCGTTCAGGACTCCGACGAGTCCTCACTCTCATCCGACCCTGAGCGGTCTTACTATAACACGCGCTTCTAATCTAAGTTCTTGTAATAACTCCAGTTCATTGTAATCTTATTTCGTGCACTACAAATATATTCCCAGTTATTAATTTAATAAGTGAGTCTCGCTTAGTTCATGTCCCTACATCCTCGCGCTTGTGATACTCTCCTTTTCAATTCACGTTCTACCTGTTTCTGCATTTCCACCTCGCACGTCCGAGCCTACCCAGTTGCTCGGTGCATTCCTCTGGTTCCAACGGAAAACGCAGAAGCCTCTCTTTCTTTCAAACACGAGTATCTCACGCCGTGCCGCGCCGGACGTCATTATCAATCACGGAAGCTCGTGCGCGTCAACGAACGCGAAACCGAGGACAGCAGCTACGTGATCTTCCCAGGACGAGTATGGATAATCGTTCTCCCTACAACGACCGAGCCTGATTCGATTGCAGTCGTCAACCAGCAACGAGAGCAGTTCTCCTCCAATTGTCTGATAAGTCGCTAAACATTTCCCTGCGAAGATTCGCGCCGTCCGAATTATCTCGCTCTTGTCCGCCACACTCCGGGCGAATCTACTACCTGTAAGCGTTAAGTAGAATACGCGTGTCCGCAAAAGTCGTGGTTCCCAGGCAGACGCAGGACGTACGTGCCGCGTGGACAAAAGGTTGTATCGTATTTGAACGTCCAGTAAGGGGAATGGGTCGCGGAACGATAATTGCGCGTAAGCCAGACTCCAGGACGTAACAGGAACCATCTACGACTTCGACGATTTTTTAGTGTGTTTAAAGGGTCACCACCTTGAGTAGTGTTGCGGAGGTTTTAGTCGGCTGTCGTTGTTCAATCGTCATTTTCTAATTTTTTAATTGTTTAAGGTATGAAACTCGGTTAGATTTGAAACCTAACCCAGACCTACCTCAAGTTTATACCATTTTGGGATACCCTGTAGACATTCAGGGTGTGGCCGGACGGGTGGTACAACCGAGCAGGGGGTGATGCTACATGTAAAAAAAAAGAAGGGAATAACATTTTTTCCTTTGACGCTTCGTTTTCGAGAAAATCGAGTTTAAATTTCCACCAGGTTCTCGCGTGCTTTAGTGTATGCATAAAGTAGAATTGGTTGATCATGGTCAGACGCGTCAGACGATCCCTATGCAATAACACGTGTATTCGCTGCATTTCCAAACTCGATTTTCTCGGAAACGAAGCGTCAAACAAAAAAATGGTGTTCCTTTTTTTCAACTTCTTTTTTACACGTAGCCCCTGCTCGGTTGTACCACCCGTCCGGCCACACCCTGTATAAAATAAACTTGAGACCCATAGTTCCATGAGACTTTTGTTCTTCGCGATGAGTACTATAGGATGCACCCATCCAGAGGTGCAGAATCATGCTATAGTAGTCTCGACATATAATTTCGAAACACCCTGTATATGCTACTTCCCTTTCTGTCAATATCTCTTATAGAGTTTTTACAATCACAGGCCCTTCTTTAGTATCCATATCATTAACATAGAAAAACTTCGGGATTCTGATTCGCTCGGTCTGTTCAACATCTGCCGCCTTGGAGTACCCCACCATCGGAAATTTTATATAAAATGCGTCCAGGAACTTCACTCTGCAGATTTCCATCGACGTCGTCCTCACGAATAGATCCATTGAAATTGTAAAATTAAATAGAACAGCCAGCATATTGCGTTCGAGGTAAAAAGGAAAACACGTTCCCCCGGAAAGTTCCATCGATATAATTGCTTGGAGGATCGTGCTATTTTGCTAAAAAACTCTGAACGGTCTGGACATTAATGTCCTCCTCTCTGCCCTCTATTCTCCCGGTCGTGCAGATTGCGCTCTCTTCGGAAGTTCAATGAAAATGCTTCGGAACGTGCCGGGGGTAGGATGAGATTCAAAGAGAAGCGTTCTTTGCTAACGGCGAGAAAGAACAGAGGAGGCAGCGAAGAAGAATGGTACGGTGGTTGAGCGAAGGAAATAAGGTCGCTAATAACGCGAGGTGAGGAATGAATGGCGGCCCTGCTGAAAAAATTGCCCGGTCACGAGACGATGGCGAGCGAACAATGGCCGGGCTGGTGCCTTACACGAGAAACTAAAGGGGCTGCAGAAATTTCATTTGCCGCTTTGTTGTGGATTTATTCCGAAAATGTTTCATGGAATTCCCGTAGCCAGGTTGCGAGGCGCGCGTGACTTGATTCAGCACCAGGGCTTCAAATTGTTTCGAAAATAACTGTTTGAATCTGTTATACAGGATGGTCGGCAACTGATGGTACAACCGGAAACCAGGTAGTTCTACGTAAAAAAAAATAAAGAGAGAATGTCGAATTAAATTTCTTCGTATGAGGCTTCGTTTTCGAGAAAATCAGCATTAAATAGGTGCACGTGCACTGAACATGTCTCGACTGAATGCACACACACATCTCTGTAATAAATACACTTTATAATTACATTAATAATGGTATGCTAACTGCTACTACTAAAATTATACAACTTCCGTTTCAACCATTTTTTCATACACCAAATAATTTACAAGTAATTTAGGTGGCACACCTTTAACTGAATCACCCTGTATGTAGCTCTGCTAACTGGCTGTAGCTCCGTTAATGTGCAAAATTCTAGTCAAATTCTTTCAGAACAGTTCCCTATGTAAACATGATAAATTATAAATTATCCTTCCCATGTTCGGTAAATACGGGTCAAATTGTTTCTTGTTTGGTGTCATTTTAATCAGAAAAATGTCTAAAATATATATTGGGACAATTTCATAAAAAATAAATAAAAAATGAAGAAGTTTAATTATTGCTCTAGTATTGCTAGGCCGATACACTATCTTTCGTCCTTTTCTACCTCCGGCGCAGTCGACGCGCGCCTACAGAAAAATATTCCTCTACGATCTCTGTCACAGGACAGAACTGTGGGATTACTTTATTTCTATTGTAAAAAAATTCCATTGGCGGCGTTAAGATAATTTTCTATAACGCTTTAAATAATTTCTTCGGAAAACATTTTTACATGATTATTTTCGAAATTTTTGACCATGCGCTTGTTTGAATCTGAAAATAAAATTTGATTGAAAAAAGGTTTTTATAGGTTGGTCTCTCAAGCTTAATTAAACGCATAACTTAACACGATCAGTGACTCGTCGGTCATACATACATATGTGAGTGGCATAACTCTCAAATCCTGTTTAAAAAGGAATTTTATTACAATAATTAGAATTATTACAGTACACTGCCTGTCAACGAGAGGATTAGGCCTGCGTGGATCTGGTCGCCAGATGTGTCCCAGGCCTGTCCAGACCCGCGCAGAACGGAGAACGATAGGAAAGGAATATGGCAAGGAAGAAGGAGTTTTCTAAAGCCAGACAGTTGACTGCTTTTGACTGCGGATGCCCTTCTTCGTGATTTAACTGGCCGTTTTACTAAAGACGCAGTCATAAATGAAAAATAGTCTCTGGGCACGGTCGTTGTCCGCTCAAACCCCCGGCCTTTGGACAACGAAGGAGCTTTTACTGTACATAGTATGACACATGCACTGATGCCAGATGAGAACAAAACGATCCACATTCCTTCTCCACTTTTATCCCCTTCCACTATTCTATTCCACCACCATGAGCACACTCCAACGTCTCCCACTAAGACCGTAGACTGATCGCGCGTTGGCGCGACGGGGATTCAGTGGCTCGAATGGGAGACACGTTTCGCGTGCGCGATGGGGACTCAACAATGACAGATGACATGACATGTCGCAAGTTTTAGGTTCCGCCGCGTATCGTACCTATTACCTACTTAATGAATAAAATCTAGTCATTAAAGAATTGTTACGCCCTATCATTACACATTAGCATTATCTAAAACTTTCTTTAACATAACGGAGCTAAACGTTATGAAAGGGTGTTTGCGACCCTGGCGATTGAGCTTGAGATCAACGGAGCTTGCAATTTAATATTTTTATAACGTGTGGTTCCGTCATTTTTGTATACCCCGCAGTAGTGGAGACATTTCTTTCAGGCTAATCGTGTAGGACAGGCCTGGGCACAATTGGGGCCCCTCAAACGCGCTTGCTTCCCCCACCAACCACTCTTTCACGCAGTGCCTCCTTTCCCCATCGTAACGGCGTTTACTGGAGGGGAACAGTGAGCGCTATGGTGGGGACTAGTCACCCCACCCTACCTTCCCCTTCTAGGACGCTATTCCCCACGCTCCACCACGGCCAGGTCACGTGACACGTTACGTCTCTGTCGTGTACGTCTCTAATCCGGTACTGACAGAAAAGGTCACTTTTTCCCCTCTATTCAAGCCTATTCTCCTCATCTGGCGGCTCTGGTTGGAAACCCACCTCAGAAACTTGCGGTCTATACTATGCGCTTATTACGTTTAATTTTTCTTGAATTCAAATTAATTATTAATTTCAACGTAACATCACTAATTTAGAGACATGTAAACCTAGCTTCGCAAAGCATAAAATTACGGTAACCGTAAAAAGGGAATATCTCGAGGAAGGGTCGTAATCCAAGGAAGTCCTCAGTTAAGGACCACCCTATTCAGCATGTAGAAAACGCGAGCATGATCAAATTAGATCGAAAGGCGTGGGACCGGAGCCGGACCCCGAGGAACTTGCGGGGAAATTTTTATGGCTTCATGAGGGCTGCGTCCGCGCAGACGTAATCCAATAAAGCGATTGTCGTCGCAGAATACACGAATAGATTGTTGAGATTGCGGCCGTGCCGGTCCGATAAGTCTCATCTGAATGGAAATTGCCGACATTTTTAATATTCTATCGGCGGGGAATTAGAAACGTCTGCAGAGGCGCCCGACGTTCCCTGGGAAATATCAGCAAAGGCGGCTGCCAGCCGTTCTAACCTTTTATTCTCGCCTCGTGGAATACCCGCGGCTCACGTATCTTGTAATTTATCCGAATGTCTAAATAATGCAAAGTTTTAATGACTCCGCGAAGAAGCTACAGTTCGCCTACTGCTCCACTGAAGCTATTATGGCGCTTTGCCTGGCCACTGTGACGCTTGGCGTTCGTCTTTTCCTCGGAATCCTACAATGAATTTCGTGCCGTTTGCCTCACGGCGCGGCGCGCTGAGCAGTAATTAAGCCGCTTCTCACTTTTCGTCTT
Organism: Lasioglossum malachurum; assembly: GCA_028455605.1. Classification (NCBI taxonomy): domain Eukaryota; kingdom Metazoa; phylum Arthropoda; class Insecta; order Hymenoptera; family Halictidae; genus Lasioglossum; species Lasioglossum malachurum. Next base: position 11,379,702 of record CM052318.1, on the reverse strand, counting down.
GATGAGCTTCTGATTCGAATCTGTCAAATTGCTTGACGTACAGGGTGTCAAGAAACGATGTGTAAAAACCGTTACAGCGTTATTCTACACCTCAGGATCGGCGAAGATTTGTTAAAAAAGTTTTATGCAAAATTGACCTTAATAGACTCCTTCAAGGTCAAATTTTTATATAATTGTTTCGTGTTCTACTCATCGAGAGAAATAAGCATCTTAGACGAACGATGGATAAAAAATTAACTGTTCCCTATCAATCAAAACGTAAAAATGTAAATACGACTGTACTTAGAACTTACGCAAACTTTTGTAAGTATTATTTAATCCAATGGTCGCTAATGACTTTAATGTTAACACGATACCTATAAATAAATAGTTAAAAAATTCAGTGGTGAAGTTTTTATATATAGACCGAGTTGAAAGGTTTTCATGACAGAAGAGGAAAAATTACTTTATCTTCTGTCGTTTTAAAGTTACACGCTTTCAGCCGGTAAAACACCGATTATTCCCACTGCGCGCCAACAGCAAGAGAGCCAAAGCCGTGCAGTGCCTTTAGACGACGTATTCCTTGACACGTCCGTTGGTGCGAGACCGGTGAAATTCTATTGCACGTGTACCCACAGGGACGGGAAGCATCGTTGTCGTTCATCCCGTAGCTTCGACTTCCTGTCGGGGGCGTTCACAACTCAAGTCGTACGACTGCAACGCTCGTATGACCGGATAAAAGCCTTGAAATATTTAGCTCGGTTTCGGGATGAAAAAATACTCGCTTATAGCTACGGTAAACCCGATCGGATGATGACTAAGGTTGCCCGAGGGTCTGCTAGAAGAAACCAGCAGGCGTCACGGATCGAGAGCCCTCATGCATTATACATGTCCTTTAACGTCCATTGGCGCCGGGCAGCCTATTCTACTGCGAAGCTATACGATGGTTCTATGATCGCTTCGCTAGTCCCGCACCCTAGGCCGATAATACCTCCAATATTCGCCCTTCCTCGTATCTCGACAACCACTGCTGATGTAAGGATTTTAAAACTGTACTTAAGGTCCTCGTGAAAGGGATCCTTGGGTCTCAAGCTGCATTTTGAATGACACGTTCGACGCTGATCCATCGCACAATGGTCTACAGCTGGGGTTCTCAAACTTTTCGCTTACCACAAAAATACCTACAGTCAGCCTCATAATTGATGCAATTCACTTCAGATCAGAATAACCTTTTCATAAATTAACCAAATGTAGGAGGTTCGCTTCCGGAAGGGTCACGACTTTCAAACCAAGTCGTATCTCATAACGAAAACTAGTTTATTGAGAACGTGTCCACCTTTGTTGCTTGGGGCTAACTACGCGCACGCGGCAGTGTCGTCAGATCGGGGAAATCGAGGGGAGTACAGTTTACCCCCTCTTTGATAACCAGCATGATACGTGACCAGGGTTCCCATATTTTTCTCTCGCCAGGCCCCTTATCCTTATCCATGCCCAGCTATGCAGCGTAGCTCGTCTTTGCACTCTTCCCACTAACGCTGGCGACAGTGGCGACACGCTGGCGTACGGTCGCGTCAGCGAGTAGTGGGAAGAGTTCAAAGACGAGCTACGCTGCGTAGCGGGGCGAGAGGCGGAAGAGTAAGGGGCCTGGCGAGAGGAAAATATGGTAACCCTCTACGTGACCAGTCTACGAAAATTGGATAGCGTACTATCTTTTTGTCGCGGAGTGTAGGAGTTCTGCGTCACCACATCGCTCTGTTCCAGTCACACAAATATGTACATTTGCGTGTCCTCCGTTAATCGATTCAGCCAATTGCGGAAGACATGAAGCGCGGAGTAGGGATATCACGTAGTCCCTACGAGTTTTTCACTGCCATCTCCTGATGGACGATCAGTACAGGGGATTCTAAAAGAAGAAAAGAATGGAAAATAATTGCGACGACGAAAGCGTGATTGTGGGTAGACAGGGTGTAGAGCACACGCCGTTACGATTGTCAGGTAATTCCATTAAAATTAATAATACATAATCTGGGTGTTCCCTAGGACGGGCCGAGCAGATTATTTGGTCGTTGGTCGCAATCGTCCAGCCAGCCGGGAAATGAAAATTGCGAGCTCATACAAAATGCACCGATTTCCGAAGAGGCCGTTAGGCCGCGGGCAGATTATCAGCGCGCGATGCGTTTGCCCGCCAGCGCGAGATCTGTTTATTGCCCGCGGAATATTACATGACGTCGGGGAGGGGAATTAATAATGCACAGCGACGGTGTTACGTGCGGAGCCCCAACGATTATCGCGTTTTACAATGGAAATCGCTCGCGAAGTGTCCGTGTAATGGCAAACACCGAATCCGATTTAATGAAGCACCGATACTTGATCAAAGGGGAAACTCGCGACACGGTTAAACGACACCGGAACGCGTGTGTTCCCATAATTTCCTGGTTGTCCGGCGTTTCTCCTACAAATTCCATTAGTTTTTTTCACATTTCAGAGCACACAGAATTTAATCGTATCAACGTTTCATTTTCTTAGCTGAGAGCTGCGTGAATTCAAATAGCTGGAACGTTCATATAGAAATTACACTGCACTGTACTAGCGTGCAATTTAAATTGAATCTGCATTACTCACGAATGTTTATGTTATTATTCAGGTCAAGTTCCGTACATTCCACTTTTATCGTCCTCATAATTCCATTTTAATTAAAAGCAATATGCTACACGAAGATTCCTCCTGTTGGTTTATTTAATAAATAATATTGTAGAAGGTAATAGAAAGATATGCAACTGCAAAACAGAAGAAACGATACTGTCTATCAATACAGGGTGTCTAAAAAATGTTGTAGTAAATGTTGAAGTAACTTTTTCGTTTGCCAAAATATTCTCCGTGGCTTCGTTAAGGAGTTATTAATAGAAAACACGGATCAATTAGTGCGCGGCTACAGCAAACGGTGTCAACGGTGAATCAATCCGCTGTAGCCGCGCTCTGATTGGTCCGCGTTTTTCGTTAATAACTCCTAAAATGTCCTAAAATGTCGCTTCGAAAGATCTTAGGAACCTCCCATTTCTGGATGTTGAAGGAATTTTGAGACACCCTGTATATTCCTTCAGTTTACCATTGAAATGATATTTCGCGGTATGAAGCAGGCGCAAAGAATATTTTTTCTTAATATAATTCTGTTGAGCGCGAAGCAGAACTGCTGAACAATTACAGTTATTTCAACGGGCTAGGATAATGTTTAATTGGCGTCTTTATGGCGAAACTTTGAATTAAAATATAACTCGCGTCTCCGCGTTTCCTTCTGCACGGCGTTCATCCAGCTTTATTTCCGAATTAAACCAGTAATTTTGTCGGTTAATTCACATTCATACATTTACATCCCGCGGTGGGTCCAGATTTCTGGCACAGCGAAATGGGAGTCCGAGGTACTTGATAACCGTATAAATTATTACGACATTTATCGCTGACACAGCCTTTACAGAAAAAATATATTATTAAGGTTGCCTGACACGGGTGGACAAACAGTTTACCATACTCTTTTATAAACGTGCCAAAACGAATTCATTCATATACGACACAACAATCTTCAAGGTTATACAAGGTCACAAATGGAAGAAACATTTTGAATATTTAGTGCATAATACTTCGTAAAGATATCGTTTACGATACACCGATTTGGAGAAGCAAAATAACGCAAACATGTCTCTTTCTTTCCCATACGCTGTCCTTCCTTGCGCCCGAAACTTTTATCGTCAATTAAACCACTAAGTACAGTTTAAATTATATCGTTTTTGGTCTTATTTTAATCAGAAAAATGCCAAAAATAAGTTGGTGAAAGTCCCATAAAAAAATAATGAAAAATTAAAGAAGTTTTGTAATTGGATTAGTAGTGGTTCACACCGATATACCCGAACCGACTTCAAATTATTACAGTGGACGGAATATTTTTTTGCATTCAACGTGTACAACCTTTTCGCGACTATAGAAGAATTACTGTACATAGTACTCCATCGAAACAATTGAAGGTCACCTTCATGTCTAAAAGATTAAGGCAGATAAAATAAAATTACAGACACTTTGCTTTCAAAAAACAATATAACTCTTTCAATTTTTTCTAAAATTTACTATTTACAAGAAAAACGCTGACTAATGTTAGCGTGAAGAATTACAATGTGTAGTGAATGATTTGTCACCTGATGACTCACTCAGAAATTGAGCTCCAAGTAAAACCCCTCGAGTGTTATAGTTTATTCCCAACAGATGTGCTGCTTATTTTTCAGTTATTCCTCACCCGTGAAAAATTAATGTCTTCTTCGCAACATTTAAATTTAAGTGGACGTAAATTTATTATTAAAACGTTTAGGTATTTATACGCAGTCATGTGCAGTTAATGTTTCGTTTCTGGTGCAATTACTGGCCGTGCAGTGTCCCCTCTAGTTCTTAGAATTGACGTCACGATTTCTCTGTACTTCAGTTGCACTCGGTGTTTTCCAATGCACCCTCAGAAGCATCGAGCTGAAGGAAAAATACAATCGGTAAGGCTTGGCATTACCAACGGTGGCAGAAACATATTGCTAATTATGTATACACGACTTGTACTTTTCAATGATAATGCTAATCAATATTGTTGTCTGGCTTCAGGTTCTAATTGAGGTGGTGCGCAAGATCGCATCCCATTTGCAAGTTTCAGCGCTACTCCGTGCAATTAAGGTAAATGTAATATTTTATAAAGCTCTACAAATTTTTTATATACCCAACTTCTTTTTACATGGTAAATAATTTTCTTAAAAAACCGAGCAAAAAAGTAGAATGTATATACATGTACCTTTTTTGACCGTGTTATTTTAAAATGGTATAAAAAAGATCGTGTACAAAAGAGTAGGTTGTATGTGTATGCAAGCTCTCACAAACATAATATTTTAATCGTATAAACTGCGTAAGGAAAAACTTTTCGTAAATAAAATGTACCTCATGAAATTGTTCACGATGTTAAAAAATAATGTTATAAATATAATGTAAATAAAATAATACAAATATATAATTCCTCTACAATCATGCTTTATTTTTTCCTTCAAACACTATTTGATCATATACAATCTGAGTGGTACAAAGAAACCTATATGTATACAGGGTGTCCAAAAATCCTTTCGCTTCCCGGAAACGGGAGGTTCCGGAGATCATGTGAAGCAACATTTTCCTTTGCAAAAATGTTATCCGCGGCTTTGTTTAGGTGTTATGAACTAAAAACACGGACCAATCGGAGCGCGACCTAGACTCGAGCTGGCAATGTCGGCCAATAGACGGTTGGCGCGTCGGGCCAACTTTTCCCATGGTAACAACAGATTCTTCGGAGGGGGGACATTGGACGCTATGGTGGGGACGGTCTTGTCTTGTCTATAATGTCGAGCATATGTCACAATGTCACGTGACCAATCCGGTACTGGCAGAGAGACGGGGATCTTTCCCCCCTCAATTCGAGTTAATTCCCCTAATCTGGTGGCACCGATCAAAGTTGCGTCTATATAGGTCCTGACGCAAATCTGTGACGCGACCCTAATTTGTATCATCTACCATTTGACAGTTTTCACAGATAGCGAATAAGTGGTACGTTTAAATAATCTCATTTTAAACACACATCTCGTCTTACCATCCATATTCATCCTCAGAGGTGGAATTCACAAAGAATTTATACCAGCTTCATGCTATTATGTCAATTTGTCATCAAGGCGCAGATTCAGCTGCAGAAATGTCGAACAGAGGAGGAAACCAGGTGAAAGGACGATCCATCCGTAATATTGAGAAACAACTCCGAAACACTGAAGAGGTATTTCCCGGTAGGAAAAGGGAAAACAAAGTGCAAACGCCTCGCTTGTCGAGTTTCTTAAAATTTCCCGGCAAGTTGATGGACCATCGAGTTTTCTCGGTGGCCGGTGAGTAATAGCAACGCGTTTATCTTATGCATTTTATAACGTTAGGTGGAACGATAAAGGTCGTGGTGGGGGCCGGTGGGGTTGGAGGGGGAGGGGGAAGGGGGCTTTGGCGTTCCGTTCGGTCAACCGTAATACTGGTTTTATTTTCTTTTCATTTTGCTCGTCTAGTGGCGCCGCCGGCGGGCCACGCCAAAGAAAAAGTAATATCGTTCGAAGGAAAGCCTGCCTCGAAGCCATACGGTGTACAGGCCTGGTGAAAATTCGATAAAACAAACTCGCTATACAACTCCCTGCCGCTGAACGATGGATCTTGGACAAGTTATCGTTCGATGGTAGGTGTGGCAGCCATCAAAGTTTCGCGACGCGAAATCGCCGTGGGAACGCGTCGCGTCGGCTCGATCGAACCGGGAAGCGTGAAATTCACGCGACAGATTTCCTCCTGAGACTCGCTGGAAAATGTTACCGAAGACCGGGCGCCCGGCTTTTCACATTGACGGAAACCTGTTCCCGATGCCATGCCGAGAAAACGAACACACGCTGTCGATGCGTACGCGGCCGCGGCAACGTACACTTTGAAACTGTCGACGGAAAATTCAGGCTAAAGGCTGCTAACATCGAACAGCTAATTTCAAGAGTGACTAGTTGTGACAAGTTCCACGGAAGAGTTCTCGGTAATTGTGCATAAAAGGTTACACCTCGCCGATTTTTATAAAATTCAGATATATTGTACGGTATTTTATCGATAATTGTGTGTGTGTGTCCGCACACAACATGGGTCTGTCCAGTGACAATTATCCGTCAGGGATACTATTCTTTGACTTTTGTCGAACGTAGAAAAGGACAGCGGAGCTCGAGAGGCCTCGGTCGCCGCGAGAAATGTAAACATATAACCAATCCAATAACAAATCTTCTTTATTTTTCATTATTTTTTTATGAGACTATGACCAAAATATTCGTGGCATTTTTCTAATGAAAATAATACCAAATATGATATAATTCCAATTATATTTACTTGCGTAATGAACGATGAAAGTTTTCGACACAAAGGAGGACAGCGTATGGGAAAGAAAGTGTTCGAAACTTTCATCGTTCATTAAACAAGCAAATATTATCGGAACTATATCATATTTGATATCATTTTCATTAGAAAAATGCTACGAATGTGTTGGTGACTAAGATCTAGACTTATCTAGCGCTAGATAAAAGATCAGTCTAGGCCGCAGTCGCCCTCAAAAGTACTATCTCTACGTTTACGATTTGTATTATTCGGAAGCATAAAGCTGCGCATGTGGCTATTTTCATAAAGCTGCGACAGCTACATGCTGCCAAATAATGCAAATTACGCCTCGTAAATGTAAAAATAGGACTTTGTTATCTAGCGCTTTTGACTGCTGAAAAAGCCCATCATTATCGAGAAATGAGGAGGCGGATCCCGCATCCTTGCAATCCTGGAAACGAGTCTACCCCCTTAACGAACTCGCAGAGAGTATATCTGTAAAGAAAAAAGTGACTTCAAATGGCCTTAGGAATCATCCCCTTCGACGAAGTATAACATTTTTCGGACACCCTGTACATTACCTGCATTTACTCTACACGAGTTTCAGCGTGCTATGAATTAATATACAATGTCGGATTTGTCTTCCGCCATTTTGATCTTCTTCCCAGCCGGTTGTTTGAGCTACCCGGAAGAATAGTTGTAAATTTATTAGAACACTTACGCCGCAGTTCATAATTTAGTAGCACTTTCCTGTATTAGCTCTCATACACGCCGGAGAAGTAGAAATTTACGCAAAAGATCCCTGCTTCATATTTCAACCATTTTAACTTTACATTTTAATTCAACAAATTAGTTTATTACCTTTATATTTCAGGGAAGTAGGTCAATTAGTAATACCCTAAGAAGAAGATAAAATATTGTGCAATTTCTAGAAACAATATGAATGAATCAGTTTTCATTCAAATATTATACTGACAATAATAATAAAATAATAACAAAATATTGAAATTTCTAGAAACAATTCAAATATTATACTGACAATAATAATAAAATAATAACAAAATATTGACATTTTTAGAAATAATGAATGAATCAGTTTTCGTTCAAGTATTACACTAACAATAATAACAGAATAATTATTGAAATTTCTATAAACAATAAACGAAACAATAATAATACTAACATTTATATTAGATTGTAATAAGACCAAGAGATTTGTATTATAATTTACGCTCGAATGAATAACTTCATTTAAATGTTCGTCACGGATTCAGTAATTATAATGTTAAAGTACCATTAAAGTTCTGATTAAGCTATTATGCATTATAAAAAGTTATGATAACTTTTTGATGCATTCTATTGTAAACTCTAGCTATACACAGGTGAATGATTGGAGTGCAGATGTGAAACAGGACAAAATATATTCAAAAGAAAAAA
>CM052318.1:11355550-11371268 GCA_028455605.1 Lasioglossum malachurum | reverse complement strand
TGCGTGCGTGCGGCCTATGTGCGATGCGTGCGCAGTCTAGTTCCTTAAGCAGCGCGCGATGGTCACTACATAGAACATGGCGGCGCTAACCTGTCAAAAACACTGGAAATCGTTAAAATTTAAAAATTTATAACTTTTGAACCATTGATCCTCCAGGATCGAAAATTGGATTTCCCACATCTTCTCGTCCACGTCTACTGGATAACATAGGAGAACCCTAAAACACTTTTTTAACAGATCTTCGTCGATCCTAAGGTGTAGAATCACGCTGCACACCGCTTTTTTCTCCTCTTCTCAATGCCTACCAGCGTCTCCCACTATTCAGACTTAGGAAAGAAACAGTATGCCATAAAGTCAAGCTAAAAGTGAAGAGTGGGAGAACCGGCAAACTCCAGTGGGTGTCATGCAGCGACGGACTGTCAAAATGACGGGTTCCGATATTTTGAAAATGGTTACTTTGGAGATAGACACACTCTCGTTATTTTTATAAAGTAATATAAAGTAGTTACTTTTAGTGCTCCGCCTGGAAACGTTCCTAGACAGTTAAAACTGTCATTTCAGTTTCGCAAAAGTGTTAGTATGGTTACTCTGATAAAAATTTCTTGTGAATTTTGGTGGACATACAACACATGTGGATATAACGTCTGTTAAGCATAATAAAGAATCATTTAATTCGGAACACGAGTGAAACCAGAGTGGGGAGTGTCGCCTTTCTATTTGTAATGTTGTACTTCACCGCAATCACGAATAAATTGCAGATTTATATGTAAAACTCGGCTCAGAATCTAAATGTGTGACGCAGCCATCCTTCCATCGGCTTGCACCACGCGTACCAGCCACACGTACTCCTAACATTTTTAGGGATTGCGTTTTATCCGCAGGAAGAGCGACGCGTTGCTGAGGAATCCTCTTTCGAGCAGTACAAACACGAAAAGAGGCGACGCTGCTGGAACGAATAGTATCTTCCTTTTAAGACGCCCAAAAGGGTCCACCGCCCCAGCTTTCCTCCCCTATAATGTGATAAGCAGGAATTTCGTTTCGTGCTTCACGCATTGCGTTCTGAGAAACTCTCCCTCCCCCGTCCCTCTCCACTCGCCTTCACTCGCCTTCCATCGCTGTGACGAGCAGAATGTCAGCTCGCTTCTCCAGAAAGTGGTTTGGATCGAAGAATTTGTTGACACATTTTCTCAAAAAGTCAATTTTAATTTCTGTTGCTTTCTAATAAATCCTGTACACATTTTAGCTATCATGAACATTTAAAGTTAAGCGTTGCGGAATTATTCAATTGATGCATATGAAATGTCCGAATTCGAAGAAAAAATGCTATTACAGTCCACAGGTTTATTGCACAGGGTATCAATAAAATTATGTATAAAAACCTTTGTAGCGTGATTCTACACCTTAGGATCAACGAAGATCTGTTAAAAAAGTTTTGTGCAAAATTAACCTTGACAGACTTTTTCAAGGTCAAATTCTTTTTATGATTGTATCGTGTTCTAGTCGTCAAGAGGAATAATGTTCTCAATAGTACCGTGGATCAAACATGAACTTCTCTTCGTTCTCTTGTAAATATACGTTAAAGTACAAATAACACATAAACTTACTTGATTCAGACGGGTAGCTATTTTTTGTTGAGCTTCAAAGGCCGAACCGAACGTAGAGAATGACAGCACGCGTAAAGAGAGACCACACGCGGGCCTTTGATCTATGCCGGCGACGGCGACTCTCCGCGTCTCTTTCTTTCCCATACGCTGTCCTTCCTTGCGCCCGAAACTTTCATCGTCAATTAAACCACTAAAAGTACAGATGAAATTATATCGTGTTTGGTCTTTTTTTAATCAGAAAAATGCCACGAATATATTGATTAAAGTTTCATGAAAAAACAAGTAAGAATAAAAAAGATTAAATATTGGTGTTACATTGTGAGGACGCACGGGCCTTTGAACTGTGCCGACGACTGCGATTCTCCGCGTCGCATTAGTAGTGGTTCACACCGATATACCCGAGCCGAGATCAGATTACTACAGTGGAGGGGATATTTTCTTGCGTTTATAGAAGACTTACTATAATTAGAAAGCAACCATTTTTTAATAGTTTCAGTGGAAATTTCATTTCAGTACACTTTATGGTTCGAAAGTAGTATCATCGATCGTCCCACTATGCGTCGAGAAGTGAGTCGTCGGACGTTCCATGCGATTAAGAAAATTGAGAGGAGGAGAAATGCTTACAGTGCTTCGAAATCATTGCAGAAACTCGTTCCGTAAATGCTGATAGGGTTGCAAGGCTTGAATTCCGTGATTTAGTGCCGTCGTATTTCACTTTCATCGACGTTTCCGCGCAGAAAATGTAATACCTCGCCATCGGTCGATTGTTTTATATCGGCGACAGGTGTATAATCAGTGGCGTCCTTATCTACGCCATTTATCCGATCGCAATGCTGTCCAGGCTAGCTTGGTTTTAGATCGATTCGACGATAATGGCATCGGGATTCACGGTGTCCGATTCGTGTATTACTAATTATTCTGAAGTTCGTATGTATTTGTCACTGATAATGATCGTGAGAAATTCTTCAGTCGTGTATTCTTTGTTTAGAAAATGTAAAAAATTCAAAGCTCAAAAAATGATGTTGGACGTAATTTTGCACATACAATTTTACAGTTTTATAACAAATTTATAATTTTATAAGCTTCTACAGATGTAATAACTTTATACATAGTAAAATCATGTAGGTTTTATTAAACATATTATTAAACAATTGTTTGAATACATTCAAAGGTGGACCTACATCACCTGTAGGTTTTTGCAAATATCTAAAAAGCTATCATTGCCAACATACGGGTTCTCTCCCGATCACCGAAGTAAACCAGTGTGGGGCGCGGCCAGTGCTTGGATGAGTGACCGCTCGGTACACACCGGGGGTGATCTCCTGGGTACGCGCCGCGTGTTGTTAGCTAATAGGTTATCCGGAATCCACCTTTATAAACTATAGTTTCAACAGAAAAAATTTGTATTTGACCAGGACAACCAGGCTGGCGTTACCGATATGGAGGGAACTCCGAGGTGCAGCATTCCTCCCCTGGGCAGGATCGCCAAAACTGAATGTCCTTGATAACGCGCAGACCTGGTCCTGACGGTTGACTCCCGGCATGGGCCTTTCGAGGGTCTCCACATACCTGAGGCGCTGGCCTCCCAGTGCCGGGAGTGTAGGCTCCCAAAATTCTACTTAATTTTGACAGTGGGGTGCAGGGGGATCTACGGGACCCCACTCTTGACGCTAGGCTGCGTATCCCACTCTTACGCTTAGGTTTCGGACCTAACGCTGGATATAGGAGCTCAGCGTCACCACATCGCCCAACACGCTCATTTGCCATCTTCGTCAAACGATTCGGCCAATCGCGGAGGACGTGTAGCGCGAATAGAGATATCATGTGGTAAATACAAGTTTCTCTATGCCATCTTTCGTTGGACGAGGAGTATGTAGCCGTGGCTACGGAAGATCCCACCAGTGATCTAAACTGGTACCGCGCGGATCAGGTGGCCCTGGGGCATACGTCCCTGCTCGGTCGTGGGTTGGACCAACTCGGGGGCAGTGACTTGCAGCCAAATGCTGCTAGGGACCACCGGTTGTCTGCCCTCAGGTCCTGCACAGTGTCGCCAGAGAGGCACCAAAAGTAGTGCCTCTTCCTCCCCTACTTTTACCCTTCCACTAACCCATTCCAGCACCATGGGCAGACTCCAACGTCCCCCCACTAAGACCGTGGACCACGGTGCCCGCGCCGTAGACTGGTCTGGTCATCAAAGAGGGGGTACTTGCATCCCCCTCGATTTTTTCGACCTGGCGACACTGGTCCTGCAGCCTGAGAGCATATCGGTATTGGGCATATGCTAATCCCATGTCCATGGGGGCCGGCCGGATGGGTAGGCTCTTGTAGGATACACCCCATGAATGAAATAAATGTAACTTGTATGAAGCACACAATATTCGCGCGGCATTCAACGTGTTAAATTGCGCCTGGAAGGGAGAGAGAGAGAGTACACTTGCGACGACTGTATTCACGAAAAATCCAAAACGAAAGCCGGAGCTCAGAAAATAGCTAGTGTGTGCTTGTCGGAACAAAATCTGGCAGCATCTGTCGCGGAGCAACCGGTTCCAGGCTCACGGTGTCGCGTCTGCAGGGCCGAAGAAAGGAGCGTAGTGTTAGGGTCATTTGTGCCTCTGTCTTTCTCTTTCTCGTCGCGTGACATTTGTAACAGCAAATTGACTCGGTCTGGATGTCGTCGAAACGGCTGCGGCCTTATCGCGTAATATTCGATATTAAAGAGAGGGTATCGCGGCGGCGACACGCGGGCCACCGCAACGGTCGTGCCGCGCCGCGCCCGGGCATAGCAGAATATTAGAAACAGGGATGACGGTCCACGGGAATGGATCCTATTCGAGGATAGTTGGCTCGTAATGGTGCAACTAGATCGCAGGGGTCGGCTGCGGCGTCTCAATATGGGGCCGGGTTCGAGATCGAAGAAAAACGCGGAGATTGGATCGGCACACGACGGGCGAGAGCTGCAAGCCGGCATGAAGGAAGCGGATAAAAGGGGACAGAACGAAATCCGACGCGAGTGGATCGCCGGTGACGAGAAAGAAAAGTATAATCCGCGGCCCAGCGTTCTATCGCATCTCTGTGATGCATGTTCACGCTCCCGTGGCGAATCCGTTTTATTCAACGCGCTCGGGATGGATCGTGCGTCCTTTTTGTTTTTTTTTTCTTTCTTTCTTTCTCCCTTACCATCTCTCCGACCCTATCTCTCTCTCCTCTCTTTCTGCTCTCGTCCTATCGTATACACCCCCTTCCAAATGTTTCATCTATGTTTAAGTTACCCGGGAACAATATTGATTCCCAGTGAAATATTTCGTTCGGAGAACATATTTTTTGACACCGCCGGGATTTACCGACCTCCTGCACGCGAAATAATTTATTCAGGTTCCATCAAGCGCCTCTCTCCTCATCGCGGGCGCCACCGGGTTGCGTTAAAATTTAATTGACCTTCTGCTGGTTTCCCGAAAAACCGTGGCGCGGTATCCGAAAACTCGATTTCGAGACATTCGAAACATGGATTTACCTATTTATGAAGAAATTGTTGACCCAATACCCTTAACTCCAACTAAACCTACAATTATCAAGCATATCGCACCATGCCAAGAACAGTGACACAACTCGTGATTGACGTGTTTAGTTGGCCTCGAAAATTTCGATGGAAATTTTATAATTTCCTTATAATCGTTACTGTGAGAATATTGGATTTTTAGTTATGTCGCTATTCTTGTCGGGGTGCGATATATTCGAATGAACAGTGCGTAACAAATTGAAACATGTCATCTTTATAAAAAACATACACTCACTGCGAAAAATTAATACATACAAAAACTCTAGTTTTTCGCTTGTGAAATAGAAAATTAAAGTTGCATGGTGTAAATAATTCAAATATTGTGTGATGAAAATAGGCAGCGGATCTGTATGAAAAATAAGAATTTTGTAACCGAGTTGCAACAAGATGGAGTGAAATAGAAATTGATTTTCTTTCTTAATATCTTTAATAGGTTGATTATAATACAATATAACACAGTATTTTTAATTTTTCATAATGTTATTACTGTTCTAAGTTATATTTGACGTGCCGCGCCGCCCCTGGCCGACTGTGCCAACTCGCGTCTAGGTCGCGCTCTGATTGGTGAGATTGGTCTGCGTTTTTTGCTAATAACTCCTAAAGAGAAAGCCACTGCGGCCATTTTTGCAAAGGAAAATGTCGTTTCAAATGACCTAAGGAACCTCCCATTTCCGGGAGTTGAAGGAGTTTTGGGGCACCCTGTATAGTATATTCTCATAATTTAAACATTTTATTGAATAATATTTCCAAACAGTATTTCACTTAAGCATTAAATGAAATAGTATTTCCACATAGTATTTACTTGTGAAAATATTTCCATGTTTACTATTTTATATGAAATTATTTTAAATTTTCCCCAGAGCTGCTTAGGAGGCACTGATAAAGCATTCTGAGCTATCTGAGGAAACGCGGTTTGTTTACAACTGTGGAAAGCCTGAAACAAGAAATTTTGAAGCTTGTCAACATAGATACTTCGCCCGGCGTGTGTACTTCTAGTTTTAAGGAACAGTAGCTTCAGTCTTTGCCCTCAGAGGACTATTTCAGAGGTCTGTTTTATTGTAACGTTCCACACGTGTCAACTAACTCCTTAACTTCTAGCAACCAACTTAAATTGTCGACTACTTTCGTTGGGTCAAATAAGTTGATCGACGCGAATCTCAGAAAAAAATCTACAAAAATGTCTACCAAAAAATGAATACATAACTATTTAACCATATTTGTCACGAAATCATAAAAAAAGTCTGGTTTGTTAGGATGAAATGTTTGGTGTGCTGGTAGAAAATCCAGACCTAACCCAGATCTAATCCGAATGGTGACCTTGACAACATATTTCAAGGTAATTGAAATCGAAGAGTAGGTAGCACATGGTCAAGTCTGCCAGACAGAAAGCAATTAAAAAATTATGCAAATCACTGTCCGAACGAATAATTTCTGTGATAAAGAACAAACAAGCCAAAATATAGAATATTAAACAAAACTGGTAAATTATTTTTGTACCCATTTTTTATACGTACGTCCATAATTCAGATAAATTCATGCGCAGCTGCAATCATTCTAGTTTCATCTACTGCGCCAATGCACGAGAAATTTCATTTGGTCCATCCACTGAGTAAAAATGAACAAATGAATAGGGCGCCCTAACTTGCTATCCCTGACTGCAGTATTGTTTGCGTTTCACGTTTCCCGAATCAGAATGCCCGAAGAATTGAATTAATCGTCATTTCTCGAGCAACAGACTTAGCCTCAACAATGGTTTACACCAGGTAGACACGTAATCCGCCTCCGCCCGGCAGACAGTAAAACAATGCGTCATTAGTTTTCATCTCGGCCGAACAAAGCTCGTTTACATTCGTCGATTCAAGTTGCGCCGTTCGTGAGTTTCGTGTATCACGGTCGCGTCGCAACAGGGTTGATGAAGCCGAAATAACGTAGACGTCGGATTACAAATGCGTTAATACAAACATCTAGCCGGGAGGATCTCTCTGTTCCGAGGCGAAACAGCGGATTTGGAATACGTAAATTCCGTCTGCGCCGCGTGGAAGGCGCGACGCTGTAGCTGACTACTGTGCAGGCGGCTCGAAAGGGTGCGAGTGACATTTTATTAAGTACGGAGTTTCATGCTTAGAAGCAATTTAGACGTACACCGCGGAGCAGAAGTTACATGTCGGCCCCCGGTGTGTGCGAGGAAAATCGTTTGAATCTTGGGAGCCGTGCCGGTGATTTAAAGAGCTCTCATTTTGGACCAGTCTCGCGGGCTCCGCGAGTTTGCTTTGTAATCATGCCAAGTCGCCGACGAGGAACGTTTTAATTTAATGCCCGCTGAAGGGAACATTGTTTACGCCGACAATGTCACGGAACAATAACAAACAGCGTATGGTTAATATCTGGACTGCACGGGAACTGTTCGCAGATTTTCCGGTTTCATATCGATCAAAATACTTGGGGCGGAAATTCAAACGAGAACAATTTTAATAGAGTGATTATGCATCTCTGGATCGGCGGAAGATCTGTTAGAAAATGAACGAATGCCTCCCAGTCACAAAATGGTGTAAAACTACAATAGAAAGGCGATTCTACGTGAGAAAGTAAGTCGATAATATACAGGGTATTTCACCTAACTTGACCACCTTGAAAATATCTTTGTTGTTTTTAAAGATACGTCAAATGTCTGAAGGACAAAGTTGAATGGTAAAATGGGGCTCATACGATAGCAAAAAAATTTTTGTTTTTATGTAATTTGTTTTAGAGATATGAGGGTCACCTTCATTTTTTTAACTGGAATGTCCTATTTTCTATACCATAGATCGATAGAGTATCAAATTCTGAGTATAAAAGTGTTGACCTTCATATGTCCTAAACATAATAGTTGACGAGATATTATCCAAAGAAAAAAGATAACTGCTTAGATAATACATATCTCGTTATCTATTAGATTTAGAAAATATGGAGGTCAATACATTTTTACTCAGAATTCGATAGTGTCTATCCAAAGATGTAGAATCCCGCTACAGTAGTCGCGATATATAATTTTTAAACACTCGGTACAGTAATGTCTCAATATGTGTAAAATGGATTGAATAACTGCCAGTTCACCTAATTGTTTATGTAATCTATAAATTAATAATTTACATTTCAAGCTTTCTAGTGCACGAGTCTCGATGTGTAATTATTACACAGCTTATTTTATGCATTTATGATAACAATGGGGAGATCAAATACGAAACATTGAAAACATTTATCGCATTTAAAAATACTGTCGTATATTATATTCAACTCATTAAAATCTTTAAGAAAAGAAACAAACGTCTACGTAGTTCCTGTGTCTTGCAATTAATTCAGATTAATATTATTCAGCATAAAAATCCGCAGTCCAGTTATTGTACAGGATATCCCAAAAATGTTGCACTTCCTTGACAATGGTAATTCCCGAGGTCAGTTGACCTAACTTTTTCCTTTGCAAAAATGTTCTCCGCGGCTTTGTTAAGGAGTTATTAACGAAAAACACGGACCCCAATCAGGGCGAAGCTACCGCAGACCAGAATCCGTCCGCTGAACCAGCACTCTGAGATTGATCCGTATTTTTCGTTAATAACTCCTTAAGTTACTTCAAATAACGTCGGAAATCGCACACCCCTTTGAAGGAAGTACAACATTTTTGGGACACGCTGTACAGATCACATTGACATAATTAGTTTTTGTTGATTTGACAATAAATTTTGTCCAGTTAATTTTAGCAGTTGTACGAGTCCGCCGTACGAGTCGTACCGTCAGAAATTTTGTCTGTGATGGTAAATAAGGCTATCGTATACACTATACACGTAGCGTTGCCGATGTAAGAGAAAAAATTCATTTCGCAAGCTTTGTGCTCACACCGCGCGTATCTCGCCCGGGAGAATTAAATAATTTACTTGGTCCTGGCACGTTCGCGTTTTTACTCGTCCATGGCAACGCGTGTAGGAACGTAATCCTTAAATCCGAGGCCGCGAAGTTTCAGAGAAACGACACTCGTCGCGACGGTTTGTCACTGTCACGGGATTCATAGTTGCCAGCCACTGAAACTCTCTTCCTCGCGGAAAGTAGCTGCGAGTAGCACGCGAAAACCTCGCTGTGGACGCTCGCGACGGCAGAGCGAACCCTTATTGACCCCGGTTGATAGTCACGGTTCGTTAACTATCCCTACTTTCGACGTGCGCGCGACCATTCGCACGCAATGGGGTTAATTAACTCGGCCCAACAATACCCGGCCGAAAATAGTGTTTTGACGCTATTCACAAATTATCCCGCCGACGACGGACGCTGTGAACGCCAGCGTGTCCGAAACGATGGCTCGTGATTGTATCCGGTGCTGCAAACGTGGCACAATTGCCTAAATTTCGTCATTTTCGATAGTGCTCGCATTGTTAACCGATAAGGCTACTTTCGAAGAGACGGGTTTGCGAACCCCATAATGTTTTCGGATAGACTGCACTACCAGACAAGAAGATGAAACAGGTGTGCTCTATTTTGAATAATAAATTATTTTCTCAGGCAACAATGTTTAGTAAAGTCTTGATCAATGACGGATCCTCGGGTCCGTGTCTGTTCCTTAAATCGTGTGGTTCTACTATTTCTTTGTGACCTCATCGACCGCGCCGAACGTAGAAACGAACAGCGCATGTAAACACGGATCGCGCGGCCGAAAGAGCTTACTGCATACCGTCAATAAAACCATTAAATACAGTTTAAATTATAGTGTTGAGTGTCATTTTAATCAGAAAAATTCCACGCATATGTTGGTGAAACTCGCATAAAAATATAATGAAAAATGAAGAAGTTTTGTAATTGGATTAGTAGTGGTTCACATCGACATACCCGACCCCGTATCGGATTACGCGGCATTGTTACACTTTACACTGCTGGGCGACCGAAGCAGCTCGAGCTTCTTGGCTCGCCTGGGATATGCTCCCCAGTAGAGGGGGTAGGTCAGCTGACTAAGATCGTATAGCGCCGTTCTGCTTAGATCAAGGCTTTACTGTACTAGGTGACCCCAAAAGTTTCTTTGCCAGTGTGCACAATTAACATTAGATTTAGGGAATCGTCATAATGACGGGTTCTAAATTTTTTAATTTACAATTATTGGGATTGTGAATGTGCATTGTGCATTTATGAGAAATTATTCAACAAGTATATATTTCTTTGAGTATATATTATTTTAGAAGTGGCTAACCATTTAGATAGATGCATTCGTCTTAATTTTAGTGCTCTATAATGCTAGTGTTAATTAATATTGTTAAATGACATGACCATATACAAGTAATCTGATCACCTGTTCGTTAATGCTTAATTGTTTTCTAATCTTCCCCTTTCTTCAGCACGCCATTTTTTCTTCATGTAAACTAAATAAAACGGTTACTAAAACTTTCACTAATAAAATGAATTATTTGAAAATAACGTGACAACATTCTTCGATATTTCTATAATTGTTTTATGTTTAGCCTACCCATCTTTGCTATTAATGCATAGAATCCTCTGTATAGATATAACTATGGTTGCAACATTAATCGTATTATAGAGATCTAAGTAAATAAGAAGGCAGCTGACTCAAGGATTTAATTTGTCTTTCTCTTGTACATGCGTGGCATTTACTACGTCCTCCAATACGTGCCAAAGGCAATTTAATATTCGCAGAGGAATACTAGAGGAGACAACTATACGTAGAGCTCGGGCTAGAGAATCTAAAAGTGCGTCGGATGCTATTAAAGTGATTAGAGTGTACAAGCCATCTAGAGTCTAAAATTATAGACAGGATAAAGATACGATCGTACAGACAGTACACTCAAAGGAGACGATTACGTAGTATTATAGTACACGGAAAAGTATAGTGTCTACACAAAGCAAATGTTCAAGTGGTTAAGAAACGTGACACATACGATCTGAAGATCACGCCAGATAAATTATGTACTACATCGGTACATGCCATTGTCTATGGCAGGCTCGGTTAACTTTTTTCCCGCTGTCGCTTCACAACCCCTACACCAGAGTACCGGTTCCCTCACTATCAACTATTCCATATTGCCCATACCGTACTCCGCCTCGATCTCCTATAACAGAACAGATGTGTCTACTTCTCTCCTTCTCTTGCGGAGAAGGTGAGAAGTGGCTACTTCTCCCCCTCCCGAAGAGGAGTAGCAGCAAAATCTGTTCGGCGGGCCAGCGTCGCCCAGGCCTGTCCTATAATATACTGTGCGGCAGTGACGCATTAAGCCAGCGCGGGGCCCGTAGTAAATGTTATGACGAGGCCCTAGGCTTTGCATCGGGGTCGCTTGTATGCAAATGTAGCACACCTTTTCAACAAACACAATGAATGACCTGTTTTTTTTTTAGTAAATATATTTGTGCCCCTTGGCATAGACAGGCGCTCATATATCGGCGCCTCTTCGATGAAGCGCCCATGTGGAGCCCCTGTTTGTATGGCGCGGGGCGCGTAGCATTTGCTACTTCTGCTACGGGGCTTAATCCGGCCCTGCTGTGCGGAGCACGAAAGAATTGTAGCGGGAAGGGAACGGGGCAACAGGAACGCAAAAGCAATTTGAGTGGTCAGGCTTCTTGCCCCGTTCCCTCCCCGGTACAATTCTTTCGAGCTCCGCACAGTACACTCTTAATATCCCCGAACGCCTCCTATACTCCTAAAGAGATGAGTGGGGAGAACCCAAGAGTAGGAGAGGAGTCGTTTGGGCACGGTTGGGGCCCCTCAAACGCTTGCTGCCCCTACCAACCTCTCATTTATGCAACACGTACGGCTGGGGACTTACAAGAAGGTCCCTGGCAGAAATGCGATGACGTAGGCAAGAATGCGCGCCCGATTGACTTGGAAGGAGCGCGCCTTCTATTGGCCGAAGCGGTCACACAAACACTACTATGTACTGCTATGCAGAACGATAGATCCCTCTTGCCTCTGTGCCCCCCCTCCAGGGGACCTTCTTGCGAGCCCCCAGCGTTACCTTCGTCGCGTTAGACACCAGTGTCGCCAGATCAGGGAAATTGACTCAAATTGAGGGGAATACAGTTACCCTTCCTCTGCCATTACCGAGTTAGTCACGACAATTGAGTCCGCGTATCGCGTCACGTGACCGACCCATGGCGGTCCATAGTAACGGCGCTTACCGGAAGAGGACACTGGGCACCATGATGGGGACGGCTTTGCCTCAGTTGAAGCAAACGTGCCCAGCCCTCTGTCTGTACAGACAGAGATAAATCTTCTATTGTCGCAAGAGCAGTGCCGGATTAAGTCCTGTAGCATTAGCAGCAGATGTTACGGGCCCGCGCCATACAAAACAGGGCCACCGCGTGTGGTTGGGTAGTTCGTGCCCCGCACACGGGCGCTTTGCACATTTTGTAGACAGATACTATTTTTTTGAGCTTCAAAGACCGAGCCGAACGTAGAAAAGAACAGCGCGTGTAAAGAGAGACCGCGCGCTGCCGACTCCTCGCGTCTCTTTCTTTCCCATACGCTGTCCTTCCTTGCGCCCGAAACGTTCATCATCAATTAAACCACTAAATACAGTTGAAATGATATCGTGTTTAGTGTTATTTTAATCAGAAAAATGCCACAAATATAAGTTGGTGAAAGGCCCATAAAAAAAATTAAAAATAAAGAAGTTTTGTAATTGGATTAGTAGTGGTTCACACCGATATACACGAGCCGAGATCAGATTACTACAGTGGAGGGGATATTTTTTTGCATTCAACGTGTACAACCTTTTTGCGACTATAGAAGTTATTATTGCACTTTCAATCAGATCTAACCTGCTTCGAAGTAGTACAGACAATTTTCGAAGCAATGAAATAGTTGCTTCAATAATATGTATTACTTTTATATTTGGCAAACCGTTACACTTTTGGCAGAGGATGGGGAGGGTATATCACCTTGACAGTCAGCGTTACAACGTATATCACGTTAAGGCCGAACACTGTAATCTTAGTGATAAATTATGCTATCGTATATGGCCAGTATCCCCTATATCATTAATCACTTTACAAATAAGCGGTGTTTATTTGTTGCAGGCTATGGCCAACGTACGCCAGTGCGCATAACAACCTGGGCACACTCACAGTAGGCGACCAAGCGGAGCAACACTTTTTGGCAGCAATAAACGCTCAACCAGGGCACGTGAACGCTCATTATAATCTCGGCCAGCTTTACAGGTTCGTAAGCAAATCTGGTCCGATTTGCCTGTCCGCTACAGAGCAGAGCATCGTTGACCCCGCAATGCTTACACGAATGACAACCGTTATTAATTGTAATTTTCCTGATGAAGTTATCAATATTCATACCCTTTCCAATTCTACTTGTTGAGACATAATATTTTTCCAAGAAACTAAATTATTCTATCATACAAATCGAGCATGTGTCATTATTGGTCTACGAATCTTTATGCAAAATAAAGGCTGAACTTTTTTTATATAACCCTGTAGAGATTTTTAAGTCATACAAATGTTTGTTTTCATGTTTATTTTTTCAGAGATTTCAATCTCACCTTCATTTTTTAAACACTTACGATAATAGTGCCTTTCATTAGGAATTCAGTGACTATAATTACTCAGGGTCATTCAAGGTCACTGACAGAAGAACGTTTAATATTTAAAATATAAAAGCAGAATACCTGTATTTCATACATGCTGTGATGATACACTGATCTTCAACTGTTGTTGCAGCACTCATCTGTACACTATCATTTAGCAAAAATAATATTTATAAATTTTATACGTTTCCGTTGTCTGTGACCTTGAATGACCTTGAGTAATTTTATAGTCACTGAATTCCTAATGAAAGGAACTATCATCGCAGTTGTTTAAAAGGGGGGATGGTCGCGTTTAAAAAACTGAAAGTGAAACAAATATTTTTATTTATTATATTTTGTTATCGCTTCAATGAACCACTCACCTTATCCTCGAGATATTTGACGTATCTTTAAAAACAACAAAGATATTTGAGGTGCAAACGTTAAGTGACTCACCCTGTATATGCAGCATATAGTAACGTATAAAAAGTAACAAATAAAATTTATAACTTCCAAATTTATTGCTTATATTATATTGACTTACACCACTTTTGCATTACACAGCTCATGTTGATGTTGTCTTATCGATTATTTATATCTTATCAAACTATTTCTCGAATAATTTATTTCGATAATCCCCAAGCCTGAAGTGCGAAAAGACGTTAGAAATGAAAAACATAAATATAATAGGATTTTCATTAAAAGTTAATATTCCCCACACATCTAAAAACTGGTCGAATCAGTGTACACCATTTTTTGATGCACTCCGATAACCTTCCGAACATTGCCCGGAAGGTAATCCGTCCCTTTTCGTAAAAAATGAACGAATGGGTTGACATGCAGCGGGCAACATGGAAATTAAGGATTACTCTGCAACGAATACCCTGGGGTCTAATGGAGTTTCGCGTTGCGCGGAATAAACAGAGAGTTACCGGAAGAATTTCGAATCCCGCGCGTTCTATTTTATTAACGGTATATCAGGGGGCGGGCTGTAGTGCATATTCCACGATAAATTTACCGTGGCAAGATAATCCTGCCGGCGTGGTCAGAATTAAAGTTTAATTAACACCTCATCCTTGATAAATTAAAGTTTAATTGTCGAGAGGAGCGGAGCGTACGCGCGTGAACGCATACGCCACGGCCATGTAAAGAACTTTTGGATTGGTTTTGCAGGGAAACATTGTTCATACGTTTTTCAACCCTTTCAATGAAAAGTATTCTCCTGTAAAGTGATTGTTAGCCGTGCTGCAAACGCTACCAGGGAACCGTTGTAAATTCGCTCATTCAAGCCCTTGATGAAAGTAGTCGTTTTAACTGCATATTTCCATTGTCAGAACGAAAATGAATTTTACTGTAACCTTTCATTTCTGATAACACTGTGACATGTACAGAAAAGATGGGTTGCATGCAAATGCAATGAAATGTAATGCAGCTGCATGTAATATTACGTTTATCGTTTGGATGGCTGTATTTGTTGCTAAACCGTTTACTTGTCACGTATACATATTGTCTGTACTATTATGTCTACCCTTCCTCTGTGACCTTACTTACTGACCATTCCGAACGGAGAAAAGAATTACGCGTGTAATCACGGACCGCGCGGCCGTAGACGCATTACGTACCGTCCATTATACATAAAATTAAACCGACGACTTCGAGAAAAAACGCACTAAAAAGAATGAAATAATTTCCATTTAATTTATGTGAGAATACACGCGAACTTAAATACAATATAATCTTTTCGGAGGCGGCGCAAAATTTTGACGATTTTCCGAATGACAGATGTTGCTGATTATGATTTCATTGGAATATGATGGACTTGGAAATCAGTAGGTGGGAGGAGAAGATACATTAATATGTGAAAGCGTAATTTCCCGTATCGAAAATTTTCAATTTTGCGCCGCCTCCGAAAAGACTGTATTGTATTTAATTTCGTATGTATTCACATAAATTAAATGGAATTTATTTCAAACCGCAAAGAATGAAAAATGCAAAACTTGTTTTCAAAGGGACCAATC
>CM052318.1:11300152-11346014 GCA_028455605.1 Lasioglossum malachurum | reverse complement strand
CAAAAAGACAAATATAGATATTATACGGCATATGTTATTATCATCCGACCCACTTATAAGCTCTCAAAGAATAAAGGATGGCAAGCACAAGGAAGTTCTTCCTCAAGAAGCAATTGGTAATTCTCAGGGCCAGATGTCCAGTTTAAAATTTTTCGATTTAGAGTTTAGAGTTAAGAAGTATCGGCAACTCAGCTGGGACATGCAAATTTGCCGGGCGGATGAAGTATCGGAGTTATTGGGTTTTGTAGATGAGGATCCTTGGTAATTGTTAATAACGAATCTTGTTAATATCAATATCTTGTTAATAACGAAAATAATTGAGACGGTCAGGCTAAGTGAGCCAGTCTGTGTACTAATTGTAAGCGCCATTAAGTGGAGCAACGAGTTTTTAAATAGTTGCTCGCGTCGAGGACGGTCAGAGACGGAACAATCTTTTTCGAGTTGAATCGGCTCGTCAGTGTTTGAAATCGCGGGCAATCGGTCGGGAACATAGGTGAACCCGTCCTTCGGCAATATCGTGCGATGTAAAAGCGCTCCGGAATATCCCCGCGGCGCAGCGGTGTGTGTGGTTTGATTTACGCGCCGCAAAAGACGGGTATCACGTTTTCGATAGGCGGATTTCCCGATAATGGCAAGCGGATCTACATGATCCTGGCACCACGTGGGAATACGAATCCGGACATTATCCTGGCGAGCCGCGGCTCCTCAGTAACCCGAAATGGATGTGCGTTCCGCTGCAACGGACGCGCGTACGTGATCGGGATTCATCGAACGATCCGGTGTGTACCAGACTCACGCCTTCTTCTGCCTAATGATCCTCCAACCGAGGACCGAAACCTCTTAAATTAACAATACACCGGCGAACAATTTATGGGGGAATTCTATCCGGCATCGTTAATATCAGGATCATCTCCCGTAATCTTCTGTGAAAACAGCCAAAATATGAAAACTGCTTGTTACATCCTACCACAGACTATGCAGGGTGATTCACGCAATTGTTTCAGGCCATAACTCCGTTATTAACGCATTTACCGACAAAATATCAAAAGAGAAAGATAAATGGTTTGAAGAGCGCTACATTCGTTTGTGATTTTTCTCAGGTGCAACTGTGCATGTGCAATCAACAATTACATCATTTCTTTAAATAGAAATGCATATCTTTTGTTGCACTAATCGATTCCTCTGTTCTGTCTACGTAATAAACTTATTAGGGGGTACCGTGGCAAAAAAATTATTAGTTCTCGAGAATATTTTGAGAACCTGTCATTATTGAAGAAAATGATCCATTACGTTGTAAACATCTTTGATTACGTTTTTTAGTTGTTTTCATAACTGGGTTTAAAGTGTCAGATCCTCCACAGAATTTATATTTAGCATCTTCTTTAATAAAGGTGATGTTCAATTTTGGTAATATTCTCCTAAAGAAATTCGCAAAAATACTCAAGGTCACCGTAAACCGTTTGCCTTTGAGTGCAAAGTCAATAAGACCTGCACAACATCTAATAAAATCTCAACAAAGTGGTATTGCGTTATTTCATTTACGAGTCACCCTCAAGGTGAATATGATTTGCAAACGGATGAATATGAAAGGGTGAATTTAATCTGATAAATGGCGAATTTGCACTATTGCAGGATTGACATAAACATGTATTATTATTGCTATTGTCATCATTTCTATTAATGTTACTTTCATTATCATACTCTTATACTATTATTGTTATATGTTCGACGTCGCGGCTGCATCCAACTAGCAACGTGTTCGTAGTCATCGTTGTCTAAGAACAACAGTTATGCTTACCGAAACTTCCGTTAATATTATGACTGCGTTTAGATGTAATCCACTCTGTTATTTTGTATACCTAAGGACAGTTCTCAGACCGATACATCTAAACCCGAAACTTCTCGACGCGACACTACTCATTAGATTCCAAATATTTTCACACGAAATTTTCGTTTCCATCATCGCCGTCGTGTGTTAGAATCGCATTTTAGAAAATTGAAAGTACTTTGATGTCTCCGAATCCGGACGAGATCCTATCCCCTTTTCGGGAGTACTCCTCCTGTGTGTATAATTTTCCAATATTATTAACTGTCAATTATATTTCATTCGCCTCGTTCTCAAGATTATGGATAGACTGCGGATTTTATGCATTTATCACAAAAATGGGTAAGCACAATTCAAAGCAGTGGACATATTAAAAAGATTTAAAGACATTACTTTATTCGTATCAACTTGATCAGATAACACTGTCCAACAAATTTCAACTTTTTTTATGTTCCCAATATACTGTTCGGTTCTTCTTATAGAGTTCTTTTGCGCTGATTCCGAATCTGTCCTTAATTTTTCTCCTATACACACAGTTTTTGAGGAACATGGCTTTGAAAAAAAAAAACATATTTTTCAACTTTAAACAAATATATTGTGATGTTATTATAAAAGATATTGAATTGTTCCTTACAGCAAAAGATTCTGTAGACTTTCCCGAATCCAGTGATATACAATATTAATACACATGTTTAAACAATCATTATAGACGGAGAGACCACTTTTGCACCAATTTTTTAGGATATTTTTCAATTTATCTCAAAAAATAAGCGAGCTAGCGAAAACTCGAACTATACCACGCGATAGAGCAGACTTTTATCTGTGGAAAAACCACCCTATTAAGTTTGGAACGTCAACGTTCTTTTCGAACCAGAAAGCAAAATTTCTTCGCCCGACATGTGTTGCCACCAGTGAATCAGCGCAAAAAACTCTCTATAAGAAGAACCCAACAGTATATTGGGAACAAATTTGGTGTTGGACAGTGTAATTAAAAGAAGAAAGAAATTTTGATTTCGCAAACTACGAATTTAATTTGATTTAATGTAAACTATGTATGTATGGATATGTATATACTGTAATTTACTTCAGTGCAGCAGAAATAGATCTCAGTGTGTGTTGAGATCTGAAATGTTTAAAATAAAAGAATAAAAAACACCGCGGAAAATATTTTTGCAAAGAAAGAAGTAACTTCAAAAGTATGTACTCAGGAATGATTCCTTTCAAGGAAGCACGACATTTTCGAGACACCCCGTACATCAGTTATACTTATTTTTTCATATCATCCCAAAACTTTTTTTTACTACGAGGACTATATTTTTATATGCAGCGTATTGTTCCGGCTGTGACTCACTGTAAACACTTTGAATTCGATAATGAAATGGGCGACGCTTGCCAAAGCATACCTCTTCTCCAATACTGAAATATGCATTAGCAGTAATGGAACTATAAGATTGGGTCCTGTCGATTTTAACTTCGTCGCGTGATTGTCAAAGAATTGTCTATCAAAACTCCAAATACCCGATTCTTCCAACACGAAGCCTCCGCAATTTCGCTCGTGTTGCCCGCTTGTTTCGATAGATTGTCCTCTCTCACGAAGAGTGCTCCCATTCAGTTTGCGTATAGATGGGTTCGTGGCTGCCGAATATACACGTACACCTCGTCGAATATAAACTGAATCGCGCCAAATACGACGCGAGTGGATCTCGAATAATTTTCGGCGGGTTCTTCCGAACGCTGCGAGCGGGAATCGGTATCGGTGACCCAGATCGAATATAATTGAAATCCGTAGTAGCAGCACAGGCGACAAAGTTGCGAAGTTGCTGTTCGCGTTGTGCCGTTTGTCGGGCGTCATTTACGACGGAGGAACGCTGTCAATCGTCAAATGCAATCAAGTCGATAAGTCCCGCCGAACGGAGTTTTTTATGCGTTCTCTGACAATAAATATGAATCTGCAAACCGGTTTTCACTCCCAGTTTTCGGGGAATTTTGGGAAAAAATCAAACAGACAATTTCAAACATTTTTTTTACTTTAACCGTAACAATTGTACGAATGTGAATTTGTAGACTCTCTCAAATACAACCATGCATCTTCTTGTAACACCGTGAGCACTTCTTATTGTTAGACAATGTATAAATGAGGCTACTTTAACGCGTCAATTTCCTCAGGCCATTTTCAATTTACAGTAAATCCTGTATAGTGGCAAAATCCTCGGGAAGGCTCGTTTGCAAAGTTCGTTGACGGACACTATTTTTTTGAGCTTCAAACACCGAGCCGAACGTAGAAAAGGACACTAATGTAAAGAGACACCGCGCGCGGCCGAAGCAACTGCGACTCTCCGCGTCTCTTTCTTTTCCATACGCTGTCCTTCCTTGCCCCCGAAACCTTAATCGTCAATTAAACCACTAAATACAGTTGAAATTATATCGTGTTTGGTCTTATTTTAATCAGGAAAATGCCAGAAATATATTGGTGAAAGTTTCATTAAAAAAAATAAGTAGTAATAAAAAAATTTTTATACTGGTATTACATTGTGAGGACGCGCGGGCTCGGCCTTTGAAGCTCAAAAAAAAATAGTGTCCGTCTACGAAAAATGCAAACGAATCTCCCCGAGACTTTTACGTTTATAGAGGATTTACTGTATAAAGAAGTGAATTTCTTAACCCTCCGAAGACCGTGCCGGAGTCACTTTTGACCCATCACAGCGCGCCCCGCGAAATGTCAGCGAATTCATTGTCAGAGAAGTCAATGTCGGTGTAACAAGCGTTGATGTAAACATTGTTGGTGAATTACTCTTGTCAGCAAAATCAATGTCGGTCAAATGTTATCGGTTAAAACATTGTCGGTGAAATAATTGGCGGTAATTTGATACAGACCCGACGAGATAACTATTATACAGAACTAAAATGGATTTCTCGACGGTGAAAAAATTCGTCGATAGATTGTTATTATTATTTGTAACCAAAAAGATTTAAATCGAAAAAATAATCGTCATCCTGCGATTTTTGTTTCAGTTTGATTGCAATAGTTTCGGCCCGTGCTTTAATTTAGTCGGCCAGTGTAATTGGCGCAATGTCGAGAGCGGCTTATGGCCCTTTGCCCTGAGCCGCCCAGCGCCTGTTCTTTGTTTTCCGTTTAAATAAATCCAATGGCCAGTCGAATTAGAAATACACAAACAGAACCGGGACAAGGGGAAAAGTACAGGTGCACGAGGCACGGCAGCCGCGCCCGATTGATTTAACCGTAACTTCGGTTGCGTCTGCCGAGCGCCGCGCCGCGCCGCGGGATTATCAGGAATTTAACGAACCATTGAAAAAGTTCGTCGGCCACGCGTTATTTAATTATTCCCCCGTGTACGGCGGATTTCGCGTGAGCACACCCCGACCGCTGACCGAATGAACGATAGAAAAACACACGGTTAACGCGTCCGCTAACTCCCGGCTCTACCAATGACAGTTTTATTTAACTGACTGTGCGCAGTATTAACAAGTGTTTTTAGGAGAATTTACGAAAAGTTAGCCGGCCGCGCCGGAATAATCTATTGCCTCAACCCATAACTTCCTACGAATGTTTGCTAAACTCGTGTACTGCCGATATAACCGTGCAGGATAGTTGTATGTTGTATGGAACTCCCGATTTAAAAAGCTTGCCGAAAGTAGGGAAACTTGTTTTGACATTATAGGAAAAAAGCTAAGAGAACTGAAAATCGACAGCCTGAAAGAGGAACATTGAAAATGCTAAACAACTGTAGAAAGGATTTAATATTTAAATATTTGAAGGTCATGTCACAGTACAAATGTATTTGAATGCAGTTTTTTATTAGCTACGCAATGCAACACGAAAATATATGTAGTTATTCAAGAAGAAATACATCGATGACCTTGAAAACTACCATGATACCATTCAAATTACACATAAAAAATTGTTTACTTTGTCAAAATTAAGGAAGATATTCTTCCGAGGGTCACACTTAAGTCGGATACCCTGTATATTTTTGGAAAAATTGCAACGTCTGATTAGTTGCAGGTATTTTTAAAAAATGAAGCATTAGTTTTTCTGGTCCACCATGCGTTTTTTACTGCTGTGAAAGCAAAAATGCAACGCAAACACGAATGAAGATTTATGCTGTATGTGGAGAGGACCTCCTGGCCAATGCATGAGTGCGAAATGGTTTTCGCAATTAAGCAAAAAATTGCTGGAGACAATAACGAATGTAGATTCGCATATAGCCTGTTTTTATTAACACATTAGCTGCCGCGTGTACCACCAATGGTACACGTTAAACTATCCATTCAGAGAAACTATTCATTAATATGACATATTTATTTAATGCGCCGAAAACATATATTTTATAACAAACTTGATACTGTAGAATACATTTCCTCCAAAAGATTAAGGCATTGTAAACAATGCAGTATAGAACAAAGCACATAAGTTTGTTTAATTGTCGACCAAAAACTTCAAAAAGTTAAGGATTATAAATTACAATACAACTGAATTACAATGTATTTTATAATCGTACTCCATTGCAATTACGAATTACATTGTAATTTAATTGAATGAAGTTCTGAATTATAAATTAAAATATAATTGAATTACAATGCTTTCGTATGATACATAAATAAAACATAGCACCCATTTTAATAATTTGAAGGCCACCTTCATTTCTAAAAAACTAAACAAAATTATAGACACCATTACCATTGCTTGCAGAAACTGTATAACTTGTTCCCCTTCCATTTTTTCCCTAATGTTTACTTTCTGTAAGAAAAACGCTGGCTAGTGTTAGCGTGAACAACCTATACAGGGTGTCCCAAAATTCCTGCACATCCTGGAAATGGGAGGTTCCTGAGACCATTTGAAGCAACATTTTCCTTTGCAAAAATGTTATCCGCGTCTTTGTTTAGAAGTTATTAACGAAAAGCACAGACCAATCAGAGCGCGACCTAGACGCGACTTGGCACTGTCGACCCGGCGCGCCAACTGTCTATTGGTCGACTGTGTCGACTCGCGTCTAGGTCGCGCTCTGATTGGTCCGTGTTTTTCGTTAATAACTCCTAAACAAAGCCGCGGATAACATTTTTGCAAAGGAAAATGTTGCTTCAAATGGTCTCAGGAACCTCCCATTTCCGGGATGTGCAGGAATTTTGGGACACCCTGTATAGTAGCACAATACTGTTTCCAATTTCTCGTTTCACGAGTGTTTAAAATCCGCGCACTCGACACAGTACTGTACGTATAGTGATCGATGGTAATCAAAGTCTGAAAGACGTCGTTCACAGCGGGACTGTAAAATGCCTCCAGCGGCTCTTTATATGACCGATTTGAATCGAAGAAGGATTCCATCATATTTCGTAGCTTTCCGAACCTTGCAGGTAAGGATTTATAAATATTAATGGCCGCGAAAATTGTATATACGCCGGCGAAATATCTCCATGAAAATGGGGCGACGGGCTCCCGTAGAAGATTTATACAGCAAGTGGTTTGTATTTGAAACTCGCAACCATTGCTGCTACCATTTTCATTGATATGCGACGCGATATTTCGTACCGGCTATTTGATTCTGCGTTCACCGCACACACAGCCGCGCGACCTGCTTACTTCAGAATCCTTCAATCTTTTTCCATCCATCGATTATTTTCCTTGACTTATACCTAGGCATAATTTTCGATTACTTGTTGCGGGAAGGCAAACCGAAGGAGGCGCTCATATACAGGGTGATTCAACGA
This sequence comes from Lasioglossum malachurum, assembly GCA_028455605.1. Taxonomy (NCBI): domain Eukaryota; kingdom Metazoa; phylum Arthropoda; class Insecta; order Hymenoptera; family Halictidae; genus Lasioglossum; species Lasioglossum malachurum. Next base: position 11,338,462 of record CM052318.1, on the reverse strand, counting down.
AGTGTACCACCTAAATTACTTGTGAACTGTTTGGTATATGAAAAAAAGGTTGAAACGAAAGTTTTTCTTTTCTATTAATGGTTTATCTCAGCGCGATCGCATAAACGGCGAGGAGTTACGCTTGGCTATAACGTATTTAACATGTAATTTGTACAATGGAATGTAATCAGTGTGTTGGGGTAATAAATAAATTAATTTAAATAAATAGTTATTTTAATAAAAATTTAAATAACAAGATACACACACACACATGTATTTGTTATTTCGATATTTATATAAAAAGCAAAAATAATTATTCATTATTTGGGCAAGTCTAAATGAATTATTATAAAATTAGTTGTTATTTACAAATACAACTTCAATTACTATTTGTATTGACAAATAATAAATTAAATTGTATTTTAGTATACAGTAAATCCTCTATAGACGCGATAGCCTCAGGGAGATTTGGTCGCATCTATCGTATATGGTAGCTATTTTTTATCTCCAAAGGCCGAGCCGAAAATAGAGAAGGACAGCGCGTGTAAATAGGGACCACGCGCGGGTTTCCCCTTGGGCGGTCGATCGCGCTACAAAGAAATTAAGGTATTAGGGTGTTTAAATTGGGGTTTTATGATACTTGATGTATCATTCTCCGGTATGGAATAGCATTGGTACAATACAACAATTTCCCGCTTAGCACCGTTGTTTACCCTATACTAAGTTGGGGGAGGGATATTCTTGATCACACATCTATCGTATAGAAATTGTTGCGCCTGTAGCAGATAAAAACACGCACGTGTTCATTATATATAAAAAATAGAAGAAATAAGAGAAAACCAAGAACTATTTATTTGAATTCCACCTCAATCAAAATAATAAATAATCTTTTATTTGCAAATAAGAAATAATAAATAGATCACTTTTGGAATTATTTAAATTAATTTTACTTAAGTAGAAAGTTTTGTTATATTATTTTCAATTAAAATCACACGTTTATTTATTATTTAAAATAAAATTTTCCTAACACTGAGTATGTGCATACTATGTATGTACGCGGCTCTGGACGTGAGCAAGAAAAATGGATCCCATTGTTCTGTCAGCGCTGCAGCTCGACCACTCGATGGAACTGGAACAATGAGAACGGTAAACAGACTATGCCCGTATAATGAATCTTTAGCAGGTAACAGGATCAAGCGACGACAAGCGGTTGCTGCGTCAATAAGAATATTATGCCCCTTCTCTTCCGGCGGCAGTGAAGGGGAGGTTTTCCGCGCGACGGGGAAACAGTGAAGAGGGCACTTCCTCGCGTAATCACGCGGAATTCAGCGTGCCTGACATGCTCGTACCCTTCGGTGGTCTGCGCGCAAGCCTCGGGGGTTCCATACAAGCGACGAAATAAGGGCTATTTCAATTGTGGCACGCTAAACCGCCAGCAATTACCGTTAAAATTACACGATACTTACCAGGGCACCGAAGTTCTGCATTGCGACGGGGGTCTATTATTTCCAGGCGTTGCCGTGTTGGTACGCGTTCATTGTGAGCCGAGCATAATGCCCGGCACCCCTTAGAACCACCTGCGCGCTCGCGCGCGAGCACGCTACTCCCTTGACGTGCTCAGGTGTAAGCCAAGAGGATACAGCGACAGATTCAGTGGAATAGACGATTCTCGTCAACCTGTTAGTCTTGTTTCACACAGGGGAAACTTTTGAGGAGCGCGGGGCTCGCTTGTGCTTCCGTTGATACGATTCCTCGAGGACGCAGGAAGCGATTGCATCCCTAATTATCAGATTCCAAAACTTTATGCGCTCACAGCCGTATAATCTTCGAAAACTGGTGTGTTCCGTCGCGCAGGAACCGTACACGTGGGTATCTTTCGGAAATTATTTATGGTGCTATTAGCATTTCGCGACACCAGTCGCCATTTTCGCCACCTTCGAAAATTAAAGTCTTACCTTCAGATCAAGGTCAATGTCATGTTATTATGCATATGTGAATGTATTTTTTGATCAGTTACACGATGCAATAAAAAAGAATGTAGTTATGTATAAAAAGAACATGGATGACCTTGATAACTCTGAAAAAAATGACCTTCGGAAAAAAATATTCTTGCCAGATATTTGGTCCATTGACACCATGCACATTGCATAACAAATATTATTTGCATCACAATAACCTGAAGAGATATTTAGATGGCCTTACTGAAAGAAGGACCACCCTGTATAGTTTTAATATGGATATCTTTATAAAGGGATGGTCATAGTCATTATAGTGTTGTTCACAATAAATGAGTAAAAGAGTACTTCCCATCATAGAAGAAGAAACCCTTCATCGATAAGAAGATTTTTTCAATTGTGAGGGTGTTCCATATATTTTTGAATTTGAATAGAAATATTTTTAGCACAAGAACATGTATTTCATAGAAAATTTTTCAAAAGTTTCGAAAATCTGAAGCATAGAAGAAACGATTGAAGTAGGATTAGCAAATGAAGAAATCGTACAGCACGGTATTGTTCCAAGCGAATGATTCTCTGGGGTTACGTATACTCCGGCTTCCCTTAATGATGTTGATCTTGAATTGCGGACGATCGCCACGTTCGGCAGATTCTTTTTGCTGACTTTTCACAGTTCCGGTGTGTCAACCTGCTGCTGATGAAGCAGACTGCAATGTTTGCGAAACCGAGAGGAATCTTCGGGAACCTAGAAATCAAGGCCCGCAAGCCAAGACCAATACAAAATTCTTCGTCCTAGCCAGTAGCGTTTCTCCAATCTGCCGAAAACGAGGACGAGACAAAATCAGCAGCAGTGAAAGCAAAAGAAAGTCTCGAGCATCGGTCAATCGACTAACTAAAACCTCAAACATTCTATTCTTGCAAGAATTCAAATCGTCTACTCATCGGTCAGGATCTCCCGAGTCTTATTGTAGAGCGTTGAACGATCATTCTCACAATGCGGATGCTTTTTTGATAATCTCATAGCAACCACGATTAGATCCATTCAAAATCCTAACGCATCCATTTTTTTGCGCACTCATCAACGCTCATCAATTACGCTGTATGTAGTACCAGAGTCGCCGAATCAGGGGAATTAACTAGTAATTGATAACAGTTTCAATTTGAGGTAGGGTCCAAACCTAATGTCGGTAAACATAACATAAAAAGAACAACACAATCCGTTTTTGCTCGTATCAGAAAGTTGAACATTTATTAATCGTTTTCAAGGTCATCTGAAGGTCATGATTCAGATATGTATACTCAAACGTATTTTCTCTTCCGTTACAAGATGCAGTTGGGAAAATACATATTTCACAGATAAAACATACGAATGATCTTGAAAAAAAAAACAGAAATAATAGGTTTACAACAAAAATTTATTTTTAAAATTGTGCCACGAACATTTATCATGTAATGTAAAACTAAAGAGATGCACAGGGTGATTCTGGGAACTTTTTCAAGTGGAAATATATAAAAATGATGGAGGAGAATTTGACATTTCGATGACCTTGGGTTAGCACTTTTATACGTAGCATAATAAGAGGAATCGACTGGTTCAACAAAAAAATGGTGCAATAAAGTGCAATAAAGTGCAATTTCACCTGGCGAGTGCATCCATGCATACACATAATAAATAAGGTCATAGGAAGTTAGGGCGTATTATGGTATATGATTTTTTCCTCCATCATTTTTTTCTTTAAATATTTTTCTTTAAAAAATTGTCTATTTTTACTTTTAAAAAAGCAGTAACTTGTCTCAGTTTCCAGAATCACCCTGTATAGGTGGCTTTCATTATCTGAGACATCCTGTATGCTATCTAGTTATTCTCTATTACCTCTATCCCTATATTCAGTTTAGCCTCGCGAGATATTTTCGAATCACTTTTACTCTTCTGTAGTGATCGCTTATGATGGGTCAGAAAAGACCCGAAGACCGTGAGTGCAATAATGCCTATTAAACCTCCGACATGTGAATTCACAAGATATGCTTTTGACATGTTATCAAATAAAGGAAAGCAAAAATACTCATATTGTCATCGCACTTTTATCTACAGATGCGTTCGTTTTTAGATAAATAAGATGGGTCAAAATTGCCCGAAGGCCATCATAGACGGGGGTTCCCAAACTGCGGCCCGCAAACTGGAGAAATGCGGTCAGCGATGTCAGATTATCCGCGATCATATTGTAATTAAAAATTTTTCAGTTAAAAGACTACTAAATTCTATGTGTGATATATCTTGTTATTATATACCATAGATTGCATATAAGTATTATCCGGATTTTTGAAATGCGTTAATAAACAGCCTGTAATGGAAAAGTAATTATTGTCATTAATAAAGAATCCTTATATTCCGATAACACTTTTTCTGTTTTTGTTTTTGACTTTACAATTTGGCCCACCTAGGTGAAGTTTTGGGAACCCCTGGTCTAAGGGTTAGAGGAAAGAAGTCTACAAGTAACGACAACGTCTAGACGGATTTAAGCTCGACGAGCAATTTGTCCCGTCCCGATCGGCGTTACCGCAATTTTGACCGCGCGGTCGCAATTAAACGAACTGAAATTGGTTAATTGATTGGCGCGGGCAGGAACAGAGGATTGGCAATATTGGCTGTTGGTCGAATGTATCGGCGCATAAATCGAACGAATATCCGTACATGTATATAAACATACACTTTATTATGATGATTTATAATTGCATCGTATTCACAATGAATATGCGCAATAACGTATTGTAATTAGATGTACAAAGTGGTCTATGGAGTAATAACCTAGACTAATCAAATTCTGCGGCTAATTATATGCGGCCCGTGTCCAATGATTCCGCGTCGATTATCAGTATCCGTCATTCGGAACCTTTGCACGTCGCATCGCATAACATCCGTCGATCCGGCCGCATTCAGCTGAATCGAACCGCTGCGCTGTTTCGTCGATCTCGCCGAGTTTCAATCGACGCGGAATCTCCGTCTCGCTCGTTCACATCGTCGAGTTCCGACGACGATCGACCGTTGGCCATGATGGAGCTATCAACCTTGCCAATCAGAGACTTTGCCCGGTGAAAGGAAAACGCGAAACGCAGGATGCGACAAATAGCTTACAGATCAAAGTCGCCAGATCAAGACCTGCCTTCCCACTCTACCTTCCCCTTCTACGACGCCATTCCCCCACGCTTCCGCCACGGCCCGGACACGTGACGCGTTTCACCTCAATTCCCCTGATCTGGCAACTCTGCTAACAGAGTTGCCAGATCAAGATTTGTCTCCCCACTATAGCTTCCCCTTCTACGACGCCATTCCCCCACGCTTCCGCCACGGTCCGGACACGTGACGCGGTTCGTCTCTGTCGCGCATGAGTCACAATGTCACGTGAATAATAAGGTACTGGCAGAGAGAGAGAGGGGGTAACTTCTTCTTCTCGATTCGAGTCAATTCTCCTGATCTGGCGACTCTGTTACAGACCGCGCTCTTTCTGAACTTTGTTCAACGAAAAACTGGTAGAAGCGGAACTGGGTTCGACGATCCATCGATTCGAAACGATAATTCGATGAGACAGAAAGGGGAAGCTTCTATTTCCGTTTTGCTTATTTCACAGGGCATCCTTAATTTCGCAGGAGTCCGCGAATTTCGTGGACTCTCGATTCGGTCAACGCATAATACAGCAAAGAAACGCGAATGTGAAAGGATCTCGAAGATCTTCGTGTCCGTAGATCCCCGTTAGGTTGGAAAAGTATTATAGTTACATTTATATTATTCTGTTTCTGTCCTTTTTATTCGTGTAGGTTGTACTGTACACAGTAAGCGATGAACAACCTCGTCACCTCGCCTTGAATTCGCTGAGCAATTATTGTAACAATTTCTGTACCGTTTTTCAGGTAGTAAAGCATAGCTATATGTATACTTTTCCGTTACTATCCGTTACCGATAATAAAATAACGTTTACATCGTCGTCTCGAGGAATTAGATGGATCCTTAGTCACATCGACCTCGTTGCAACACCGTCTCGAACGGAGTTTTGTGGTGAGCATATCGAAAACTCAGTCGTACCAATCCATTTGCTACGTTGACGATAAGAAGTTTCACAGTTAATTGTCACATAAACGATAACGTTAACGGATCGGTTAGCTGAGAAATTGCGAATAATGTTCTCGATGTGAGTACGCACAACGTCATTCCTTATCAGACATCGAAGCAGACTAACTTTTGTTCCGAAACAATTTCGTTCGAACATATATAACTTCGTTTAGGAAAATATCTGTTTACGTAGAATTCTTGTAAAAAGATTTCCCCAGGAACTTCTTTAAAAACAGTGTGCTGTCATAATACACTTACTTTTTATAGTCTACTTCAGGCCTGGGCAACTTGCGGCTCGCGAGCCGCAAACGACTCCTCTCCCTACTCCTGTGGACTGTAGGAGGAGGTTGGGGAGATTAGGAGTGTATATATAGGAGGCCCCATATCCTCGCAGTCACACGAGACAAAACACGGTATGCATAATATGAAATAGCCAATAGTGGGGAAACCGGTACACTAGTAGTGGGAGTCGTGACGCGAATCGGAGAAGAAGTCGCCCGGGGCCTGGTCCACTTACGTTGCTTTTATAAAGTATCCTTGAAAACTTTTATTTAGAACGTTTACTAAGAAGGCTTCCATAAGAGACACAACCCATGAGCTCCAAAAATTATTTTAATAAATATTACAAATTAAGTATTCGGAATATCAATTTAACTGTAATAATTATTTAATATTGTTATAATACTATTCATCGAATAGGTATCAGTATTTGTAGCAAAGATTGAGAACTCTTCTAATATTGATGAGCAAAGTTCTGTTCAAACTGAAACTTGTTTTTATCTGCTATCTGGTCTCATCGATGCTTGCAATATTCATAACTTTTTATGAAATGCAACGTGTCTTCCAATCAATTATGAAAAGTATTATTTACGATTTATAAATTTAAATAGCGACATGCTTGAAATTAACTTGGTTTCCTTTGGGAAAGTCCAAAACCATGGTCGTTGTATATATGTGACAATTAATAGCGAATTTGTTAATCTAAGGTACATTATGCCTACGGGCATTATTAACAACATATTAGTAATTGATAATAGATTATAAAAACTGAATGATTTCCAATGGCTGAAACGCAACACCGACTTATGAAAATAACTGGTGCTATCTAAAGTATGCATAACCATCGAAGTCTCCCAAATTGTTATGTATACACTAGCAATCGTATACAGTAAAGCCTTGATCTAAGAAAACGGAAAGCATAGAATCTACAAAAAACGAATACGGGGTCGGGTATATCGATGTGAACCACTACTAATCCAATTACAGAAATCCTCTATTTTTTATTGTTTTCATGAGTGTGCCCGTGCTGCCATCTAGCAGTTCTGCTTAATAAGCGGCGCGCGATCGTCACTAAAAACCAATATGGCGGCGCCCTTACCTGTCAAAAACACTGCACATTGCTCAACTTTAAGCAATCATAAACTTCGATCTGCAGGTTCTCCGGGTAAAAATCCACTGGATTACATACCAAATAGATAATAATTTATAGGACGAAAGGGAAAAAATCTTGAGTCCGGTTAGGTAAAGTTTACCCGATTTCGCGAATTTATTTGTGGCATTTTTCCGATTAAAATGACACTAAACACGATATTAATTGGTTTAATTGACGGTATGTAGTAAGTTTTTGTCAGAAAGAAATAGTAGAACTTCAGGATCTGAGAAACAGCACGGACCCGAGGGTTTTGATTAAATCAAGGCTTTACTGTAATTGTAAGACTCGCAACCAAGATGCCGTGCATAATTACTAATTCAATTAATAAACTCCACAATGCTGGTCCTTTCTTTTTTTTAATAAAATCCAGGACAAATCAAACAGCAATTAATCGCAAAATCCTGCAGACTCGAGACGGTTCGAAGCGCCGTTGACGCGAAGTGACAGTTAAAAAAATATTTTATCTCGATCGAGTCGACATTCAACACCATTTGGGGGTGTTTGTTCGAAAACTGCTCCGTGGGGCGAATATCCGCGTAGCCAATGACAGCCTCCTTCGTATCGTTACGAACATGCGTCGATTCGAGCAGTCTCGTCGATGCAAGAAACGTCGATGGCGGTGTGCGAAATTCAGGGGATCCGCGGAGGAGAACGTACGTACACGTAGCAACGCAAATCTTGCCAATAAATTCGCATCACGTCCCGGTATTTCACATCCCGGAATCTTATTTGGCGCTTCGATACCGCGGCCACGTGTGACTATTTTTGAAATGTCTTGGGTACGACTGATTCGAGCACGTGACCTGTCAACTGGACGCCAAACACTCCGTCCGAGGCCTGCTACACGCTCGCATACAAGCACTCGCCACAGATTCACACATACATATACGCACACGCACTCTGTTATTACTTGAATGTTAATCGTAGGAGAGAATTTCAATAAGCATCGCCGAATGTTTCGATGTTTCAACGGTTTTTAGTGTACAGGGTATATACATTGGTCTTCCATTAAGTTTTGGCAACGTTTCGGCTTTGCGTTCGATCAAAGCGACGATTTACGAGGACAGCCGGACACGGCTGCGAGTCACCTCTGACCTCGTTCGATCAAGAATTTACTGGTTACAGTGGCTCAATACCCGCGGATTCGCAAAGACACACAAAGAACCAGCCGCAAGTCAAGCTTCGTTCTAATTTGGAACCGTCTCGCGGCGATGGCGCCACGGACGGTCACATACATAATTTCTGGTACGTGAGGTAAATGTTTGGAGACCCCGTTATTCCTTCTCTATTTAGTACTTGCTCCTTTTCTCTCTTAAACAGATTGTTGTGACAAAATGCGAATGGTACAGTCTTGTACAGTGTGTCCCACAAATGTTATACTTTCTTGACAAAATATTTCGGCGGATTTTTTAAGTAGTTGTTAACGAAAAACGCGAATCAATCAGAGCGCGGCAACAGCGGGCGGATTCCGGTTCGGCCAACGCCACGCTCAACGCGACGTACCTCCGCTCTGATTGGTCCACGTTTCTTGTTAATAACTCTTCAATAAAGCCGCGGACGACATTTTCGTAAAGGAAAAGGTTACTTCAAATGACGTTGGGTTTCAAAGAAAAATACAATATTTTTGTAAACCTCTTACAAATGTAAATCATAGGCATCTTCTTCCCACCGAAATTATATAAGTTTCTAAGTAGAACTTTCCCAAAATATATACACTCCATTTAATTAATGAAACATTCGAATAGTAGAATTTTTATTAGTAAATTTATAAATCAATATGAGAAAATGTGTAATTTTCGATTATAAGAAGTCGATAGACTGTATTTGATTGACCGATCTAGTTCTAGGAGTCAGCAGTTAATCGCATCGGATTACACTTGTCCTTTATGGTAGTCTACTTGCTCTCGTAAATTAAAAGCGATTATCCGTTAATCGTGGAACAGTGGTTGTAAAAGGCCTTCAACGGTCTCCGCTACAAGAGCGATCACCTCAAAGCATGTTAAATTAGTAACTAAATTGACAAACATAATGGAAGCAATTTCAACTCCGTAATACTAACAGAATTTAGTGTCTGGCCATTGCATGGCGGATACTAGGTCATTTTGACCTAGTTGCAATTATGTTAATACATCGCATAGAGATCGAGTAATTCAGTTATGAAATTTTTCGTTAACGTGCATTCGATGAAATAATAATTATATTCTAAACAGTACAATTACAATCTGCGCAATATTGTCGAATAATGCAATCACGTTCCCTGCGATATTACTCGCTAGTAACCATTGTTTCAGGTTTCATCTGACGAAACTTCGACTGCGAAGAGCGTATAATACACGCCCTCACAGGGCTATTAATATATGTATACGAAGGGCGTATATGTACGCTCAAGAAATTTAGATCAGTAACCACATCAACTCTTTTGTTAAACTAAAGTGAGCTTTACATATCTAGAAAAGTTCCGGTGCTTTCTCGCTCTTACCGATACGATTTTTACGTTGACTGCAGCAATAATTCGCGAATTATTTTAGCTAGCCACAATCGTCATCAGTGTCGCCAGATTAAGACTTTGTCTTTACAACCTGGTTTCGTATTTTCCAAATTTCTTCAATTTTCCAATATTTCTTTTCGAGACTGTCGGTCCATCTAGGTTGAGCGTGTTGACGGTTTCCTGCTGTGCGTGGCGCAACAAAGTGTTGCGCCAGACGTCTGGCTAAAATAAAGATTCCTTAATCGGTTACTGCAGGCCTGGACAACTTGCGGCTCGCAAACGGCAGAGGACTCCTGTCTCTACTCTTGAGTTCTTTCCACTAAACTCCCGTGGAGTGTACGAGGAGGTTGTGGAGATCAAAGTATACAATATACATACACCTTGTCCAACGAGACGAGGAGGTAAAGTACCAACGTGCGACCTTTGCTGCCTACTTGAGGAGGGTAACATCAATTCTGTCGAATACGAGCGGCTATGTTTACTGCCTCATCTCGTTGGACAAGGTATAGGCCGTATCCTCGCAGTCACGCGAGGCAAAGCATGGTAAGAGCAATATAAAATAGTTGATAGTGGGGGGAGCCGGTGCACTGGTGGTGGGAGTCGTGAAGCGACAGCGGGGGAAAAGTTGCCCATGCCTGCGGTACTGGCAGATGGAGAAGGTGAGAAGATGCGCAGGAAAACATATTCGGCGTTACGCTATAGAGAGCCACAGTCAAAGGATTAACCTCTCGTCGCGTAAAGTTTCTTTCCACCGTCTCGTAAATCGTGCTTGAACGCATTCCGGAAACGTTGCCGAACAAAGCTCATCGAAGAATGACTTCACTTATTATACCTTCTCATCATTCCCTTAGCCGAGTTTCTTACAAAAGCCATACCAATCGGCCAAAATCGGTGGTAGGTTCATTACGCTAAGATTGGCACCGTGTAGTTACGTGCGGAGAGATAGGGGTCAGGAGAGGGAGGAAAAGAGAACGAGATCCACGTGTCAGGCGGATCAGGAGCAGACACGGGAGGAACGATCGCGGTGTGATCGTTAATTTCTCGCAAGCATCGTCGTTCCGCTCGTCGTCGTGTGAAAAATAAATTCGAGAGCGGCTCGACGCTCGCTTTCGCCGTGCAGTGTGTTCCGTGCCTCTCAATGATTCCCGCTTCTATCCGAACAATATCAACGTTTGTCGGAGATCGTGAGAACCCGGGGCGGGCTCTTTAGGCTGTCGACAACACGAATCATTGAAAGGCATCGGTCACCGTGTGATCGCTAAGCCGCGGACCGCGACCGATACAAGATTCTATATTTACATCACGGTGAGCTACACCCCCGCGAGTCGCGTAACTCGCTGCGAAAGCGCCACTGTCTCGTAAGAACGGAGATGAAAGAAAAATATTCTTCGGAACGGCGCCTCACCCTAAGGAAAGCATATCGGATTTCTCGTTCTTAAAGGAGGCCACTTGTGTAACGACAGTAAAAACAAAGTGATTTTAATGCATTTTTTTTAGAATAGCTATTGGATATATCATTTGATGAATTAATCTATCGTATTAAATTATATATATGTTATGTTGTAATGAAATTCTGAATCAAGTAAGTTTATGTGTTATTTGCACTTTAACGTTGATTTTCAAGAGAACGGTTCATTTTTGACCCATGGCTCTTCTGAGAAGTTTGTTCCTCTTGATGAGTAACACAAGATACAATAATAAAAAAAATTTGACCTTGAAAAAGTCTGTTAAGGTCAATTTTCACAAAACTTTCTTAACAGATCTTCGCCGATCCTAAGCTGTGGAATCACTCTCTAATGGTTTTTACACATAATTTCTTGACACTCTCTACTTCAAGACTATAAACAGATTGTTTACATCTCCAAAAGGTCCAGTCCGATATGTCCAATAGTAATCCCAAAAAAAATTCTTAAAAACCAATTGTTTTCGCTGCCGTTATGACACCTATTCGCGCATTCTGGGTGTTGCCCTCATCAAATTTACACATTTTGTAAAACCCAAAACAAATATTCGGCACATTTTCCTTCTTAGCGATTCTTATTCGATTGCGGATTTTTATGCGAAATAAAAATTTTCTAGCAAGTGTTGAATAGAAAATTCCCTTTCTTGTTTAGTTAATCATTACATGACAGTAATTTTAAGTTCTTTTCTCTGTGTCTTGTAACAGTATAATTATTATTCATGTTTAAGGGGTGGAAATGGCTTTTAAATTTACAATTGCAAACCACGTTTGCTCGTTTAAACAAACAGATTTTTTAAAAATGCATTTGCTCAAAAGATATACATATTTGGAAGAAGAATACTTCTTTGTGGAGTATTAGGCCATTTATAATTTACATATGCAAACTTTATAAACCAATATAGGAGACAGGAAGAAATGTGAATGTTTAGCTTTCAGAGTAAATACATCTGAATAAAGTGAATACAGTTGCATTATATAAAAATAAACAAAATGTTGTGAGCACATGATTATCTATAACTGTGTAAAAATAAATCTGTTGTGTTGTGCCTGAAACGTATAAAGTCATGGGGGTATTAAATAATTCGAATCGAGGAAAAATTCTATTTTGTTGTTATCGGTGTTCGACTGAATGCTGTTTAAGAAGTTCTAACCAGAGTAGCTGTCAAAGAAATTGTAGGGTGATGAATGTGTCGGACGATTTTCAGGTTCTACATCTCATATAAATTGGAAAAGAGCAATCATCACCTGGGCAACCCCCGTTTCGTCTATACGAAGTCTTCTTCCACTATGATCTGTATAATATGGGTGATGTTCGCAATTGGAACGACGACGATGATACTCCCAAAGAAATTACACAATCCCTCGTTACATGTCACTTCGGTACAGACTGACCGTCACCCTTGGCCGTCCCTTAGGTCAACGGGCTCTCAACGGATCTCTGCCGGAACGTCGCTATATTAAAACAGCCGCGGGGCAATGGGGGCAAGAACGCGACTTGACCCCGTTACTAATTCATCTAGCCGAGTAACATGCACCGAGAGAATGGTACACGGTGGAGGATGGGAGGGGGTGGGGGCTGAGGGAGCAAGGGTACCACAGGACGAGCGGTGTTTCTCTGAAAACGTCGAAAGCACACTCGAAGTACAGCGAATATTTATAGAAACATCTCGACACTACTGATAGTAACTATATTACCAGCGGCGGGTGATCAGCTCTCGGGGCACGCACAAGGATCACCGTCGTGCTCGAGCGATATCCCCTTCGGTCTCCAGTTTCCCTCGACTTCATAGGTCACGTGGGAAACCGGTCGAAGCGTTTGGTCTTCTGCCGTGAAAACGCAACTGCTCGGCGTTTTCGTGACACAGCGGCGACAGCTCACGGACCTTGGACAGCTGATATCGGAGCCGGACGTCGGATGATCCCTGAGGCGCGCGTACGTCCCATCCTCATTCTCCTCACGTTCCGTCCATCGTTCACTAAAGAGGTACGTATCACACGGGTAAACACGGGACCGTCGATAGCCCGGGGCGGATTCGGCTCCTCTCGCCCTCTCCAGTCTCGGGGAGGAATTCTTCGCGGCGGGCTCGAATCCGCCGAAGCTCGTTATCCCGTTTGCTGTCTCGTTAAGCCGACGCTCGGGAGACCGGCAGTGGGGATCGGCGAGTTACGAGAACCTTCGTGGGAGCTAGAGCGTTTCCAAAAGATTCTGAACCATCAGGGCTGGCGCTGTGACGCGCGCCTTTCCCTTCCTCGGCTGTCTACAGGTACGAACGTTGCACCGCGGCGCCCGCTCTAGCTGCTCCGACTTGTTGCTGTCCTGCTCGAGTTGTACCGACACACTGGCGACACGCGGTGTCGAACAACGGCCCTCCTGCAACAGACAATTCGACATGTTTGAGGGGAGTCACGGCGTTTAACAGCTCGGAACACGTACACGCCCAAACACGCGTTTAGGGTTGTACCCGTTCACGCTCGGATAATCAGCTTCGCGCGGATCGACGCCTCTGTCTTCGGATCGGCAGTGAAAGACTGCACTTGAATTGTGTTTTCTTTCACGTCGCAGCATGCCTAGCATTTACAGGAAATTTCACCAGTAGGCTAGCGTTTCTTTTATAACACAAGAACAGGTGTGGGAGAGAGCCAAAGATATGAGCACTGGAGTAATGCGAGAAGCGGGTCGCAGTGCTCGCCATTCTTTGGTCAGTAAGTGGTGGACCGGACTATTAATTTTGAGTCCCGGACTGTTTGGTTTTTTTTTAGTGGGTACGGTACATTCGAGAGTACCGTGTCGAGTCCCACACTTTCCCCCCGACCGCCATCTTTAAGGGGGATGATAGTGCGTGAATGCATTTTTTCCCTAACAGCCCTTAAACTTTAAAAAATGGCTAGCATTTATTTTGAACTGTAGCATTGTATTTATGCTTATTCTCGATCTACTATGATAACGCTCCGCCGAGTTCGAGGCACTAAGTCGTGGGGTAAGGGAATTTCATAGCCGGATAAGGTGGTCAAGTGTGCCCCCAAATCAAATTGATCTTTCTTCACACCGACATAAGCATAAAAGATTGACCTTGAATTCCAAGGTCAATGTCAATTTTGCGGCAATTTCTTTTAACAAATCTCCACCGACCCGAAAGTGTACAACCATCTGCCAAAACCATGACACTAAATTTTGTTACAGCCTGTACATAGAATAAAATTGTTCATACAATACATTGTTTTAAAAACAATCGACTTTGTGACAATCTTCAGACAACTCTTATGCAATAGCAGGCGTATTCGTTAAATTTTCAAACTCGATTTGCTCGAAAACAAAAACTGATGTGAAATCATTTTATTCTACATTTTCGTCTAATTACTTAATGTGGAACCACCGTCTTTTCGGTTGCGTTACCAGTTACCGATCTGGTATAATGTTTACGGTACCAAATCACATTTCGGCCGCAGAACCGGCTCACGCAGAATTACCATATCCCAATACATTAATCTGCGTCGAACCTCGTATTTTCTTAAGTGCGTCGTAATTCTTCAAGTGTGTAAAAAGGTTAACGAAAAATACAAAGACGAGAAGGAAGGAAACGAAGACCAGAGGAGGGGGGAATACCGTGGTCGAAAACGTTCGAGTTTTTACGAGTTGAACCTTTAACGACTGGAACGAACTGTGCCGCGAGAACGCCGCTTGAATAGGAGACGAGGGTTCAGGAAGGAAACCGAGAGAAGCTGAATCTATTTAATTAGAATTATGGCGATACGACGTGACCGAAGAATCTCAATTAATCTCCGGAAGAGTTTAAGAGGGCACCGAAATGGGAGTACAAGCGGCTCGTAGCATCTGGGGCTCGACCGTAGCTCGACTAATTTGTACAATTACTTTTATCACGGTGTTCTCGTGGAAAAAAGTATCTAAAAACGAAACGAACTGGACGCCGCGCCGCAAGGATACGTGTAAGAGGAAATGAATACAGTGAAAATTCGATTTAAGCAAACGAGAACTGTACGATCTTCGCAAAGCGCCTGTTCTCAGTACTGCGGGGCATACTCCGTGAAGGGCTTAGAAACTTGAGCTGCCTCGGTTGCCAAGCAGTGTATATCGGTGTGAACCAACTAATTACAAAACTTCTTCATTTTTCATTATTTTTTTATGAGAGTTTCACGAACTTATTTGTGATATTTTTCTTATTAAAATGGCATTAAACACAATATAATTTGCACTGTATTTAGTTGTTTAATTGGCGGTTCGTACTAAGTTTAGGACATAGAAAACGATACCGAGTGAAAAAAAAAAAGAGAAACTGAAATCGCGACGCTCGGGAAATATTAAAAGCTTATCGTATTGTTTAAAATACCAATGCGATGCTAACTATTTTATTTTCAATTTTCTTCTTATGCAGCCTTTATCAAAATCGGTCGTTGACCAGCTTTAAGGGAGGTTTCTTTTTTGAGAACATCTTGAACGTCTAATTCTTTGAGAACATACAATATCTTTCACATATCAAGCTGTTTATGTAAACAAAAAATATTCTTGAACTTTTAAACTTGTTACACGCGCGAGAAACCCACCCCCTTAAAATTGTGTCTAGCGTGAGCGTTCGAGGCATGCCTGAACGATAATGGGTATAAAACCATTCCCAACAGATTTCTAAAGTGATTCGTTGCTTAAATATGGACCAAATTGCACCTTGTTTGGAGTCATTTTAATCTGAAAAATGTCACAAATAGATTGGTGAAATTTCATAAAAAATAATTAAACATAAAGAATGCTTATGGATGGTCTCACCGGTACGCTATCTTTTGTTTCGTCTTTGGCCGCGTCGTCCGTGCTTAGTGGAACTGTACGATCTAGACAATGACACGGTCCCGAGGGTTTTGCTTAGATCGAATTTTTACTGTGTTCGAAGCTGCAGATGAAAGACAAAGGTACGCGGAATAGAATACGCGTCGGGCGTGTCGTAAACTCGATAGAAGTATTAATGTTATTACATTCGGTGCCTCCTCTCAATCATGTCCCACGAAACAAGACCGATCAATTTCATCGGCGAGCAGATCGCATGGCTGAAGCGACGCGATATTACAAGCGACGTTTTTATTGCTCTATGACGACGAGATGTGATATTGAACTTTCTATTATATGGTATCGTCATTATAACGTATAGATCGATCTTGTTCGGCCGTAACGGGCTCCGACTTATTGTTCTTCGCTCTGTTAACGGTAAAAGGAATTTCTCTCCTCGCATTTTCGTGTCGATAGGTTCATTAAATCACTGAAACAAGGTCAGCAGGGCATTAAGTTGATTCTACGATGAGTACGCGCAACCTATGGAAACCTGACACTGAACTTTCGACCCCATCAAATTAAGCTCGTGATGAATATTTCAGGCAGACTGTAATCATTAAATTACCGGAAGCTTACGCAGATAGTAATTTTGATCCAGAGTAACAATAATAATGATTGAACACTCCTTGCAAGATTACTTTATTCCACTTATACTACTTAAATCACTTAAAGTGAGAAAAATGTTTAGCCTTCAGAATAAACATACTACAAGACATAACGACAAAAATAAAATGTGTATTCTTGTAAGAATTTTTTCCTTCGTTCGACACTTTTCAAAAAGAACCATATCATTTTTATTTTACCTTACATTAATAGTGTGGAGTCCCACCGTTATGTTGCACGACCTCCAGCATTCTTTCACGAGAGATTTTTGTAAACTTTTCAGGTTTTTTGGTTTATAGGTTTCCAGTTCTCTTCCAAATAGATTTTCAAATCCTCGACGTTAGTCAATTGTTTCCCTACCGAATATGCAGTAAACGCGCGTTTACTGTCAAAAAGCCGTGTTCTGCACTGACAGTGATCGTTCAGCGTCACTATGTTTTAATGACTAATAACTCACAATGCCAGTTAAAAATACTTTATTTTTCATTACATATTTTCTTATGGGACTTTCACTAACTTAATTCTGGCATTTTTCTGATTAAAATGACACCAAACACGATATCATTTCAACTGTATTTAGTGGTTTAATCGACGATGAAAGTTTCGAACGCAATCTTATGGCACATTTTATCAGCTTTAATTTTGTATAGTCGAATTTAATTTGTCTTATCGAAAACCGAAAAAGGGGACCTTCTACGTGCCCCCCTGCACCCGGTCACCTCTTAGGAGTGGGAACGTTTAGTATGTTTACCTCCTAACTAGTCCAAATAAAGTCCCAAAGTTGAAAATTGTGTTCCTCCCATTTCCCTCTACACCTCCCTTATGATCATTCATTGACTGGACAAAAAATTAATTAATGTTGTTCGCGACATTTTTTTATCTGTCTGCCGAAAGTGCTCGAAAAATCGCGGCGACTGTTACGTGGGCCACCCTGTATAAAAAAAAAAATAGGACAGAACCTGATCAGTTTGTAGTTACTCACCGATAGGCAAAGATTGACTTGGTACCGATGTGCCTGGCGACGGGATTCGCTCTGCAGCTGCCACGCGCGTATGTAAAGATCGCCGCGATATATGAGTCCACCCCGTTTCGCTCGCAGCATCAGGTGCCATCTGAAAAATGAGCAAACAATATCCATTTACTGCCAAATATTCTGGGCACCGATAGATTGAATATTATCTCCTCGCGCCGCGATAACAAACGACCGGTAATCCTTCGAGTGGAGAGGAAGGGGCCGCTCGAATTCCAACAACCATTCCTTATTCGGCATTATATTTCTCCCAACGGTAAACATATGACCGTCTTGCGTCTCGCCATCGGGTGTAAGAAAGGGAACACGCGTTTAACGTACGCGCGAAATAAATTGCCAGACAGTCGCCCGAGTCATGCTCGCATTCATCCTGATGGAGGTTCTGGTTGTCGCGCTGGAACAGTACTCGCGCTCTTCCACTCTACTCCTCTCTCTCCTTCCCTCGATAAAATAAATTCGTATATGACGCACCCTTTTCACGCGTCACTTCCGCGCGCAATTCATTTTCCGCGCCTCTCTTTTCGCGGCCGAACACTGTGTTTACGAGGCGGAAAACATGGCGAATGTCTCGAGTCAATGGTCGTGTCCTGCGGTAGATCTTCTACCAGTACTTCGCCTGCTATATGCGCACGACGACGTTGGATATCAAGCAATTGGACAGTTATTTGTTTGACCCCTTCCACAAACAGGGATCATCCCTTCAGAGTAACACACCGACTTTTATGAAATTTAATAGTTTGTTGAAAAATGTTTGATATATATTTTTTGGGGAATAACAAGGTGTTTGTTGAGATTTCTGGAGAACTATGGGACGTAGGATAAGCGTACTAGGTTTGAAATTATGAAAACAATTTATAACGTATAACACAGTATTATATGTAGTTCAAATTCTGAAATACGTATTGAAATCACAATTTTATTGCACAGGGTGTTCAAAAAATGTTTACTTTCTTGAAAGAGGCGACTCCAGAGATCATTTAAAATAAGTTTTTCCTTTGCGAAAATGTTCCCTGGTAATAACGAAGGACGGGAACTAATCAGAACGCCGCCACGGCGCACAGTGGGCAATTTGGTAGAAGTCGGAGACAAAATCAAAGAACTTTCGATAGAAATGAGATAGAACGATGAAATTTTTTAAAAATTAAAGCTGAATCTTTGCGGAATATGGGAAAAATAGGGAGGTTATGGTACGAACGTTTTTTAACCATCAGAAAATTCGTTAAACTTGCATAATTTCAAGAAAATTGTGGTTTATCCAATAGCACGCGCGGAAAATTTTTTTTGACATGATATACATCAGTTCCAATAGATTTTTTCACGCTGATTTCGAATCTTGTCTCAAAATTTATCTACGAAATCGGGATTTTGCAAAACCTCGATTTTTGTGAACCTAAAAAATTAATGAAATCATTTTTTCGTTGAAATGAATTGGTAACCCATTAGTTTGAAAGTATATTGTATTCTTATATATATAAAACACATTAAAAATAATCATAATTAAGTATTTGAACGTTTACTTGACGTATATCACTTGACGAACGATCACTTGACGTACACTCCGGGAATGCCGAAAAAAATCCGGGAATTATTCGAATATTCTCGCACACCTCTAGTAATCATACATCCGTTATTTTTCGAAATGGTCTCCATTATTTTCAATGACTTTGATCCATCTTTCAGGCAACTGTCGAATTCCTTGACGGAAAAAAGATGGCTTTTTTGATGTAATGAATTTGTCAATACTTTTTTGCACCTCTTCCAATGTTTGAAAATTTGTATCTGCTAAATGATGGAGTGATTGTATCTGCTGGAGTGATTGGAATAAATAAAAATTCAAGCAGAATTTGATTCATTTATAAAAACCAAAGCAGAACAATTCATTTCGGCGGCTTCGGAAGCACTTTTCTTTAATTGAAAGGCAAACAGTATATAGTGCCGTATGAGTCTTGTCAGACGCCGGTATCTTGCTTGCTAATATAGTTTTTGTTTTGACTAGATCTCAAATGTTTCATAACTGTAAGTGTTGGTACTTAAACGTTACAAAATGGCGGGCGATTATTTGCATTCAAACCAGAGTTATAAATAATTTTTAGAAAAGAAATTCCTCTTCGACTCTCTCTTCTTGCGATCGATGCGAAACATTTTTACGTTGTATGAAGACATGTGTCAATCTGTTTGAGCAATTGATTCCGATCAAAGTTGTGACTGTGAAATGATTTCGTTCACTTCCGCATTAAGAATGTAGCTTTCGCATGCACTGCGCACAGGACGTGGAATTTTGCTCGATGCGATGTGAAGTACCAAATATACGTAACGCGCTTCGACTTTAACAGGCAGAGAAATGTGGAAAGGGGTCAGGTCGGGATTAGCATGGCAAAAATTTCGGCAGCGGGTGAAGCAGAAAATATGAACGAACGATATCAGGTTCAGCGGGTATACAGGGTGGACCAATAACTTTGACCACCTTGAATATCTTCGTTATTTGTAATAATATGAAGAGATTAAATATGCTAAACTTTCATGGTATAGAGGGGCAAATGACCTACGTTCTCTATCGTGAAACGACAGAGTATCAAATTTTGCGTAAAAATGTATCAATCTTCATATCCCCTAGTTAACTATCGCATGTCCTAATTGAATTATCGGAATACAGTAAATCCTCTATAAACGCAAAAAAATATCCCCTCCACTATGGAAATTTGATCTCGGTTCGGGTATATCGGTGTGAACCACTACTTTAGATAATGACAAAACTTCTTTATTTTTCATTATTTTTTTATGGGACTTTCACCAACTTATTTGTGTCATTTTTCTTATTAAAATAACACTAAACACGGTATAATTTCAACTGTATTTAGTGGATTAATTGACGATGAAAGTTTCGGGCGCAAGGAAGGACAGCGTCAGTCGCAGTCGCTTCGGCCGCGCGTAGTCTATCTTTACTAGTCTCGTAGTACTAGTAGTTACTACTACGTAGTCTCGGCCTTTGAAGCTCAAAAAAGCAGTGTCCCGTCTACGATAAATGCAAACGAATCCCCCCGAGGCTTTTGCGTTTATAGAGGATTTACTGTAGTTTTAAATGTTAATTATTTCTTCCACTACACTATGCAAGTTTTGTATATGTAATTTTTCATATTATTACAGATAACGGAAATGTTCGAGGTGGTCAAAGTTATACTGGTCCACCCTGTATGTATATGCGAGCGGTGCATACGATTACGCGCCGTGGAAGCAGAGCGCAGTTGCTAGCTCGAATCTAGCATAACTGTTCTCGGCTAAATGCAACTGCCTTGATAATGATCGGGATTATTCAGCTGACTGAATTCCGGCAGCGGCGCGGCACGGTGCGGCGCTGCGGTGGGTTTGCTAGCCGGCTCGCTCGCCCAGAAATGAAAGAGTAACTTTGCACTGATCGCGTTTAAGTGAAACACTGTTGCGACCTGGCGCAGCTAGTCCAAAGTTCAAACGGCCACCTCGTGTCCGCTCGTGCGGGCTCAAGAGGGCAGTAAATTAGAGATTTCGGACATGTGTACATCTCTTGCAAATGATCTCTCTCATTTATTAAGCATTCCGTGAGTAGAAATTTCGGAACAATAGGTGCAAGCATCTCGCGGGGAATCATCTCATCAGTCCTACATCTGTTTTCCTCCGGTGGAGTTCGACCGAAAAAATTCCAAGTACGACGGTGTGTTGGTCCGGCGGCTTTTCGTCGAAAATTTTTCTAGTCCCTTAGAGGAAACTTTTTCTGTAATGGTCCTAGATCATATTTCGACGTTAAAAGCCAAGAACAGGAGTGGTTAACTCTGTGGTAGGTGGGACCCTGAAATGCGAAAAGCTGGTCGCGCACCCTCCGTTAGCCGCAGACGATTTTTGAAGCGACGGGCTCGAGAGGCCTGGGGGGTGGGAGTTTAGTCTTTAGTTATAGTCCCGTTTCCCCCAAATTCCAACTAGGGGGTGCCGAGTCCCACGTTACTCCCTCCAGACGTCATCTGAGGAATCAGCAAAGAACAGGGGTGGAGTTGACCCGATCCATGAGACGGGTGTATTGTGAACGACGGGTGGCCAAGTCTCAGTATTGGATCGGGCAAATGTCAGCAGACTAGAGGGGCGGTGCATTGACCGTCCCGGGTGTGGTTAAGGTTTTAGTGGGTATGCCGACTCCGACCATCCGAGCGTGGTGAGCCCGACACTACCGCCTTCTGGGGTGTACGTAATAGTATTTCCCCCACATCCGTAAAAAAAAAGAAGACGTCATCTGAGGAGGGGGTGTGCGTAAATGACATTTCCCCACCGCCCTCAAACAAAACTTGATTTCAACACTTACTTTTCAGAGTATTTGGGGTGTTCCAATTTATACGGCAAAATTTCTTTTTTGCTGAAAACATTCTCTTAAGAAAATTGGCTATAACTTTTTGTACGTTAACGCTATCGTTACACTTTGTTCAGTGAAAATGTAGCTGGCAGCAATATCTTGCCAACGGTATAAAATGTTTAGCGTAATTCTCATCCTATGAAATTTATAGCTAAAAAGCGAAACGTGCCCCACCCTTTACGAGAGTCCTTCATGTAAATGGGAAAAATGCAGGAGGGGTATTATAATTAATAAATTAATTATTCTAAGCTACAAGGGTTTGACCCATCCTCCACCTACAATACCATTGGCAGTGCTGCATTAAAATAAAATCTCAGTTTGTAAACACTGTGGTAGTTATGATATACACCGCAATTTAAATTTTGTTCTATCCGGCACTGTATGCAACCCCTCGAGAAAGCTTCAGAATCTTTTTGCATCAACATTCCGTTGTAGAACCATATTGTTTAAATGTTTTTACAACCAAGTTGTAGGGCAACTTCTCCTCCAGCAAACTTTCCCTCTGATTGAATTTAATTCACAAGGTATTAATATGAAAATTTTCTGAGCGATGTGGAAAGGACAGGCAAATAGAAAGTCATGAAAGTCTGGAAAGCTGGAGTGTCACGTAGCGAAAGGACACCAGCCAGCGCGGTTCTATTGAGAAAGAATTAACCTGGGAGATAGTTAGCTGGGAGCAGCCTTCCGGTAACGACGTTCGCGAACGGCTGGCGAACGAACGGAAGAGGATGGTAAAGAATAAACAGGGAGAGGTAGAACGCTGCCTTTTATTTCCTTAGGAAGCGACGCACAGCCGAGCGTTCACTAGCACAAGCAATCTTCTATCCTAGAGGAAATTCCAAGGCTGATGGAAATTATCGCAGCCCGCCACCATCCCGGAAGCCATGCGCAAATATTCGTGAGATGCGTTTAGCAAGACGTTCCGAGAAATTTTCCCTCGGGCGCGGGCGGAGCGAATTTTATAACGCGTTCTCTCTTGTCGGCGCGGCGCGTTCCCGAATCGTACGACTTCGAAATTATTTCGAGTGTTTTCTATACTGCGTTCGTTCCTTGGGAATCGCGTAATATTCCTCGAAATATAAAACGCATAATCATACATTTCAGAAATACTTACTTTTTCTTACTGCATAATAATAATATGCACCAGTTTAATTTACAAACACTTATTACCAATCGGTGATGGATTTTTATGTTAAAAAAAATGCTGTAAAATGTATGAGATAATTCCCATTTAATTTATGTGAATACACACGAACTTAAATACAATACAATTTTTTCGGCGGCGCAAAATTTTGAAAATTTTCCAAATGATAGATGTTGCTGATTATGATTTCATTGGAATATGATGAAGAAAAGATACATTAATATGTGAAAGCAGGTAGAAGAATTTAAGGATTTTCGTAATTTCCAGTGTCAAAAATTTTCAATTTTGCGCCGCCTCCGAACAGATTGTATTGTATTCAAGTTCGTGTGTATTCACATAAATTAAATGAGAATTATTTCATACTTTTTAGTGCATTTTTTTTGTGCGTTTTCTCGAAGTCGGTTTAATTTTTTTATATAAAATTTTTTTATTTCACACTTTTTAGTGGAACGAGAAGAATTTGTAGAACACCGTAGGATGGTTTTTCGATCTCATAGGTTATTTGCAATAAAAGCCGCAAAGAATGAAAAAATGCAAAATTTGTTTTCAAGGGACCAATCGGAAGACATACCCTACAAAATGCAGAAGGTTTCATCCTGATTGGTCCATCCATCTCGGAGTAATCGGTGAACATACATAGAAAAAGAAGCGAAAAAAAAAGACATACAGATCGAATTGAGTAACCTCCTCCTTATTCGAAGTCGGTTAATAAAGATTGTTTCCATTCTCCACTAATTGCATGACATACAAACTACCTAGATGTGTAACGAGTTGGAAATTATACAACGGTATTATTAGATTTTTAAACAGTTCTTACTGTTTTGCATTTGATCCGCTGCATTTTGTCATAAATGCATAAAATCCGCAGTCTAATTATCAGATAAGTAGGAAAGTTTGTAGCGCTTTCTCTGTACATGCAAAGGTTGTGTTAATTAAATGTGAGCTTATGTGTACTTAAACGAAAGCTCATTTCACGGAGAACGCAACTAACGGTTGTCAACTTATTTAATTGGACAGCCAATTACGAAATCAACGATTCCAAAGTTGACTAAAAGATGAAATACTTGTTTGACGTCGAAAGCATCGGGTCGGGTCGGGAACACGAAATGTTTTCGGGATCGGGACGGGTACCCGAAATTTTGGGATTCCCGAAAGAATCGGGAAGATGATGAGGACCCGGTTTAGTCCTTCATGCATACTAACTGAAGTACACCAACCCGACGGATCTTTGAAGTCGATTTTCTCGAAAACTAGGCATCAAATAAAAAAATGTTATTCCTTTTTTTCGTCTTACTTTTACATTTACAACCATCCCTTGCCCGGTTCTACCACCCGTTCGGCCACACCCCGTATTGTACACAGAGAAATCAAAAAATTATATCTAATATACAGGGTCGTGCCGTTAAGTTATGTCACCACTTTTTAGGCATTTCCGATAGTGCAATTAAAAAATGTTTTAGACGAAAGTTTGTCAGTACTTGGCGAGCAACATGTTTGCATGTTCTTAAATATAAAAAAATGCTTTTTACGTAAAAAGATAAAAGTCACGTTGACTTTTTTAAATGGCACCACAAGTTTTGGACATCATAAGATTGTTGCTGACGTCGAGACGAATTCAACAGTTATACTATGACCTTGGAATGACCTCAAACTCAAAAATTTTGTGCAAACGTAACTTTAATGAAAAATTATTTTTTACAAAACAAAGCAGGTTACATTAGATGTTCGAACTTTATAGCTCTGCTCTTTACATTAGACTTTTCGTTGTCGACACGTGTCTGCTTATTATGTCTCTAGAATCACCACAAAAGGTTTCATTGAAGTCGGCGACCCCGCACAGATGTGGACCTCTTCTTGTTAGTTACTCGCTTATCTTAACCATGTGGTTTCCTATCTCAGGTGTGTACATAATATAAAATTCTCTGTAAAATAAATTTTCATAATTTTAGTTTTGGTGCATTTCCGGGTACTTGGTCAAACTTATGATTTCCATGTAGAGGTTCAGTTACGAATTACAACACACCTTTTACTTGGCCGTCCAATTTGAAAAAAAAGACGCGCTTGAAATGGCAATATCAATCATCCCGTGTGCGCCGGGTAGAAATGGAATGAAATTACGGCGATGTAATACGCGTTACGGAATAATTGAAAACGAAATCCCGATGACGAATGACGAAATTAGTAATTCAGTCGGGAGATATGAATGCGGAATGCATTCGAACGTGAGGATTTTAGCTGGCGCTCTTTATGCCCCGCATTTTTCGAACGTATAAATTTCCAGGGAAGCCACTGCGCAGAGGGATGATTCCATAGACAACGATAACGTCGTCACCGTTGCGTTAAGCGCTCGTCCAGCTGATAAATCGGGAATTTACTGACGCTACCTCCGTTTCTGTATTTTCAACTCGCCGGCTTTCGAATCGCGTGTGCACCTGCCCGGCGCGAGATTTTTGGAAAAGCACATATTTCTGGGAAAAGCCGTAGCTTTCACAGCCGGAGAAAAACAGCGTCAACAGTTATGAATATATTGAGTGACACTGTACAATCGTTTTTAACGAATTTGTACCTCTACAATAGAATTTTTCTACAGTCTTTATTGTATTCGATAGGACCCGAATGGCCACCTCGGTGACCTGCACACAATTTTCGATTGCACCGTAGCATTTATATTTATTTACTGTTAGCTACGAATAAACTTTTTTTTTATACAGGGTACTTCACGTAACTTGACCACCTTGAATATCTTTGTTGTTTTTAAAGATACGCCCAATGCCTGAAGGACAAAGTTGTATGGTAAAATGGGGCTCACACGATACCAAAACTATTTTTTGTTTTTATGCAATTTTTTTAGAGATATAAGAAAGTACTAACCTATGTATGTCGAAAAGTTAGTAGTTCAGGAGATATTTCAATATAAATAACTCTAAAACGTAGAGTTATTCGTTCAACGACAAATGAATGAAAAAATATAAATAACCTATTAAAATATTTTAATTTCAAGGTTAGAATTTTAAAATATAATAAATTTAACAATAAATTACCCGTTAGAGATGAGAATATCTGTACTATTTCTACGTGATTTTATATACTTTTTTCAAAATCGGAACTTGTAACCCCGGCTTCTCTTTTTTTTTGTTTAAGGGCGGTGGGGAAATGCTGTTACGCACACCCTCAGCTCCGCCGGTTTCCCCTGTATAGGGAAGTAGAATCTGCATGGCTGTCCCGATAAATTATAATTTTTTGGGTACATCGTGTTTACGTACTGTTAGGTACGAATAAACAAATGAAAAACAATATTGTTACTCTCTCTCTCTCTCTCACCCTCTCTGTCTCCCTCTGTGATTCTCTTTTTTGGTCACTTCTGCGCTCCGTGTTTGGCGACCGAACCAGCCTTTATCTTGATCGGCAAATGGCGATTTTATAATTCATGGAGCACCGTGTTTCATCCGGTCTATCGGTGCGCTAGCAAACAGCCGATATCGCTGAGGCTGGCTGTGCGTTACCACTTCGTTATGACTACCGTTCGATCGAAGTTTATTTCACGTGAACGCTCGAGCCGGACACGGGCTCTCCCGCGTTCTCTCTTTTCTCTGGCCGACCCTCTTGCCCGGTTGACAATGTTTAATTTCCAGTTCGTAGCTCGAATGCTCGATCGCGAGAATGGAAAAGGTGGAGGAAACACACGAGGTGGAGAGGTCGAGTTTCATTTCGCTGCCGGCATAGAACGGGACCCGTGAAATACCAGTATGCGCATCGATTGACAAAACAATTCGATGTCTTCCTCGTGAACGGCGAAATTGCTCGGCTGGCAGATTTGTTAGCATTGTTGCCGCTGCGACAAGATTTTTCCATTCGTTTTTTTCTGTTTTTTTTTTTTTTTTTTGACGAATTATTACAGAAGAACAATTCGATTCGTTACACCGTATTGAAGCGCCATTTGCGAAATTAAAGCACCGTCTCCTTCAACAAAAAGAGAAATGAAACATGCTTTTTCAAGTAGCGCCGGCGCGAACGAGAGCTGTTTCGACTCTCCTACTGAATTGGTGCATTTACAGGGTAATTATTTACGTTAGGGGCTTCCTCACCGATTTTGATGACGTTGAAATATGTTGTCAAGGTCATCATTCTGAACAACTTTTTCCTATACATGTTACCGCCGCTCGATTTTAGTTTTCGAGATATTTGCAAAAAACTGTTGCTGATACTGTATTGAATTTTGTGCATTCTTGGACGGTCCGTGGCAACGTGTGATATATATATATATATATATATATATATATATAATATAAAATATAGAATAATAATATATAATAATATAATAATATATAATATTATAAATAAAAATTCAAACTGTTGTATTTCAAATTATAAATAGACGCTTTCTTTTTATAATTAACAATTTTTTAAATAATTTTACTCACCTCGTGTGGAAGAGTAACAACTCTAATCGACACAAATTATAAATAGACGCTTCTTTTTACGATTAACAATTTTTTAAATAATTTTACTCACCTCGTGTGGAAGAGTAACAACTCTAATCGACACAAATAAAAAATAGCGCGAAAATTAAAATAACACCTCTCTCTATTAATAGAAGACGCTTTACTATAGATTATAGATAACATGAGACAATATTAAGGCATATTAATAAAAGATAGAGATATGTATAACAAATAAACAGTTTATGACTAATTTTGTATGTACTTTTTCAAAGTTATGCTAGCACTATGTAAAAAGAAAGATTCAAATAATCCTTTAGCGGACGACTTTTACGTAATTGATTCATACAAAAAAAAAATGCAAAAATGAGAAACCGAAAAATGTATGAACTTGCCTCGGTTTCCCTTACACAAACCGATGGCCACCGTCGATTTTTCAAAGCGAATGAAAACACATCGATTGGAGGGCACGAATGCTCAATAATAATACGTAGCTACGGCGGAACCATTGCCGTGCACGTTCGCGTGGATAATGCGTGCACTAGTACTTTCGGCTCTCCAATATATTATGTAATTTCGTTTCCCACCCCCGCGTGTCTCTCCTCGGAACGCATTAGTCCGCCGCGGGAAACGCTTCTGATTGAAAGCGAATGCTTTTGATCGCGTATTTAAATAACATCGACTGTAATAGACGATAATGCTTCTGGCCGCGCGACGAGACTATAAAACGCGTCGTCCAGGCGCGAAAGTTATACCAGGCAGGCGAAATTGTTCCCGTGTACTCTGCACCGGCAGCGTCCGATTCCGGAATATTTCGGTCGGAAATTAAATAACCTGACTGTTAATACACCGTATCACCGAAAGGAAATCGACCGCGAATTAAAATGTTTCAGCGTGCCATTAACGCCGGCGCGGCAACGCGGCCGCTTTATCCGCCGGAAAAATTTAAACTTTCGCCGAGTGTAAGGCCAAATGTTCGAGCGCTTTGGGCCAGAAAAAAAAACATCAACACGAATCCAATTCGTGTCGAACTGTTTTACGAGTTCGTTGTTTTGCCATTCGGATAAAATAAGAGAAGTAAATGTGTGGGGGATGAAAGTAATAATTTGTGGAGCGCACAATATGGTTAACACTGGTTTGATAATAAAGATCAAAATGTAAGTTAAAAATATTGTTACGAAGTCAAAGAAGTTAAGTAAACGCGTTGGAAAGAGGTTGGATAATTAGTTACTGAAGGGAAGAGTTGTGTTGGTAATTATAAAATCATCTTAATCTATAATTCTGTAATTGTTGTAACTTCCTCAACACCCTACGGTTATTACTATATCACGTTACCTTGTTTTATCATTTGTTATTAATATTATTCAAGATTATTAATTATTGTTGCAAATTTTGTTAGTACTAGAGTAGGCTGTGTTTGGACTCATTCATGCCAACTTCAGCGATGCAAACAACGCAACAAAATAAACGCGGGACGGCCTTCGGGCGTTCCAGCGCAATGTCGAAACGTTCCGCTTCTGCGCGCGGCACGCGAATAGATCCCGAAATCAATCGGCGAAAAACTATCGATGATTTATGAGAAATTATTCTGACGTTGTGCAGCCAGCGGGACGTGAAACGTGATACACAGCACGTCGAATTTCCATCGGAATAAATAAACCGGAAAAATTCCGGCAAGATTGCAACAATCCGAAGAGCGCTATTGCTGTTACGCGCAACACTGAATCCGGGCCCGTGCTCCCGACACCGCCGAGATAAATATTTTTTATACTTTTTAACGCTTGTGAATCTTTAATTACAGTTACGCCGACAACTACTTCTTGCTTGTTTGTGCAGCAACGCGCAAACCGCAGGAAGTCATTTACAATGAGTTCAAATGTAGCGAATGTACTTTCCACGATGAATAACTTTATTTTGCACATTATTTAGAACAAACACGACTGGAAATCCTTTACGTTTATTTATTATTTTTAAGTTTATTTTGAAATGCTGCCTGTGCGAATTTTTTTATGATAAGGCGTAATATACATTAGCATGTGCACATTATGCATTTCAAGTATACAGGCTGTTCCAAAAATGTCGGAAAAATTTGGAAATGGTGGTTTCTGTTGTCATTCGAAGTAACTATTTTCTTAACGAAAATTTCCGCTTCGGTTTTGTTAAAGAGTTATTAACGAAGAACACGGGCCAATCAAAGCGCGGCTATATCGAAAGGATTCCGGCCCAGCGCCACAATGGCCTAAAACGCGAAATTTAGTGACATTAGTGACATTAGTGACAAGTGAGTTATACCAAAATGTCACTAAATTTCGCGTTTTAGACCACTGTGCGGCGCGGCGGTAGGTTGCACTGAGCGCGGCGTTGCCGTTAGCCGAGCCAGAGTTCGTCCGCTGTAGCCGCGCTCTGATTGGTCCATGTTTTTCGTTAATAACTCGTTAACAAAACCGCGCCCAGCATTTCCGAAAAGGAGAAAGTTACTTCGAATGACCTCAGGAACCCCCCTTTCCAGATTTCCCGACATTATTGGGACAGCCTGCATAGTATTTCCTAATATTCCGAAGAAAATCTCTCTGGCAAGAACTCTCGCTGGCAGATACGAACTTAATTTTAATTTCAATTTTTATCAATCGGCGCGAGGACAACATTTATATATATACATACAGATCCACGCAGTCATAATGCTCGTTCTAGTTCGCAATTCTAGATCGGCGAGTTGCTACTGTGAAAAAAATAAAATATGTACCGTCCAATCCGTCATGAGCGCTGAATGCAATTAGATATCGTTAAAAAAAAAAATGAACAGCCGACTTGTCAGGGGAAATTCAGGCGACATGCGAATTTCTTTCGCACCTGTTCACTGATTGCCTGGCACAATTCTGGACCGGTTTATACGCCCGATGATTTGTATTATATACAACGGTGTGCGAGGGGGGTAGGGGAGATACTGGTTAAACGTTGGCCAGTCCTGCAGTTCTTCTGCTGAATAATTCATGCCGCTGAATTATTCATAAGTCGAATGTACTGAAGGGATGAACAATGAAACGGTCGAAAATGCGGTGTAAGATTTGACAAATTTATCGCTTTATGGTTTATTTACAAGCGCGTCGGCGTGTGGCCCACCATAAGCAGAACCCACTTAAACGACGAATCAATATTTTCCGGGGCCCGAGGGTGGCCGGGGGATGGTTTCCCGTGCACGGGCGCACGCATAAATAAATGAACGCGGCGCGGTGTACGGTATTTTATTGTTATCACGCGGACAGGGTATTCTTAGCGATCATATTGGACTATTTTTAAATCGACTTGATGAATATTTCCGTGCCGGTGGCGCGGCGCGCGAATTTTCTCCGGCGAGCTTTAATGCTGCATGTATAGAGAAATATTAGCGCTCGACCGACTATATTAATGAAATTAGCGCTCGAGAGTCAGGGATTTAAATTGTAATGAAGCTACTAGTTAGACGAAGCGGTGATTAATATCAATACAGGCTACGGTGAGAGCTTCTGTTGCCTTTAACAGGTTTAACATTCTCTACAGTAATCTTCGTTAACGAGCAAATGAAACTTTCATGAAATTAACACATTCTCTTTCACGTCGGCGTCTTTCGGCGTCTTCTTCCTCATTTTCGTCAACCCGAATTAGGTAAAATGGTACAGTAAAGCATCCCACATCTGAAGTAATAAATTTAATTAAAATCGTGGAACTTTACAACTTGTAGAATATTTTTGATGAGCCCAAATCTTCTTGGCTGTTAAATTACATATCGCACCTCTAGAAGAACACTGTCACAACTCAAAAAAATACGAGTTTTCAAGAGACAGGGAAAACAAAATTCTAATTAAATTTCGTTGAATTGTGAAATAGCTATTCCTATTGAAATTACGATATTTGAATGTATGTATTGAAGTTTATCATGTTCTTTAAACAGATATTTGGTAACTGTGTTAACGCTCATCACTTAAGTTTAAGTCAGCCAGGACTGGTTAGAAGGATAATTGTTTGAATTGTGACAATGTTCTAGCGTTTACTTACTTGTGTAACGTGTCTTATTGTTAGTACGACAGTAATGGTGTTTTAGAGTTATTTAAATTGAAATATCTCCTGAACTACTAACTTTTCGACATAAATGGGTTAGTACTTTTTATAACGAATGTCCAGCTGCATCGATTCATATATTAAAAAATACCTCGTTCCATTAAAAAAAAATGAAATTGACCTTGGAATGACCTTGAAAACATGATGAAAATTTAAAATGGATATGACTGCTGCATCAGACTCTCCTTGACTTTATTTGAAATATATTTTTCCCTGGAATTTAGTTTCCGAGATATTCCAGGTGGCTAGGGTCAATGCCCCACCCTGTATAAAGCTCATTGAAGTCGGAGAGAAGGTTTCACATCGACAAGTTTACCTCTAGCTCAAAGTCCCCAATGAGTATCTGAGTGCTCAGACATGAATAAAAGGGTTAAACAAGTGTCCAAATATTTTTAAGCAGGGGTGTGCGGGTACCCGAAGTTTATAAACTTTTGGGATTCCAACCCGATCCCGAACAAATTACCCGACCCGACCCGAACCCGAAATTTCGAGTACTCGCACACCCCAATTTTAATGTGTGGTTGTTAGGGGTGTGCGGGTCATCAATCATTCTGAACCTGCCAGTGAAAATAAAAGATTCAACTGAAAAGTCATAAAACAGCATTATGCTTACATATAATAAATACAATTTAACTTCGGGTACCCGAATATTGCAAACTTTCGGGACCCCGACCCGACCCGACCCGTCCGCCATTCCGGGTACTCGAAATCGCGGGTACCCCAGGTTTATAAACTTTCGGGATCCCGACCCGACCCGAACCCGAAATTTCAGGTACCCGCACACCCCTAGTGGTTGTGTGCACGGAAAAATGAGGTCGTAATCCTCTCTCGTGTCGGTGAAATATCAGTTGGAGTCGTTCGGGCGGGAAAAATCTCCCCGTAACAAATTTCAGACCATCAACTCGACGCAAACTGCACGAGACACGGCCCCTGTAATAAAGACTCGCGCGCGGCGAAAGACAAAGAGAGTAACTATTGTAATTACTTCGTTGGTCGCCGCGCCGTGACGCCATGACAATACACAAGCGAGCAGAAGTAGCAGGACCGTTCTTCCACACCGCAGTACTTTCGCCGAGCCGGCAGGCGGGAATGCGGGAGCGTTTCGCACCCCTTCGAAACCTACCGTTAACCCTGACCGCACTATTTCCCAGACTGATTGCGGTCCGCACGATATATTTATATTTGCATTTAAAATCTGCGGGCCGCAGCACACATCTGTCAAACGACGTATATTGAAATGTTCTGCACCATAGCTGCAACCCAACAACCATCGCGCCCACGCCTGCCGCCATTGTTTTTCACTTTGATCATCGAAAATTTACCGTTCCCAACAAAGCCGCTCGCTCAACCGTCGAGCACGGACAAATTATCTGCTCGTCTACTATGTTATTCTGCATTTTTATATTGAAATTGGGGCTTCTGTTCGCTTCGTTCACCTCCTGCGACGTCTCGCGGCTTTGCCACTCGGAGTTTTTGCGTGACAGAACTATTTTATACAAGGTGAGTCACTTAACGTTTGCACCTCAAATATCTTTGTTGTTTCTAAATATACGTAAAATATGGTAAGGACAAAGTTGAATGGTACAATAGGGCTGACACGATGCCAAAAAATTTTGTTTTTATTTCATTTTTAAATAAAGATATCAAGGTCACCTTGACTTTTTTAAATGGAATGTCCTATTTTTTATATCACAGGTCGATAGAGTATCAAAGTCTGAGTATAAAAGTGTTGGCCTTCATATGTCCTAAATCTAATAGTTAACGAGATATTATCGAAACAATTTTCTCCCTTCTTTGGATAATATCTCGTTAACTATTAGGTTTAGGACATATGAAAGTCAACACTTTTATACTCAGAATTTGATACACTATCGATCTATGGTATAAAAAAATAGGACATTCCATTTTAAAAAAATGAAGGTGACCTCTATATCTCTAAAAAAGTTACATAAAAACAAGAATTTTTTGGTATCGTATGATCCCCATTTTACCATTCAACTTTGTCCTTCAGACATTTGACATATCTTAAAAAACAACAAAGATATTTAAAGTGGTCAAGTTAGGTGAAATACCCTGTATAACATAGTTCTGTGGTCTGTTGTCCCCTAGTTTTCTACAAAACAGTACCGTGGCATTTTTAAAAATGTTCTGTCTCAATGTGAACATTCCCACGAACGGTTTTATTTTACACGTTTAAATCTTTATGTCAACACAGAAAATACGTTAAATTACATTATAAATACAAATACATCTCAACTTTTTTTTACACGATGCTGTGTAAAACAAAGGTGTATGGTGTTAAACTGGTGTGTTTATGTAAATGCGTAATTTGAAACATAGCATTCACTTGAAACATTTTATTTCATAAATACACAAAGAGAATTAGTTTGCGGACAAAAATACAATAAAAAACATTTTATTTACCGTTGCTATCTTTTATGGACACAACAAATTCGCTTTTTTACTGACGCAAAAAAAACTGTATGAAAAGAAGCGCGTAAATATGAACAGAGCCTGTTACAAATGCGTGTAGCCACAAATGAAACGTGTTTTAAAAAACGTGCAACTGTGTATCGCGTAAAGAGAAAATTCAAATCTATGTGAATTATACATGTAACGCATCAGACGAGACACCAAAATTTTCCAAATATCGAAATCAAGCTTTTCTACTGAAATGGCTGAAATGATCTTGATAACTTCGAAAAAAATATTCGTGCCAGATATTTGGTCCATTGACACTATGCACATTACGTAACAAATATTTTTTGCGTCACGATAACATAAAGAGATACATATTTAGGTGGCCTTACTTGAAAAAGAACCACCCTGTATACTGCTAAAGTATATTATTAATTTCTTTTAAACCGTAATCAAATTCGATTTTATTGTTATAAATATTTAGCTATTGGAATATACATAGGCTTGCAATACACAGAAATTTTATTCTTCTTTCGGTAAATTGTAATCGACGAAGGAATTCTTATCACTGTAAGCGTAAAATAAATTAATAAATCATACTAATGCAAGATAGGGTATTTATAAGGTCGGATTAGGGTAGGGTATTTTATGGTTTCGAATTAATGATTGATTGCTCACAAAGTGGAAACAATTCTCTGGACTCACAGGGTAGAGCTGAACAATCGGAGAATCAAATTATAATTTAGGCGAGCAAGAAAGAATTGGGTTCACGGCGCGGCGCGGCGCGGCGCGGCGGTGCGCTTTAGTGAAGCGGCTACAACCCCGGCTGTGGACACCGGCTGCAAAAACAACGCGAATTGTCACTGGCAAATTTACCGCGGCTGTTTTATAGACGCTATTTGCGCCGAGGGCGTGCGAGAGGATTTCAGCACGAAGGTCCTGGAAAAACAGGCGAAAGGACTCGGTGCAGAATAGGCGTGGGTTGGCCATGTAGAAGCCGTGTTTCAAAATTATATTTCGCGACCACTATAACGTGTGATTCTGCACCTCTGTATAGGTGGAGATATGTTAAAAAATGAACCACGAAATTCACCTTGACCCTTTTTTTCAAAGTCAATCTTTTTTTTTCTTATCCTATAGTACTCATCGCGGAGAACAAAAACCTCACAGGAATGGTTCTCTCAAAAAACAGCTTTAGAGTATCGTAAACTATGTTATTCCATGGGTCTACAGGGAGTCCCAAATTGGTATAAGCGTGGAGGGGTGATTCTACATGAAAAAATATGTCAAAAATATACAATACAATTTTTCATTTACCGCGTTGTTTTCGAGAAAATTGACTTTAAAACGTTCTTAAGAAGTAGAATTAGTAGGTCATGAACAGACGTGTTCGCCGAATTTTCAAACTCGAATTTCTCGGGAAGGAGGAGACAAATGAAAATGATTTGTTGTAATAATTTGTTTCGATTCAAAGTGCTGCAATGATCCAAAGACAATGTGTTTTCCTAACACATGGGCATTTGAATAGTCTTGAAGTAAAGTGGTCGCTTGATAAATGACACTTGCCGCGAAAGCCCGAAGTGTCTCACTTATCGATTTAAACTTTATAATTCCGATAAAACCAAAGATACTGGACTGACCTAATATAATCTAATCATTTGCAGAAAAAAACAAATTTCGTTTCACATTGAACAAATTTAAGTATGAAATTCATTTTAGCACTATTCATGTCAGCTAATCTAATAATTAAAAAAAAAAACAAATTTCTTTTCACATTGGACAAATTTAAATATGAAATTCATTTTAGCACTACAATTCATGTCAGCTTCAGAAATTATACTGGACCACGTAATTTCAAAAAAACAATCTCAAAAATAGCTAGTAGTTGATATTTTCCTCTCTCTCTCTCCTTAAAAAGCTACGTCATGTTAAAGACATTTTTGACTTGCAGTGCATTTTATTTTGATGTCTAATTTAAGAAATCGATTGTTTCGTTGTTTAGTACACGGGATATTTTTCTGATTGTGAGTACACAGTACTCGGCTGGTCGGGAACGACTCGGGTAAATACTTGGACTAGTGTTAATTGTTCGTAGACTCACCTGGTAATGAGTTGATGCACCCTTGGCCATTGTCCCCGCGACCTTAGGATCCTGACCGTTCCGAGAAGCGACGATCTGTGCGACGGCGACACTTCCATGGCTTTCTGATAATACTTCAGAGAGGGTAACCATTTGCCTAGAGAGACATAGCAGAATCTGCCGTTAGTACAAAGCTGGTGCCGTATCAGCGGGCTGTTTCGCGGTGGAGTTCCGACGCTGTTTGGCTACTTTAAACTACTTTAGCCCGTACTTCGGCTCTACGGAATGGCGACTAGAGGTTTATCCTCCTAAAGCAATTTAGCCGCTTTATCACTGTCACTTACCGTTTTGGTATAACCAGAAAGCATATTCCGCGAGATGGTCCGGGCTGTGGGGTTGTAGTCGTACAACGTGTCTGAGGAGAACACCGACCGCTGGTCCGGTCGCCAATCTCGCCAGCACTAAATACGCCGGCGTGTATGCTGGATCCAAGGACACACACTTTTGCAACATTCGTATGCATTCCTCCGTTCTGTTTGTTTTCCTGAAAATGGAAAGGTGGATGCACGTTACCAAAGTTCTCGGCTTAATGCTTCGCTTATTGGGGGCGACTAGTCTGCGGATTTGTATGCAAATGCATGTTTCGATATGCTATTACTATGTTGCATATATTACATATGTTTTACATATTCTCGTCGGTAAGCATATGCACATATATCCGTATGTATGTTAATGCTTTGGTATTTATCTAATCGTATTTGGTTGCGATCTAAGATTTTAACTGTATATATAATGAAACATTATATCATATTTAATTAAGTTATAAGTTATACTCTTCACCTCCGGAAACCAAAAACTTTTAACGAAGAATCTAAAAATGCTGTTAAATTATTTTCAACCTACGTGTTTGTTATTTAGAAAATTATCGTCTTTTCATACATCACATTACATGTGTACGTATTAAATCGCAAACGCCAAACCTTGGGATTGGTCTTCAAGGCTGGGACTTATGGTCGCCATATCATCGATCAGAATGCGGCATGTTAGGCAGATCCGAGAAGGGCAATTTTCTGGAGATTAACAAACATGTTTTTCCTGGGGTTCAGAATATTTTTAAAAACTTAGTTACTGGTACCCGTACGGTCCATGACACATTCACGAATCGTTTCCAGTTCAGAAGAAATATTATTTTTTGGAATGGACGTTGGAAATAAATAGTTTCATATGCAAATCGTACAATGTGGAATTCGAAAATTTGCACATACATTTCTGTACGCTAGTAGATCTGTTAATGCGGATGGATGTCGATACTCTTCGATAATTTCCTTCATTCTAGACACACGCATGATTCACATTATTTTACGTGATAAGACAGTAATAATTTTGACAAATATTTTGAGTTTAAAACAATGTTAATTGACTGTGAAATGTTGGTATCACGAATCAATAATTGAAAGTATAGCAATTAATATTAAAAGTATCCCTTGTATGTACGAGCAATCAGCAATTTGCATACAAATGATTTCGTGGTTCAATTTTCGATGTAAGTACGGTAAAGTCATGATCTAAGAAAACGGAAACCGTAGGATCTAAGAAAAACAAATTTCCCCTCCACTGCCAGTCATACCTCGGGAGAGGCAAAGAGGTTTTCGTCAACTTATTTGTGGAATTTTTCTGATTAAAATGACGCTAAACACAGTATAATTTGAGCTGTGTTTAGTGGTTTATTGACTTCGCAAAAGGAGGAGGTTACTCAATTCGATCTGTATGTGTGCTTTTTCTTCGCTTTTTTTTCTATGTATGTTCACCGATTACGCCGAGATGGATGGACCAATCAGAACGAAACCTACTGCATTGTGTAGGGCATGTCTCCC
>CM052318.1:11289479-11300052 GCA_028455605.1 Lasioglossum malachurum | reverse complement strand
TAAGGAACTAGACTGCGCACGCATCGCACATAGGCCGCACGCACGCAATCATATATATATATATATATATATATATATATATATATATATATATATGATTATGAATATGAACTATACTTAGTATTTTAACGTCGATCAATTAATAAATGTGTTGCTATTGAAGAGAACAACTTCGATGATTTTCGGTCATATATGAACGAGAGTTTATGAGAACCAACCGGATGCAGAAAATCAGAGGGCTGCTTAGAAAGCTTTCTCCATTAAATACGAGCAATTACCACTTTGCATGGTTTCTTGATCATCGGACCTGCAACATTGCTACTGAGGCCACAGATTTTCGTTAAAAGGTTTCAATCAAATTTGTAAATGATTGTGTGTTGGGATGTAACCATTAATTACCAATTTATCGCAGAAATTGTAGATGCGCACTGTTTTTGTACAATAAATATTCGCACGAAAATTGATATAAAACAATTAAAAACTTTGAAAACCAATTAACCATAACAGAAATGTTTCAAAAATTCGTTAATTCAATACAGTAGGACCTCGATTATTCGGCCCTTCGATATTTGAAGCAACGGCGGATCGTATTTTAGGTTTAGGGGCTTGCTTAATTAATCCAAATTAACTCAAGTACCAAAAATTTCTGTATAATTTATTTTTTCCCTAGTTTTTAATAGTTTAATCACGAAGCGACGTCTGGGCTGCAGCCTATAAAGCCCATGCCTAGATCCACCGCTGCGAATGTACTTCAAATGTAACCAGCTCAATATAAGATGATCCGTATGCAACACTATTTATTGTGAAAATCGATAAAGACTGCATGTAGAATTGCAACTAAGTAAGCTTGGGCATTATCGAAATCAATTATTTGAATAATAATCGTAAAGATAATACGTTATCTTATTTCATGTTAATTTATTCGAACAAATTTAAAAAAATTTTTTGATTACTTGGACCTCAAATGAAATTCAAATAATTTTTCACTTCATCTTTCATTTGATCAACTAATTCGTACTCTCCGAAATTTTATTTATTTTATGTGCTAAAGAACAATTTTAAAAACGACTGCAGCTGAGCTTTAGTCATAAAGTACAAAAATTTGCATATCTAAATTTAATAATTAATTTAGTTACTTCAAAAACTTCTTAATGTGAAATTATATATTATTTTATTTGGACGATGTAATTGAAACGAAAAATTATTGAAATACGATATTATTTGAAAAATCATTTATTTGGTTTAAACGTCAAATGCAAATAAATTTTTGATGTCATTTGTAATAAAAATACAAATAATGAAGTATTTAAAAGAATTCCTTATTTGAAAAATTATCATTTGTTATCCTACTTAAAATTAAATGTGTCCGACCTGTAATTAAGGAACTGTTCTATCATTCGAACATTCGTGTTTGCCTCTTTAGTTTGGATAATCGAGATTCTACTATAGTCACGTTTATGAGATCACGAAGACTCTGTGCTCAAGTTTATGGAAACTTTAGTAACGTTTTCTCTTAATCCCTCGTGTCAATTTGACACAGTTTTCCCGAAATAAGTTACACTGTTCTGTTATTTGTAGGTAAATTTAGGTAGGTGACTTTTATTTTTTTAATGCGAAATATTATATATAACTGCAAAACCCTAAAATGTAAATGTTAACTCATCAATTTCAAGGAAAAAAACATCGAAAAGTAACCGTTTGACTTGTTATTTTATCGATTTTTTGTATCACTGCGTCGAGGGACAGATTCAGTTCGTGAAATGAGGGACGGATGAAGGTTAAAGATGGATAACCTTCCCGTGCAGACAATGGATGAGCAAGTAAGCTTTTGATGGCAATGCATGAGGAAATAGTGGATCCCAGAAACTATGGGTTAATCAATGAAACTGCTTGGATGAGATCGCATAGAGAGAGCATTGAATATATCAGCGTATGTAACTATGCGTAGATACTACCGATAGAGGATAATAGCACAGCGTTATAGAAACAATGTGGCCAATTTATTCATCGATGTTTCCAGCAGATGAACAATACGAGTCTGCAGTATGTTCGCTGCTGGCCTTTCCTATCACAAACCCATGCAATCTCGCTATTGTTCGATTATCACAATGTTCTATTTATTCAACGCCTTCAACAGAGAGACTGAATCTAAATTCCTGTTTCCTCAGTTGTGTAAGACGTCTAATTAATCGCGTAAGTAGTAAGTATTATTTTAAGTCATTAAAGAACGCTGTTTTTACTTACAATTAGCAATTTTACTAATAATGTGTCGAAGAGTGACAACTCTGACACCCCAAATAAAAAATAGCGCGCAATTTAAAGTGACACCTCTTAATGGGGAAGACTCTTTAGAAGAGTATTGAAACTGAATTTTGATTATTGCCTTAAATAGTGTCGTTAACATATCAATCGTTCACTCAGCGACCACAAAAATTGGATTTGTGTGATGATGTTAATTATCTTTTCTTTCCTTTTTTTGTTTCACCGTAGAGATGAATTTTTTTAATGTTAACCAACCCTGGGTAACGCAGCAAAATCAGAAAAATATATAATTTTAGTTTAGATATAATGGTAGAATACAATATAATATAATTAGTACCAACACGACATAATAGAGTGTAAACTTTATTAATTTAATTAAAAGGATGAAAATTTACTAATAGTCCAGTCAACGAAAAGTTGTAGAGGGAAATGGAAGGAACAAAATTTTTAACCTTGGGACTTTGTTTGGACTAGTTAGGAGGTAAACATACTAAAAGTCCCCACTCCTAGGAGGTGAGCGGGGTGCAAGGGGGCACGTAGAAGGTCCCATTTTTCGGTTTTCCGTTTATATCTCGGAAACTATGCGTCCTAGCGATACGACCATTCTATACAAAATTAAAGCTGATAAAATGTGCCATAAGATTGATTCCATTCAGTTTTTCGCTATGTCGCATAGGTTCCGAGATATCAGCACTCAAAGTTCACTAATTGTGCTGAACTGTTAGCTAGTCAAATAAGGCAAAAATTTCTTTTTAACAATTAGATAGGTTCCGAGATATAAGCGGTAAACCGAAAAAGAGGATCCCCTACGTGCCCCCCTGCACCCCGCACTCCTCCTAGGAGTGAGGATTTTTAGTATGTTTACCTCCTAACTAATCCAAAAAAAGTCCCAAAGTTAAAAATTCTCTACACCCTCCTTATGAGCATTCATTGACAGGACTATGAGTGGCAACGGCAAACACAAATGATATCTTCATTAATTTGTACGCTCACGACAAATTGGTCTGCATTTAGCATTCTTATTTATCGGAAAGCGTTAACGTTATTAGTGGCGAAATAATTTTTGCTCTCAGATATTCATGCCGCAATCTGCGCTCTAATTCATGTCCATCAAGCAACAAATTAAGGGGGACATACACCTAGGAAGTCGAAGAGTGAGTTCGACTTTGGAAATTTCTTTATTTTAACAAATGGTTATGTCAAACAAACATTTAGGACATAAGCTGTGTCACAATTTTCCCTATAAAATACTAAATTTTCGTTAAAAGTATTCAATAGAAGCGAGGAGTGGCAACCATGTTTACGAGACAAATATTCAAGAAGGCGGCTTGCCAAATATTTATACAATCGAATAAAAATATTTTTGAAAAATTGAATCTTTTGTGACCCACCTAGCTAGTATGTACATCCTATCATTCTGAAGCCGTTAATATTCACAACAAGGAGAAGCCATGAAAGTTGGATATTAAAAAGTGTCAGCGTCCTGCTCCAGACTCAAAACGATCCAGAACGCCAGACAAGCTCGCGTGGGTCGTTATTATAGCACAGTAATGGGAGGCCGGATTTGTTATACTGCCGCCACGTCCGTTTCTCTTCTTGCTGCATTTCCAGCGTTCTCTGTCCCCGTCTATCCACTGCTGTTGTTGCTTTAACTTTACGATCCGCTGCAACCATAAACTCGGTCTATCGAAAATTACGGCGGGATATCCTGCAAGAACCGAACTACGGGGGGCTAGTATCGAATGAGCTTTCGTCGACGCGCGAATATTGGCATTGAGGCGACGCATATTGTTTCCATCCATTTGCGAGCCTCATGCTTGAGAACCTGCGAATTGATAGGATAAGAGCACGTAAGTTCGTTCCCCGAACGAAAGGTCGACGAACGCCGAATCGCTTCGAACGTCTCATTACTTGTTCGGCTAAATTGTTACAAAATTCTATGCCACAAGATACAAATGTGTATAAAATATTGTAAGAAAATGTACCGTGCTGCTAATGACCTTTGATGTTGAAGCAACATTAAATAAATAAATTAAAAAAAAAAAGTTGCCGTGAAATCGACCTTGAGCATGATTTCCAAGGTCCAATTTTCTTGTTAAAAATTGTGTTGTAGAACTTGTCAACACCATCTTTCAGTGCATTTGTTTACCATATTTATTATCGAACTTTGATCATCTTAACCGTTTGCACTCCGAATTATTTTTCAATTTTGTTGCCAACAACACCCTACTGTTTGAAGTCTTTTATTTGAAATTTATTTCAAAGGACAATTCCTCTCTCGACTGCTACTTATTTTAAACAATATTGTTTACTAATTATATTAAATGTAGCTCTCAAACTTTAGTGTAACTTATATTTGTGGGCCTTATACTTGTTTTAACTAAAAAATATAATAAGACAGTTAAATAAATAAAGGAAGAATCAAATACATGTAAGAACCCGTTTTATTTGCATTATAGTTTTTCTGATGTGGAGTCACACTCGACAATGGGATGCAAAGGGTAAATATTTAGATTTGTCTGGAACGATGACTCAGCACGTATCGCAGATAGATTCATTCAGTATTTAAAATATCTTATCCTGCTCTAGTATAGCACTTCAGTGTAAATTTCTGAACGAACTTCGCACCAACCACAACTTAAAAATAGTTTGAAAAATGCCGAACAAGTGAAGAAGTGCACCAGTGATTAATATACTCTGATGGCGGAGCATCTGGCAACGAGATAAAAGTTGGGTCATTTCCTTTCTATGGTAAAGTTGATTACCAAACTTTATTGCGTAGTAAACTCTGAAAAAGGAGATTAATTCTGCCGGTGAAGAATATCCATTATGAATTCCACCGGTGAGTAACGTAGAACAATGTAATTATAGATAATTACGAAGCAAGAAGTAACCTTCTCGCCAGAAATTAATGTTAGCAACTCATTCGAACAGTATCTAAAGAGCAGGCGATACTTCACCAGAGAAAATCAGGGGACTCGATGATTCGTTACAACGGTAGTTGTATGCGTATGATGTATCATACTTTGTGTGATAAAGCAAGCTTTTCCTGCCCACCAGGTTACGCCTCGACGTCTGTAGTATGCAAGATGATTTACAGCCGGTCATTTGTCGCGGCGCGGCGGCGATCTCGGAATTTTACGGAAACACGAACCAGCTGAGACGCCCCCGCATTAAATAAATATTAAAGGAACGCGAAGGAAGCCCCTTATCCGGGCCCCTCGGAGAAACCACGCGCGAAAGGGTTCGCTGGTGCACATAGGATCTATTCAGATAACACACTCCCGGCCGCACTTTATCCCCTTCTTATAAATGAAAG
This sequence comes from Lasioglossum malachurum, assembly GCA_028455605.1. Taxonomy (NCBI): domain Eukaryota; kingdom Metazoa; phylum Arthropoda; class Insecta; order Hymenoptera; family Halictidae; genus Lasioglossum; species Lasioglossum malachurum. The sequence goes on along the minus strand of CM052318.1, from coordinate 11,294,471 downwards.
AGGTTATTTATTATCCAATAAAGAGACACTCTCCCCGTAGGCGACAGCCTTGCGGGTACATCGGCCGGGTTGTATCCTCTGACGTGTAAATATCGAGGTTTCACTGCGCGACCCTCCCAGGAGATCGGCCGAACGCGCCCCATCTTTCACCGCGGTTTTCGACAGCAGATATTCTCAGCGTCATTCGGAGGGATATTGGAACGAATGGTGAGCAAACAGTGATTTCAACGGATAATGTCGAACAATCTCGAGAATAATCGGAAAAGATTGGTAAAGAATATTCGTTGAATATTGGAAGATTATCCGGTTTAACCGTCCACATATAGCTCTGTGTAACTTTGAGTCGCATACCGACATATTAATATTTTTCAGATAACGGGTACTTTATTTGTACGGTAAAATCGCGTTATTTTGCAAATGGCGCCGCAGTGTTGGGAACTGGTACCTGAAAACTTATTCGTCATTCTTTCTCCACATTTGTTCCTAGTTCTACAGGGTGCCGCAAAAATGTTCTAGCAGTTAGTTCCTTGAAAGGAGCGATTCCTCGGGTCATTTGAAGTAACTATTTTCTTTGCGAAAATATTCTCCGCAGCTTCGTTAAGGATTTATTAACGAAAAGCACGGAGCAATGAAAACGCCGCTGCAGGGAACGTTGGCGCTGGCATTGGCCGAATTGTTGTTTTATTTTTGTTAAGTTTTGTACGGTTTTTTTGTTAATAACTCCTTCACGAAGCCGCGAAGAATAATTTCGCAAAGGAGAAAGTTATTTGAAATAATCTCACGAATCACCTTCTACAAGGAAATACAACATTTGTGGGACACCCTGTATATCCACCATCAATTTATAAAAGTTTCACCGTTAATTATGGTATATAAAAAGTTCTGCGCGAGTTTGTCGGAAAATTGACCAAATGGTCCTGCTGTGCGAACGTGTGGAACAAAAATTCGATCGCATGACTCTGTGAAATCTCAGGACACGGTTTAACAGCCACAATTTCAGAGATTGTCGACGGACGATTGCATCTCGCGGAAAGATTTCATGTCGGCAGCCTTTATCAGCGTCGACGAAAAGAAACAGGAGTGTGGGAGGCAGAAAAGGGTGGCGGTGTAATCGGAACGCTCAACAAAGCGGCTTTAATTAAAAGTTTGTAACGGTTCAGATAGCCTGGGGATATTTTTTGGCCGGGTATAAGCAGCCTGAACGTAAGGACCGAGGTAAAACTTTCCGACAGTCGAGTCGTGGTCATATTTCCAAACCTGAATGTCCGACGTCTAACTGTACAGGTTTGAATATTTGGGAATTATGAGAATCAATCGACAAGGCTGATAAACGTTTCAGTTTATTGATCTCGACATTGTCGCGTAAACCTTCGTCCGTTTTCAATTAATCCTTTGATCACCAGAAGCGCATATACAGGGTGGGACATTTAAAACAGGCCTCTTGAAGAACTCACTTGCTTCTGAAGATAGAAAAGAATGCATCAGACAACGGTCAACATTGAGTTCAGTTCACCGAGGAATATCAATCAGTCAACGAAGCACAATTTTTTACAGTTGTTACGAACGACAGACAGATGTTCAAGATCATCTCTGGTAGGAACCGCCCTAGATAAACGAACAGAGCCACCCTAGGTAAATTCACATAGCTGTTTAGTTTTGGGCCCAAATATCAACTGGACGTTGACAAAATACGAATGTTCACTCCAAGGGTACTGACTACTGACAAGTACCACCCGTTATGGCAGGGGTATATAAGCCCTTACATTTCTGCTCTCGCGGGCTAGTACAGTAATCGCTCCTTCGTTGCCCTGAATCGTGGGCACGATCGTTGTCCAGTGCCTACCCACTCCACTGCCTGTCAACGAGAGGATTAGGTCTGCGTGGATCTGGTCGCCAGATGTGTCCCAGGCCTGTCCAGACCCGCGCAGAACGGAGAACAATAGGAAAGGAATATGGCAAGGAAAAAAGGAGTTTTCTAAAGCCAGACAGTAGACTGCTTTTGACTGCGAATGCTTATCTTTGTCATTTAACTAGCCGTTTCACTAAAGTCTAATTGAATCGAAAATGTATTAATAAAAATGCAAAACTAGCCGTCGCCTTGCTTTAAGGGAGGCATCTTGTACGAAGAGGCCAAATTCATGTCAAAACATAGGCGCTGGACAACGATCGTGCCCACAGCGCAGGTCGCGCTGTGCTCCTACGGGATATAACTCCGTTAATTTGCAAAATTCAAGTCTAATTCTTTGAGAACATATTTTCGGGATGTTAAGTTGTTTATTTAAACATATGCTATATATAGCATGTGTTAAATGTATGATAAGTTATTATAAGATATCGTGTTTGGTCTTTTTCAAATCAGAAAAATGACAGAAACATGCCAGTGAAAGTCCTATAAAAAAATAATGAAAAATGAAGCATTTTTAATTGGCATTATGTACAGTGAGAACACGTGGACCTTTAAACTGTGCCGGCGACGGAGACTCGCTTCGGTCACGCGATCCGTATTTCATTCTGTCCTTCTCTGTGTTCGGCTCCCTATTGAAGTCTCGCTCGGCGCGGTCGGCGCGATATCTAGACGCAGTCATAAATCAAAATAATGTCCGGGCACGGTCGTTGTCCGGTCAAACCCCCGGCCTTTGGACAACGAAGGAGCATTTACTGTACTATCGTAGTCACGAAACTGTAGCGTGTTATCTCGTAGTCGAATGACACGTCGAAATCTTCTACTTTCCATCCATAAGAGAATTGAATTCCGACGTAGCGAGTGAGCTGGTCCTCGGTATTTCCTTTAGAGGAGTTAAGTCGATCACGCGTCAGCCAGTCGATAAACAATAAAAGCGGATGCATTAGAATTGTTCCGTTCTCGAGCGACACAGCGGCGCTGGGAATTTTTATTGTGGATCAACGTATTCAGGAGATTTTCTTCGCACTTGATTTATCGACGGCGTACGTCTTCCAGTTTACGCCGCGCCTTGAATAATAGTAAAAGCGCGTCCTCGTAAAATTGCAATCCCATAATGCGTTATAGCAAATACAAGGCCACCTCCCGTGCCTCTGGAAAGAACCCAGCGTCTATCCCTCTCGTCTGGCCCTGATCCGCAATAACAGAGATGCAAATGCGAAGGCCATTTTCTTTTTTTCTCCCGTGGTTCGTAACACCGCGAATCGTAAAAACGGCACGGTTCTCGACCCGACCCTTTCGAGAACATTTTCACGCACTTCATAGCTATGCGGCGGCCACGACTTTTACCGCGAAATGGTATTCGGCGTTCTCGCAATAATTGGAAACCATTAAATGACTGCGATGCAGGTATCAATACCCGGCTGATATTATCGAACTTTTTAGTTGATCGTTTGCAGAATAAAATGTGGAGGGACTGGGGTTTCGTCGACGCAGAAAATTGAATTATATTCGCAATTATTTCCGTGAGCGACGATTCTTTGAACACGAATCGCATTCTGATGGCAACTACGTATAGGGTGTTTCACAAATTACACGTCGTGGCCACTATAGTGTGATTCTGCACCTCTGGATCGGTGACCCTTTATTCCAGGTCCGACATCTTCTTTATTGCATTCTATAGTAGTTATCGCGAAGAACGTAGGTCTCGAAGGAACTATTGGTCTCAAGTCAACTGTTATCTTAAGTAGGAACAGATAATTTTGAAACACTCTGTGCATACATTGCAATAAGTAAATTCCTATTGATTTCTTCGCTGTAATTAGAAACTTCAAGAATATTTTGTGCTTTTAATCCAGAAATTAACACGAAATATTAAATAGTGAAATGGTTATAAAATGATTATAAAATTTTGAGTTTTAGGAGCAGCGAGTTCACGTAATAAGATCTTAGCTTGAGTTCGGAAAATTGGACACTCTGACAATGGTGCGCATAATTGGAGATCAGATAACTGAAGTTTCACTGTATTATCGGTCGTTTCTAGTAGTAAATAATGAGGTAGTATTTGAAATCACCGGATTCGCAGGGCTTGCAACCGTACTCGCAGAAATAACCACATTTTTCGATCAGCAGAGTCGATCACACCTTAGAAGCGTCAATATTGTCAAAGGCAACACTGGTCAGGAAAATAATGAATATTCATCCCCTGGTTCCAGAAAGTTCGTCGCCATGAATATTCAGTTCTTACGCGCAGCAGAGCTGCTCGAATTCCAGCTGCTCGATATATCAAATTATATAGCAGAGCATAGCGCGGGGGTATCATCCCGTTGAGACGTTCCAAAAATATCGTCATAGAAGTTTGCGCAAGAACGAGCGGGGCGCACCGGAGTGTTGAACCTAGGACTCCTAAGTCCTCCTGGGCGAGCGTACCAGAAAAAGAGGCGGTAAGAAAGATGGCGGAGGGCGAAGAAATGTCTCGAGGAAACGGGGCGAACGAATGGAAAGCAAACAGGAGTCGCCTATCCCCCGATCCAGCGAGTATTCCATCGATTGACTACGTATTTCTCTCGGACCTATCTCCTATTTCATTCTTCCCTGACAATTCTCAAGACACCTCCGAGCCATTCTTTCCGCGAATGCAATAACAGCCGGCGGGAGGCGGAAGAGCAGAGGAGGAGCAAAGGGAGGAGGGAAGCATCGCTTGGAGAACTTTGCGTCTTTCCAGCGGCACTCAATTATTACTAGTGTACGGGCCGGGTCAATCTCGGGCTACTTTAAATTACTTAGCCGGTGAGCCGGTCTCTACGGACGGGAAAGTTCGCGGAATGTCTCCTCGGGGAAATTTCCAGCAGCTGATCGAAAACTAATTCGTCGTGTGCGCAGCAACGTCAACGAGGACAACGTGGGAATCCGCTGCCGCGTACATGCCACGGCCGGCCCCGTGATAAACGTCAATCGCTGTGAACGTCAGCTTTGCCGAGTTTCACGACGAGCTTTCGCTGTCTCGTTGTGTTTCCTTTGCCCGGAGTCTCTAGCAGCTCTCTCTCTCTCTCTCTCTCTCTCTCTCTCTCTCTCTCTCTCTCTCTCTCTCT
>CM052318.1:11040965-11289379 GCA_028455605.1 Lasioglossum malachurum | reverse complement strand
CTCTCTCTCTCTCTCTCTCTCTCTCTCTCTCTCTCTCTCTCCTCGAAGACTGTCGCAGCATGAAAAACTCATTACCCCGCATTCCTTGCATCGACGTGAGAGTTCTAAAGTCAGTTCACTTCAGAAAAATACAACTCCTTATCTTTGGGGAACAGAAGGATACTTATTGCTAGCTTCAGATATGCCATTCCCATAGCTACAACACCCAACAACCCTCCGTATGAAACGAGATCAATACGAACAAAAACCGAGGTACACTCCTCTCCGATTTCAATGACCTTTAGGTATGTTTTCAAAGTCGTTATTCTGAACAACATGCAGAGAACTTCGATGTGCTACCCCCTCTCCGATTTTAATGATCTTGAAATATGTTGTCGCCCAGACCTAAACCATGCATTTACAAGTAAAGCTTTTATCAATTACATATCCTGTAAACTATAAAACCGACCACCAAAAACTTTAAAGGGAAATGTTGTTCAGAATGGTGATTGACAAAATATTTCAAGTTACATTGGGAGTCATTGAAATGGGAGAGGAGGTAGTACATCGACAAGTTTACGAAAACTGCCAAACGATTGACACCTGTTACATGTCGCATTACTGATTCTGATGTGCTCAAAACAAATATGATTTTTGTTTCTGAGATTACCGAGATATTTGAAAAAATCATTCTTACAGGCACATTAATTAATCATAGTGGTTTAATATTATCTTTTGTGTACTGAAGTTTATTTGTATGATTTCTGTCGATAAATATACTCTTCTCAACTTTTATATGAATTGATACGCGCGTTCCATCACTGACAATAAATCTTAAAAGACTTAATTTGTTCTGCCTTCAGGCTCAGGGACTTACACTCATTGGCTTCAGAGCTCTCCAATTATTGAAATTATAAAGCTATTACCATGAGAATTGCAATGGGTAATTGATTAAACTTTTTATTCGATCATGTACTATATAATAACAATTACGCAGGATCTGAATAAATCCAATTTTGCAATTTTTATGAGGCGCATATACAGGGTGACCGCGATAATTTGTACCAGCGTTTTTTTTTCGTAAACAATAAACACTAGAAAAAAAAACGAAGGGGAGGAAGTTGTAGTATATTTTACTAGCAATATGATAGCTTCAGGTAAATTCAGTGCGTCACAAGATATTTCCGTTATCAGATAAACGAAACACCCTGTATGTCAATCGTGTACATTTATATTCATTCTACTTCAAAGTACAATAATTTAAGTTACAACGTTGATATGAACTTTTAGATTCGATTCCGCCAAGTGGTCAAATACTTGGATAGCGAGAAACTTAAAGTTTCATAATTTTTCGAATTTCCAGGTTTGAGATTTTCCCCTGTGAGCAATAAATACAGTAAACGAATAGTACATTAACACGAGCTCCCGAGTATCGGATGCGATAAATGGAAGTATTACCGAAAGACAATAAAAGACGGTAATCGAGTTTGTAGACAGGAAGATGAGGCACGAGTTGAGAAAAGTAAGTGGAAGAAATAGGCAGTTAGACGGAAGCTGAATTTCTCTCTCTCCGGGCTAATATCGGTCAACCGGAGAAAACTACGGAAGAAGTTGAAGATTAGAGCGATAAAGAAAGTTCTAGTAGAATAAATAGGACACAGTCGGTGGGCCCGGCCTAGGAAATGAGATCTACGAGCGGGTGAGCTGGACTCGCGAGTGTACCGAACACACAAGCGCAATTTTCATCTGGCTGCAGCGGTTCGACGACACTACAGCTGTCGCTCTTGTGCTCTTTCACCGATTTTACCTTACCCGGACCTGAACTTTTTACTTCTTTTTAGCTCCTCCGAGCCACGTTTTCCCCTGTGTTTACCGGGCTGATTGCGTTTTCGCGGACAAATATCGCGGTATTACGAAGAGGCAGCTGATTAGTTTGGGGATACTGATGAGATCAAGTATACTGCAAGGAATAAAGCGACCTGGGAGTAATTATTGGAATCCGTGATGAGTGTAGTAAATCCTATAACTTCGCTTTGACGTTCCCTGTGGAATTACGACGTTATCCTGTCCTCTAAGAACTAAGCGAACTTTTCTGTGCCACTGAAAATGTCGAGTGATCAGAAAGACCGGTCCGTGAAATTTACCATTTGCATAAACTACTTTGGGCTGTACAGGCTGTTTCAAAATTATATGTCGCGACCACTATAGCGCGATTCTACACCTCTTCTCACCTGGAGATTTGAGTCGTTATTTTTTAAAGTGGAATAAGTCCACTTTTGGAAAAAAATGAGTTAATACGATATAGATATCCTCTTTTTATATTTATAATCATACATTAAATGGAGCACGATTTCTTGATAAAGTAATCAAAAGAATTTCAGCTAAAAATGTTATCGCAAAAATAATACTTTTTTTGAAAGCGGAATAAGTCCATTTGGAGCTAAAAAATCGTTTATTTTTTTTTTACAATTTTAATAATCATTATTGCATTTTAAAGTTTAACAGAATTACAGTGCTAAAAACATCACCCGAATTGATTAACGTGATGAATAATAGGATAAAAAAGCTGTAAAAAAACAATTTTTGTCATTTTCTTCGTAATTCTAACCAAATGCAATTTTTGAAAATTTAAAACAGCCATTCGATTAAAAGGGTATTTAAACAATTATTGCCGATTAAAAAAGTTCTTCTGGTGAAAATCTAGTAAAGTGAACGTTAATGTAATATTCGATAGTTTATACTTTTTATACTTACAAGACCTTCTAAGTATACACTTTTCTAATGTTGGATGGTATATATGTATGTACTCGCTAGTAAATTAATTTGCTCAATTAAACAAAATCAATTGTACACGTTAACACATATTATAAATATAAGAAAATGTCGTTAACATGTTACTTTGAGGATGAGAAAGATTTTCGCTTACATTTGCGCAAATAACGGATTGCGCGACGTTTTTCAGAGATACTGTATAATTGTTTGATCACGATACCAGCGATTTTAATCAAAAATTATCCGATATTAGTTCTTGACGAGCGCGTACGGTTTAAAACTCGTTGATGTTCAAAATTGTTTGACCGTTCCAAAGACGAGAGGAACAAAGTGCGGATACACAGAATGAGAGGTGCGCGTATTTCATAAAAGCAACTGCAAAAAATCTTTCGTCCCGGGCGCAATAACGAGGCCGATTTGTTTCACGAAGCAAGATTTATACCGTGTTCGTTGGGCGCATTAATTCGCGAAGAGGAACGATTTAATGCAAATGTAATTGGATCCAGTCAACGAGTCCCGACGAGAAATTAATGCAGGGGACAGTGAAAGAATTTGATATTTATACATACACAATATTTCAAAGTAAGAATTTTGACAATAATAAATTCAGGTAATAATAATTGAATCACGAACAAAATATATAACGTAACGACTGAGAATTCAATTGATGTACTAGTGACAAGTCTTATCGGTTATCTCACATATATGCAGCATCTCTCTCGCTTTATGGGTTTCTGTCAGAGTTGGGCATTAATCGATTAAAATTTTAATCAAGATTCATTGACTAATGTGGACAATTAATAAAGGTAATCATTGAAAAATCGACGATTGATTCAGTCGATTGATGAAGTTAATCGTCAATCGTTGATTAAATCTTTGCCCAACTCTGGTTTCTGTGGTCTAAGATCGCGCACCCTTACAGTTGATTTCCAACAATCTGAAAACTTGTTTTCGACTATCGGGCACAGTCGCCTTGTGTCGAAAACCGCCGGTTACGAACGCGTTAATGTGAAAAATAAAATTGCATTAGTGGACCAGGTGGAGAGTATGCTGGGGAAATGGCGGAGTAGATGCGGAAGAAGGGAATAGAATAGGGGAGCGAGTCGGGCGACGGGGGTGGTAGACGCGAAAGCGAAACAGAGGGAAAAAAGGAAGGAGCGTGGTGGTTACCACTTCATCTCCCGCATACTGGGGGCTAATTAATGCACTTTTGTTGGCTTTCCGTCGGCCTTGGTGTGGCACCGCGCTGGTCGAAGGGAAGAACTCGGTGTCGCGACCGCAATGCGAAGATTGTGAGACGCCAATTTAAGCCGCCGGCGTTCCCTCGTTGATAGAACCATGCCGGTGATAAGGATGAGTGGACTGCGAGCGACGACAATGTCGTACGAAATAATTAGCACCGCACAATGCGCCACTTATCTCGGGGGAAAAACGCGCGAGGTATAAAGGGACGCACCGGCGAACTCATCGCATGGGCTTTTTCAAAATTCCTAGCGAAACGCCCTTATCTTCGACCAGAATCCCCAGAAACTCGCACGACGAGACCCCAGTGCTTCAACTCGATGAGCCCGCGGTATATGTAGTTTGCGGTGGGACCATGCATGCTGTATGCATAGAAAGGATTCTTTCGCGAGAAAGTGCTGTGGCGGTGTCAATGGAGAGCAGAGGACGCGCGAAGCAACCCCTTGTGGACGAATGGCGCCATATTAACTTAATCAGCCTCGCGCATCTAGCTCGCAAAATTCGAAGCAAATGACCATTTACGGAACAAATGATCAGCACACATTTTTCGTTTTCACCGTAGTTAAGAATTGGACATAGTATGGTCTAGTTTTCTAAAGAAAATATTTTTAATATTTTCAACGGACGTGCAAACGGAGGACGAGAATGGGTGCAAAGTGAAAAAAATTGAAATACGGAACATTTTTCTTTTTCTAGAGTTAATCAGAAAATTGAAAAGGTAGTGTTTCATTTTAATTGTCCCAGACGTGGAATTGTCTTAATTGTAATTACCCAAAAATAGTTACGAAATTGTTAATGAATTCACTAAATTTTATACTATACACATTTTCTATTGCATTAGTAAATGAACTTCACCAATAATAACATATGTACCGGGTATTTCACCTAACTTGACCACCTTGAATATCTTTGTGGTTTTTAAAGATACGTCAAATGCCTGAAGGACAAAGTCGAATGGTAAAATGGGGCTCATACGATACCAAAAAAATTTTTGTTTTTATGTAATTTTTTTTAGCTATAAAAGTTTTTTAGCTATATTTTTTTACCTATAAAAAAATTAATCACATCAGATTACGAGCGCCTCGATATCAAGTAGGTTTGGTCTGATGTATTTTTTTTTTCTTCTATCTTCAAAAGCAAGCGAGTTATTCAGGTGATCTGTTTATAGCCCCAGCCTGTATAATTATATTTTTATCGTTGATACACATAACATATAATTACTCTTTATTATTTTGTAATTATCATAATATAGTAGTGTATTATTATTTGATTATTCACATGACATTGTGATACATGCATGATTGAGGAGAATCGCGTCAGGTGATCGGGCCGTGACGGAAACGTGGGAATAGCGTCGTAGAAGGGGAAGGTAGAGTGGGGACACAAGTCTTAATCTGGCTACTTTGGTTCAGCCTAGCACGCGAGTTCGGGAAGAAACTGAAAACAGCTCACGAGCAACTTTTACGGCAGCCTTGCTTCAGAATATTGGAGAACGTAGTTTATTTTAAACATTTTATTATTCGAAGCTTCTAATGTATTCAAATGATTTAAATAATTACATTGTTAAATGTGTCACTACAAATAGACTAGTATTCGTTAGACAATGTAATGACAAACATCGCCCAACAATATTAATCTGTATCCACAATTTTTTAAATGGCAGCGTATACGAACGTATACAGCTATACACGTACCTCCGTTTCAATATCTCATTTTATGATCAATTGCATTTTCCAACACATATTTTGTGATTCATTAACACATCTCGAGGAAAACATAAAATTAACTAAACTGGATGTTGCGTTCGGATATATCAGGTTTTTAACATTTTTATATAAAATAGACTTCATGGCATTAATTGTAATAATAAGTCTTCAGTTCTTTGTACGAGCTCAGCTTTTCTCACCGAATATTTCACTACATTTTTATTTACTTGCGACTCAACCCTGTTAATGATGGCAGTGATACAGTTTTTATTTGTAAAAAATGATCTCCGAGGGAAAAATTTAATGATAGCAAACCGCATAATCTCATGGTTGATGGGTGAAAATTAAGCATCCATTAAATTTAACTATTACTTCAATAGAAAGTAAATCTGTGAATGTAACCTCGAATAGAACGTCAATTTTTATAGCAAATTTAGTAACGATTAGTCTGTATAGTTTGATGCAGTATGCCAAAAATTGTTTAATTCAGTTGGTTAAATACCTAACCCACTGAAAAATATAACACTCAATTTGAATAATCTTATAGTTAAAACCTGGTAACAAATTAAAAACAAATTGAAGTAAAGTCAAATGTTATTTCCTTTAGTGATGGATTTGATAGATACAGATGAGCTAAACCATTATTAGATGAGTTGAATGTATGTTTGTATACTTAAATTAAGAATTTATTATGTGATTTGTAGGCATTGCATAATTAAGGACGACGATAATAAACCAGTGGTTCTCACTTTTTCTTTCTTCCAGCAAAAGAAGGATTCTAACAGTTCCTTTGATAGGGGGCTGCATAAGGAACCTGGAACTCCGAACTAGGACCCGAATAACTTTGAACTTCTAACCAACCACATGTACTTTGGACACTGAACCATAAAGATTAAATCAGTACCTTGAAGTTCGTATTATATAGAACATATTTCAATTTTGAATTCATTAGAATGCACAAGAACTTTGTTCATTAATAAAAGCTGAAGCTTCTTACTACGTAGAATTCGGCACTCAGCAGAACTGTGTCTATTAAATTCATATGTACAGTACTGTGCAAAAGAAAGAAGCACCTAGTATAATTATAAGATATAATGACAAACAATATGTTTATGTAGAAATTGTATTGTACAATGATTGATTTACCCCATTTAAAGTATTAGATAATCCGCAATAACACATACATTCTCAGAACGATCCAATTAAACAGCGGAATCCTTTTCCAAAACTTACTACGTTCTTATTCGATTTTTTACGCTTTTCTATTAAATATAGCCGGGTGCTACTTTCTTTTGCACAGTAGTGTACGTAGTTTTATTTTTATACTAACTGTGATTCATAAATATTTCCAGAGTAGACTTCTTTGAATCAGCAGCAGTACTCTAAATCTCCTTTTCTAAATTTTCATAGAGAAACATGAAGTAAACTCACATTAATTGCTTTCATACGTCTATATCTAACGCCAAATCATCCCCTTCGCGTTTATAACATTTTGGGATGTCCCGTAGGCACATGGACTACAATAGTTTACGAAACTTTAGTTATTTTTTAATAGAACGCTCGATTTGAGTCCTGTAGTCTCTTTGAGGCTTTCGTTCTTCGCGACAAGTACTTTAGGATGCCATAAAAAAATGTTTCATCGTGAATTTTGCTGTCCATTTTTTTCACAGGTCTCCACCTATCCCGGGTGTAATTTTGAAACACCCTGTACACAACTCAAACACGGTGCAACCCCGTGCACGTAATTAAAGATTAAAAATAAATATGTATCGCGGCAAACATCAATATGCATTTTGGAGCTGACGTAGTAAAATGCAATCTTGGCGAGACGTTGAAATAAATTTCCATGTATATGTAACGTCTACCAAAAAGTCTCCGCATCAATTCGAGGATATTGCTTGCAGCTCGCCTCGTGCTCCTGTGATACTAACTCTTTGACATTCTCTTTGGGAAGACGGACCATTTTCAATAAAATTCTTTTCGTGTCGCGTGTTGCGCCAAGTCTGTCTCATCGGGGGCGGCCCGAGATTTCGATCGCCGCCTTTTTAATTAACTTCGCAACAACGGGGAGCACTTTCATTAATAAACATTGGCCTTCGTCGAGCCTAGCGCAAAAGAGTTCTTCTACAAAGCCCCGCGCGAAGATTAAAAAACTGTCAGCGAATTAAAATTCCTCAGTGTCGCGAGCATTCATTGACTTTAGAGGCCTTTGCGAAGATACTGCACTGCCTTGTAACTTACTAGGTCATTCGGAAGTTCGTAGCCTGAGACATACAGTGGGTAACGAAAGTATTCGAACGCCCTTTAAAACAAAATAATTTCATCATAATTGTACCAAACGCGCGACCTGACTTATTACAACTAATTAATTTATGATTAATAATATATTAATCGGTTTCGATGAAATTTTCAGCATGTGTGTAACTAACTAAATTTTCTTTAAGGACCCAAATAAAAAGGTTTTAAAGAATGCCTTTTTTTATTTTGGCATGTAACCTTGTAAATTATAATTTTTGGAAAATTTCTTTTGCACATCATTTCATAAACCAATGCTTCTAATTGATTATAAAAAATCAGGTCGTTTGGTACAATTATAAAAAAGTTATCTCGTTTTAAAGGGCGCTTTCGAATACTTTCGTTACCCACTGTATGTGTCAGGCTACGAACTTTCTGAATGACCCAGTAAGTTACAAGGCAGTGCAGTATCTTCGCAAAGGCCTCTAAAGTCAACGAATGCTCGCGACACTGAGAAATTTAAATTCGCTGACAGTTTCGTAATCTTCGGGCTTTGAAGGGGGTTTGAAGGAGAACTCTTTTGCGCTAGACTCGGCGAAGGCCAATGTTTATTAATGAAAGTGCTCCCCGTTGTTGCGAAGTTAATTAAAAAGGCGGCGATCGAAATCTCGGCCCGCCCCCGATGAGACAGATATGGTTAAGATCACGAGACACATTATTTCATGTAGCTTCAGCGTTAGGCTATGAACTTTCTGAATGACCTAGTACATTGTCCCCATCGTTTCTCTATCAATAGTCACGAGAATGCTACCAAATACAGCTTACATTCGTACAACGTGGGTTTCTCTCGCAAAGGGCCGTGTACTCGCAAATCCGATCCCGGTTTCGCTTCATTTCACCTCTCTCGAACTCGATCAGAGCCCTACGTGCTCGTAAACGCGAAATGACCGAAATGGAGGACGATTCCGATCGGGTCGTCATTGTCGTAACTGATCGATTCAAGAACGATCGTCTATAAAACGAAGAGATCAACTGATTTTAATCCTTTCGATACCACGGACGTGCTACCTTGCTTACATGACGTAGAGGCGCTGCTACCACGCTACAACGTGATCCTCGTAACGTGATGCTACCTCAAATAATTCATAAATCACACTGTCCAACAAATTTCAACTTTTTCTTTGTATTTTGATTCCCACTATACGATTCTAATAGAGTTTTTCGCGCTGATTCCGAATCTGTCCTTAATTTTTTTCCTACGTACAGTTTTTAAGAAAATGGAGTTTTAAAAAAAAAAAATATTTTTCAACTTTGAACAAATATTGTGATGTTATTATAAAAGATATTGAATTGTTCTTTACAGCAAAAGATTCCTTAGACTTTCCCGAATACAGTGATATATAATATTAATACATTCGGCAGCTAAAGGCGCCACCATATTGCTTCGTAGTGACGATCGCGAGCCGCTTACCGAGCAGAACCGCCGGTCCTTGCCCCCCCCCCCCCGGCCTAATCACAACGAACTCAGTAAGCGGCGCGCAACCGTCACTACAAACCAATATGGCGGCGCCCTTACCTGTCAAAAACACAGCAGATTACTCAACTTTAAGCAAACATACCTCCTGAACCATTGATGCTACAGGATCGAAACTTCGATCTGTAGGTTCTCCGGCAACAAATCTATTGGATTACATACCAAATACATCATAATTTATAGGACAAAGGTACAAACGAGTCCGGTAAGGTAAAGAGCAGCCCCCTGCTCAGTTGTACCAACTGTCCGGCCATGCCCTTATGTTATAGTAAAAATCGCACAAAATATAAATAAATTTAATCTTGTTATATTTGTATAATACTACACACATCAGTCACTTTTGATGGTCGGTAGGTTCAGTGTTAAACTAGATCTACTAAGAGAATTGGAAGATAAAATTAGCTTCGTAATATGTATACATGCAGTAGATGCAGTAACACACTGGAGTTGTTAAAACTATCCTCATACGATTGATAATTGTAGCACTTATTTATGAGAATTGTTTCGATTCTTCCACTTGCTGTACAACGTGAGTTAATTAATTTGTACGTATCAGAACCGGATACCCGTTAATTCTGCCTGCCTATTTTCAGGGAAGTAGATATACCCGCATGCAATCAAACGTCCGCTACATAATTCAAATAAATTAAGCTTTTTTGTTGTACAGGAGTAAGTTTACATTTTTTATTTCCGTGATATTTGCATCGATCCTACAAATATACAATGTACATACAAAAATACAAGTGGAAGAAGTGAAACACTATTTTTTATTAAAACAATATTTACGTGCATGTGTGTGTATGAAATATCTCATATTTTGATTTCGTGCTGAAAACACTGAAATCGTTTTTATTGCGTTAGATGTCGTTCTAAACAATAAACAATTGGGTAGCTTACAGCGCATTTTTTAAATCTAAGCGGATTAAAATCTTTTTATAGCTTTGTAACGTTACTCCATTTTTTAAATTTTGCGGATTATTTTCTCGGGTAGCATTAAATCTCTGCGTACATCCTAGTTCGTTCTACAATTCTGGATATTTCTAGATTCTCCGTAATCTCCTCTTTAGTCTCATGCACGTTGTCATAGTCCCACTCGAGGTTTCCATCAAATAAAAATCCTTGCGGTTTCTTGATGGCACCAGTGCACACCATTTTTTCTCCACTATAGAATACAGAGTGTCTCCAAATATTTGCTGTTGGAAAATACTGCGAAACCGTAGAAAAGATTTAAAAAAGTTGAAAAATGTTTCATTATTTCTTACGTCGACTACACTATTGTTTATATTATTATTTCGTGTTATAGTATTAATACGATATTATTATTTCTGGTGTAGTTTTCAATGTATCACAATGTATATCTATTACGTTCCAATGAAATAAGATTGTCAAAAACTAAACTAAAAAAAAATAGATATTGTATTTATGAAAAGTGTGAGATTATCTGAAAATAACGCAATGTGGTATATTTTGGTTTCAACTAAAACAACGTATTCATAACAATACGTTAGTATTTACTGTCAGTGCATAGCACATATTATTTCCTACATTTTTACATAATTCAAACTTAATCTTGTTAATGATGGTAGTCATATTATTTTTATTAAAAATTAGGTATCCATTAAACTATTTCTTCAATGGATGACAATTGTATAAAAATAACCTCGAATAAAACAACAACTTTTACAATGAACTTCAACAATTCATTTCGGCTGTTGCACTGTCTGTATGTGCAGGCTACAATAACGATTACTGTACTATCTATATAGTTGTTTTAAATCTTACAAGTACAATATTTTCATAGCTATTAAAAATTCACTGTACGGGGTTAGGAACCTCTCTGTATGGGGCTAGGAAAAATTATTTTATACTTTTCAATCCGTTTTTTTTAACATGTGTGTGTGTGTGATATTATTTTAAAAATTTATTTTTATTTAAATGATTTTATACTTTTTAATCCGTTTCGAAAACGTGGTATTATTTAATAATTTATTTTTATTTAAATAATTATTTCACACAGTCAATTATATTTATCCGACTACATCCGATGTTCTCGATCAGCCAAGAAAATGTCTGCCAAACACAAATCGGACCCTCGGTGAAATCCGTTTTCCCGTAATTCTTGACGCATCGCGGAACACTCGTCCCGACACTCGATTCCGGGGATCGGGGGAATATCGAGTGTTTTGCGGCGAGTTTTCATGCGTTTTTACGCGGGGTCAGCGCCAAGGCGCACAGCCGCGCGTGGTTGCACCCGGTTCCGACCCTTCATTGCGCCGTCATGCTTGAATTATTTAATTGGATCCTGCATTTTACTCCGTCTGTAAACGGTGTATGCTGGTGCACGGATTAATTTTGCTTACCGGATCTGAATACGAAGGAACAGGATCGCCGGAGCGAACGAGTAGTTTCAGAAATTCACGAATCGTTGCACTTTTCCATTTCCGGCCCTCCATCTCTCGCCACCCATCCCTCCACCCGCCATTCCCCCTCTCTCGAATCGTTGTTAGCGTAAAAATCCGAGAGGGGGTTACGACTTAAAGCGCAATAGAGTGGACGAGATTTCGTCACACGTCTCGCGCTGATGAGCCATCGACGAGGATCAATGACGACACCTTCCAGCCTCTCCTACCTAATGAGGCCTTTTTATATATGACAGTGGCCATTTTAAAATTGCCAATTAGATTAACTAGGTTTAATATACAGTGTGTCTCGAGAACTCTGCCCGCCTAAATATCTTGGTAATTTCAAAGAGTGCAAGAAAATGTTACGTACAAAAAAGTTGTAGGGTTTCAAAAAGTACATTGTTATGTACTAATATAAATTGTATTCTTGCAAGTGCAGACGTAGAGGAGACATAGAAGAGAACTTTGTTTTTATAAATGGAATGTCTTATACAGGGTATTTCACCTAACTTGACCACCTTGGATATCTTTGTTGTTTTTAAAGATACGTAAAATGTCTGAAGGACAAAGTTGAATGGTAAAATGGGGCTCACACGATACCAAAAAATAATGGCTCAAATATGTAATATACTATGTATATGTGCATATGCACATTGTAGAAAACATATGCATTATGCAAAGGGAATATTTGCATATCGAAATATGTATTTACATAAACATCCGCAGTCTACTCATGATAAATGAAGAATAATATTAAAATAAAGTACGATCAATACATGATGCCGTAGTAATCGGTACAGTTACCCTGGTACATATGCACAATTCGTTCCGATAGTCTCACCGTGTCAGAGCTGGGGAAAATAGTATTTTAAATAGTAAATAGTAAATAATCCTATTTATTTTAAAGTATGTGTGCAACTTTGAAAATAAAATATTTTATTTGATGCTGTGTGTGTGTGTGTGGTTTTTTAAAATAAAATATTTTATATTGGATGTAATAATTTTTTAAAATAAAATGATTTATATTTGAAGCAGTAATATTTTTGAAAATAGTATTTTATTTGAAGAATGGTGAAAATATTTGTATTTTGTATTTATTTTCAACTTCAATTTTAAATATTATTGCTGAAAATAATGGTTCGAATTCAATATAGTTATGGGTGTAAATCGCGTTTCCTAACGATAAGATAGACTGTATGTTTACGCGGTTTCTCAGGGTATTATAACATTGCAAAAAGTAAAATATTTTATTTCGTGTTTCTGATTGTTAAAATAGAAATATTTTATTTTGGGGATCAAAGTGTTGAAATAGAAATATTTTATTTCGAGGTTCAGATTGCTAAAATAGCAATATTTTATTTTCGAAATTGTATATCTAATTTAAAATGCTATTTTCTATAAGCAAAATAAAGTCTAAAATATTAAATGGTATTTGAAATATATTTGTTTCGCCAAATAATGCCAACCTCTGCACCGTGTCCACCGAATGGTGGCATGCTGCAAGAGGAACACAGAACCTGCTGGATTCTATCCTGAAATGTTCCAACTACCCGTCACTGCGGCCACGTACCGATGGCATGGCACGGCACGGCACGACACGGCACGGTGCTGCATGGCGCGAAAGATGGCCGGCGTACCGGAAAAGAAAGGAAGATACGGTGTCTCGTCCAGAGGTAGAAGAACGGGGACCGACTCATTGAAGCGGCGACTTCAAAAGGATTCGCGCGAACGGGGAAGTGGAATTTTCATTATCGGAATACCAGTCGCTGTCAGTAAACCTCTTACTGCTTTGATAAGCGCATCCCCTCGGCCGGGTGTGCTGGCCTCTCGCTAAAGAGGACGCAAGAAAGAGAAGGCGACAAAACGAGGAAAATGGGAAAGAAGAGAAAAAAAGAAACGACCGTGTAAATTGAAGCTTCCTCTCCTAGTCAGCCGGGTTCCCGTCGAGATGTCTCTTCCGTGGCGCAACAGACGTGTTTCAACGCGCAGAAACAAGACACGTGGAGTCTTTGTCCAGAAGGTTTATGACACGTTCGTGATGAAAAAGCTATACTGTCTTCCATTAACAAGTTTTTTGCTATTAACCCTTTCGCGCTCGAAACTATTCTAACGCCAGAATTAGGACGTTTCATCCTATGTGGAATATTTTCATTATAGAGGGTGTCCCCGCACGAATGGGACGAACGGACTTGAGGTTATTCTACTTGCGAGAATACTAGTACATACATAAGAATTTAACGTTACTACGAGATAAGATTGTGATAAGTCAAGCCTTATTAAAATGTATGTTGCTTGGTAAAACTTTAAAATTGATTTTCTTGTAAACGAAGCATCGAAGGAATGAATTTTATTCTTTTCACGTAGAGTCGCACCATGCCCGAGTATCCCCGCACCACCAGCTAAGAACCACTCTGTATACAGGGTGGGGCATTTATCCTGGCCACCTGGAATATCTCGGAAAATAGATTCCAGAGAAACAAATATTTCAAGTAACAGCAGTCATATCCATTTTAAATTTTCATCATGTTTTCAATGTCATTCCAAGGCCAACTTTATTTTTTCAAATGGAATGCCCTACTTTTTATACCATAGATCGATAGAGTACCAAAGTCTGAGTATAAAAGTGTCGACCTTCATATGTCCTAAATCTAATAGTTAACGAGATATTATCGAAACAATTTTCTTTTTTCATTGGATAATATCTCGTTAACTAATCAAAGTCAACACTTTGGTACTCAGAATTTGATACTACATCGATCTATGATATAAAAAATACCTCATTCCATTTAAAAAAATGAAGTTGACCTTGGAATGACCTTGAAAACACGATGAAAATTTAAAATGGATATGACTGCTGCATCAGTCCCTCCTTGACTTAAACTTTTTATTTGAAATATTTTTTTCTCTGGAATTTAGTTTCCGAGATATTCCAGGTGGCCAGGATAAATGCCCCACCCTGTATAGGTTTAAAATTAGAATGGTAAAGTTTAGGATTCATGAGGGCTAGTATAGTAAGGTCAGAGTTTGAAGATGACGTTGGAAGGATGAAGTTCGAGTATGATACGACGAGAACAGAGGTTGAAGATGGAACAGAGTTTGCGGATGAATTACAAGCAGGAATGAAATGATTAGTTTGTGGAAGGAATTCGGATATTTAAATTTGGTGGAACACAGCAGCCAGAATGTTAGATCTTTTTCGATATTTTTAATGTTAGATCATACGACTTGGATATATTTTGAGAAGTTATAGCAATTAGCTTACTACAAGCCGTGAAAACAAATTTTTGAAGAAATTGTAATTGGTAGGAATTACAAAGAAAATACTAGAAGTTGTTGTTTACAACTTTTTTATGGGGACGTATATTGAAAATTTTTTGAATATATTCTGTAGACCTGTGTGTGATGAAATTTTCAGAATATGCATAATTGATACAGGTTTACAAATTGTACATAATTCTTAAACTTTCAATATTGGCCTAAATAAAAAGTTGCAAACAACAGATTTTATTATTTTAATAGTAAATTGTTTTAGTAAATTGTTCTAACTTCTGAAAAAAAAATCAAAGTTGTATGATCTGATATTAAAAAAGCTATCGTCCTTTTAAAAAGTCCGAATATTACCGTGGTTCACTGTACGTCTCACTTTAAATATTCAATGACATTGGCATTCAACAGCTACTTTTGTGACCAGGAGTTTCGTGCAACATTTGGGAACTATTCGACATACATTCAAGCTTTTCGTCCCCGATGTCCTCAATAGCCGTGACGTGTTATGTCACCGAAGCAACCGAGGATTGACTTGGAGGAAATTCTGAGATGTTATCGAAATCTTCGAAGGTTCCGCGTCCATGTAGGTTTCGTAAAACACGTTTCGTAGATCTGTATCAATTAAACATTTTCTGAAAATTCCATAAATCTTGGTCGACGTTGTAATAAGCTACAACTGTTTAAAGATGGTAAAAATTGCAGTTTTGCACGATTTTCGGCCTCCAACTGCAGCAATTCTAAGGATTCTTACACGTTTCAATGCCTGTCGTTTTTTCCAGCATCAACCGATTTCTATGAAACTTTCACAGTGCATATAATTGACACAGATCCACAAAACTTATTTTAAAAAATTTCAATATAGGCCCGCATAAAAAAGTTTTAAAATCCAACTTTTAGTATCTTCTCTACAAATCGGACCAAATGCAATTTTTTTAAAATTTCCTTTCACATCCTCTGGTAAACTAATTGCTCCAGCTCCACAAAAAAGTTCGAATCGCATAGTCAAATATTTAAAAAATTATGGTGTTTTTAAGAGTGTAAGAATATTACTGGGAGTCACTGTATTTAAATTGAAATATCTCCTGAACTACTAACTTTCCGACATACATAGGTCACTACTTTTTTATAACGAATGTCCAGCTGCATCGATTGATGTATTAAAAAATACCTCATTCTATTAAAAAAAAAATGAAGTTGACCTTGAAAACGTGATGAAAATTTAAAATGGATATGACTGCTGAGTCAGTCCCTCCTTGACTTACACTTTTTATTTGAAATATTTTTTTCTCTGGAATTTAGTTTCCGGGATGTTCCAGGTGGCCAGGATAAATGTGGCCAGGATAAATGTGGCCCACCCTGTATGTATAAACATATCGCGTATATGATGTGTCTATTATAAATATTGATGGTTTTTACGTATGTAGGCTGTATAGGGTAGAAAAAATCGTCGAACACACACATACTACTCAACGATAGCCTTCGCCGGACGCACATATGCGTCCATAGTCCATACCGACAGCCTTCTCCGCAAACATGCAGATATGCGTGCATAGTTGATACAATCAACTGTCGACGTGAGTCGCAAATGCTCTGCAACGCCCGTTATGTACGCCTATCGCAATTAAAGCCCTCGCGGACAGAATCGTGGAAAGATCGCATCTGTAAAGGTAATTGCGGGACTAATGACCGTGTAAAAGTAATTGAATCCGTGTGATTAATCCGCGACACAACAGGCGACTCGCGGACGCGCCACGCTTGGAACACCAAATCGATTCCGATCGAACGATTCAAATTCAGAAGCAGGACTTCGTCCGAATTCGAAATCGTCCGGATCCCCGAGATTATCACGCAATCGCCGAATTAGAACGTTCATCTCGCTCGAGTTAGCTGCGAAATTATTGGCGAATCGATCGCGGGAGAAAGGTGCGCGTGCGAAACTGTGCTCCAAAAATTCGGCTGTCAGAGAGGGACGTCGCGTCGACGTTGATTTATGCGCTTCTGGTCCGCGGACCGCGTGCACCCGCGGCCATTTCGACCACCGAAATTTCGGTTTAAAAACCCGGGCAACGTTCAGACCCGCCTCGCTTTCGAAAACAAACGTCGGCCATGTCCCGAGATCGCGGGGCTCATAAAAATTGTTTTCACGCGCCGGCGACCGTCCGTTTAATGCTCGACAAACCAGCCGCGCCGTCACTTTCGCCGGTTAATTTTTAACAATGACGCCCCCTCTACCTTTGCTTTGCGTCACTCGTAATGAACGCGTTCGCCGTTTCACCGGTGCCGTGGAATTTTTCCCCCGACGAGAAAATGTGGGGGAAATTCATCGGCCACGAGTGCCTCTTAAATCGTCCTACGGCAAACACCGCTGTCTGCGGTTTCCTGAAAACACTTTCCCGCGAGAAACCGCGCCGCGTCGCGCCGCGCCACGTCGCGTCTACGTGTATTTCCGAGCGGTTCGGTTTTAATGCAAATAGAAGTGGGTAGTCCCCGAGCCACTCGGAGGACTTGACAGTGGCTTTTCTAGGGATCCTATTGAAGGGAGAGGAGGACGTCGACCGATACCGTCTACGTTTCTCGCTGGAAAATTGAAAACGTTGCGCGTATGTATTATGCAGGCCGCTTGCGGAACGTAAAAGATTGCTCTTTTAATTTCCATGCATTTTTAAATGAAACGCAGGATGGTACTATCTCATGACTTCGGAATCAAGATTTTGCTTCTTCGTTCCTGCAAAGATTTCGTTTTGCACAATTCTGCGGGTAACTCGGGGAAAATTTATTCCTGTTATTCAAATTCTTGTAATTCTTGCTGCTCGTGGAGATCCTTAGGCTATGGGTATCATATTATTAACCCGGGAATTGCTGAAGAGGATCGTTCGACTCGCAAGTTGGAAAATTGAGACTACCTTTTCTTACATTCGAGACCTCTTTTCCTTAAGTTATTACAGGAACTGCCAGAATTTTATTTCAGTAATATATTCAATTTTCTATTAAATTCATTTTATTTCCTTGCGGTTTATGTATGTGTATCGATATTTTCTATGGCTTTAAAATGTTGGAGGAAGAAATCAATTTCGAAATGGTTTCTGTGTCTTGATTTTTATTTTATTAATATATTCAGTTTTCCATTAAATTCATTTTATTTCCTTGCGGTTTATGTATGTGTATCGATATTTTCAATGGCTTTAAAATGTTGGAGAAAGAAATCAATTTTGAAATGGTTTCTCTGTCTTGAATTATAGTGTTCTATAGAATTTTATTTTATTAATATACTCAGTTTTTTATTAAATTCATTTTATTTCCTTGCGATTTATGTATGTGTATCGATATTTACAATGGCTTTAAACTGTTCGAGGAATAAATCAATTTCAAAGTGGTTTCTGTGTCTTGAATTATAGTGCTCTAGAATTATTATAGAAACTACCAGAATTTTATTTCATTAATATGTTCTCAATTTTTTATTAAATTCATTTTATTTCATTGCGATTTATGTATGTGTATTGATATTTTCAATTTCTTTAAACTGTTCGAGAAAGAAATCAATTCCAAAGTGGTTTCTGTGCCTTAAATTACAGCTTTCTTGAATTACCATTCTTTTTGGAGAGAAAAATGTAGAAATTTATGATCCACAAAAATTTAACAGGATTCCAACTTTTTAGCTATGGTAATGTGAGTAATTAAATGAATCCTAGAATAAGAAAATATTGCTAGTATGTATACAAATTCACACTTTGGAGAATTCGATGATACGAAATTACCCAAAGTTCAATAAATTTTTTAATGGAATAAAAAAGCGTATTACTTCCTTATTTATGTTTCATTAGATCTTTTTTAATAACAGTTACTGACGCATAATATCCGCAGTTCTGTTATTACGCACAGTGTACTAGATTTTGTGAAACGCCAGTTATGCCAAACAATCCCTCTCCCGATGCAATTAAACATATAGCAGACGTGACGTTGGAAATAGTATTACGATTCTGGCGTAGTATGATTAGAATTAATTTAGCCACCGCTCGAGATAACATATTCAATTTTATCCCCATTAATCCTATTGTACGAGTCAGTTAGTATTGGACGCTGTTGCAATTACTATAGTAAGTACTGTGTCAATAACATCATGTTATAGCAATTCGGGGTTTTAATGTAAAGAAGTTTCTGACATTTATGAATATACAGGATGGTCCTTTTAAATAAGGCCACCTAAATATCTCTTCAAGTTATTGTGATGCAATAAATATTTGTCACGTAATGTGCATGGTGTCAATGGGCGAAATATCCGGCAAGAATATTTTTTTTCAAAGGTAATTTTTTTTGGAGATATCAAGCTCACTTCGTCATAATGTAATTAAGAAATATCTCCGCTAATGTTTAGCTCCTGGAGGATAATTACTGGAAAGATTTAATTTTTTGGAGTGGGATAATCGAAAAAACCTTCTGTAAAAAGGCGGACCACTGCTTCAGTGCAGACTTACATTGTAACGTTCTCGGCGTTCACAGAATCTCCCTGGGAGCCCGTGGTCGTCGTTTTGTCGAGAGAAAAAGTTTCGTGGAGTTTTCGTAAGAAAGCAAGCGAGCAACCAGTCAGCGTTGGATTTCGCCGAGCTGCCGAGCGGAATGAGCAACGTCGAAGACGGAATACTCACCAAAGGGCCAGCTGATAATGGAGGATCGCATGGTTCGGCTGCGACATGTCTCTGAGGAAGTTGGCGAAGTTGTAATGCATCTTGGCGTTGTGGGGAAGGGACCGCAAGCCCGCTCTGCAACAACGCGACTCCGGGTCAGACAAAACCACCCTCTCGACCCAGGACACGACCCCAAGTTCTTTCTCTTGTCTGCCCCGTTATCTACGATAGTTACGTTTCGTATCGTCGCGCACACGGCCCAATTGCTCTGGCCGCGCGCGCGCTCGCGCGGCAACTTTCGGTCATATAGGTGTGAGTACGGGCCTGGCGCGATGCCACGAGCGTTGTTCGAGCCCTGACGGAGAGCCCGTCGTAAATCTTCGCGGAATTACTTCGCGATTTCGTGAATCCGAACCCCGCGCTACGCCGCGCCGGGGATCCCCGTGTGCCCCGAACAGCCCGCGCAAATGACTGCCGAGGAAATTTTGATGACGCGAGAATCCTCGACTTCCGAACCCGTTTCCTTTCACCGGAGAATCCGTACTCCGTACGGAATCTCGCTAGAGATTTTCCACCATTTTAACCTGTATTATCGCGGTGATACCACTTGTAGATTGTATCGGGATCCTGGTGCCAATGAACTCCATCCTACAGGGTATTTCACCTAACTTGACCACCTTAAATATCCATGTTGTTTCTAAAGATACGTCAAATGTCTGAAGGACGAAGTTGAATGGTATAATGGGCTCATACGATACCAAAAAAATTTTTGTTTTTATGTAATTTCTTTTAGAGATATGAAGGTCACCTTCTGAGGTCAAATTCTGAGTATAAAAGTGTTCCTAAATCTAATATCTAACGAGATATAATGTTATCGAAACAATTTTCTTCCTCCTTTGGATAATATCTCGTTAACTATTAGATATAGGATATAGCTCAGAATTTGATACTCTATCGATCTATGGTATAAAATATAAAATATAGGACATTCCATTTAAAATAATGAAGATGACCTACATATGTCTAAAAAAAATTTGTTTGGTATCGTGTGAGCCCCATTTTACCATTCAACTTCGTCCTTCAGACATTTGACGTATCTTTAAAAACAACAAAGATATTTAAGGTGGTGAAGTTAGGTGAAGTACCCGGTATACTTTTACAGTCGCGGTCAAAAGAAAGTTGAAACAGTCATGTATACAGAGCTGTGTAGAATTACAATTGAATTACTTCATGAATTATAATTATAAAGTAATTCAATTGCACTGTATTAAATTAACTGCAATCAAATTATAATGTAGTTCGTAATTCAGGTCTCCCATTCAATTCAATTAAAATACAATTCATTTTCACAATTGAAATTCGAGTACGGTGCACAATGTAATAATTTCGAATTAAGGGGGCTGTATCACGGGCTGTAAACGGGTCTAGGAATCGATTTTTCTTTTCTTCGACCGTATCGACGACGTGGGACAAACGAAATTTAAAGGACTGTCGCAAAGCTCTCTACTATAACTGTCGCATAGCTCTCTACCATAACTGTCGCAAAGGACTCTACCGTAACTGTCAAAATGTTATCCCCGCCGTTTACCTGGGGGGTCTGACTTGGAACCAATCAAGCGGTAAACACCTAAGACACATATGACACAGAATACATTGACATGATTTTTGTTAACAAATTAACAAATGCATGGAGTGCAAATCATCGAAACGACAACGTAAATAATAATTTAGACTTTCGGAGTCGTATATATTTGGAATAAATTACAAATTGGCCGAAGGAAAAGCATCTATTCTTTCATTCTCAAAATCAAAACAATAAGACCCCTTAAGGGCCCCTCTTGGGTCCAGGATTGCAAGGGTGTGGGATGCGCCTTCTGATTTCTCGATAATGCGAAGATGGGGTTTTTTTCAGTGGTCAAAAGCGCTAGATAAAAGATCGATCCAAGTCGCAGTCGCCCTCCAAAGTCCTATTTTTACGTTTACGAGGCGTAATTTGCATTATTCGGAAGCATAAAGCTGCGCATATAGCTATTTTCATAAAGATGTGACAGCTACAAACATGCTGCCGAATAATGCAAATTGCGCCTCGTAAACGCAAAAATAGGACTTTTGACGGCGAATGCGGCCTAGAATGATCTTTTTGAAAATCCCCATCTTTGCATTATCGAGAAATGAAAGGCGCATCCCGCACCCTTGCAATTCCAGAAACGAGTCTATCCCCTTAAGGAGTTAAAAATTCAATATGCTCTCCATACATGTATTAATAAGTAATATAAAACTATGCAATAAATATACTAACCTCAGTAAAGTCTCCCTGGATGTCCAATCTTTATTTCGAAGGACCGTCTTGTAGCATCCTAAGATCAAAAGGAGTGCTATTCCGGCTGTTATCATACTTCTTCTGCGTGGAATCGCTGTCCAGGTAATTTGCATCCCGTAAACAACAAGGAGGATCCACCCAACACTGCAAATTTATTATTTTGTTAGCACTTGTTCTGCTTCATTTTCATTCTAACTATCCTAGCTTAGTTGAAAAACAATAAAAACGAAGTGACATGTGCCAAAAATCTATTGTGCCCACACCATGATAAAACTTGAAAGCGATTTGAAATGTATTAACACCTTGACACATGATTTTAATGCTGCAGTAATTAGAACTTTTATATCTCTAAATATTTCGTAGTGGAAAAATAAAATTTATATTTATTGTATGTGTACATGTACTTTAGTGCTTTAATAAGAAAGTTTTAAGAAGTGCCTTTTTTACTTTCTCATGTAAAATTCTTAGCAATTGCAATTTTTTCAAAATCTTTTTGGCTCGTCATTTGGTAAACCTTCTAATATTTAATAAAGTAATATTTAATATTAAAATATAGAATTTATAATATAATTTATGATAATTATATATAAAATTAAAAATAAAAGATATAAAATTTATATAATAAAGTAAATTCTTCTAATATTTAAAATAAAATTAGGTGGTTTGGTCCGATTATAAAAAAGTTGTACTGTTTTAAAGTGCGTCCATATACTTTCGTGAGTCACTGTAAATATGTAAAGCATGTGCATTCTTCGCAAAATGTAACACAGAAATATATTTTTAGAATCCTAAAATCAGAAACACATTTCTGACCGGGTTCTATTGTTTTATCTACGCTTTCTATAAACATATTTATTTGCATAAACATTCGCTCCTTCGAAATTCCGACCAATAATTATTAAAAAAAATTTATTTACACATTATCTAGTGATCTAACCCTTATAACATCTCAAAAGAAAACTCAAATCGTTTGGTCCAATTTTAAAAAAGTTATTAATTTTTGAAAAGTGTACAAGTACATACTTCGTACACCCACTGTGTGGGTAGGTATTGGTTCGATATAAAAAACGTGATCGAAATATTATTAATATCCAGTAAAGAATGAATATTACCTCGGCATGTATAGCACTCGCTCCGCAACGACGAATCCGACGGTAATAAAAAGATTGGATGCGGGCAGGAACGGCAGTACCAGGAACATCCAACCAAGAAGAAGGGGCGGGTGCCTCTGTTGCTGGAAAATGAAACACAAGTCGCTTGTGTTAGACGCACGTGGCGTAAAAGTAGAACGACATTGCCTCGGCATTACCAAGGAATGCAACGCCAACCGCTGACCGCGTATTAAGTAAAGTTTATTCGAAGAAAAAACGTTCTGTTCTCTCTTGCGTACTCTGAGGGGGTTTACAATCTTGCCATAAACGTTCCTCAAGTACTGCAACGCGTTATGTTATTTAAGTACACAACGCGTGAAATTATAGAAAATACTATTTAAAATATTTACGACAAGCGAAAGAGAGTGGAAACAAAAGATAAATATAAAAGCCGTTATAATTTAACTAATATCCTTTAATTATAATATATACGGTACAGGATACCCTAATTTTAAGTCGAAATTAAATGTAAAATTTACTTTATATAAAATGATTATATTGAATCTGTATAAATAAATTACAAAATCATTCATTAAAATAATTTCAACATCAGAAATTCCAGAAGCTTTATTGCCTAAATAAGTTCATTGTAACATACTTTGAGTTTAACATTACATGTAAATACGGAGTACCGAATATACAGGGTGAAAAAATTATAAAGCGTCACAGACGAATATCTCCAAAGAAATTGATTATACGCAAAAATGTTTCAGATGAAAGTTCTTCAGTATCGAGGGGGACTTTTATTTTTCCCGGTGGACACTCCAAGGTGAGGTGAAGGTCAACTTTCTTTTTTTACATGGAATGATATATTTTTTTGTCCACCATCAAATAGTGCGTTTTAAGATGAGTTCAATGACCTATTCAGTGACCGGAGCCACTGTGACCGCGGTCTCATATGGGACACCCTTTTGTTTGATTGTTTTACAGTTTAAGGTGGGTTCCGAACCACCTTGGGCATCACAGTTAAAATGGCACATGGAATATTTCCAAAGGTGCCGGCGTCGGGGATCGAACCCGCGATCACGGAGTCCGCAGGCGTGCACTCTACCCACTGAGCCACTGCGAGCTCGCTCACATGGCAGTTTGCGATTTTTGGTCACGAATTTACGTACTTTCAATAAAAAGTATACTCGTCGATATTAGGATAGCCCAATGAACAAGTGATAAGGCAGTAGAGGCACGATATTAGTTCCTAAACACGCTTGACATACCCGTTAGATACGCGTACAATCCACAAGTACTGAACATACACACTAAATACACATTCAACAACCACATTAAACACAAACATTGATTACACGCGAGGTATTACTCTGATTGGATTGTTCTGTAATACCGACGGCACACGCTTCATTTAGAGTACAGGGTGTACAATAGGGTGGACCTTATTTTTCTACCATGAAATTTTGGGCACGCCCCCCCCCCCCAAATATTAATCCATTTCATAAAAAAATGATATATACAAAGTTTTCGATCAATCGGACGTCGGGAACACGTGCCGCACACATTAGGGTGGACCTTAGCTATATCTGGTGAAATCCCGCAAAAAAATGTCACCAGGTATAGCTAAGGTCCACCCTAATGTGGCACGTCTTCCCCTTATCCGATTAACTTCATCTTTTGCAGGAATTATTGTCTTACCCAATGGCACAATCTTAGGGGGGTGGGGGGCATGAAAAAAATCTCGCAAAAAAATTTCACTAGATATTGCTAAGGTCCACCCTAGTGTACGAAAGTCACGACTACCATAGCCGAATTCTATACCTCTGGAACGGTGGAGATTTATTTAAAAAAAACTTGTCGCACAATTGTCGAACAAAAGTCTGAAAGAAATCATGGGTCTCAAGAGTCAACCGTTCTCTTAAAACATAACTTGATAAGTACATAGGACATGTAGGTACATATGTCTACAAGACCTTTTTACACAAAGTTACAGGAGTTCAACGATAAACAATTTTATCGACTACCAATATTTCAAGATCTTTTTATACGAAGTTAGAGGAGTTGAACGATAAACAATTTTATCGACTACCAATATTTCAAGATCTTTTTACACGAAGTTAGAGGAGTTGAACGATAAACAATTGTATCGACTACAATCCGGGGTCTCAAGGTCGCTAATTTCGTGGGGCAGTGTATTAGGAAACGTCACGGTGAAATGGGTCGCGTTCGCAGTTGCTAGCGACGGTATCGAACCAACGGTTTATTGACCGGGGAAAATAGCGCAGGGATGATTCTGTAAGGATGAAGACACGGCTCGCCTGACTGGCTCTTCTTTTGTGTGTCACCGGTGTCTCGTTCGCGCTCGGACGCCAGGGATTTAACGAGCGGGTCGCGGAAGAGGAGTGTCGTAAAGCGCCGGGAAAACACGTCGAGGACGGGGACAGGGTTTTTGAGCGACTACCACTGACTGGGGAATGGACAGCAGAAATCACGCAACAACCGGGCTGGATTAAAGTCTCCGGAAACGAGATCACAGCGCCTGGCTTCGACCGGAACTGATTGAAAAGGGTTGCTTCTTGGCGTCGCGTCGCTGTGCTGGCAGACAGGTGTGTTTGGACTTTGGATACACTGTCGGGGATCAAAGGTTCGCCTACTTTCGGCAATAAAACTTCAGCGTGATTTTAGTTCGTTTCACGGTGCACGAGACTTTAGCAACATCAAACAGTGAGTACATGTTTCATCACAGTCACAGCAAAATTGATTCTTTCAGGGTCAGTCAATAATTACGTTACATCTCCGCCTCCCCGTAAATGATATGCGAACCAATGAGAAACGATTGCCAGTAACATAAACTTACATTCAGCTATTACTTCTCTACGTATTTCGAATTTGGACGCAATTTATTACTCGATGCTCTGACGTAATCGAGTTGAAACTTATTATACAGGGTGAGTCACCTAAGAACTAAGACAAGCCAACTGAATAAGTTTTTTTGAGGTAGGAAGAAATGTTTCAGAGAAAAGTTGTTTAGTTTCGAGGGGCCTATTAAGTATATGGTGTACCTAATTTCTTTCAGGTGGAGGTGCTTGGGAGATTTGAAGGTCAATCTAATATTTTTAAATGGGACCACATATTTCTGAATTTTGTCGTTTATAGCCCTTGCCAGACAATTTCAACGATATATTCATTCAAGGTCAGTTAAGGTCAGAAAAATATTAATTCTCTGTGAATGCTTATACAGGGTGTCCAAAACCAGGAGTGTTAACTTCTCAGATAATCATATTACAGTAAAAATGTTTGGAATAAAAGTTACGTACGTACAGTACGTATTTTTTAAATGGGAACCCCTACGGATTTTGACTACGGATTCTGAAAGAGCTCGATTTTTTCGTATATCTATCCACTTTGGAGAAAATACGATCGATCACTTTATAAGAATCACCCTGTATAGTTGCTCAAAAAAAAATGAAAGATAATTATGTCGTCGAATTAGAATTTAGTCAACTAAGACGTTTGCTAAGATATGAAATTCTAAGTTTGATAAATTAGAAGTGAAGTTTCTTCGTACAAAGTATAAGTTTCAGAGTAATTGTAATCATCAGTAATAATCGGACTGTAGATTTTACGCAGTTACAGTGAAGTTATAGTGAAGAGTTGAAGAGAATTTAAAAACATCGTCGTATTATTGTCCACTTATTAAGATCGTCAAAGAAAGACAGAATGTTTCACTTGGCTGCTGTTTCTTACAATCGACGAGTAATTAACGTAGGGCTTTGTAATGCAACTTCCCGGCAATTATAAAAATATCGGTGACGTCATTGTAAAGTAAAGTCGTGCCGGTTCAGATGCTGGATTCGCCTCTGTAGAATGTATCCACAGAGACAGACACCGGTGGAAGTATTCACGAAAAATATGATAAATGTGCGAGTGCAGTTGAAACATCAATTCACGCGCGCATCAAGACGAACAAACATGGCCGCGTGAAGCGCGAACGTATTGAAGAGGAATCAGCGCCCGCGGAGCAAATAGACGCCACGGAAGAGAAGCAAAAAGAATAACGAGGGAGCGACGAACGTAATGTTCCATCCGAGAATGGAAAAAGCAACGATATAGGTTCCACGAAAATACAGGAGACAGGGGAATAACTTCCGAAGAGAGACGGCACATGAATCCTATCGGGATTGAAAGTGATGACTTAGAAATGAAGAAAGTAGAATCCAACGAATCGAGCGAGAAGATATTGAACAGTGTGGAGCTTCAATTCTGGAAAATGATAGGCTGTTTTGCGGTGAGTGAGGTACAAGGTGTTCCAAAATTACACGTCGTGACCACTATAGCGTGATTCTGCGCTTCTGGACCGGTGGAGGTCTGTTAGAAAAGTAGACCGCTAATAGACCGGCTATCTGATGATACAAAATCACGCTATATGCAGTGGTCGCGACATATAATTTTGGAACAGCCTGTACAAAGCACAAAAGAAACGATGAAAAATGGATCGACCCTAAAGAAAATAGGAAATTGTATGAAGAATGTGAAAGGCATGAAAGTAAACAACGGAAGAGGTCAACTGTTATAGTCAGTAGGGGCGGAACGTACGAGGAGCATTTGTCAGGCACCAGAGATAAGGGTGAACGGAAAGGTTTGCCCATAAACGTTCCGACTCTACAAAAACGTAGTAGAAGAGTAGATTTCGGAAGAATCTCCTGAACTCGTACAGTACATAAAATACCGAAATGTAAGAATATCTACAGGATGTTACAAAATTACATGTCGCGACCAGTATAGCGTAATTCTCCACCGATCCAGAGGTGCTTGAAACAATAGATTGTAAAGACCTTTACTCCTTTTTCAAAGTCGAAATTGTTTTTTATTCAATCTGCTCATCGTGAAGAACAAAAGTCTCAAAGGAACTCCAGGGGGGTCGTCTCCAGTCAATTGTTCTCTTAAAAAATAATTTTACAGTTTCGTAAACACACTATTTTATTCCCCATAATGATCTGGGGCCATAGTGGTGGCGACATATATTTTTGAATATCTTGTATACACAATAAGAAGATGTTTTGTATGAAAATTTGGCTTATGGGAAAGGAGGGCACTAGGGTTTATTTAAAACACCGATGATTTACGTATGGTAAACTGTATTATTGCTGGCACTGCAATAGTCATCGGCACTTCTGATTTAAATGGAAAATATTAAGAATTCCTGGTATAGAAAATCATTTTATACTGCTTCTTATTTTTATATTTCAAAGCGACGTTGAAAGTTTTCGTAACAGAGTTCCACATATGACTGTTGACAACGGTGGTACATCCAGTAAGACCGACGGATGACCACAGTGCAGTGTAAATAGTGTTTTATTAACATTTCCGTTACGAGTAAGTATACTTTATCGCTTTACAACTTAATTTCGAACTGTACTACAGAAGTAATAAGTGCGTATATGTTTAATTATAAAACAAATAGCCTGTTTATGATAGATGTACGAATAATTTTTCTTCATCGTTAACAGTTATTGAGCAGGATCCAAATTTTAGGACACCAATAATTGTTCTTTGTGACCAAAGAGTTTAAAAATCGACATTTTTTAATTAGTTTGTTCATCATCTTTTATCTTGATAATAATCAACTCTTTATTAATGATTTTCATCAGAGAAAATTTTAGAATAACTGTTATTTTTGGTCCCTGATTTCGACCGTAAACGTTTATTCAGCGGAATACCTTGCGAATTTCATGAAGGACAGATCGTTGAAAAGCATCGAGTTCGAGGCAGACGTGAATCGACTCGCTGGATCCAGGCAGCCAGATACTAAAAAATTATGTGCGAGTGAATGACACGCTAGCGTGCGATCAGACATTAAATGTGTCAGCCGCTGCCACCGCTCGAAGTCTCGCCGATTCCGCGGAAAACGCGGAATCGCCTGTGACAACTGGTGGAACGCGCGTGCGGCGAAAATAGGAGATGAAAACAGAGCGCATCAGTCAAGCGGACCTGACACATCTGAAGTGCAATCTACCGCAAACATTCGCATTGGCGCAGCTGCGATTATAAGATACGACGCGTCGACAGGTGGCGCTAATCAGGACAGAACCGAGATATGTACGCGGTTCTACCGAGGACTCACATAGATTAGCTTCCGGTTGCGTTCTGGCAGCCGTGGGATCCGCTAGCAGCGGGGAAAAATTCTTCGTCTGTATCTGATTAGAAATATTCGAGTGAAAATGCGGGAGCGAATCGTTTCTCTGAACTGAAAGTAACTTTTTCTACGAATTAACTTGTTCGACGGATATGACAAGGCAGAGACTGTGGCTATGGGAAAACGTGAATAAACACTAGAAAGTTTAGAAGATTCTTTTGAGTTATCTGGTGAATTGGGAACTGACAGCACTGATAATGTGAGGATATTTGAAAAATGGAAAGCGTAATGCTTGAAAAAGATTACATTGATGAATCAATGTGTGGATGTGCGTTAAATTCTTATTTTCCGGTGCAACAAGCATCAGATAAAGCATCGAAAGTAATCAAGTTCAAAGTAGAGGGATTAATATAGACATTTAAATTCCCGAAAAGCTTTGGTGCTATCTAAGTAATAATTAGACTGCGGATCTTTATAAAAAATAAAAATTGAATGTTATTTCTTCCCTTAACGATTTTAATAGAGGAGGAATTATATATTGGTATTTTCAATTTTTTAAATTTTCTGACAATTTTGAATTTCATCTACTTAATTTTGCTGTAAATGCATAAAGATCCGCAGTACAGTAATAATACAGTGTCCAACAAATTTTAACTCTTTTGCGTACCGATAACCATTCTGGGATTTCTATACAGTGTACACATTGTATGTGATTTATTCAATATAAATTAATGATGGGTAACGTTGCCCATAGCATTGCTGGACATTTACTTGCAATCTGTAAACATCAATACTTCCTAAAGATAATAAGAATTCAGGGTAACTAGGTTATCATTTAGAAATTGAGTAATGACAATTATTAGTTACAATATGTTGAACAATTCGATTCTGGTTGATTCGTTCATTTCTCATTCCCTTATTTATTACACTCACTCACACATCATACGCATACAGAAGTTCAATTTGTCGTTGATAAGTACCGAAAAAGTTATCTGTGACTGTAAAATGTCGAGAAACTGATCTTGGCATCAAAATATTCTCTGCAGCGTATTGATCCGTCAATATTCATTGTCAGTCACACTGCATACAAAATGTTTTTCATAACATGACAACTGAAGGACATATTTCGGTGGTTAATTTCGTATGTATCACCCTGTTCATTTTGATTTTGATGCTCTGAACACGAATCACACAACGGAAGTTGTGTGTTCTTTAATTTGTGAGAAAATGGTCAAATTTTCAAATTTTAGAATTTGTTCATTTTCAACCGTACAAGCTATGCGAATGACACTAATATCGACACAAGTATCAATACACAAACCAAATACAGCAGTAGGTGTACTTTTCGTAAAATTATAAACATTTGAACATGTTTACACGTTTGAAGTGTACAATGAGCAAGATGCCTTTATCACACTCTATTTTATCAATTCAAAACGAAATTCCAGTTGTAATCGTTTTTTAGAGCTTCCGAAGAAATCAATTCATTGAAACAATTACAAAATCAATGCATTAAAGATGTCTGATTCCTTTTGAGCACTGTTTAAAAGTTTATAATATTACGAAAAATATATCGTTGTATTTAGGAGAGTCTACAGAATAGTTGTATGTAAGAATCATTAGTGTAACTACTACGGTTAAAGTAGAAACAATTTTTAAAGCTGTAAATATTTGCCTTTCCTTCAAAATTAAATTTCTCGATATTTGAAGGTGACTGAGAGATAGAATTTTTGGATTCGTATTCAGCGCACCAAAATCTATTTAGAATCGCCCACTAGTTATCAAAACGTAAAATTTGTGCCTGGCAGTGTTACTTATATTATACCATCAGTAATAAAATTTATTCTTGAAATATGGAAGTTTTTATAGTTCAGAACAAACAGTCGTATTCTACCTGCATGTAAGGGGTTTACGTGAACTGGTTCAAAATAGAAACGAGCATTGCACTTTAATTTTCCTGGTAATAGCGATATCTCAGTAGAGCGTCATATATCAAGCGCTGCAATTAATCAACTGTCCGAGGAAGAATTGCAGGAGCGGAAAATGCTGGAACATTGTGTAGCCGAGGATCATCTGTCTGGATGCAGGAGTTCCGAAATGATTAGTAACTTGTTACCTATGAACGTAGAAAGAATGGAGCTCGGTGGTTTCAATAGCAACCAATGCAGCTTCAGAAATCGAACAAAAATTGCTCGAAAGAAAGACATTCAACTGAAGAAGATCGAGTGTGTTTCGAAACTGTTGGCAGATCGATCGACAAAAACAGGATTGAAGAACTTCATCATTTAGAAAAAAAACGGAACGGTTATACAGGGTGCACCTCAAACATCGTTGTTGTTCTGAAGAATAAGGCAAATGTTTCTGCCAAGGTCACAGGCGGAGGAAACGTACAAGAATTAAAATAATAGAGCAGAATACCTGTTGAAAGCGTTGTCCAGTATAAGATTGCCGCTGTTTCAGGACAATTAACGCTCTGATTTGCACAATAACTTGTGGGTTCACATTCGTTCAAGTCCGTGACTAATTCTAAGGGCCAAGCATGCCAGTAAATAACTCGAAAATGACGATGTTCCACTCGATCGCAGCACGAACCCAGACACGATGTCTAGACAATTCTCGACATTTCTAGGCAATGCCTGTATTTCCTAAATGTTCAAAATGATAGCCGTTTACCAAGATATGTTGCTGTTATGAATCGGACATTTCGTGTGCAACAATCTTTCAGCCTGCAAACAGATTGAATGGTATCAATTCGCAAATGAGCGATAGATCTTCAGGCGAGGACAAATCGTGGCTAGATTGCTTAAATACGCAGGAAGCATCGTAAAGGGGCCAAGCGTGAATATCATAGTGACTGAGAGTAATGGTGTCACCGGCGAAAACGGCGAATGCACGCGATGAAGGATTCGCGGCGGTGAGGATTTCGAGGAAAGTAATAAATTGCGAACAAACGTACACGATGAGTTCAATGATACGACGCGTGTAAACGCGGGGGCGCGCGGCCCAAATCTGAACGGGGACCGAACTTGCAACACATAATTTGTAAGAAGCCGAGCATAGGGAACTGTCTGCGGCGCTATTAATCAGAGGTAACGGGTCTGAGGTGCTGTCTATTACGAGTACCCGAACTACTTTGAATACCAAAACAACTGGCGTG
This sequence comes from Lasioglossum malachurum, assembly GCA_028455605.1. NCBI lineage: Eukaryota > Metazoa > Arthropoda > Insecta > Hymenoptera > Halictidae > Lasioglossum > Lasioglossum malachurum. Next base: position 11,256,910 of record CM052318.1, on the reverse strand, counting down.
GCACACCCTTCACGCGCAGATGCGAATCCAATTATACGCCGTTTAGCTGAAAGATCCGCGTGGCACATCCCATTACTTGGCCCGATAACAAACTACAGAGAGCACCATTAACGGAAACCGATCGAATGCGTGAGCGTCTTAAGTATAATAACCGAGAAAGTTGAAAGTAAAATTTTACAGAATAGTATTTCAGTCCAAGAACATTGTTTAGCAGACAAAGAAATGAGCGTTGGCTAATTACTCATCTGACCACATCTATGATTTTACAGAATAGTATTTTGGTGAATGAACATTGTTTAGCAGACAAAGAAATGAACATTGGCTAATTGCTTACTCATCTAACCACATCTTTACTGTTACAGAATAGTATTTTAGTCAATGAACATTGTTTTAGCAGACAAAAAAATGAGCATTGGCTAATTACTCATCTAACCACATCTATGATTTTATAGAATAGTATTTTAAACAATGGACATTGTTTAGCAGACAATGAAATGAGCATTGGCTAATACCCATCTGACCACATCTATGATTTTACAGAATAGTATTTTGGTGAATGAACATTGTTTAGCAGACAAAGAAATGAACATTGGCTAATTACTTACTCATCTAACCACATCTTTACTGTTACAGAATAGTATTTCAGTCCAAGAACATTGTTTAGCAGACAATGAAATGAGCATTGACTAATTACCCACTCTTATTCTGTTAGACAATATACTCTCACCATAGAACTGTAGATTTGCATAATAGCGGTTTTACGAGCAAATTGAACATCATCGATGAACGAGTCTTGAAGTCGGAAAACGTTGTCAGGGATCATAATGGACACTTTTGCAGAAGCAAGGAAGAAATATGTAGAGATAATGGAGGGTGAATATATGAAGGGTGCTTTGAGTACGTCACATATAACCGATTCATCGAGGGAAGGCACCTATATGATTGATAGCGACGATGCCTGTCAGGAATGTGAAAAGCCATCGTCTGTACTTACCGAGACGAGTGTTGAACGACAAGAGGGCGACAAAACGGTGTCGGAGCTCTCCCATGAAAATGATGCATTGAATGTTCAGAAGGATACGTACATGGTGGGTAATAGATCTATCAATTAATCTGATCAAAATAACGTGGAACTAAAAGCTTCAAAGGTACCATTCAACCCTGAGAATGATCAAAGGATTACCGGTAAAAGAACTGAAATTACTTCTCAACGACAGTAAAATTGGCATCATTAATGAATCCTTGTAGATAGAAACGTCTAAATCAGCCCCGAATTTAAAGAGAAACGTGGCAAAGAAGTATTCAACATCAACTTTAATTTAAATTGTGTCATTTTCCAAACGTTATGAGCACACGTAAAGATTTGTTTCTGTGCACGGGATTGAACAATACGAGGCTAAATTGGCAACGACTATATCTATTTAAGCAGCATCTGGAGGTTGGAATCCATCCCAAGAAATAAAATCCAGTTAGGAAAGACGGAATGAAGCGGTAATTTGAGTCAATCAAGATCTATGTCAGCCGCAAAGATAAATAGCAATGACGACGTACCAGCTTGCTGTGGAAACTTGTTGGAAGAACTTACAGAAGAAGTCTGATGGGTTGATTCAATTCTGTTGCCCCATGTGGAACAAGATAAAATTAGTTATCCGATTGAATGAGAAGAATAGTCACCTATACAGAGGTGCCGCAATCGCGGTCGCTAAGAAAGGTACAGAAAATGTTTCGCGAAGAGCACATTCCTTAACAAACGGAGAACCGTACGAGCTTCAAGAGCGTTTCAATTCTAAAAATAGGTTTTCCTAGCAGAGTCGTCAAATTAAGACTCGTCTCCCCACTCTACTTTCGCCTACTAAGTGATGGGCATGGCGTGTTTGCTATAGCGTCCACTGTTTCCTTCCAATGAACGTTGATATCATGGTCAATTTTGTAGGCAGTTGGCGCGCCGGGCGACCGTGCCAACTCGCGTCTAGGTCGCGCTCTGATTGGTCAGTGTTTCCCGTTAATATCTCCTAAACAAAGCCGCGGATAACATTTTTGCAAAGGAAAATGTTGCTTCAAATGACGCCAGGAACCTTCCGGCTGTTGAAGGAATTTTGGGATACCCTGTAGACGCGACGGCCTCGGGGGAATTTGGTCGCATCTATCGTATAGGGTAGCTATTTTTTATCTCCAAAGGCCGAGCCGAAGTGGACTGTTTAAATTGGGGTTTCATGATACTTGACGTATCATTCTCAGGTATGGAATAGCATTAGTACAATTTCCCGCTTAGCACCGTTATTTACCCCGTACTAAGATGAGGGAGGGGGATATCCTTGGTCGCATCTATCGTATAGAAATTATTGCGCCTATAGAGGATTTACTGTATCACAGTTTTCTGAGGGAAATCGGCACATCTGTATAATGCACCGTGGTCGTGCTTGTGTCACAATGCCGAGAGAGAGAGAGCGAGAGACAGATATTCTGTGTGTATGTGTAACTTTTCCTCTCAATTCCAGTCAATTCCCCTGATCTGGCGACTCTGTTTCCTAGTTTTAGCAATTTTAGAATAGCCCTAGATTGACAAAGCGACAGTCCATATGGAAACAGTGTTTGGAATCCCAAGTTGCTATTCTGTCAAGTGCTGAATTTCATGAATTTCGGCGATCGTCCGAGTCGGAAATAGGATGACTACTACGGGTCAACGTGCAACCTGAAATTTCGGATATTTGTATCGTATGAATGATTAAAGGAGTGGAGAGGATTAAAATAAATGGACTTACGTTCCATTTTCCAGGAAAATATTCATGCGGCGGATCCCGCGAAGGAATGCCGGACGTAAATTCGTAAAAGAAACAGCAACCCAGTTTCTGGAAGTTCGCGAAACCATCCGCGCAACTCCGGTATAAAAGTGAACCTTTTGTTCCTGTACCTTTGAAGCCGTTTAAACCGTATCCCGGAGAGAAAGGAACCGCGGGAATACGCGGAGTTCTCATCTTCTATATCTTCGGGCGGAGTTGCGAAGAACGATGTCGTGAATCACGATTTATTCATGGCCCTCACGACCATATTTTCGTCCGCACGAGCTCGGGAACATGTAAAAAGTAGCGAAGCACCGGATACATGCGTTGGTTCGACCGATGCGGGAGCAAAGAGCGCCGAGAAGTCTTCGGTCGAATAGCCTTCAGCCGAGAAACGGCTTCCAGTGCATCTCGCCCGAGCATCTTCGTATTGGTATTAAAATTTATGTTCGAAGTTTCCTGAGTTATTTTTAATAGCGCTGCACTTCTATTCATTTTAAAGTAGTTTGATATATAGCGCGCGCAGATGCCTATAAGGTGTTCCGTCTACTGTAAATAATTGTGACAATGAAGAGACAACTGTGAATCGACGCTCGTTAAGATCGATGGATAGACAACTTCAATTTGAAGATCAGGGTTATTTCAAGGACATGCATTTTTAATGTATTTTTGATCAGCTGGACAATGCAACAAAAAATATATATATAGTAATACGTAAAAAAAACATCGATGGTATTTACCTATAAACACATCTGTGATATCATTTGCATTTCGTGAAATAAATTATTAATTGGTTCACACCCATTTATTTAGCCAGCACTTTGCATCTATCGACATACTTGGATGTACTTTTGGACTTTTCTCAATGAAGTAGTAAAGCGAATTGTCTCTCTAATTTCGAGGAAAGTTTTTCTCAATTGTCTGACATCATACTCAATAGTGTTTTGCGTTATTATACATCTTCCAGTTGTGCAAGATCTTTTTCCGCTTGACGGTTAGCACTTCCAAAGCACAATGTGATGGATAAGAGATTTGATTTTCAAATGAAACGACAATTTACTAAAATCGGAAACAATAACTCATACACCTGATACAATGATAGACGCAATAGCAACACGTACAATAATTATACGATTGATAAGATCGATCATAGCAAATAATATACAGCAGGACTAATTTAGGTCATCCTTCATCAACATCACGATCATTCTCAATCTCCATTCCTGGTCGATTAAACCATTTCACTGACGACCGATTCTACTTCGCGGACAATAGTCCTTCAGGGACTGTAAGCTGTTCTCGAGGTCCTAAGTGTCCCTTCAAAGGGTCACCGGGAGAACAGTTGGTCTTTCAGGGGCTACCGAAGTACCTTCAAGGTAGTCGGTAGTCTACATCAAGCAAGAACAGTTTCTAAAACTTCCATCACCAAGCTTCAACAGTCATGCGATGCTTCCGGCCGTCTCGCCCACCCACCTCCCCATTCCCCCCCAAAGTGTGTCAAAGACGCGCGCTGAATGCGGACAATGCTGCATCGAGAACAATGGCGAGAAGCACTACTACAGAAACATCTCAGAAATCGGATGTCAGGCACAAAGATTATCGCGACAAGGCAAAGAGGAAGCAAGGGCGACCTCGTTCCAGAAAAAGACAGCCGTTCGCAGTTCCATCAGTGTAGGTAGCGAGGTACCTTGATCTCGGGTCTAATTTCCACTGTGAACCACGGCAGGGGCGGTGGGGTGGCAGTGGGGCAGCGGAGAGGGGGTTGGAGAAAGAGCGAGAGGCGAACATTAAAACCACAGATATGAGGTTCTTCGAGAAAAGTGGCCACCGACCGGCAGCGGTACGGTAAACCTTAAGGAGGTCATTACGCTCAACGCTCAGCCGCGTTACTGATAGATAACCCGGAAGACAGAGGGTTCCGGGGGGTGGCTAGCCTCGCCGGTTGACTCGCCAGTTGCGCCGCGAAACTTTCTTCATGGCTTTCGAGCCAAGTACAACTTTATCATAGACGGCCGCGTCGCCTGCGGCGGCTACCAGCGTGAAACTTTGCGGTTCGTTGCTCCGAGCATTCGTGGCCGAACCGTTTAGAGGCGAAATGACTTCTTGCGGACGATAACCGGCCGATCGTTTAACTTCGCGGTATTTCGCCAGTTCGTGTTCGACATCGTCGAATTCCCTGACCCCGCTGTCAGCACAAGAAAACGGTATTGATTCGCCGCAATAATGTTTCCTAGCGTCGAGATGAAGATGCTAGAAATTAATTGTCTTCGATTTACTTCACATTACAGCTATTGAAGCAATACAGGGCTGTCGTGATAAATCCAGGTACGTACGATATTCGCGTTTATCTTCAGAAAAGACCCTGTTTCCGTCAAACCTTTGCAAACAAGAAAAACTGATTTTCATTTGGCTGCACTCTGTCCGGATATTCTTCTAGGTATTTCAATTTACTTTGTCTTTTATTTCCATTGCACTGGTGATAAATGCGTACCATATCCGCCCTCTCGTCCATCGAATAATAATACATTACTATGCGATATTACTAATCGGTTTCGGAAGTAATACTGATATTGTCTCATCATAGAAGAAACTAGAAGTAAACACTCTCTCTGATAGTAAATGACAACATCATCGGATTCATATGAATAAGGAATGTTTGTAAACACATTTGTATGAAATATTCAAAATGTTTCTTCCATTTCTGACCTTGCATGACCTTGAAGGAACGATGTGTTCAACGATTCCATTAATAAGACCATTAAGAATGTAGGTGAACGTTCCGACGATTACATCTTGAAATTGAGAAGAATTCAATTCGCTACCTAACGCATTGAACATACAATTTCAATGTTTATGCTCGTACTGACTGTGAAATACTTCTCGAGTTGACCTGTGTTTAATTTGTGGTCTATATCTTGTTAATGTTGCGGAGAATTTGTCGAACCAGAGGATGGGATAAAACGATAAAGTTTTGGAACTTCTCTTAAACGGTTTTAAGATCTGGGAAAGAAACTGGCGGTAACATTTGTCTTGAACTTGAGACTTTTGGTCACGTTCCAGGTCAAGCTTCTTTGTCTTTTTCTAGACATTGTTGACAAGAAAGTACAAGTAAGCAACGACCGCGAACATTCTTCTTCGTGAAATGTTTCGTATCACATCATGAGATATGGGATGATCTAGCATTAACTGTGCGTTCCACGCGGTCTCAAACTGCTTGAGGAAAGTCAAAAGTATTAAGTTGTCCCAAAAGTTTCTTTCGGAATGTGTTCCTTCAATATCGCTAAATAAATATTAGGTTGTCCCGAAAGTTAGTTTGCAATTTCATGTGAGGAAGTAATAGAACATTAACATAAAAAAGATTATCGCATTGTGTTTGTATCTATTTAGCAACATTAAAGGAACACCTGAATCTGGGACAATACGGCCGGAAGAAGTGGGGGTATCCCTTGAAAATGCCTCCGATCGAGCAACAATTTGCCCGTGCTATACAGTATACTCGATACAGTATACAGGGTGTCCCAGCTAACTTGACCACCTCAAATATCTTTGTTGTTTAAAAATAGAAATTTTCGAACTTTTTTTATTGCAATGTATAGCCAATCGAAAACTGATCGACTTTTGTTAAAAAATATTTTTGTCAGATTATTACAAGTAATCGAAAAGGTCACCTTCATTTATTAAAATGGTACTTCAAGATCATCCGAAGGTCATGGTATACTAGGTCGTTGAATTCGTCTTGATACGGGCTATAATACTGTTAAGTTCAAAATAATACCAAGTGCCATTTGAAAACATGAAGGTGACCTTGATATCTCTAAAAAAAATCGCATAAAAAGAAAAATTTCTTTTGTATTATGTGTGAGCCTCACTAAACGATTCAACTTTGTCCTTCGGACTTTTGACGTATCTTTAAAGACAACAAAGATATTCAAGGTGGCCAAGTTAGCTGGGACACCCTGTATAAGCCAAATCGGTTTCTATCTTTAATAAGGATATGTAATTTTCGTACGAAAGGATTAAGTATTTTTATGTACTACGAATAACATAACACTGCTTCTAATGTTTTTACAGTTCCGTGTTTAATCTATCAATTTTTGTCATAAATCGATAACATTTGGAAATCTAGGTATGATAGGATAGTTAAAATTGGAACTGCAACCAATATAATATTTTCGGTTCTTCACAGCACCCACGTGGAATAAAAGTTCCTCATAACTCTTTTAATCTGAACAGTGAAGTTAAACAGTTATTTCCGGGACCGGTTCAATCTCTGGCGAACAGTTCTTATGCACATTCGGTGCAAATTTCTCGCGGATATCGGGCGTTCACGTTTACCGCGATAAAAGTGAACGGGACCGATTTTCATAAACAGCGTCCGGATATAAACCGTTTACAATTGATTCGTGGTTTACGAGCTCACCTCGAAATCCGTGAAGGCTTTGTACGTGAGTATGAGGCAGCCGCCGAAAAAGAGGCAGGTGGCCATGTTCCGGGTGTCAGCCAACGAAGCGACCAAAGGAACCGAGCCCATTTGCCAGTCGTGGGACAGCGTTGCTGGGCAGAGCAGCAGCCAGCAATTCAGCGCGGCCAGATAACAGAATGTCAATAACCTGAAAGCAAAGGACACGAGTCGTTCGTTAATCCCGTCGATACACGGCTCCCAAAAAATTCATGTAAAAAATTCCTTTTATCGGGGAGTCCACGAAATTCTCGTCGAATAATCGAATTTCTCTGCGGCACTTGTGACTGCGACCCGTGCTCGTGGCACGCGCCGCTTATTACTATCCGAAAGCGTCAATCACGCGTCATTGAAGTGGTCGATCAGCCGTGTCAGCTGCAGACATATTGCGTGCGTTAAATAGCGGATTTTGTTACCTTTCCCGAACGATCGCGCGTGAAAGAAGAACTGTTCCACAGTTAATTGTTACAAAGCGTTTTTCGCTCGTTATTTAACACTAACCGTACCGGGCACAAAATGTATCGGATATACGTGTGTTGTTTTGTAAAAATTACAAGACTGAATTTATTTAGATTTTTCACAATTTTTATAATACATGCTCGAATAAAGAAATTTGTTCAATATTTCTAATGGAAGCATCTTCATAATTTCAATAATTCAAAAATAAACAAATGTGAAAGCGGTCATTTCACCGGTCGCGGTACGCGGTTAGTGTCAATTGATCTGGACGTTTCAAATGAGGATCTATTTTGTTTAATTTTATTTGATTTGCCACTTAGGGAAATTATTTTCTAACATTAGGTCAAAATTCCAAAGTGCAAACAGAACGGAAGACACGTTTTTTTATAAAGTTTGTTACTATTTTCCGAGCTGGTTTTTGTAAGTATCGCAACGGTCGAGTCCAGCAAGCATTAGTTAAACACGCGCACCAACTGAGCTCTAGCATTCGATCCAATTCCCTAATATGAATTTGGCGGGTAACTATTTATCATGCTTCGCGGTCGCGATACGTACAGTACACCTCGCAATGCCAATTGTTGAACAGGACTAAGACTTTTTAACGTACGCGTTCGCCATATTGAATCCATCATTTTGTTTTTTCGTATTTCGAGTTTAGGTTTGTAATCAGTAGACTGCGGATCTTTATGCAAAATAAAAAATGTTCGTATTGATAGCAGGACACAGGAACCAAATAAAAATTTTATTCTTCTTTTAATTATCCTGTGGGAGCAGGAAATAAATTAAAAGAAGGAAGGAGAGCGTTTCGTCCTACGCCACGTTAGAGGACTCATCAATAAGGCTATCTAGCGGGCCCTGCCTTAGACGTTGGATGTCGGAAGGCGGTTGAGAACGGTATACATATACAAATCATTCAGGAATCGGGTACTTGCGAGAAAGGTGGAAACGTTTTTGTCTACCTGTTCCTCTTATGGCGCACGTAGGATGTTAGGCCGCTGCAATCCTATTAAGCTGAAAGCAATAAATTGGTGTCCTTAAATATTTTTAACATGTCCACTGCTATAAATTGTACGTACCCTTTTTTGTCATAAATGCATAAAATCCGCAGTCTAATAATCAGCGATCTCGAAAACCATAGAATACTAATTTTTGGCGAAGTTGAAGTACATTTAGGGGTTTTGGCCAGCTTTTGGGGATTTGGGACCACTTGCAATCCTCCTGTACGTATGTATATGTATCTAGTGGTGTGTGAGTGTGCCACTACGACTCTCGCTCGAGCCGTTTCGCCACCCTTAAGGGTGTAGATCTGGCACCGCTAGACGCTATACGTTCACGAGGATTACAAGGGTCCGGCTTCCGACAAATCACGTCACGCTAATGCACATTTGGGGCCCCGACGTAGTCTCGATCGCTAAACGAAAGATCAATCTAGCGCGCAAGGTTTCCAATGTGGCCCATTTTTGCGTTTTCGGGGCGTAATTTGCATTACTCGGTAGCATGTACCGTTGAGTGCTGACAAGAAGGTCCCTGGCAGGAATGCGCGCTCGATTGGTTAACTTGGAAGGAGGCGCCTTCTATTGGCTGAAGCGGTCACACTACTTCTGCTATGCAGAACGATAGACCCCCCTTGCCTCTGTGCCCTCCCGGGGACCTTTTTGTCAACACCACGGTGTATTATAGAGGTGTTACGACTAAGCACCTCTGTAAGGTTGACGTTTTGTGATAGATAGGGCTTAGTTCTCTGGTCGCCGCCAGATGGCATATTGGACAGGATCCCAGGTTTGGGAGATTGTGTGTAGCAGCCACTGATACATATATAGTATATATATATATATATATATATATATATATCAGTGTAGCAGCGTGTAGCAGGGCACCCTCTCACCTAAAGATCGGAAACTAAGTACAACGTATATGTGTGTGGTGATCACTACACGCTGCTACTGCTATGCTACATACAATCTCATTTACACGTACACGAAAACTGGGATCCTGTCCAATTTGCCATCTGGTGCCGACCAGAGAACTAGGTCCTATCTATCACACTTTTCTGAGGGAAGTCCGAACACCTCTATAATACACCGTGGTCAACACTCAACCGTAGCTGCCGCAGTCTCATGAAAACGTATCACTCGACAGCCACGATAGGTGGCAGCACTGTAGACTGTAGACAGTGCTGCCGCCTATCATGGCTGTCGAGTGATACATTTCCATGAGACTGCGACAGCTACATGCTACCGAATAATGCAAATTACGGCCCGGAAACGCAAAAATAGGCCACTTTGGGGAACTTGCGCGCTAGATTGATCTTTTATCTAGCGATTGTGACTACGTAGCGGCCCCAAATTAGCGAGACGTGATTTGTCGGAAGCCGGACCGTTGCAATCCTCGTGTACGTATAGTGTCTAGTGGTGTGCGAGTGTGCCACCACGATTCTCGCTCGAGCCAGATCTACACCCTTAATCTGGCGACTCTGAGTGGACCATGAGTAAATGGGGAGAATGTGCCAGAGGCTCGAATGTAACTTCAAAATGGGCGGCCGAGTAGCGATTGTACAAATATGACATGCCGTCTCGTTCTGCTACGTTGTATGTACCTATTATATGCGGGTTGACTTTGTTCGTGAGTCGGCCGAGAGAGAACACGGAGAATGAGCGAGAGGCGGGAGGTAGCGGCAGACCATGAAGTGGTCGTCCGAGCAACGATATCTTTCGTTGAGAAAGAATAGAATATGACTCTCATTCTTGTACTAAACGGTGTCGAGTGGACAACTTCGAAAGAAGAAGAGGGGATACAAATTTTCTTGTTGTCAACGTCATCCTATTTCGAAAGGAAACTGTGTTCGTCTGTATAGCAACAGAATTACCTCCATTGGTCTCCAAAGCATCTGCGTGGTGGCGGTATGCTCCTCACAGAAAGCAAAGCCGATGTCAAGAAAGGCTGAAAGTGTTCTCAACGCGCGGGCAGATTGAATAACCGCGGCCCGTGATGCCACTCGAGAAATTATCATCAATACCGGCGCTCCCGGCGATTCTGCTGGCTCTTTTGTGCACGCACGAATCGAAGTCACTTGTCAGCGGCTCCCTTTCAACTGCCTTTGTCGGGCTTGTCTCCGACAGTTTTCCTTCGGCCGGGTCGGTGCTTCTTTCACCTCGCTTTCGCCAGCGCTCGCGCGAGGAAAACGCCCCCGCGCTGTTTCCCCGGATGCCTCCTAGTAAATTGGACGATGATACTCCGCGGTTGAACCGAGTACCCGCGACCGGCATTGTTCGAATCAGCTCGGCTCGGCTCGGCGTCAGTGAAGAGGTCGAACGACGCCGTTGGAGAGCCCGCCCTCGAATGCTGACGCCGGGCTTCCATTTACCCCCCTATCGGCGTCTACCGATATAATCGGCCGCCGATATAATACCCAGGCATCTCGCAGCAACCACCTCAGCCATCTTCGAGGAGAATGGCCTCAGAGAACCGTCGCGCCCAGTGGCCGCTTACTCGGCAAGTCTATTGTTTGCCGAACAAACCGGCACACACGACACAACGCCACGCCGTCGAGTAACGCCGCGTGTAATACGCCGTTAAATATTAGACCCGGCGTGGCGCGGCGCTGCGCCGTGAGCGTTAACACCGGATTACGCATGATCTTCTCTAATTGTTCTCGGTGGCGACTGCGGTACCGCCAGAGCTGTTCCCGCTCAATGGTTCGGCTGACCAGAGCATCGGAAACTGACGGTTGTATTTCGAGATAGATCGCCCGGCTGCCTGCTTCACTACGCTCCAAGCTGTTTGGCGAAGTGGGACGCGCGTTGATTTGAATAGCAAATATGTGCACTGTATCTTGACACTGGAACTGCCCGCCACTAAGACTGAGTATTTTGTACTCCCCCGCACAGTCGCCGGAAAAAACCGCCTGCGTACAACCTTTGAAAGGGAGCTACTTTTTAAGATGAGCACGAATGACTTGAGGTAATTCTTTTCATGAGGCCAGACGACCACGATGGCCAACTGATATATTTTCAGCATCACTGCTGCACCAGCGACATTACTACAGGGTGTTCAAGCTAACACTAGGGTCAGAGAAAAATGATTGAGGATGGAGGTATACTGTTTTCGCAAGCATTTCATATTTTTAAATGGAATTGTATGTACTTTTTTATATCGGATGAAAGCGTGTGCCAAAACGAAGTTATTCGTGTAGGATATAATGACCTTCATGGTCACAAAGGTCATCTGATGATATCTAATATATCTTCGTTCTTCAAAGAGCTGAAGCTTTTCGGTCCACGTTTTAAAAAGTTACTCCATTTTGAAGGATGTGCGCAGACATTTTTAACTGATGGTAAACGTGTCAACAAAATACTATTGCGTTCAATAATGAGCAAATTGCGAAAGTTTATGCAGTTATAATATGCAGCGAATATACAAGGTATATATATATATATATATATATATATATATATATATATATATTGTTGCGGAGGCTTCGGCCCCGTCTTGCCGGAGAATACATTGCAATTATAAACACAGAACAATAACACTTCTTTATTCTCGATCAAACGGACAATGTCTAATAACGGTGCAATGGATGGCGCGTGCTCTAGCTTCACCGAGTCGCGAGGACCTGTTGTATTTCTTCTTGTCAACAACAACCTCCTTGTCCGGATACTACAATATCGATCCGACAGACGATTCTTTCGATCTCCGCGATATCTTCAGAATATCACAGGGAAAGGCAACTTCATCCCAAGCCGTTGTAACAATATGTACAATACATAGAAATAGAAGAGAAGAGTCACACAATGCATCAATCAGAGCGCAGCTAGTACAACGGACGGATTCCAGCCCGACCGGAGGTCCCGCTGAACGTTGCGCTGACATTGGCCGAGCCGGGATTTGGCCACTGTAGCCGCGCTCCGATTGGTCCGTGGTTTTCGTTAATAACTCGGCAAAACCGCAAAGGAAAAAGTTACAGTAAAGCAATGTTGGGATATTGGACGGTTATTTCGCGCATGCGCGACCAAATACAGGTACGTATGTATTACGTCCTAAGTTTGTGGGGAATCTGGTGGGGAACTATTACCGGTAGGAAAGTACCGGAAGAGTTCAGAAGTTTATACATTACATATTATATGTACATACACATTAAATTTTAATATAACATACGCATGTTAAACATTCATATTTGAAAATCGGAAAAAAAAGTTTTGCGAAATTATGCGGGGTGACCAAGGTACCCCATTTTAGCCCAACTTTGTACTTTACTGACGCTAAAATCGTCGCGCATGCGCGAAAAAACCGTGCAATATGCCAACACTGCAGTGAAGTCGCGATATTTTGCCAACTGCTGTGTTTTACACGGAGAAATATCGTGTAGGGACAATATTTTTTTGTGACTGCATCTACCGCGCCGACCGCACCGAGAGTACAAACGAAGCTGAACGTAGAGAAGGACAGCATGTATATACTATTAATCCAATTACAAAACTTCTTTATTTTTCATTATTTTTTATGGGACTTTCACCAACTTACTTCTGGCATTAGTATTTAGTGGTTTAATCGACGATGGATGTTTCGAACGCAACGAAGAATGGGAAATTCTTTGAACTGTGCCGGCGACGGCGACTGCTCGCGTCTCTTTCTTTCTCCTATGTTGTGTTTCCTTGCGCCCAAAACTTTTATCATCGATGAAACCACTAAATACAGTTGAAATTGTATCGTGTTTGGTGTCATTTTAATTGGAAAATGCCAGAAATAAATTGGCGAAAGTCCCATAAAAAAATAATGAAAAATGAAGAAGTTTTGTAATTGGATTAGTAGTGATATTTCCGAGCCGAGATCAATCATCGCCGCCGTGCGGCGTTGGCCGGCAGTGGAGTGGGTAGGCACTAGACAAATTCTGGGTAGAAGGTCGCGAAGATATATCGCGACTTTACTATAGGAATCACTCCTGTCAAGGATAACATTTTCGGGGCACGCTATATAAAGTCTAAAAAGTATATTTTTTTATACTTTCTAGTGACAGTCTCCCAAAAAATTAGTTCTCACATCCGTTTCATCAAAATGTGTAACTTGAATGTGTTCTCTTGTCACTGCAATATTCGGTAACAAATGTGTTTGCATTATTTTTTGGATTTAACAACAGCGTCTGGTAAACCAAATAATTCGTGCGTTATATCCGGTGTCACAGCAGAGACTTTGTTTCAGCCAAAAGGTGGCCTTAATGAACCACGTCAGCGGAGCACACTACAAAAATGCCGAATACGTGAAAAATACGTAAATATAGCTAGCTCAAAGTGGCATTGTTTCTTTTCTAGCCGCATAGCTCTTAGCGCTCATAAAGAGCAACGCGCCACATTTCTCGCTTTGGTTAAGTATTTACATGCATGCGTGTGTTCACTGCTTGAACAATAGAACGTCACCGAATTTGTTTCAAAAGAGCGCAAACGAGTACTTCGCTTTGTTTTTCGACGAGAGCGACATATTTGTGGCACAGAGGCGTGCGAAACTCTCGTCGTATTATTATAACAAATACTGTACGCAAAGACCTAATGGCTTTCACCAGTATTTCCACACAAAGGTGTACAGTTACAGAGTACAGTGCCGAGCAGCGTTACCATATTTTTATCCCTCTATCCCTTCCGGCCCCTTACCCTTCCGCCTCCTCGCCCAGTTTCGCAGCGTACCTCTTCCCACTAGTCGCTGACGCGTACCGTACGCCAGCGTGTCGCCACTGTCGCCAGCGTTAGTGGGAAGATGTACGCTGCGAAACTGAGTGAGGAGGCGGAAAATATGGTAAAGCTGGTGCCGAGCAGCGTTACCATATTTTGATCCCTCTATCTCTTCGGGCCCCTTACCCTTCCGCCTCCTCACCCAGTTTCGCAGCGTACCTCTTCCCACTAACGCTGGCGACAGTGGCGACACGCTGGCGTACGGTACCCGTCAGCGACTAGTGGGAAGAGGTACGCTGCGAAACTGGGCGAGGAGGCGGAAGGGTAAGGGGCCGGAAGGGATAGAGGGATCAAAATATGGTAACGCTGGTGCCGAGTCCCACACTACCCCCTCCAGACGTCATCTGAGAAGGGGATGTGCGCAAGTGACACTCCCCCACCGCCATCAAACAAAAAAAAAAATATTAAAAACAATGCGCTGACTCTCAGGTGATGTATTGGAATAGTGTATTTAGTGTGTATTGGAATATTCTGAAACACGACTGTATTTATAGAACGTTTTAACGACGGAATTATTGTCGTTCCAGGGACTGATTTTCTTCGTTCCGAAATCGTGTTTGGTTATTCCATTAATTTTCCAAAGGCACTTCGCAGACACGACGCGGCGGATTGATATCGCTGGGCAAAGGGTAGCCCTGTTTCCCGTGCGTCGTTTAAACAAACACAATTCTTCGTTGTAGATCGATTTGTCCCCGGTGCGTCATCGTCTGTGGTTGAAAGTTACCACATCATGCCGGTCGACCGCTTTTACAACGAGTTCCTCGACAGGAACGACAGTACGCAGCGGTGCCATTATGTGCATAGCAGCAACGACGCTTCAGACGTAGGATATGGGACACGGTACATGGGATACGTGGCATCACGAACTGCATTGCGGTATACTCGACTTCCCACTGAGTAAAGATTACCTTCCTACCCTGCTTTCGTCACGGTAAACTGATCGGAGCTGGACCCGGAACAATGTGTCTCGTATTTGCCCTTTTGGGGAAAAACTCCTTGATTCCGAGCATTATACCCACTGGCTAATCTTTCGAGTCTATTGGCGTTCTCTCAGATTGAACGAAACGAATATATTGATATTTACAAGGGACATTACCCAAGTATAACACGCCTATTTATAAAAGGTTGTACAATAATTTCCAAAACAAGTCTAAACTGTTGTCGCCCCTATGTGATCGGAAATTGTTATTATTTAATAATTATTGTTAAATGACTGTTTCGTTTATGGACGATTCCGTTTGTGACTCTTGACCCATCCGGAGATATGAGCCGGAACAGAGGAGCTATACAAGAACATAGGGTTTACTCAAGATTGAATAGAACTAGGGCTCTTTCGACGAAGCAGCTAGTTGCGTAAGTTCCAAGAATTCAGTTCTAATCAAAAGTAGCACGTGACCCCTACCATCGTTCAGGCCGATTTTGATGCTATACAAGGGGCATAGATCCTCCTATTAATCGGGTTCATTCGAGTAAACATAGGCAGCACGAATCGTTTTGCGACGCGAGTTAGTTCGAGCAAGATCGTGTAACCAAAGTTCTTATCAAGCAATTTTACCATACATATGTACAGTGGGTGTACAAAGTATTCGTACACCTTTTAGAAACCTTTTCAAAATCGAACCCAGCAGCTTGAGTTTTTTAGAGGCGTTAGAAGGATTAGTTTACTAACTAATGTGTAAATAATTTTCTTTTTAAATTGTTATTGACCCCAGTGCGATGAAAAAATAAACATCACGATTTTTAAATTGTTTATTTGTGCCTGTAATGGAAATTTAGAAGGTGCTTTTCGTCGGCCTAAGTAAGTTATATACATGTACAAAGTTTCATCGAAATCGATTAAGGTTTTTATGAAATATAATTGGTTGAAAATAGCAAAACTTGTAAGAAACTGTGATTTAAATTAATCACAAGCCCTAAATTCAAAGATTTTAAAAGGTGTACGAATACTTTGTACACCCACTGTATGGTATACCGCTAGTGAAACAGATCCTGGCTGATAGAGCTGTGACTTATGAGTAGACTGCGAATCTTTATGCAAAATAAAAAATGTCTAGATTAATTGGGAGACACAGGAGCGAAATAAAAATTTCTTTCTTCTTTGAATTATCTGATTAAGCTGACACCAATACGCTGATGTCCTTAAATCTTTTTAATATGTCCACTGGTTTAAATTGTGCTTACCCATTTTTACCATAAATACATAAAATCCGCAGTCTACTTATGAGATACCCGGTCACTCGGGTAAGCCATGAGATACTTGGGTAAACGAAAATTACCCGAGTACCCGGGTCTCCCATGAAATAGTCGGCTACCCGTATTCTCGGTTATCTTATGAGATAGTATGTAGGTACTGTTCTGTCTCGAAAGAATATGAATATTACTCGAGTCCTCCTTGGTCCGCCAACTATGCAAGTATTCGATAAATGGACAATACCCCAATATATTTTACTCGATTATTCTATTCGTGTTAGCTGATATTTTACGACGATACAGCTTTGCCGCTCGAGGTGTATCTAGTTAATTCTGTAAGTTACGAGGCAATGGAACCGAACCCTTTTCACACGCGGCGACCCGGTGGTGAAACAGACATCGGCTAGTCCACTGCCCCTTTACGGACCTTTACTATCTACGTATACAAACCAATCAATCCGCGGTCATGCATAGCCTGCCTAACCCTCGGCTCGTAATGACAAAAAGAGGTATCCCCTATTTTGGTCCATAAATTACGTACACAAAGTTACATAAATATCGATAAACAATTACTAAGGAATATTGTAAAAAAGCTGAATCTTTTAAAAATATTGTTTAAACAAATAATTGTTTCTGAAATCTTTTTATATGACTACATTCCTTGACCGAAAACACACTTAGAAAATCATTGTCCTAAAAACCCTCTAGTTCCCATGTATTAGAAAAAATTGGGATTGCCCCCTTATAACATGAATGTAGCTAAAAAAAATACGGGTAAAATATTTTTCAACAAGCTATATCCTGTATAAACATCATTAACATCGGTGTGTTATACTTGGGGAATGTCCCTTGTTAATGATGTATCAATAATATCGTTAAGGCAAATTAGAAGAGGAGCTCATTAAGAGGGTATTCTGGTTATCAACGTCGTATTTTTTTAGCAAGTGTTATGATTTCGTTCCAAAGACCTATTGAACGTTTGGCATTAGGATTTTGCACACGTATGTATGGGTATTTGAAGTACATCAGTTATTTTTTTTTAATAAAAATAATTACAATGTCAAGTTATATATTTTCTATAGAGTATGTGTTAACCTTTGCCATAACAAGTTAACGAAGTATATTAACCCTTAAGTGGTACAGTGTTTACTCAAATTACGAAGTATCATAGTAGGGGTCCATTCTAAAGTTCTGTATAAGTTCCACAAAGAAATTAAAAAAAAAATTGTGATATCTACAAGTATCGAAATACTATTTGTACAGATGTTCTTTTAGTAACATATTTCTAAAAAATTGGGGTGCACGGAAACTTTTGAGTCTTTTATTATCAAGATAAAATATATTAGCTACGTACAAAGTTTAATACATTGCAGCCCATTGAATTTCGATATTTGAAACATTATTTTGTTAACGTTTTGTTTTTATATTCAACTATATTTTAATCAATGATCTGGGCAGCGGTTAATTAACAAATTCCTTTGACAAGAATTATTTTCCTTCCTGAACTAGCTAGTAAAAGTCAATTAAAGTTCTAGATTTCTTATTTTTAGATTTCTATTTTATTACCATTGTTAATCACATAAATACTATTACTTTTGTACAATTTGTTAACAATTTTAACTTCTACATCAATTGCTCTGTGTTTTATAAATTGTTTTATAAAACTCATTTTTTACATCTACATACATAATGATTCGTTTTGCCACTACCATTATTATATTAAAATCGAGTGGTCATGAAACACTATATTTTTTAAAAATATTTTGGAGGAGAGTAACACTAGATTTTTAATATTTCATAATTTTAGCAAAAGTGGGAGCACAAATGGTAGCAGAAATTTGCTTCCATTTTATATATTCTTCGGTAAAACAACGTTTCTTTTTCTTAAGAAAAATTCTACTATTCCTTAAAAGCTTCCAGAATGTCTCTTGCGTATTTCTGAACTGGTTCGTAACAAGGTGTCCTCAAAACAAAACTAATGACGCAAACAGCATTCCGTTTAGTGAGACACGACTTGATAAATAAAAGAACGGTAAAGAACACTGGTAAACAAATCCAAGGGAAACGTATTCACATTTTCTGAAATAAATAAACGATTTTACAACTCTAACGAAGACCATTGCAACACTAGTTAAGCAAATACTATGTCTCTCGTAATATTATACTGCGGCATGCCGACGCGTCTCAAAGGTGACAGAGAAACCCATGTCGCCATCGTAAATAACGTGTACCTACCGAGACCGTTTTCTTTTTCCTTCGGTTCAGCGCTGGCTTTCTGCGTATTACTTTACAAATGCTGAGTATTATAGAAGAGCGACGCCGCGCGGGTTTAACAATACGTCTGTTCTTCGGATATTACATCCTCGACCTCATGTCAAACCGCACCGCCATATATTATACAGGGTGGTCTAGTAAAAATTAGCATTTGAATATCTCTTACATTTTCAGAGATTTAAATAACTTTATTAACAAAAGTTGTTCAGCTCTGGAAAATCTCAAATATGGCGGTTGTTTTTTAAATACAGTAATGTCTCATTCTAAGTCAAGTCTTGATTCTGTGTTCTGAGATAGATCGGAACAGGACAGGATATTATTGTTTGTGGCTTCGCCGATCGCGCCGAACGTAGAAAAGGACAGCATTTAAATATGTACCGCGCGACTGAAGGCTCAACAAGAAATAGCGTATATCGGTGAGACAATACTGGTGCAATACTGAAACTTCTTTATTTTTTACTTATTTTTAATGAAATTTTACCAATATATTTGCGACATTTTTCTGATTAAAATGACATCAAACAAGGTACAATTTGGCCCATATTTACTGTACATGTAAAATATAGTTTATCATATATTTACATAAACAACTTAACATCTCAAAAATACGTTCTAAAAGAATTGGACTAGATTTTTACAAATTAATGTAACTACAGCCCGATGGATGTTTTTCAACGACTCATTTTAATCAGGAAACTGTGACAAATATCTTGAGAAAGGTTCTATAAGAAGAAAATTGAAAATAAAAAATTTAGCATCGCATTGATATTTTAAACAATACAATAAGTTTTGAATTGTTGCCGACCGTCGCGGTCGCTGTTTCTCTTTTTTTTCACTCGCTATCTATCCTCGTCTATGTCCTAAAGTTACTCCACACCGTTAATTAAACCGCTAAATACAGTTGAAATTATATCGTGTTTAGTGTGATTTTAATCAGAAAAATGCCATAAATAAGTTGATGAAAGTCCCATAAAAAAGTAATGAAAAATAAAGAAGTTTTGTAATTGGATGAGTAGTGGTTCACACCGATATACCCGACCCGGTATCGGATTACGCGGCATGTTTACACTGCTCGGCGACCGAAGCAGTTCGAGCTTCTTGGCCCCTCGCGGGCCAAAGTGACAAAGAGCGGTCTCCTCCGCCGGACTTAGAATGGGACATTACTGTAGAATCATATATTTTTTTACAGGTAAAATATCAGCTAAACTAATAATTTTTCGACATACATAATTATTCTACATAAAAAACTGAAGGTGACCTTGAAATCTCCGAAAATTCTCCAGTTACAAAAATATTAGTGTCATATTATAGATTTCCCTGACCTGAATAACTTTTGTTAATTAAGTTTTGGAATATCTCCAAAACTAACAGAGATATTCAAGTGCTAGTTTTTATTGGACTACTCTGTATACAATGGCGCGGATTCCAGAGCCAAGCGCGGAGCTGCACGGTGCACAAGGATTTTAAAAAAGTAGAACTGTTTACTCTGGTTAACTTCCGTACGCGTGCGAACAAAAACGATTTTTGGGGCAGACAGTGTACGACGCGCTGGAGGGAAATACGGTCGGATTATTTCCTCCTGGAGGGGTTAATATTTAAAGCCACCCCCGATATGGAGACTCGACGACGCGACGTTAGCGTCTTCTAAAATTTTTATGTCTATACACCTTCGCCGGTAAAGCTGCGAGTCCGAGTTTTATATGTATGTATTTATCAGCACACTCCTGTGCGGCGTTCGCTGCGCTGTTCTTTCTGAAGAGAAGCTAATGCACCTGACTAAATAAATAATTCGCCGATCGATGATGCCGACTTCTCGTTCAGGATATCAGCTGTGTGCATTAAATGAACGCGTTAGAGTTTGTGTCGCCTCCGTTTTATTCGGAATTGAAAGTAAGTAAGCGGATAAAAATGCACTGCACAATTCTGTTCTGTTTTATGGAAAGAACTAGGGTAAGGCGAAGAAAAGTCGTGGGAATATTGCGATCGCAGACATACATTCCGCGAAAATACGACACTATGTACATGTATGTATCTATAAGTCCGTACAAATCTGTGTTGTGAAATAGAGTTTCCTCTTCTTGTAGACATATTATTATTGCGTACTTCGTGGGATGTTATTTATGGATACATTTGTAATAGGACTTCAATTTTTCTATCAAAATAGAAGGATTAATTCAATAGATTACTTCTAATGAAAATTTTCGATACATTGCGTTTATTCGAAATTACCAAACAGTAGTAACAGTTTAGTCTTACAACATTTTTATTTGTGCCAGCCACTATTTGCGTACGTAAAAATGATGGAAACTGGGAAGCTTAATTAATGCGTAAACTCAAATTTTTTCAAATTGTGACATGTGGCGTTTTTCTTGACAACCACAGATACGAAGGTGTTTCGTTTATCTGATAACGGAAATATCTTGTGACGCACTGAAGTCACAACAAAAATTTGTTTATAATAATTGTTCGGTATGAAGGGTACAATCAAGTTTTTTTAAATGGAATGTCTTATATTTTATACACAGATCGATACTACACGTTCACGAGATACTATCGAAACAATTTCCTTTCTTCTTTGTGGATAATATATCGTTAACTATTAGGTTTAGGACATATGAAGGGGTCAACACTATTATACTCAATAATATCAATATTATTATATTATAAAAAATAGGACATTCAATTTAAAAAACTTAATTTGACTTTGAAATCCCCCTCCCCACCATATAATATAATAATATATATATAATAGAATTAATATATTAATCGTTTCTTAAGTTCAAATAAATGTAAAATCATATGCCCCATAAGATTTTGGTGATCCCGTTTTAATAAACACATCAAATATGATTTTGTGGAGAAATATATAGTTTAGTTGGTTAAATTTTGCTTCTCGCTCTAAAATCGATTGACTGAGACTAAATGTAACTTGATCGCACGTGATCTACATATCTCTCGTATAAGCTAGAAACGAAATGCGCCCGATACACTCGATACACTCCTCGGAGAGTGGAGTCATGCTCCTTACATAGTATCAAAATCGATCTAAAACGATGATGGGGGTACACGCCCGTCCTCGATTTGAACTGAATTTAGTGGAAATAATCTAACCCATTGCACCGTCGCGTCGCGCCGTAAAAGCGGCGGCTTATTTTGAATAGCAGGACTTTCGTATCAGCTTACAACTCCCAGAAAGGGTCAAAAGGCAATCTCCGTACGTAACAGATTAAAAACAGACTGGAGTGTCAGATAAAATAAAATATAGACCAAACTTGAGTTTCGAATAAAATTAACGCTAAAAAGAAAGATTTTCATCAGGTCATAAGATGGGGCTAAATGAAGCTACTTATGGCGAGGTCATTAGAAAAGTGTCTAAAGCAGGCGTGAATATACATTATCATTATGATCGAGAGTAACAAAACCAAGCCTGTTCAGTGTTCGCCTGCACCTGTTGTACTTTCAAGCTTGAGAGATTAAGGTTCTTTCTATGACGGTATTTGCCCCGAAGTTTTAGCTTGTGACGGCTACCTCCTACGCTCGCCATCAGATGGACAAATAGTCAACAATCAACACCGTTTCCGCTACCGCTACAGTAAAGTCGCGTTATTTTGCAAATGGCTGTGTTCTACACGGAGAAATATCGTGTAGGGACACTATTTTTTTATGACTGAGTCTCCCGCGCCAACCGTGCCTGAAGTAAACACAAGAGATGCCGAACGTAGAAAAGGAGAGCATGTAAACACGGATCGCGCTTTCCTTCTTTGCGCCCGAAACTTTCATCGTCAATTAAACCACTAAATACAGTTGAAATTATATCGTGTCTAGTATCATTTTAGTCAGAAAAATGTGACGAATAAATTGGTGAAACTCCCATAAAAAAATAATGAAAAATAATTAAGTTTTGTAATTGGATTAGTAGTGGTTCACACCGATATACCCGAGCCGAGATCATATTACGCAGCATTTTTACACTGCTCGGATATTAGGCAGCTCGAGTTTTGTGGCCCCTGCGGCGTTGCCCCTCAGTGGAGGGGGTAGGCACTTGACAAATTCTGGGTAGGCGGTCGTTGAGAAATAACGCGGCTTTACTGTACTACTATGCCGATTTCAACTGCCTTCCGATATCCCAGCGTCTAAAGGTGGGGTCTCCTAAGCGTGTCTGGACCAGGGTTGCCGTCTGCGAGTCTCGCCAGGCCCCTTACCCTTCCGCCCCTCGCCCAGCTGCGCTGCACTACTCTTCCCAGTAAAGGTCGATTCATACACATGCGATCCGATCATCCGAGAAAATATTCTAACCCAGGTTTAAGTGACACCATCCGCAACCGAGAAAGTCTGAGCGGCTTCGTTGCGATACTTTTCTTCGGGACTGAGAGCATAGGCATAGGCATCTCCTGAGATGTAGAGGAGAGTAAAAGGTTCTCGGAACTCATGGGGTTAGGGTAGCAAATGACACGATCTTCGGCACTTGGCCTTTGTTCGAGCATCTCGACCCTTCTCAAGTTGCCTAAAACTTCGGATCGCGCGTATATCAGCGCCGAAAAACAGGGTACGATATCTCAGACGCGTGCATGAATCGACGGTACGCGTCAGCGTTAGTGGGAAGAGTGGGGGAAGCAAAGGCGGGCTTCGGAGCACAGCTGGGCGAGGGGCGGGAGGGTAAGGGGCCTGGCGAGACTCGCAGATGGTAACCCTCGTCTGGACCACGGACCTAAGGTCTGAGCGTAAAGTAGACTTCTGGGTGAGAGGGGACGTCGAGCGAGCGGGGAGTGATGGTTGACTGCGGCCATTTCGAAATGGACCGAATGTGGTGCGCTCTACAGGCGACTTTAAATACTAGTGTAGCGTTGTACCACATTTTTAGGATAGAACAGAACCTTTCACAATACACACTGGCATTTTTACAAATTAATGTGTATCAACGCGGAGAACACAAAGCCACGACGATTCACCAACTTTTCCGCACATGTACCGGACACAAAATGGTTTTGGCGTACCGCGATCGCGTGTATTGTACAGACCACGTGCTACAGACGCTACACTAGTATTTAAAATAGCCTATAGAGCGCACCACATTGTGTGCATATGTAGGGATCATGGCGCTAGTGTCGCCATTCCCCTAGGTCGCGCCTAGGGAGATTACCGATAGGGAGTTGGCAGTCCTACTCCCAACCGTTTCTCGTAGAGACCGTTTCACTAGGCGTACCTAGTACAGTTCGGATTAGTAATCTCGATAGACAACACGTGTCGAAGACATTGCGAGTCGTACTGCGTAGAGGCCTTGCCTCTCTCGCCTCTCTGTAAATATCCAAGTGGCTAATAAAGCTTTACCACCATCGTTCTCGTTGAACCGCAAATACCGTGAGTTTATTAAAGTCCTAACCACGTGATTCCTTGTGAACGTAGAGTAGGCTACGTTATTCGGTACCTTCCCCGAACCTTCATCTATTCTCCGTTGTGAGAATACGGCACATTCCTACACATAAGGAAATGTCCTTAGGTCCGTGGTCTGGACGCAGCGTTTTGCGATCCACACTCTATGTATTGGTCGTAACATTCTGTTGTGCGTCTAGACACTCAAATTTGCGTTCGCGACGAATGGAGTACGAGAGGTTCCAGAATCGCAAAATGCTGCGTCCAAACGCGCTTAGGAGATTCCACTTTAAGGCATTTTCCCTAGCGACCTCGAAATTTTAGAAAGTGAATAATAATGCATGGAAACACATCGCACCGAATAATACGACCTTCTGTAATTCACGCACCTCTCCAAATTGTACGACACAAATAATTGCATACGAATGTCCGTTTATTAAGAGCATTTGTCCAGGCTGTACGTTTTAAGCTGCAACCCCAAAGAAGTATCGTGCGTTCGTATCTTGTCGTACAAATACGTAAACACACGTATGCACGAGGCACCGGCATGTTATTTAGAAATTTCTTTCAGCACGATGATCCGACAGCTTGTTTTCGTTGGAGCAGCCGGAACAGTATGGTGCATTACGTTGTGCCGGCTTGCTAATTAATGTCCCCCGGGAAAAATAAAAATAGCATAACGGGCTCATGTTGCAAAAACCAATGATAATAATGTATTCCACTCGGCGCAGAGCGGAGCGCTGGCGATCTCTTTTTCCCCGTATCATTTTTCTCGGCGGCCCCGGCTACACTTTTATTTTGCTGACATGATTAATGGTACCGGCGGCTTAAGAAGCGCAGGCTCGAGATGTAGGAAGAAAGGCTGACCCGAAACGTCAAAATAATAATTCGGAGTATATATCAACGGAGGCGCACGTACTGTTACGTGAAAGAGCTGGATTTTCCTTGGCGCGGCGACCGTTTTACAATTCCGGCCTGACATGTGCGGGGGCGTGGGCGACAGAGCTGGAGGATGAGGAGGAGGAGGAGGAGGAGGAGGAGGAGGAGGAGGAGAGGTAGCCGCGTTTTTTGCGAGAACGTGTACGCGACCGGATATTGCCGCGAACGTACGACGAATACACTGGGATTTATAGGCTTTTATTCGTTATTTGGAACGGATGCGTATTGTTGTGCTCGTTTCGCGCGACGTATGAATCAAATATGGCAGAAAAATTGCGAACACGGCGGCGAAGGGAATGCTCTTTGCGCGATGGACACCGGATATTCGTTGTTAGATACCTATTTTAATATTTGTCAACGTGTTCCGAACTTTTCTTACGACGGAATACTTGGCAAATTCTGAAATGTTAACGGGCTACCTCGGTTTTAAATAGCCAATAAAATAAATAAACACATTTGAGCGTTAGGAAAAGTGTTAATCTGTCTTTAAGGACGTTTTGGACCATAGTTTTTAATTGCTTGGTAATATCGTTTGCCTCTGATCTTGTCCAACTCTCAATGGCAAATAGACCCTGACGTGCATCACCCCCTCCATGAAGAAAACCTTGTAGTGAACAAAGAGAAGGGAGGCACCAGGGGCTATATTAACATGCATATGCGAAATCCTGTCTCTTTTGTCCTCTAATTAAAACACAGCACAATTGTAAAAACAACTATTTAATATTTGTCCTTCCTGCGCAAGGGATGGTGGTACTTCGCGGAAAGTAGTTAGTGAATAAATTAATAAATTAAACGACATTTATATTATCACGTAGAAATGACTAAAGTTCGCAGGATTAAAAATCCTCCACAGACCGCAACAAAACGACCCCAACATCTAATCTTAAATGGTCAATATAGTAATGTATAGTATAGTAATGTTAAATATAGTAATGTAACTTAATTACTTCTGTTTGGTCTCAAGTAGACCAAACGTGAGAATTAAGTAAGTAAACTATCGGTTACAATAGTTTGGGACACTCGATGGTCCCAAAATCATTCGGGTGTCATCGCACACCACTTCATAGACCTCGTCGAGTGAATCCCATCGACAGAGCGTTCATAGCTAAATCCTAATTTATCATAAACAAAGCACACTCACCCACCTACCAATAAGGAAGCATTTAGAAACCCCATACACTTTTTCCAACTAATCAGTAGTAACCGATCCGAGCCAATGTACTCCTTGACACAATGAATATCGACAGAACTCGAAACATCGCATAACATAGAACATGAGTCTTTTTACAAGGTGAAACATGTTTTTATTGCATCCTATAGTACTCATCGCGAAGAACAAAAGTCTGAAAGAAACTATAGGTCTTAAGTGAACCATTCTCTTAAAAAGCAACTTTAAAGTTTCGTACACTATTTTATTCCCTATGTCTACAGGGTGTCCCAAAATGGTATAAACGTGGAGGGGAGGATTAATGAGATTCTTCCTTATGGAAGCAGTAATAATGAGACTGCAGATATTTATGCAAAATAACTTGTAATAAGCTGGAAATTGACAACAGAATATTCAAGTTCTCTAAATCATTATACTGCTTTGTATTCGATCCACTAATTTTTATTATAAATTTACAAAATACGCAGTACGTTATACATATACGCAATATATATGAAAAAAAATATATAATTGATTGTCAATGCGACAAGCTCGACTCTGGTACGAAGTCGATACAAACTCGATACGGGTTGGTCCGCTGCAGCCAAATGAATGTTCTAAATAAATTAAGTATGCAGACGGGGTTGCCGGCGCTGAAGTACCCTTTACTTCTCGATTTTCCGGGGAAAAGGATGGCACGGTGTCATCGCGGGCGTCCAAACAAAATGAAGCCGTAATTTAAATTCTCAAGATAGCCCGGCAAATGCGATTTGCATTCTAGAGCAAATATTTCAATGCCCGGTCTTAAAAGCGAAACAAAAAACTCGGCTATGCGACACGCGTCCCGACGATTTAATTTACTCGGCGCTTGAATTGTGCCGTCGCGTCGCATCGCCCCGGTGAAGATTTAATTTGATAAAGTCTTTCTTGCGATGACAGGAAAATTTAATTTTCCCGTCAGAACTCGACGGGGCCAGCAACGGATCATTTATCTCGCGGCGCGCGATCGCGACCGTCGCCGTTGACGCAGACGATCGTCATGGCTTGGCGTGGATCACCATCGGAGGCCACCACCGCGTCGAGCGTCGCGACGCGCGTCGTCGCTCGTGGTCTGCATCTACATAATTTACCGGTAAAAATCTCCGCCGTGGCGCGGGAACTGGAATCAAGCAATTACGATCCAAGTTCGGCTGCGTCGTGACGCATTGAAATTAGTTTGGCAATTACTGTTCGAACGCGAAATTGTTAATCCACTTTAACTGTAACGTTATACGCGGGGACAGAGCCGGCGCGGAAGCTCGCCAGAACTTTCGCCATTAGAGCACACAATGCGTAATATGGTACGCAAACTTGATGGTTCCCGCGGAACAAAAGGGGAACGAGAACGAGAACGAGCAAGAATCGATACCAGCTCGTCCACGGCGGTGTCTCGTGCTTCCCTTTAAAGTGCCGAAGTATATTTGCGTATGGTTTCTTCTTATCTAAGCGGTCGTTAAACTCGATTGCCATTCGGGGAGCAAGAATACGCTCCGCGCGGGAACGTCTGGGAGAAGCTCTAACAGGTAGCTTTCAGCCGGATTTGTTTGAAATTGGAATACAAATCGGCGGCCGGGAGCCTTGGTACGCCCGACACGCGCCCCGTACCGTGAATCTGTACTTTCAGTTTTATGGTCGTGAAATTTGAACAATGAGGGACGCAGTACTGCGGCGCAATAACCGTACGTTATCAAGCGTTATTATCCGCATATTAGTATTCACGTGGTCGTACCATTCTTACGTTTTAGAGGCCGCGGGGTGTGTTTGCTGCTAAGCGGCCGTCCGGAAGTATCGCGGTTAACCGTCCGACCGCCGGAACACATTAGTCAGAAACGCAAGCTGCATTTCTTCCGTCCACATCAAACGCCCGCCAGGAAACCCCTGCGGCATTTTTGTCCCAAGTGATAGTTCATGTCAACACGTGAATCGCTGCTTTTTAAGTTGTGTTGGCAATCAGATCAAAGTTCATTTATGCGTCATATTGCACTCTCGAATATCGAAGGGAACGAAGAGGCGAATAGATTGGCCCGGGAAGAAGCATGATATCTAGAAGGGGCCATCGACCACCCTCTCAACTTTGCACCGAGCGTGAGAAAAAGATGGGTAAAGAGACTAGATAAGAACGTAACGTGTCCAGCTCCGGCACTCAGAAACAGGCCTGCGGCAAACAAAGGCGTTGTGAAAGGACCCCTCAAAGGAACTCGCTACCAAGCTGTGTTGTCTGGATCGCTCAGAGGTACAGCAGCTCGTGGGCATCGCCCTTTCTTTTTGTTTGAGGGCGGTGGGGGAATGTCACTTACGCACACCCCCTCCTCAGATGACGTCTGGAGGGGGTAGTGTGGGACTCGGCGCTCCCTAGGTGGAATTTGGGGGAAACGGGACTATAGGGACCAGGGTTGCCATATTCTACTCTCGCCAGGCCCCTTACCCTCTCGCCTCTCACCCAGCTTCGTAGCGTAGCTCGCCTTTGCACTATTCCCACTAACGCTGGCGTATGGTCGCATCAGCGTAAATGGGAAGAGTGGGGGAAGCACAGGCGGGCTACGCTGCGAAGCAGGGCGAGAGGCGGATGGGTAAGGGGCCTGGCGAGGGTAGAATGTGGTAACCCTGATAGGGACTATACCCCTATCCCTTCTCACCGCCCAAGGTCATTTAAGCTCGTCGCATCAAAAATCATATGTGGCTAACGGAGGGTGCGCGACCAGCTTCTCGCATTTCTGCGCCCCACCTACCACAGAGTTAACCACTCCTGTTCTTGGCTTTTCAGCTCGTGGACATCGCCACGGGCCACTGGTAAACTGGAAACTGGGTAGCACTTGGGGGGAGGGAGGGACGTGACGGCGGTGGAACTAATTGTAAGCTGGGACCTCGGCCGCCGAAGAGTGAGTGCCTGTATTGGACCTATCCCCGTAGGGGGCCGGCCGTATCGGCGGAGCGGATCCATTGTAAAAGTAGGTTTTAAAAGGGTTTTATGACCCCATCGGGACGTTATGAGGTGTAAGGGAGGCCAGGTGCGTTCGGTTCGCGATCTTGGCCACCGCTCATTTAGCCTAGGAATGGTCACCGTGGTGGAGTTAGCGGGTATACCTGGAGGGCGACCGGTGGGACGAGAAAACCCCGCATATCTTCGTCTCTCCTCCAAGGGTGGGCGGGGATACGTAATGAGTGATTACCACCACATCAAAAAAAAAGGTTGACAGCTGTCCAAGATGCGGAGAGGAGGATGAAACCTTCTGCACGTCATACTGTCCTTTAAGAGTGCAGAGGCCCTAAGAAGAAATTTCGGTGGGCCCTCAAATAACGGAGCACTATCTCTCGAGGCCAGCACGTTGGATAGGCTCATGGAATTTCCCAAGGAAGCCGATCTACAGAAGAGCCTCTTCTACACTAGACAGCCCTGCCACTCCTGGTCCCGGGTACAATTGTCCCGATGGACTGAGTGCCCGGTCTAATCAATAAGTCAAGTCAACTACTCGACTATACGGCACTTTTAGAACATTCTTGTTACTTGAAAAACTCTTCCCGGATTTCCGCAATTTTTCGTAACGAATGTAAAGAAGTATCTTCAAAATTCATGAGGACCGATATTTTTATTTTCATGAAAAATTCATTGTAAATATTCGTAGCATATACGAACATCGTGGCAGTTTTATTTGAAACATTTTTCCATATTTTTCATGTTTTTTGGACGTGTTTGAGGTTCGCAATATACCACATAAATCTTATCATGATAACATATCTACATAGATCGGGGTGACGAGCTTTTTCTCCGCCGCGGGCTGCTCGGTGCACCAAAGCTTGGCTATTGCAGCCATATTATAACAACTGTGTGGTGCTTTGGATATGGTCAGTATCATGGGATATAGGTGCTAAACCCAGATCGCCAGATGTATGTGATATATCTATAACAATACCGGATAACTAGAAAAAGGTCACTAAAATACCCTAAACATCCGAACGTTTTAGGTTGATGCATTAACGAACTTTAAGCTTTGATATCTCGGAACCTAATTGTCGACTCAAGTTAACAATTTGCACCGATGCATATCTTGAATAATTGTTTAGAAAAGGGTCCTCGTCACCGAGTTCGATGACTTTGAAATACGTTGTCAAGGTCATCATTCTGAACAATTTTTGAAAACGACTCAGATGTATGTGTATATGTAATGATGTTCTATATATTGTTTACATTGGAGTAAAGGTTTAAATTGTGTACAGTAAGACTGGCAGAGAAAACTGTCATATTTATATAACAAAGAGTTTAAAACATTCCATTGGCCTGCTCTCAAGAAAATCTAGAAAACTAAAATAACATAAGCCAACTTCTAAAATATCTCCATTTTGACGAACCAAAACTGAGTGAAAACGAATTCTCTGAACTTCGCTATTGAAGTCCTCCATAAATCTTAACAGACTGTCAATAAGTCCATAAAAACAGAATAATGTTCTTAAAAGTGTTGACTAGCTGATGTGTAAAACTGTGTTCAAGAAGATCTGTTGGAATCACGAAAAAAGTGGTAAAAGTTGCTTTTTACAACTTTTTCATTTGTGCATGCATGTAGCAGATTTACATGCAAAATAAAACTTATATGTATTGATAATCTGTACATTAATTTGAAAAACTATAAATTCGTGGAAATGATTACTCGCAATGGGATAATGATACGATACTAACCAGGTTAGGTAGATGGCAGGTGATCGTAATATACGTCTGACAACCTTGATAGTTCTCGTAGATCTAAACTCTAGATAGTCTTAGTACTATTCAACGAGTTTAGATAGTTCTGAAGATCCTGGAGTTATCGCGGAGTCTAAGATATATCAGTATTCTCATCACACTATAGAGGCTCTTCAAGAGCCTAGAAGCTATTAAGATATTGAAGGGTTCAACGATCTCCTGAAAGTACCAGAATCATATTCTGCAGAGCTTTGCAGATCACAAAGGCATGATCTTCAAGAATCTCTGTCAATCGTAGAAGTTTTGACGGTGTAGAAGTCTCGAGAACTTCTGGCTGATACTTGGACAACGATGACTGGGTTTATTTTGACCCAGAATATTATGATGATGATCATTATGTAATTAATTAATTCGAGTAGAAGAAGTATCTCTAAAAATGTGTTTAAAACAATATATTTATACAAATAGTTCTTTCGTTTTTAAAAAAAATCATGTTCTCTCGAATTCTTTTGTTTCGTTTAAAAAAATGTCTGTTCTTGTTGATATTTTATGGAAAGATATGTGTTACCCTTAGGAACTTCCATAAAAAGTGTTTTCTTTCCAACAGATATTTCTTAATTAAAACATTTATTGAAGCAGGTACTACAATAAAAGTACAAAATTTGTCAACGTGATGAATAAAGTACTTATTTTTGTTACTAAAAAATCATTGTTTTTTAAAAAAATTCCACGGTTTTTTAAATATGTAGAACCTTTTAATCAGTATCTCCTTCAATCTTTGTTTCACGAATAATTGATTAATAAAACTACGTCTGACAGAAAGTGTTCGATTAAATCGCGAGTGTGAAAGAATTATTTGCACACACGTATTAAAAATGAAAACTATTGTTGTGTTTATGATGGACAAATACGGTAGAGACAAGTTAACTACAGCGAACCACAGTAATATTTGGACACTTTTAAAAGGACGATAACTTTTTTAATAATAGATCATACGACTTAAATTCTTTTGAGAAATTAGAATAATTAATTTACAACATGACGTGAAAAGGAAATCTATATAAATAAATTGTAATTGATCGGAATTACAAAGAAAATAATAAAAGATGTTGTTTACCATTTTTTTAGGCGGGCCAATATGGAAAATTTGAAAAGTACGTTTTGTAAAAATTGGTATATGCGGGAAGAAACTACAGACATTGAAAAATGCAAAAATTCTTAGATTTATTTCAGTTATAAGCTGACAAACGTGAAACACGTTTGTAGTTTATTGCAACGTCCACCGATTTTGATGAAATTTTCAGAATATGTATAATTGACACAGATCTACAAAATGTATTTTATACATTTTCTATATAGGTCCTTATAAAAAAGTTGTAAACAACAACTTCTAATATTTTCTCTGCAATTCCGACCAATTGAAATTTTTTCAAAAATTTTTTCACGTCTTGTATTAAGCTAATTGGTCTAACTTCTCACAAAATATCCAAGTCGTGAGATCTAATATTAAAAAATTTATTTTCCTTTTAAGAATCGCGGTTCGAAGCGTCTTATAGAATTTGGTCGAAAGGGAATAAGAGCCCTATCCCACGAGATGCGTATAGCTCCGCTTTCAAACTATTACTAAGCCCGAGATGGACGAGCTCGGAATAGGATAATCTGGAAGACATTCCTAATTTTTCCACATTTATTTGGGCATGTGAGCCGGACCTCCTGCAGGAACACGTAGTTCCAAGAAGGGAGTAAAAGAATCCCTTAGGCCAAGCCTGCGTAGGTAACACAGGCTCCGGCTAAGCTAAAAGCTCGGGGTGGGGGTGGCGAGCGATTGGGAAGTTCAGCTATCAAAAGACTACTCAGAGAAGTTAATTCTAGATCACTTTAAGGTTCCTAAATCTATGAACACAGAGTTTAAAAGAAGCGCAGGAATGTCCAATTTAAAAGTCTCAAACGATTCAAGTGATCGAGAGATCCATTTCAAGCGGCACTGCAGCTGGACTGCTGGTTAACGAGGAACAACAGCTTGCTCTTGATGTGTGCGTGCCTGCCGGTTAATTAGACACAAGAATACATAGCGCAGGATATAAGGTCGATGTTGATAGTTTCCGACATTCGTGTGGATCAATCAGAGCAGGGCAATTCACGAAACGAGGTGCGAAGTGAAAACTTTAATCGATGCTCGCGTGATAAGTCACCCCCAGCCGTCGTTCGCCTTTCCATCGGGCCGCACGCCAGGACTTTGATCTTTGCTCGGCGCCCGGCGCATACCTTTGAATTCATACGAAGGCAATTTCTCGTGGATCGCCGACCTCGGGCGCGAGATAACGCGCGAATCGATTCGTGTACCCGGTACTTCGAAGTATCCGCCCAGAGACTCGGCACCGGCGAGATTAATCACGCGCACAACACCGTACTCCGGTCGA
The DNA here is from genome assembly GCA_028455605.1 of Lasioglossum malachurum. Classification (NCBI taxonomy): domain Eukaryota; kingdom Metazoa; phylum Arthropoda; class Insecta; order Hymenoptera; family Halictidae; genus Lasioglossum; species Lasioglossum malachurum. The sequence continues at coordinate 11,223,436 of CM052318.1, read as the reverse complement.
ACACGCGAGCGCTGTGCCGCCTCGTTTTTCAATGACAAATTAGTCACGTGCCCCGGCCCGGCCGGGCTGGTCTTTCTTTCTTGCTTCGCCGACGATGACGGGTCAAGTCTCCGGAGAGGATTTGCATAAATAGTGACGCGTTTCTTTCGCCGGCCGCGCCGTTTCGGGCGACAAAGAAGAAGTTAATGAAATTCTTTCAGCGGGAAAAAATGTTGCAACGAAAGACGCTCATCGGACCCGATAAATGCGAGCGTTTCCCTGCGAGAAATGCCGGAGAGAATTCGCAAAGGACAAGACGGATTTTGTTTCTGGCTGTAACTCGAACGGATGATCTTCGCTCGCCTCTTACCCCGCCCCCCACCCCCCGCCGCCGCCGAACGAACAGAAAAGGATGGACGAAGCCGGGCTTGTGGAGTGCATTCTGTAACACAGGCGTTTCTTTTATGAGATTCACCCCGGGTCGCAAAGGAACCGTTCCCTCCGCGCCGTTCAGGGAAATGTACACATAATTTGTTGCCCTCCTCTCTTCGCAGGGTTTTTAAGTCGCAAACGTTATCGAGTGAAAAGACTCATGTGATATTAAAGTACTCCGAGCAAGTGGACTCTGCGAAGCAAATACAGAATGCTGTGCTTCTAGAACACGGCTTGTGCGTACGTTTGGAAGTTATTCACGGGAAATAAAAAGATTCCTTGAGCTTGCGTGTTTCCCTGCTCCGCGGATGCCAATTCTGTATTCCCGTAGCGAGACAGTTGCATAACGGAGATTCAAATAATGAATGTTCCAATAAAATTTCTCTATGGATTCCCAGTAGGATCCTCTGTTCCGTATCTCTAAACATCCGCCGGAAATAGCATCATTAAATTTAATACATACGCAGTACGTACAACTAACGGCGAGCAAACACCGTTCGAACAAAAGGGAACGTGGGAGCTACTTGTGGAACGCTTGTCGGCTGTTATATAGAGTGGTTGTGTATTAGGGTGGACCTTGTTTGGTGACCAGAAGATTTTTTTGGCCCCCCCCCCCCCAGAAATGTGACAAATGTTGAAAAAATGGTCTGGACATAATTTCGGGCCGATTGGATCATGGGAAAATGGCGCGCTGCAAATTCGAAAATTTTGAATTTTTCGAATCTTGACATAGATAGACGTTATGATATATCGTTGAATTTGACTTTTTTTTTTTACATTGACCTTGATCTGAAGGTAAAATTTTAATTTTTGAAGATCGAGTTCATTTCGAGGTCATGTTATTACACATATCTGAATGTATCTTTCGATCAGTTACACGGTGCAATAAAAAAAAAATGTAGTTATGTATCAAAAAACATCGATGACTTAGATAATTCTGTAAAAAATTACCTTCGGGAAAAAATATTCGTGCACATTACGTAACAAATATTTTTGGCATCGCAATAACCTGAAGAGATATTTAGGTGGCCTTATTTAAACGGACTACCCTGTATACCTAACTATAGATACCTAAAAACAAACTACTAAGTTTCTTGATCTGTAATAACCTGATAATTTTTTATACCAAAAGTCGCTTCAAATTGGCACCTCTGTAGGATAATACCACCTTGAGCGCCATTGCGAGCGGTACGATCAGGCGGATTTTTCCAAGGAAAGCAGCTGATACCTTTTAGCTGTACCGAAGTCATAGAACCATAAGTTCGTCAAAGAGACCCTGGAAAGATTCTGAAACATGAAATCGTCCGAAGCTGACTGCAGTAAGCCGAAGCTGAAATTCGAGCTGCAGATGTCCATAAAAATCCGGAGATGTCACGTCGGGTTCGCTCGTTGTGAACCATATTGTTCGGACATCTCGCCGCGTAAAATGCGTAATGAAAATCCGGCCGGTCAGAAGTCACGCGAGGTCTGCTAGGCCGGGCTAGAAAGTAGCTAGCCGAGGAATGACGGCGGGCCATGAGAAGAGTGACGGTACGGGAAGAGGTCCCTGTAATGGAGGTTTATTGGCAATTAATCTTGTGAACCGGATGTGCCCGCTTCGCCGGGCACGATACACTTCCGTCTCGCCGGGCTACCGGTAAACCGAGGAGAGAGATGTATTGCATCGTCGCACGGAATCAAACGTACGTCCCTCCAGCCAGCTCTCCTCGCCCCCACGTCCCTCCTCGTCGACTCGTAACCTGCACGTTCATTCTGGATCGAGTGCTCGAGACTCGTCGTAGATCCACTGGTCCATTCTGTCGATACCGATCCTCCTCCACAGGAACGGACGTCTTTGTCTCGCGGCGCCCATTGTTGCGCAACATCCTTGATATTCTCCAGATAACCGTCGCGTCGATAGGATCGAACGAGCTTTAAGATTGAAAGGCTGCCCCCCGCTGGTCGTTCGCGACGCTGCTCGTCCGTAGAGTGGAATCCTTGTATGTGTGTGTGACGCTGCATTATTTAGGAAAGACGCGATGCCATCCGGTTACGTGAGAATAATGCGCGTTTCCGATTCCCGAGGAGCCGACGCTAGCACGTCCGATCGTTGTGCCACGAATCGCTCGATCGTGCTGCTATTGCGTGATTTGAAAATTATAGGATCGAGTGAATCACTCAGAAGTGGTTAGCCAGCTTAATTGGACAGAACGAGCTAACTTATCCTTTTGCGCTCATTTGCACCCTTCAACTGCTTAGCTTTTCCTTGCAAGGTTAAGGGACAATGCAACTATTTAATGGTTGGCTAAATGTTCCTGGCCCTTGCAATTAAAAGTAAATTGCATTAATACTGGGTTTGCGGAGCACTAAACCTGGCCATTTTGGATTATTTAATAAAAATAGCAAGGATATTGCCACATGAACCATACTTGGCTTAAAGCATTAAATAAATAATAATAATAGCAAGGATATATTCTTATTATTATGATTATACTTTGACCATAGTATACAGGGTGTCCCACCTAACTTGGAAAAACACTATTTTGTTCGAAGGGGCAAATACTGTGATGCGATAAAAATTTTTCTTAAGGTCATATTTTTCGAGATTTCAAGGTCGTCAGAGTTTCTTTAAATGGAATTAGCAATTTTCAACATCACGAGATGCGATAGCTGGGGTCAAGATGTACTTCGCGTGACCTTGAGTACGAAAAATTCGTGAACACTTGGCAATTGATGAAATTAGTGAAGGAACTCTGATAGAGAGATGAATGTAATGAAAACTGCAATGTGCGATGAAAAATTTAATATTTTTTCTTGTTAATACAAGAAGTGCAGAGTTGAAATAGTAAAAGTTAAATTCATTTTCCCTCTGACATTACAGCTCACTTTTATCTCTGTTTCAATTGTACATCTGATTAAACTGATTCAACTTTATGCTGATTCAGCTGTAAATTTGTGAATCTGTTGTAATTTGTGCAAGGATCTAGACGATTCAAAGATTCAAATTAATAACGGCATAACAGTTGTGAAGGACGTGCAAGGGTCTCTTACACTAAAAGTTATCGTAGTATTAATCCTGAATTATATCTGTACAACATCTTCAACGACCAATCCACTTCCGAAGTTCCTTGAGATCGACACTTCGTGGTTATTGACAACGCTAAGAGCAATTCTGGGGAACTTAGGAAGATAAAGGGTTATAATTTCCGGGGTCAATGGGATCGTAAAATGCTACAATGCTAATGCTCTTAGGAATGCAAAGAGCTATTATTCTAATAGTTATTAGTACGCAAAGGGCCACGGTTCCAAGGGTTATGAAGGTGTAAAGGGCCATAATTCTAAGTCATTCATAGCAATGCAGACAACCGTCGTTTAACCCTCGTACTACGAATGGATTTTGGCAGTCGCGGGAGACGAATGCAGGGTCATTTTGACCCACAGTAAAATTTCTATTGTACACGGTTTTTCAAAAAGGAATTAGGTATGAAAGTGTATACTTCCACATGCGTGTATTTATATTTGTTTTATTTACTTTATATACACGAAGGGAGTGTACTTTTGTGTGATTTTTGCAAATAAATTAATGACACTACAGAATTCAAGAATATAACAATGGTCCTACGATAAGTTCGTTTGGATAATTATCATACATGTAACATACACAAACAGGTCAACTCGAAGACATCTTTCTTGATAGTTTTTCATTAATATCTCAGAAACTAATGAAGACCCACCATTGAAAGGATTATCTTCTCCCTCCTCTCCATTTTTTAAAGTCTCAGCTCATAATTTTGTGTGGGTCATACTACAGGGTATTTCACTTAACTTGACCACCTTGAATATCTTTGTTGTTTTTAAAGATACGTCAAGTGTCTGAAGGACAAAGTTTAATGGTAAGATGGGGCTCATACGATACCAAACAAATTTTTGTTTTTATGTAATTTTTTTAGAGATATGATGGTCACCATCATTTTTTTAAATGGAATGAGGTATTTTTTAATACATCAATCGATACAGCTGGACATTCGCTATAAAAAATTACTAACCTATGTATGTCGAAAAGTTAGTAGTTCAGGAGATATTTAAATGTAAATAACTCTAAAACACCGTTACGGTCGTACTAAGACGTTAGCGTTTACTTAGTTGTGTAACTTTTGTGTGTACTTTTTTATGACGAATGTCCAGCTGCATCGATTGATATATTAAAAACTACCTCATTACATTTAAAAAAATGAAGTTGACCTTCATATCTCTAAAAATATTACAAAGAATCAAAAATTTTTTTGGTATCGTATGAACCCAATTTTACCATTCGACTTTGTCCTTCAGACATTTGACGTATCTTTAAAAACAACAAAGATATTGAAGGTGGTCAAGTTAGGTGAAATACCCGGTATGTCCGTTTGAAGCATTGGCTAGAAAGTTAGATATGATACGGTGCACGATAGGATAGAAGCGGAAGACAAAAGAGGCAATTTGCGACTGGGGCTTTGTAATGAGATAAACTGTAGTGATTGGAATCTGCGACGAGTAACACCTGGTATAAACACAGTCGGCAGGACAGGAACGCGTTAAAGTTAGCGCTCTGCATTAGCGAAGACTGCGGAGATGAGAATACCATGGAGGAATATTTCTGTCGAATTATCCGGTGTGGTTTTATGTCTGTGACGTATAGTTCGCAGGACACGTCCGGAATTAACGGAAATGACCATAGTTCGCGACAGGGGCGGTGAGAACCGGCGCGGCGCGGCGTCAGCGTTCCCCTTTAAACCGGCAATCCTCGTGCGGAGGTTGAAAGAGAAGTGGTTCGAAGCCAACAGCGCACGGAGGTGTTGCCTGCAACTCGACTTCGCTCTCCCTCTCTTTGCGTCCACCCCCAACCCCCTGCCACTTTTTTCTTCTGTGTCGCGCTGCATCTCCGATGCGAACCCTTTCGCTCTTCGAGAAGCAAGTTTTCATCGTCGGTCGTTAATGACCGCATTCATATTAATTCGACCCCCTCCGACCCGTTTTAATTGAACGTGCACGCGAGCATCGAGACGCGACCGCGGCGCCGCGCCGCGCCGGGAGAAGAATGATCACTGACGAGCTGGGGGACGATGACGTCGCCATTGCTCGGGTTCGAGAACCTAGGAACAAATACTCTGAAAATAGTCGCGGACCACCTAGCGTGCTTGCGTTTCAATCGGAACCTTTTATGTATTTATAATACACACACGGGGTGATTAAAGTCATAGGCGCTCTCTATAGAAATTTCTTTCCCATAAAATATTTCGAAACTGAATTAGTTTAATCGTCTCTCATTTTTCGAATTTACTTGTTCCTTTTTTTAATCGAAGTAATGATGATTGAATCATTGTAAACTGGAGATACATAATCAAAACGTCTAACGGGATAAATAACTAGGGGCCACAGGCATAAACAATGCTTTATTTAGGGTGTCCCACGGTAAGTGCCGTAGAGGGACATATTTACTAACCATTTAGAATGTCACTGTGACAAACAATTTTTATCTTTATTTTTCAAGGTTATTTCCAGATCACTTCGTGTTTTTGTATGGAATGCCATTTTGTTTTGATATCATGACAGCACAGAAACAATCAAGTTCAGCATACGTCTTTGAGTTGACCCCGAGCTAATTCAAGGTTGTAAAAGTGAACAACACAATCTTGTATTTCACCCATTTATTTTTGTCACGAATCCATAAAACCCGCAGTCTATTTATGAACATCTAATAACCTAAAGTGACAGACGCTTATAAATAAACTGCAGATTTTATGCATTTACGACAAAATTGAATAGGTGTAATTGGGAGCAGTAGACAGGGTAGAACAATTTGAGAATATCCATGTGTTAGTTTGAGCTTGTGAAAATCAATAAGGCAAGAAAGGAATTTCTGCTTGGCTCCTGTTTCCAACAATGAATGCAGACCCTCCAGGTTTATACCATCTTGGAACACCCTGTAGACATATGAAATAAAATAGTTCACGAATCTTTGAAGTCGTTATCTAAGAGAACGATTGGCTTGAGACCTACAGTGCCTTTCAGACTTTGGTTCTTCGCAATGAGCACTATAGGATGCAATAAAAACAATATTTGACTTTGGAGAAAAGGTTCAAGGTCAATTTTGCAGTCCATTTTATAAACAGATTTTCACCTATCCAGAGTAGCAAAATCACGTTATAGTAATTGTAAAAAACAGACTTTTCTTCTTCGCAATCAGCATTATAGGATGGAATAAAAACAATGTTTGACCTTGAAGAAAAGGTTCATGGTCAATTTTGCGATCCATTTTATAAACAGATCCGGGGGAGCAGAATCACGCTATAGTTATTGCGACACGTGATTTTGAAACATCCTGTATGCATCGTACGATGAATCTGTTAGTGGCATTTTCAGGTTAAACTTCCTCCTATCTTTCTCCCGCGTTCTTGTGGTTATCTTGCGTTATGTTCCAGCTGACTGGGCGTCTTCATTAGAGAGCCGATGATTATTTGAACGATATATTTCGAATGGGAGACTTTATCTGATTGAAAGCGTTGACTACAGGGCGGAGCTGACCAGACGTCTTAATTACAGCCAGGAGTTCTTCGACTGAAAGTTCTAACTAGAAGTCCGAACGCAGTATAACTAAAGCGGCCAAAGTGCATAGACTAGAAGCAGCAGCGCTGAACGATTTATCGAATACTATGTCCTAGGAATAGTTGAGCCGGATCCACTAATTTGGATAGAGCACCCTTAATTTTCCATTGTTATGGCCGTGGGCTCGTATTTATATACGCGGCAAATAGTGCTTTCAGTTTGCAATTGCGGAGCGTTAAACAAGCAACACTTAAACGGGCGCATTGCCTTTGCCGATTAACGCAATTGAAACGTCAATAAGCGACCCGCGGCGCGGCGCGCAGCCGATAGAGGAGGATCATCGGCGAAATATTTATCGGCGTGCCACTATCAGCAGTCGAATGTGGCCCAAATACCGAATATCCGGATCCTATAGAATTTCCAGTATTCGGAAACTTCATGTGATAGATAGAATCAATCGGGATTAAAGTAATTTACCTCCTGAAGTGTATTCATATCGGATCAATTTGCGCTTCTCCGTTTACGAAATTATATTCTAACGGTTCAAACACTCTCTATATCTCTCTCCCTCTCTCTCGTATTTCGCAAGCAATATACCGGCGCGGATGTACTCGGAATAATTAGTCGGAAACAATTATCCGTTGCGAATTAGAAGCAATCATTGTGATCACTTGGCTAAGTTCGCGAGCATCGAAGCGACTGTAAAGCATGATTAAACTATTATATACTGAAATAGTAACGTGGTAAATTTGAAGGTTGAGGTCAGTCTGCTGTCACGATCTCGGAAGATTTATCCGCGCGAGTATCGCGCTGCATCTCGACACGTATACACGCCCGGATGCGCAAGCCAGATAAACGCAATACTTCGTGTCATCTGCCAGATTATGCCAGATAACACTTGCTCCGCGTGGCTTTGCCGCAGTTTGTATCTATCAGCGTGACAGAGAATGAAAGGCGCTAGGTATCGAGAAAGAAAGTCTTCCCTTGCTCTCGGAACGAAGAAAAACCTACTCTGTTGTCGTGTCTCGGATTTCCCGCTTGGAAATCCTTGAAACATGCCAGGTACCGGTGTAGACCATCACAACGAATAAATATTAGTTTGCCGGAGGACTTTTAAACCTCTGCGAGCAGCGGTGGTGACTAACACTGTTTGGGGGCATATCCAATTCAACCAAATTACCCCAAAGTACCAAAAATTTTTGTATTATTTATCTTTCCTTGAGTGTTTCATTTAAGTTGTTTTTGTCACGTCTGCCGACGTGTTGCCATAGGTTATAAGCATAGTTAATAAGAGTAGGGTATTGTAACCATGATTATTAATAATATTCGTTAGATATAAGTAGTCATATTCCGCTCCGATCACCATATCCGATTCTCACGTCATACCATACCTTCATTCTTATCTTAACCTTTGTATAATAATCATATCTTAACGTATTCCCCGTAGCCGTATCACGTAGCATTCCTCGCAATCATTAATCGCACATCTCATAACATCCGACACATAGCGTAGACGATAAGACACCTATATATTCGACCTCACGGTCCCAAAACGAGTTCAGTTATTCAGTTCAATTCAGACAGTCAGTCTGTCAGTCTCGTCCTGACTCCAGTGAGGCTCGCCGCCTCCTGGACGTCCCGTTCAGGACTCCGACGAGTCCTCACTCTCATCCGACCCCGAGCGGTCTTACTATATCACGCGCTTCTAATCCAAGTTCTTGTAATAACTCCAGTTCATTGTAATCTTATTTCGTACACTACAAGTATATTCCCAGTTATTAATTTAATAAGTGAGTCTCGCTTAGTTCATCTCCCTACATCCTCGCGCTTGTGATACTCTCCTTTTCAATTCACGTTCTAGCTGTTTCTGCATTTCCACCTCGCACGTCCGAGCCTACCCAGTTGCTCGGTGCATTCCTCTGGTTCCAACGGAAAACGCAGAAGCCTCTCTTTCTTTCAAACACTAGTATCTCACGCCGTGCCGCGCCGGTCGTCATTATCAATCACGGAAGCTCGTGCGCGTCAACGAACGCGAAACCGAGGACAGCAGCTACGTGATCTTCCCAGGACGAGTATGGATAATCGTTCTCCCTACAACGAACGAGCCTGATTCGATTGCAGTCGTCAACCAGCAACGAGAGCAGTTCTCCTCCAATTGTCTGATAAGTCGCTAAACATTTCCCTGCGAAGATTCGCGCCGTCTGAAATATCTCGCTCTTGTCCGCCACACTCCGGGCGAATCTACTACCTGTAAACGTTAAGTAGAATACGCGTGTCCGCAAAAGTCGTGGTTCCCAAAAAGTGGAATCAAATAAAATTCTATTTTCAACGGGAACAGCCCTGCTAGATCAAGAACAAATAAAAATTGTACAAAATTCTATCGAATTTGACATTCCAGCCTGTCGATCTAGAAGATCCGTCTAGTTAGTAAACGCAAAGTGCCAAGGTATTCGTCAACTGATTTATGTGTGTATTAAATACAAGTATTCGGTATTTTACACGTATTGCAATGGTAAAACCATTCGACGTTGCCCATCACTGTGGTAGTGTAACTAAAGGGTCGTTCTTCTGATGGATTTGTCGTGCTATATTCGATTATAAAATTATTTTAAAAATTTCCTTTGTGAGAACGTGGCCCGGATGTTTCCTATGCCTTCTGTGGCCGTAATCGGCCTAGGCCGCGTGGACGAACGATATGGCACGTTTTATCGTGGTTGTTGCCGTTCGCTGCACTGTCCATGTTTTTGTGTGAATTGATCACTGCGCGACAGGAGTTGTTCGAGATGCAAATCCCGATTCCCCCGAGCGGTATTAACGGCACACGCTCAGGAAAGTGTGCAGTCAAAGGAGAGGAATCGCCTGCAGCGGAAAACACCGGAACAGGGTTGAGGAATCGGTGAAAAGCGGAACCGCAGTCGCCTTCCAGGAAATTCCCATTCCCATTCCCCCGGGGGATAGAGAGGAGGTGCCGCCAGGAACATGAAGGTGGGCGGAGAAGTACAAGGCGGAAGACTGGGCTGGCGGAGGTATAGTTGAGTACGAGAGGCGAGAGAATTAGTGGGTGGTTCTCTACGCAGATAATTTGTGGCGTGCAATCCCGGCCCAGCCATCTAGCCGGATAGCTAAGGCGTAGCTATACCCGTTTCGCAGTAATTTACTCGAGCTCCCTGGGACCGCTAGGATGAACGAGTACACTCGGAAGTAGGTGGGTTGATTGATCGAAGACGAGGCACCTTGTCAGCCGGTTAGACGGCGCGGCGCGGTGCGGCGGCGTCGGTGTGTGGATTCGGGAACGATGCCGGTGGTAACAGTCGCGCGCAGGGATACCGAGTGCTTCAGGAAACGTGACTACGAGGCAGGGACGGTGATTTACCTGCTCGTCAACCCCTTCAATGCTCTTCTGCACCCCCACTACCAGCTACCGAGCTGTCTGATGTCCGAACCATACTTGGCTGCGTCTGGTGTCACATTGTAATGAATGCAAGATGTCGACGTGGATGGTGATGAACAGAGGTTTCGGGACGCAACCAAATATTCGGGTTCGGTGCACGGACAAGCGGCGCAGGATCCGTTGTTGAGGGATGTCAGCGACATCCCCTGCGGTCTCCACGTCATAGAACCGGCCGTGTTCGCGTTACGCTATAATGGTATACGCAGGTGAGGGCCTCCGAGGGAGCAGAGTTTATGATGCGCGCTATACCACTCGCGCACTAGCAGAAAAATTGTTCGCGCATCGCGGGGGATCCCGGCGTTTATGCAAATGCCGCCAGTAGATGTTCCTGGATGATGTTGCCCCGGCTCTGGGGAGTCGCTGGCCAATTGCTAATTAACGCCCGTTAATGCATCGGGAAGCATCCGAGTCGAGGGTCATCGCTATCAAGCGTTCTAATAAATAACAGATCACTGGTAGAAGCGAAGACCTTTGGCTACCCTACTAACGATTCTGTGTTTTGCCAGGTCGTGGAGAATTTTCAAACTTTATTAGCAGACCGCGGGTCTGTATGCAAAATAAAATTTGTTTGCTTTAATAATATTTATGAGGGCCGGGGAAACAGAAATTTCTCTCTCATGTCGATGATTTTATTACGTCAACATAGAGGCCGAACAAATACCGAAATTATCAATATTGAATCTGTATTTTCTATTTTATTATTTGCCCGCGTGTATATAATTGATATTTTATAAGCATCCGCAGTTTATTCATTAGAACGTGCGTAGAATGTAGTTGCTCGAATTGAATATTTTTCAGCTCCTGTAATTGATATATCATAAATTTATAACCGACGGTTTCATTAGTTCATCAGTTGCCGTACGTGTTTGACGAACATACAAGGTGTCTCGGTACTGATGGTGCAACCGTGGAGGGGTTATTCTAGATGGGAAAATAAGTCCAAAATACGAAATAAGTTTTTTCGTTTAAGGCATTCTGTTCCACAAAATTGAGTTTGAAGATCCATCGGATTCGCGTGAGGTATTATACAGGGTGTCCATTTGAAAACTTTCCAGCCGAATATCTCGAAAAGTAAGAAAGATATTAAAAAATTGTAAAACACGTGTCCAAGGATTTCGAGGAGGAAAGAGGGGGGCAGTATCAGTTATTTATTTGAGTGGCGTTTTCAAGGTCATTTGGAGGTCAACTTTGTTTTTTCAAATGGAGTCCTATATTTTTTATTATGGGATCTTATTGTACGTAAAAAGACCAGCAATTTTCGTAGGATACTTTTTCACTAGTTTCGGAGATATTTAAAGAGAAGTAGAGCGAGTCATACTTATACTGTGAGGAAGTTCGTAATTTCTTTATAACTATAAAAAATTTTCAAAATGTTCTCCGTTGTTTTCTAAACAATAATACAGACGATTCTCAAATTCTAAACCAACATTTTTGAAGGTATCTGTGGGAGTTCCTGCATTCCTGTACAATTCTGCGACGCAAATCGTTGACGCTTTCTGGTTGTGTTTTGTAAACAACAGATTTTAAGTATCCTCACAAGAAGAAGTCAACTGGAGATAGTTCTGGTGATCTTGGTGGCCACTCAATAACACCTCTTCTACCGATCCATCTTAGTGGGAATGCAAAAACTCTCGCAGTGTAAGTATGACTCGCTATAATTCTCTTTAAATATCTCCGAAAGTAGTGCGCGGATAAAAGAAAGTATTGTACGAAAATTGCTGGTTTTTTACGTACAATAAGATCCCATAATAAAAAATATAGGTTTCCATTTAAAAAAACAAAGTTGACCTTCAAATAACCTTGAAAACGCCACCCAAATAAATAACTGATACTGCCCCCGTCCTTCCCCCTCGAAATCCTTGGACACGTGTTTTACACTTTTTTAATATCTTTCATACTTATCGGGATATACGGCCGGAAAGTTTTCAAATGAACACCCCGTATATGCCGGAAGTAGAATAGGTTGGTCATGATCAGACACGTCAGACGGTTCTTATCGAATAACATATGCGTATTCGCTGCATTTTCCAACTCGATTCTCTAGAAAACGACGACGCGCCAAATAAAAGAATTGATTCCATATTTTCGACTTATTTTCTCCTATAAAATCATCTCATCCCCGTTAATAACATTTTGCGACATTCTGTAGGCACATGGAATAAAATAGTTTACGAAACTTTGAAGTTGTTTTCCTAGAAAACAGTTGATTTGGAACCTATAGTTCCTTTGAAACTTGTCGTAGGATGCAATAAAAAACCATTTTGACCTTGAAAGAATGGTCAAGGTCAATTGTGTCGTCCATTTTTTAAACAGACCTCCATCGATTCAGGGGTGCAGAATCACGCTTCAGTGGTCGCGACACATAATTCCCTTTACACAGGGTGTCTCGTAACTGGTGGTACAACCGAGCAGGGGGTGACATTACATGAAAAAATAAGTCAAACGATAGGAATAACATTTTTTCGTTTGGCAACTCGTTTTCGAGAGAATCGAGTTTGAAAATGCAGCGAATACACGTGCTATTGCATAGGAATCGTCTGACGCGTCTGACCATGATCAACCAATTCTACTTTCTGCATATTCTAAAGCACATACACACACACACGGCGAAAATTCAAAGTCGATTTTCTCGAAAACAAAGCCTCCCATGAAAAAATTTTATTCTATATTTTCGACTTATTTTTTCATGTAGTATCACCCCCTTTTCGCTTGTACCACCAGTCACGGGACATCCTGTATAATAACCTGTACGTCTTTGAATTTCAGAGTAAAGAAATACTAAGAATTCTGATTCCACATAAAATAGATATTAACATGCTAAACTCAAGTGAGTAGGACGACACCTGGAGTTTAAGGTCGATGAACCATATTTTGTACGGTTACAGTGGTTTCGCATTACGTTTCTCTGCACCAACTATATACGATGCACATAGTGTTCTATATAACTGTCAGGTTTATTTCCTGATGGAATCGCAGTGGTGGAATTCCAGTGATTCAATTTCACGATTAATGAAATATTTTCACCTATGTTTTTGTATGAGTGCTTTAACACGACTGTGATGAAACATGATCGGCCCGGATATCGAATCCCCTGTTTATACAATCTATTTGTATCTAACGGAATCGTTTTTGTATCTCTGTACACGAAAATCCGTTTCTCGTGGATTTTTATACTTGGCTCAAATATCTGTCCTGGAAAACCAGACTCGAAAACATATTCAGTGCTATCGTGTGTCGAATATTTTATAACTTCAAAAGTAATAAGTTTAAAAGTACGATAAAAAAATTATGCGTTCTATTTCCAAGAACTTTTTTCCTTGTAAATTCCAGAAACTTGTTATTAACCTTAATATCTTTGGTCATACAGATATTATTTACACAAGTTCAACAAATAACTGTTAAGATTTTACTATATCTAAAGTTTACAAAGCGTAAGAGAACGCGAAGTCCTATGAATAAAAAGTTAACTTTAAGTTTTCCAATTGCGAAAACAATTTCATATAATAGTTGCACCTTGCATTTTCGTCCCATAAATATCACATTGTGGAATGCAGGGAAATTTAATGGTGGCTATTATCTGTTCAAATGTCCAAGTACTTTATGGCTTCTATTAAGAAGTTCCGTGATCTTTTATATGGAATACTTTTCCGAATGCAATAACAGAATTCTAACAATTTCACTTTGACTTAAAGGCTTCCCTCTTTCCATTTCTAAAGAAAAATGGAGGAAGTAGCAACTAAGAAAAAATTTATGACGTACTGATGTCTCAAGTGTGCTATCATTTCGTCCCGTCTACTTTAGCTCCAGTTTACAATTTCTTCTTTTATCATTTACAATCCATATTCCACAAAAGTGATTTTCCGTACGTTTGCAGACAATAAGACACAATCTAGGGTGGACTTAGCTACACCTATAAAATCTATAAAAACCAAACTATCCAACAAACTTGTTTGAATATTTGTGCAAAGCATGCCACAAGTACAACGGTTGTGGCAAAAAATAAAAAATTTTATTCGTTTTTTTATTAAAATTTTTTTATTTGGGCCCGTATTGAAAATTCAAAATATGTGTTTTGTAGTTCTATGTTAGTTAAGCATGTGCTGAATCTGTCATCGAAAACGGTTGTCGGCAAATAATAAAAATTTTCAAACCGCCTTTTTTATATAATTGCTACATTTTTCAAAAATTTTTTGCACGTTAATTAGTAAACAAATGTTTCTAATTGATCACAAAAAATCAGGTCGGTTGGTAAAAGATTAAAAAAGTTATTTTGTTTTAAAGGGCGTATGGATACATGCGACTGACTATAGTTAGAAGAAAATAGTCTCAGTGCCAGGTTCGCAGGAGTTCGCAGTCAAAACCTGGTTGGATATGTACTTTAAAGTGTGTTGCATAATTTGCAACAAGTTTTAACGTTTGTAGCTCATTGCAATGTTGACCGATTTCGATGAAATTTTCAGTATGCATATAAGTTACCGGAATCTATAAAACGCATTCTTTAAATTATCGTTGCAGGCCCAGATAAAAAGTTGATGATACATAATTTTTCAAATTTTCTATGATTCCGACCAATCGTAATCTTAATGAATTTTTGTTAACTCATTCTCCAGCGAACTAGCAGGTTTAACATCTTAAAAAAATTCAAGTTCTTTGCACCAATTTTTAAAAAGTTATGCAATTTTTAAGGGTGGCCACTTTATATTGCCGCTGACTGTACGTGTTGGTGGACACCGGCACTGTAGTAACAGTGTTGCCAGCTACCAAGCCACGCTACTTTCTATCCTGCACCCGGTGTCCATCTTCATCTCGAAACGAGGGCAGCGTGCCGCAGAACCGAGGCGTACATGCCCTCCGGGTATATTTACGGTAATTGTCCCTTGAAATCTGATTCGAAATGTGATTTTCTCACACGAGCCATCCAGGAGGGCACTCGACGAGGCAACAAGAACAGAGGGTGGCCGTTAACACACGTTAACGTCTTGCCGCGGAGCCACGGAATGTTAGTCACGGCCGGGATAGGAGACTGTAAATTTTCCATAGTCGTCGACGCACGACGCGTCTCCTGCGTTTACGATGGCCGGCGTTGGTTTACGTGCGTGCATGCTCCCGTAAGTATATCCGCGTATCCTTGGAACGACCCGGCCGGGGTACTCAATTACGGGACAGTGCAACGACGACGTCGACGTCGAGGTCGACGTCTACGTCGACGCGACGCGACGGGGCGAATGGTTGGCCGACGAGGTGCGACGGTGGCGACGACGACGACGACGACGAACCGTCGCGCGACAGTTTCAAGTGCAGCCAGACGAGACCCTCGGTCGTGGCAGGGATCGCGGACTCCCTGATGAGACGTCACAGAACGATAATGGGTTAGCTTCGCAGTCTTAACGACGCCCGAGAATATATCATCGTTGACTGGGAGCAGGGTGAATCTAACGCCTTGCGGGACTTCTTGTTCCCGGTAATGGCGGCTCCAGGGTCCCATTACCATTTTCGATTTACGAGCAACGTCACCGATATTTCACTAGAAATAGCCCGCGTAATACAAAATTCGCGGGGAATTCGAGCGGAAGGTATTAGTATTCCGGACATGTATAACGGCTCATGGTGTACGGTGTGTCACGGATATTAGCAACGGCTTCGCGATTTCGAGTGACGTAAATGCGCCCGCGTCGCGTTACCGCGCGGAACTAAATCGTGAGCTTCCTTCGTAATATGTATTCTAACCGTTGCCCGCTTAACGCCGAGCATTTAGTCCCCGCCGCCGTTGAATATTTCACGCGATATTAAGCGGCGCGCCGTTGCTCTCTTTCAGCCGCGCGGATATTAGAGGGGCGGGCGGCGCGCGGGGTTGGCCGCGTTATTAGCGCCTCCTCGCGTTCTTTGGCAACCGCGGGACTTTATGGGACACCGAGCGAAGAAACGCCGCGCTTTCTTCGAACATTGTAATCTCTGCTTGTTTCAGTCACTACCCGATGAACTACGCGTTAGAAAGGGAAGATGCGGGTGACGCGCACTGGACCTCTCTCCCGATCTAGCTGTTCATTTGGTGAAGAAGCAACTTGCTGGAATCGATGTTTATCGGATGTATTAGGTTGTTGCAAATGAAATGGCCGTTTTGAATATTTAACAGAAACTTTCATTTTACAAGCTTTATACGTATTCCATTAATTGAAATAACTTCCATCGACATCAATGCGCTTCTTCCATCGTGATACAAGTGCCTCAATGCCTTTCTAGTAGAAATCTAATAAACGTGAGACAATAAATTCTTTGAATATTTTTCCACTCAAAAAGCCATCTAGGTACTTGAAAAAATGGTAATCTGTAGGTGGCAGGTCAGATGAATAAGGAGGGTGAGGAAGAACTCCACACCTCAACTCTGCTCACTTTTTTACTCTTTCTTTCGCAATATGTGGCCGAGCATTATCGTGAAACAATATTACACCATGGCTATTGACTAGTGCCGGCTGTTGAACACGCAGTTTTTCGAACATTATATCAATTTCCTGACAGTATTTATCAGCATTTATGATATGGAGGTCAATACATTTTTACTCAGAATTCGATAGTCAATCGATTCATGATAAAGAAAGTAGGTCTTTCCATTTAAAAAAATCAAGGTGACCTTCTCCTCAGCTTGGAGTGTCCATCGGGAAAAATAAAAATCCCACCACATGATATCCCCTTCGGTACTGAACAACTTTCATCTGCAACATTTTTGCGCATAATCAATATGTTTGGAGATATTCGTTTGTGGCAGGGGTATCGACTTGCAACTTGCCACAAAGGGTTTCCTTCGGAGGCCCTGTCAGATGGTACTGTTATGCCGCATCACCCTTCCCGATAAGATTCCAAACCAACTTCGCCCTTTTGTCCAAAAGCTGACTCAAATGTTTGGCTGGACTAGAAACGGCAGAGTTGCGTGTCCGGTGACTCATTTTAGAGTAGACCAAAGGTCCTTATAAAGAATCTATATCAGGAACCGTCTCATTGAGCGGGGTTCACTGCCGAGCCGTCAGTTATGTTAACTATGTAAACAATCTGTTGGTGTGGCCTACCCAACAAACTTCAAGTTATCAAGAAGAAAACGGATTATTTTTCGAGGGAACCCCATCCTATTCTTCTTCACCGCGTAACAGTACGATGAAAGATCGATTTGTTTCGGGGCACATTTGATAACCTCGTGCAGCAACGCTGAAAATGGCTGATTGCTGGCCCGAAATGTCTGCCGAGACACATGTCCAGAGGATACATGAAGCATAAAAAAACCACTGTGGTAGCAAAATGCTTGATATTACCAGCCGCGGTCAGGAGATTCGTGTACACCACAGACCTGGCCTAGACGCGTGAACATGGGCTAAGAGGAAACGCGAGAAATCCGCCTTCCCTTTACAGCGGTGGGAATCGCGTTCTGGTAGATGCGAGGTTTCCCAGCGGTCCGTAGCCTTGAATGAAAAACATCGGGTGAAACAAGAAGGGAGGCAGGGTGGGCGTTGGGGGTGGACTCGACGATACCCGTTGAGGGCCAACCAAGCGGAGTTAAGTAGTCCTTCCGCGCACTAGAAACCGTAACGCCCCGTGGAAACGCGACTCGGACGAGCCGAGTCGAGTGCGCACGTACGAGCTACAGAACGGAGACGAAGTTGTAGGCCAAGATGCCCGTAGGCGATTCTGGGTCCCTGAAGTGTCTACTGTCTTCTTTGGAGCACCGGCTAATTGGATACTCTGCAGCCGACACTCGTTTCTTTCTGCGAGTCAACTTCTTTTCCGATCTCGTCCGTTCCGTCCTACCGCACCGAGCTTTGTCTCTCGTTGGGATCGTTAGGCGCTGAAGAAGGACCGATCGGGACGGCGCGCGTTCGCGTGGAAAATCGCTGACCACGGGGAGAGAGGTTTTCGCGGCGCGAACGACGGCCGAATCTCGTTCAGGAATTCGAAAAGAGGACAGGACTGGCTACCCTCGGTGAAATAGAGACTTTCGTTAGAAGGAACAGCGCAGGTGAAAACGTCATCGAAAATGTGTTAGAATTTTTGACTAACACTATACATAGAATGATTTTTTTACTGCCAGCGTGACAACACATATCTTGCTGTCAATTTTTTTGGCCATATGCTCCTAGTACTTTTTTATTTATGATATCAAGAAGAATCGATATGTATAAAGGAATGTAGGTATTTAAAAAAATATCAATGACCTTCATATGACCGCTACTAAAAGTCATTCATTTTTCCTAACTTCAACCAAAACGATGATATTGTTTGTTACAATTATGATTATGTTTGTTGCAATTGCGTGAATCACCCTGTGTAGACATATGCGTCGTTGGTATTTTTTAAAAATTCCACTGAAAAAGCAAATTAAAGAAAATGTCCGGTTTATATTTGACTTATCCTTGTAATTGTGTATATCCAAAATTCACGTTGTTAATTTATTGCATAGGATATCGCGTGATTAATAGCTCAACCGTGAACCGAGAAAATGTTCTTCTATTTTCTATAGGTAAAAGAAAATGGAAAATTATGGAAATTGATCGGATGCACACGCTTTCGAGAATTCAATTAGATAATCATAATGAATCGTTAAATACTATTTCTATTTATAGTAAACGTCAATTAGTCCAAACAAAGTCCCAAAGTTAAAAATTGTGTTCCTTCCATTTCCCTCTACACCCCCCGTTATGAGCATTCATTGACTGGACACTATAACTGTTTAGAAATATTGACGTAAACGATACCAAAATAATTAATATTCTATTCTATCCTATGCGTGTTAAATGTAACAATTCTTTGCAATTTATAATTTTTATAGCTGTACGAGGACTCTATTTCAGTAGCCTAGATTCTAGTTTTACCACAGCTCGTTACGGTCATGAGCTAATAACATATTCTCTTTGTCTAGGGTAGGCAATCGATTACCCTATCAGCGGTATAGATCAACATTGAAAGTAGACAGTATGAACAGTGTAATAGGTACATGGATTTGCTTCTAAATTATCAATCACTTCTCTTTACTCAGTGGACGAGTGACGGCTACGTGTTTGAAGTTCATATTATGACCGTCTGCCTGATGATTCGACGACTATAATACTTTTTTAGAGAACTTTCCTCTTTTCATAGAATTTCTTTTCATGAAGAATTTTACATTTTTCTAAAATCGTACAATATCATATTTACAAGTTATTCTTCATTCACGCTACGAACTACGTTTATTATATTTTTTATATTAAAGATTAAAACGTAAAATAAAATTTTAATTGAATACAAAAGTAATATAAAACATTTATTGCCTTTTAAGATAGAATTTTACTTTTACCATTTTTATTATAATTACCAATTCACAAAGAACAGCTTTTGAGTGAAGAAGAACTTCATTCAAATTTGAATTAATAATGAAACTGCGCAAATCGAGAAGAATGCAATTAACGATAATACGAAAGATTGGGCTAGCTCTGAGTAAGATTTACTTTTTACAGACGGTCACACAAATATTGGGACACTCTTAAAAAGATGACTTTTTTAATATTGGACCATGCGATTTGAACTTGTTTGGAAAGCAAGAGCAAGAGTGAAATTTATTGTAGACAGTACTTTTTTGAGAGTGTGGATCACGTCATTTGGAAGTGTCCAAAATATGAAGATGAACGCGATACACTTCTATCAGCTCTTCTCCGTTGCAAGTACTGCTTCCCGACTTGTATAAAATGCTTCTTATGTGGCCCAGATATTAAAGGCCTGTCAATTATCTTCGATTTCATTAAGCTATGTGCAATTAAAGTCTAATCTCATTAAGTTTACCAAATAGAAGCCATATAAACTAGTTGCAAGTTAAGTTACTACCATGTACTATTACGTATTGTTAAGAGAATTAATATGTAATGCCTAGACTGCGGATTTTATGCATCTATGACAAAAATGGGTGTGCGCCATTTATAGCAATGGACATATTAAAACGATTTAAAAACATCAGCGTATTGGTTTCAGTTTAATTAGATAATTAAACGAAGAAAGAAATGTTTATTTCGCTCTTGTGACTTGCTATCAATGCAAACAATTTTTATTTTGCATAAAGATCCGCAGTCTAGTAGTGACAAATCCAAAAATCATTAACATCGGTAGTGGCGTCACACATCGAGAGCCTCAACATAAAAGTAAATACAAATTATTAAAAAAACAAGAGAGTTATTCATTCATCTTTTAAATGGGAAAGTGACACACATAGGTCGACCTTTGAGATTACCCCCAAAAATTATCGCAATCGGAGGTAGCCCTCTTTCTGCTAACGTTTGCCGTGCGATACAATGGTAACAGTGATAACTTCACTTAATCTCCGAGCATTATAGGTCACAGCACAGTGAACACTAAAGCGGCGACTTAATTCAGCAATCGCGTCACCGACGGATAGTACAAGACGAATAAAGGGAAGCTGGGACAAGCGCAGTAGGAAAACGTTGCCATTGGCTCTAGTCGTTGCGAACGACTTTACACATTTGTTACGGTATTCGCAGAGACTATGATGAAAATAAGATTTCCACGGGCAAAGGGATCGCCTGGCGTGAGGGGGAGGGGGCTAGGGGGCGTGGGGCTCGCGGAGAGGGTGACGCAGGGCAAAAAGCTCTAATAACGAGACGCTCGGTAATTCTTTGATGTCGGGATAGAAGAGAGCAGCCGGCACGACGCGGAAAAGTCGCAAAAACTGTTTGATATCATCTTCGTTCCTTTGTTCCCCGGCAAAGTATAAAATTTACTACCGCGGGGGACTTGTCAGAGGACCTGGCCGGGGCCCTCCGGATATAACTAATTACGTGCACTCAGTGGTGTCGTCAGGCTACCTTTGTCGGGAACGCTTTATCTCCCACGGCGCGGCGCAGTCCGGGTCTGCGGAATTTTCAGCAGTCGGGACATTTCATGTCCGCAGCCAACCCCAGGGGACCCAACAGAAATTATTTAATGGTATTACCTTCGCCGCTTTTCCTCCGCCTCGTCTCCTTCCCCGTCGAAATCACGGAATTGACGGGTCGTTGGAACCCGCGGCGAACCCGATCGCTTCGATTTTCCCGTTCTCGCGACTCAATCGTAAACTTGATTAGACGCTGCTCTCGTTCATACGATTGTTTGCCGGAACTATCGATCCAACGAGTCACTTCAATCGTTTTGTTCAGACCTCGTTGCTGACGAAATCTGTTAATCAGTGACGGACAGAAAGATAGGTTACCCTACATTTCTCTGGTTATACACGGTCTGTGCAAGGTCTGGTGGACTAGTAGGTACCGCGAAACACGTGGGAATTTAATTATTTGATGCATTTAGATTTTTTTTATTCAAAGTATACTCCTTCTGAATCAATACAACGCTGGAAGCGGTTTAACGAGTTTTCGACGCTGTTATTATAGTCCTTTTCGGATTCGCCTGCAAAACTGAATTGTTTCCAATAATATCCTTTGATGTAAATATATGCTGCTGTGTACACACTAACTTCAAACACAGCTGCCATAGGTAAAGAATTATCGCAGCGCTTTCATGGAGTACTCAATCGAATCGGCAGAATCTCAGCTTCAATCTGACATTTTTCGCCGAGATATAGCGAGTTGAAGGAAAAATGGAAATTTCGCATTTTTTAAGCATATTTTCAGAAACACCTGGTATATCGAAATGTTGATGAAATTCAAAAAACAAACGATGTGCCTTGAAGAGAAAGAAACGCTCTTTCTATTGCTTTTTTGCACAAGATTCTACGATAATTTTTTCGCTATCTAGAGCCAGTTAAGGTTAAAAAGCCAATATTTACTGCAATGTTGAATAACTCGAATGAAAAAAATCGTACAATCATCAACAACCACACATTTTAGATATTAACGTGATTTATCAAAAAAATTTGTTGCTCCCCGTCTGATGTTCCAAAGTTGCACAAAATTTTCGTAACCGTCAATGTTGTCTTCATCTCGCTATAACTTTATGAAAAACTAATATAGCAACAATTTGAAACAGAGCATCTGAAACTAGAGGTTTCAGGCTTTCAAACCGTTGTTTGACAATATCGATACAGCAATTTTGGCCGGAGTTATGATCGCGTAAAGCGGGAGCAATTTTCGGGTTCGCAGAAGTGATCCTTTAATTCTTTTGAGGAGTGTAGAACTGTACGATCCAAGCAATGGTGCAGTCCCGAGAGTATAGCTTAATATAATAAAAAAAATATCGAAGTAAAGTTATCTTATTTTTTATAATTTGATTATAACATGCGATTTTCTAGAACAAATGCGATATCGAATCAGCCTCAGAGGGTTAAACATATCTGAAATCCTTCAAACTGAAATTTTAATAAAAACAGTTTGGAACAGTCGTACATCGAGCCAGGTCGAGGGTAGAAAAATGATACGTGATAGCAAAGTAGAGTTAGATGTCTGGCAAAATTCGAAAAACGATCGCGGAGCGTGGAAGCGAGCTATTCGAGCGTTCGAAAGAAAATTCAATATTCGCGAATCGCGTTCGCGAGACCGTAAAGAGCTCGAGGGGCAGAGCTTGAAACACAATAGCCGTGGAATCAATGCTGGCCGAGTGCTCTCGTGGAAAACATCTTCTAGCGTTGATTTAAGCACAGCTGCCCCCCCTCCCTACCCTTCTCCCCTCATCCCGCACTTCCTCACCACCGAATTTACGATTTAAACGGCACTTTTATACACGCGTATTCAGACCGGCACCAGGTTCGAGCATGAATTCATAGACGCCTCTTTCTTTGCCGAGTGCTTTTCCCATAGCGAGTGCTCACACTCGTCCAGCGATTTATGTTGCCGTTCGAGCACCTGCGACGCGGAGCCGCGCAGCAACGAAATTTCAACCTCGGGACGGCGCGGGGCGCACGCGAGATCACGGCGCGGATTACGACACCGAAACACTCGGCTGTAAATAATTAACGCTAATCGTAAATTTACCTCCCGTGTAAATCGCTCTCTTAAACGTTCCACGGACAGGAACGATAAATCCGACGGCTCCGAGTGTCTCTGCTTTGTGCGCTTGTGCCTCGCTCGAAGCAATTAGCGCGATGCGTTTCCAAAGGAGACTGGAAATCTTAATAAAGCTGTTCGAGAATTAATCCGTGTGCGAATGTTGGCCTTTATGTGGAAGTAGATTAGTCTAATGCCCGTCGTATATTATCGTTATCAATTTTTCCTGTAATTCCCCACCCCACGCCCTCCCCAACGCTTACGCGCGTTACGCGATTACACGGTTTAATATATTAAGTTAATTATAGTCACCGAGCGCAAGGAGCACATTAACACTTTGATTTTATGCCAAGCAAAAATTGCATAAAATTAAAATAATTTATTTGATCACATATACAAAATTGAAAGGTTTAAGATAATTTCATATACTGAAAATAGATTAGCACAAAAATTCATTTTTTAATCCAGATAAATAATTCCGTCTTCAATTTCTATCTAATACCGAAAACGGTGTTGTGTAACGATGCCTTTAGGAAAAAGCCTGTCTGTATAACAAGATTATGTATTGATTTTTTAATGACACAGGATGGTTGAACTTGTCTCATCTGTAAAACTAAACAAACATTTTTCAGGTTCCTCTAAGGTCTTGCAAAGAGTTTCGAAAAGCCCCTCTAAAGTGAATTAAATAAGTGGAACCTGAAATTTATTGAGTTCGAATAAAGAAAATGTATGCAATTTTCTGAAAAGTAATATGCAATTAAAATAAAGTAAGTTCCGCAAGTCCACAAGAAATATACACACATTTCACGTTAATGTTTATTGATAAAAGATAATGAAACACAATTCAGTTTTCAAAGATCTTGTTCTAACATTTTTCTCAATATTTTCGAAAATCGTTCGTTTTACGAGAAAAGTAATACGACATAAAAAACGCAGCCTGTCCAGATCTACAAGTTTTGTTTATCATCAATCATTCAGATGATATTCGAGAAAAACGATTTTATGAGCACATAATTAATTATTTTAATGTTTAAGGGTCCGAGGACACGTTTTCCATTTTATCCAAACGAACTGAAACTTTGATCAGATCTGTTTTATTAATTGGAACAATGCATTCCGTAAAAAATGTTTGAAAAAAATTGTCTTCGAGAGTAAATAAGAGCCACCCCTATTATCTCATTTATTAACCGTTCTAAAATATATAACCCTTTAAAACAGGTAAAAGTTACTGAAAGTTATCTAACGTCGACTACAGTTTTGTGCTGCAATATGAAGTGAATGGCGTGAAATCGAAATACGCAGATTGAAATTGCGAAATTATTTAATCCTCCAGATCGCCCGACATCTGGGATTTCGACAATCCTGTTCGGTTAATCGCAGGGAAAAGCGAATTAAAGTGTTCCCTCGACATAAAATCTATCGCGAAATGATTGTACCCGTATATATAACCTACTCTAAATTTCAGAGATTGCATAACAGAGCCATAGCCGTCCGTTAAAATTGTTTATACGCCAGTTGTACCATACCCTAGAAAATGCATCATAGTGGGGCAGCGAGGAGGGGCCGAGAGAGTGATAGAGATAGCCGGGCGCGAGAGAAATAAAAACAGACGTTTTTCACCGGAAGAATTTGTTCACGGGGAACTTTTATTTCCGCCATAAAAGACTTTACGACGAATAAATTTCTTCCGTTGTATCGAACGAAATTTATCCATCCGACGGAAATTTACACGCAACGATTCAGTACGCCCTGCGAACGACGCGGTTACACGCGTCGATTCCGTGGCTGGCCTCTTGTTTCGGGGTTGGAGTACTGGATAGATGTCGGCCTTACGATAAACGGTCATAGTGATGTACTACGTAAGAATTCCATTCAATTCTTTGCTGTTATTCAATTCATGATGTTCCTGAATATTTACACAAATTGTTTCCTTGATCCCGATCGACAATTTGTTAATGACGAATATTAATGTTTGGGAATTTTTTACTGAACAACCACATATTCACCTTTTTGCACTGGGATTTTGTATACATAGTCATTCGCATTTCAAATAGATCTATGATTTACCATGTTTTTATTAGCTCGCTTTCTTGTCTGTCTGTCTGTTCGGTACTTTTGAAATTGATTTTAAACTAACTTCCCGATGAGCTAGAGACTTGGAATTTTAAACATAGCTCACAATTGGATGACAATGCAATATTTAAAAAAAATTTTTTTTAAAAAACCTATGCGTTTAGGAGATACGAACTATTAAAAATTTAACCGTTAGCGATCCCCACTCCGCGCGACATCGCTTCCTACTCCACTACGCGTTCCCACACTGACTCATCCCCACTCCAGTGACCCGCTTCGCATCGAACGAGCTCAGTGTGCGTTCAAGCTCCGTGCGGTGTTTAAAAAGTTACTACGTATTATTATACTATAATGTTTGTTTACCAAGCGAAAGAACAGTTACACCGAGATTCTCCGTCAACCGTTATCTCTGACATTTTAAACCGGCGTTTGTTTTCGATATAACGCGGTCGCAATACCGTCTGGAATTTACTACATGTCTCTGTTATAATCCCATGAAAATGTTTAAAATCAATTGAAAAATTTCACACACGCAAGCCTAAAAAGCAAAAAATAATTATTTAAATAAAAATAAATTTAAAATATATAATTTATTTATAAAAAATAAAAAAGTATAAAATATATAATTTAAATAAAAATAAATTTTTTAAATAATATGTTTAAAAAACGGACTAAAAAGTATAAAATAATTTTTCCTAGACCCGTACAGGTTCCCAAACCCCATACAGATTGTGAATTTTGAATAGCTATGAAAATACTTGTAATATTTAAAACGAAAAACGTGGGGCGCCTGTAATAGATAATTGATGCATGAATAGTTCACCTAAATCACTGACAATTTTATTGCACTGCAAATGATATGAACTGTTGTATGAGTTTTCTCAACGGCAGCTACTCGCTACAGTCCTTAATTAAAAATGCGCCCCACATTTTTCGTTTTAAATCTTACAGGTATTTTCGTAGCTATTCAAAATTCACAATCTGTATGAGGTTAGAAACCTGTATGGGGCTAGGAAAAATGGTCATTATATCATCTACGAATGAATTTGTTTGGTATACGTTTTCATATGATATGAAACAATATATGGTATGTCATTCCAGTTGAAAAGTCGAAGGTCATCTTTAATTCTAAAATGATAATACAGATAAGAAAATATTACAGACGTCATTACATTGCATGCAAAAACAGTGTAACTTTTTCTCCTTTCATTGTTTTCCAATGGTTACTGCTTACAAGAAAAACGCTGGCTAGCGTTGGAGTAAACATTCTGTATAATTTGCCACTCCACCGGGAAAAATGGCATTAACGGGATGGTACTTCCCAGCCTGTATACAGAGTAACTAAAGATTATTGCTTCGAGAACGGATCTTATCCCCGAGCTGCAGAAGCAGCAATCACACACGTTGCAGCCTAGTACGCAATCGCCTAAATAAATAACTACGGCTACAACGTGGTCAAGATGAGCCTGCGTTTGCTGGACGAGTTAATTGTATTACCAGGCGCAGTGCAATAGAATGTTCCTCCAGGAGCATGTAAATAAATAAGCGCAATAGTGCTTGTTCCGACGAGAAGCGTGGGCGAAAACGCAGGCCAGGTAATCCGCCGGTACTCGGCGCCGAGGAATGCGAATTTTTCTTGGAGTTGGCCAGGTTAGAGACACGGAAACAACAAATGCAATCTGAAAATTTACTTGCCCGTCCAGTCGCGTTCCCGCGGGAGCCCGAGAAAATTGAAGTTTACTTGGCGCGCGTACCGAACTTCGTTCATAAATTATGCGCGGGCGTCGCGACGCTTGCCATAGCGTCGCGTCGTCGCCCCGCGTCATATTCCGGCGGTCCTTTCGGTCGTTTCGACGAGAGTCGGAGGCACAAAAGGCTCGGAAATCACGAGACGATGACGAGGAAGCGACGGACGAGGTGCAAACAACGCCTCGCTGTATCCTCTCCAACGATCGACCGGCGAACGATTAATTCCCGCCTAGGCTGGCGGTTCCTTCGCAGAGATGTCGCGAAACTCGATATCTCGTCGCCACCGGAACTTCCCCAACCCGGTCTATTTATTAGGTTAACGTGTCAAACTATGTTTCGCCGAGCGAAACTTATTTCGTCACGTCCCTTTTCGACTGTGCGACCCGCCAACTCCCCTCTGCTGGATCGCAACACGTACACTCCGGGACAAAAAGATAGCTCATCATCTATTTTTCCTCATTTGGTACGTTAAACTGAAGAAAATGAATATTTTAATTTGGCAACATATTCTGACATGCCTGTACGTACAGGGTGTAACAAAATATAGTGACATGGTTTTATTAAATTATTCAAACTTGGCCGCTACCTAACACCTTTTATGGCACATTGGTTTAAAAAGTAACGGCCAAGTTTGAATAATTCAGCCCCCTCCATGTAACTCTTTGAAAATTAAAAAGCGTCCTTTTAAACTAATTTTTACAAACGCTTTTTTCAGTATTGCAAGAGCTATTTCTAAGCTAACGAACTTGGCCGTATTTTGTTTGACCTCAGAACTTTTTACGGCCGTAGGAACTTGGCTCCTGTTTACAGGATGTTTTTGTTGGGATTTCATCGATTTTTGTTGAATTGTTTTTTAATCAGTATTTGTTGCGACTTCGAAGCTAATAAAACGTATATACTTATGTACATATGTTATGCTGCTATGTTCTATCCTACGTACCTATTTCGTAATGTTTTTTTTTTCAATACAACCCCTTTAAGGTGTTTGTTATGGTGGACCCATGTACCTTTCAAGCTTGTAGGTCAATGGAAAGTACCCAAAAGGTTTTGAGGTCCTATATCTCGGAACCTACTAATGTTGTAAGATTAATGTTTTGTCAATATTCAGACATGATAGCATTTATCAAGTGTACGAAATTACATGTCTCCATCTGCCTCCAGTGCCGAGTTATAAGCCTCTAAAAAACCTGGGAGGCGCAGACTATTGCCAGGGGAGGCACCAAAATTTTGAATAAAAAATTAATGTTCATACCATAATATCTACAAAAATAAATAAACTTGACATCGTAACATAACAGTACAAATTCGGGTATAGAGAGGCGCGGCAAAAAAAATTATTTTAGGGAGGCCTAGTAGCATAAAGGTTGGAAACCGCTGACCCAGATACAAAATTAACACATGCCCACTTAATGTTACACAACACCCCACATAAATGCAACCGATGTAACATAGCTATCACAACCAATCACATTCTCAAGGACTATCCAGACGGTTGACTTGAAACCTATACAGTAAAAGCTCCTTCGTTGTCCAAAGGCCGGGGGTTTGAGCGGACAACGACCGTGGCCGGACACTATTTTTGATTTATGACTGCGCCTTTAGTGAAACGACTAGTTAAATGACAAGCAAAAGCATTCGCAGTCAAAAGCAGTCAACTGTCTGGCTTTAGAAAACTCCTTTTTTTCCTTGCCATATTGCTTTCCTATCGTTCTCCAGATCCTCGTTGACAGGCAGTGGAGTGGGTAGGCACTGGACAACGATCGTGCCCACGAATCAGGACAACGAAGGAGCGATTACTGTAGTTCGTTTGAGACATTTGTGCTTCGTGATTACTACTACAGGTTGCAAAAGAAAACAACTTTCACCTTGAAAAAAGCTTCTAAGGTCTACTTTGCGGTCCATTTTTTTTAACAGGTCTCCGGCTGTTTACAGTCTACAGGTACAGAGTCACGCTATAGTGGTCGCGACACTGTGCACACGAATTCAGATTTGATGCTCCATTCTTCTTAAAGAACTGCGTGCAACGAAGAATCTATTACAAGCAAAAATGACCGGGCTGTTAAGCTTCGTGTTCCATCACGTTCAGCACTCTACCTGTCGCTAACTTCGAACGAGTTAAACGAGCAACGAGGAACATAAGGATTAAGCTCTATTTTATATGGTTCATTTCCAAACCGTGTCTTTCGGGCGGAACTTTTTTTTGCGAGCGATAGTAATTTTAACTGTTCGAGAGCCATTCTTCTCGCTTGGGTCCTTTTACGGCACCTCGCGTAATAAGCCGGTTCACGAGCGTATAAATCCCATCGCGAGGCGCTTCAAACGTACAAACGTAAACAGCAGCTTCTGGCCGGGAACGCGATGAATAAATTCGAACAACTTCCGCGGCGATTTAAGAATGCAATAGGCTGCGGTAATAACCTGCGTAAAATCATTCCGAGTCCCTCCCTCGGCTCGAGCCTCGGATACTTGGCAGGCTCGCGCACGTGAAACACAGTATTCATAACGCTGTATACTTAGTTATAAACCGAGCGCCTCCGGGAAAGTATTAAATGTAAGGTACATGGGAATTTCCAGTCCAGTTGAATAGTTGTTAAACCGTGAAGAGCCTGCGCTCTCTCTATTACGACCGGCAATCGTCGAACTGCGAAAAATTCCGCCAGCCAAGATTTACGTACAATTTACGGCCGGATATTTTCAAACCGGCTGCCAACCCGTAAAAAAATGTTTCACGATGTATTAAGAAACTTTCTGAAAAGACTAAGGAAAATGCAATTTCATCCGGCGGCGATGCTCGTTAAACGTTTTCGACGCAACCGAGGGTTTTTCGAGATGGTTTCATTTTCTTGTCGCAGTTTACCTGGAGTACGGCTGCGGCTTTTACGTGCACCTGATGTGTGGAAGTTTCTTCAAATTGAAATAAGTTACAGCTCGCACGAACATTCGCGGGGGAATAATTATTTTTCTACACCTGAAACCAGTGTTGGGCATTAATCGATTAAAATCTTAATCAAGATTGATTGGTTAATGTATACTTTGGTGAATGTTTAAAAAATATGTAGCTCAGAGGATTAAAGCAAAGCACAATTGGAAAATTTAACAATACCATGACAAGTTGGTATACAAGAAGTTAAAATTGTTGGTTATGACATTTCACGATTTGAAATAACCGCCAAATATCGATTGGCCCATATGTCGATCGATGATCTGATTCGTCCGTTTAATGAATTTCACATTTCTCAGTAGCTTGTGTAACGGCACGGGAACAGCACGTGTTGTCGTTTCTAAGAAGTTAAAATATTTTCATTAAGCAAGTGAGTAACAAAGTACACAATTAGATATTCAATGGATAATTTACTGACGGTAATAGTCGATACTATTTATTTCGTTTAATAACTCACAGACGCAGTCATTAATTTTCTTGAAAATGATCTAAGCAGAGATCGAAACGTCGAAAGGTTAATTTAAAATTGAAAAATTGCTTTGAAGTAAAAAAAGTGATCAAACCCGTACGCCGAAAGCACTAATACATCTTCTATCAACAATTGGAAAATGTTGGTGCAATTACGTATTAATTAGAGAATCAGAAGCCACTAATAGTTCACACATTTATTAAGCAATACGAAAAGTCTCAACAGTAGTGTACACGAGGGCGAAGCGGACACATAACCTTAAATACACAAGTCCTCGTAGCAGAGTCTTCGTGATCTGATTTGACCATGTTTTTTGTTAAGGAGTGATTAACAAGCGGAGAACAGTTACGCAATGGAAAAAGTTATTCGAATAGTTCTCCGAAATGACCTCTTTCAAAGAAGTACAACATTTTCGGGACATCCTGTACAATTTGAAATTGGAATAGAAATTTTATATTTATCTTCAATCCAAAGCTTTTTAAAACTAAAAGTAAACCAATGCGAAACTGTTTCTCTTTACGCTCGTTGAAATTATTGAAAGCTTTTTAAGCGGAATTGTATTCAGGTTGGACATGAAAGAATATTGGTTTTGTATGGCCCAACTGAATGCATAAAATTATTGTACATTTTCCACTAGCCTTTTTATTTATTATAACTTTCAATGCATGTCCGCGGTGTTAGAACTGGGAAATATTTGATTCCGGCTTTTTGGATTGGCCCGACTCAAAGTACAGGAAACCCCAATATATTTCGTAATTGCGGGCATTCGTATGAAAATGAACGAACACGGCCCACGTAGGTGAATTGTAAAAGAAAGGAAAAGTCCATAAATTCGAAAACCCTACCGAAAGGCGTTCGCACGTTTCTATAGGCCATTCCACTGAAAACAAAATTCAATTGGTCAACCATTCATTTTCCTTCGGGTGGTCCAAAACGAAACCGGTAAAAACGGGGATCCCCGCGAAAATTCGCAGAAGCTTTGTTCGATATGCGAAACAGTCGAAACACATTGGACTGGCTTCCAACGGCAGCACCCTGTTCTGTTAATATTTTACACAGTCCCACCAACGATACGGGAATGCAATATCATTGAGCGAAATACGTTGCAGTTTGCATACCACGTGGAATTAATCATACCTATCAGAAACACTCTACCTCGATTGCACAAATTCTACGTAACTCCTAAAACGCTTTGATCATTGGCTTTCTATATTAATTCCCCAATGGCAAGCTCTTCGTCCATTCCGAGCCATGACTAAAAAATTTTTAACATTGAAGATTTGTCTTTTTTCCAAAAACTGAGGGTTATTTATGTTAGATCCATTAAAGAATAGACGTTACTTTCAAAAATTAGGTTTAATAGTACGTAAGACTGAATAGATTTAGTCGTATATGCACAGAGCTGGGCAAAAATTTAATTTAAATATTCCATTCGAAACTTTCATCGTCGATTAAACCACTAAATGCAGTTGAAATTATATCGTGTTTGGTGTCATTTTAATCAGAAAAATGCCAGAAATAAGTTAGTGAAAATCCCATAAAAAAACATGTAATGAAAAATAAAGTATTTTTAACTGGCATTCCATTGTGAGGACCGAGGGCCTGTAAACTGGCCTTCGCTATGTTTGGCTCTCGATTGATAAAAAAATAGTGTCCCTGAACGATCACTGTCAGTGCAGAACACGGCTGTTTGACAGTAAACGCGCTTTTACTGTATTTACTCAATTTTTTCCTAATTTAGCTTGCTATAGTATAGTGAAGGGGCAGTGACCACATGGCCATTAAACTGTTGTACCCTGTATGAAAATATCGCATACTTCGTACTCATGCATAAAGAACGGAAACGCAGTTACTCCCGTTTAAATGTAATATACGCGCACTACTTGGAACAAATGTTGCATTTAATATCGTCAAAGGGGGTCGTTCCCGAAGAAATTTTATTGTAGTTGTCGCTCATCATCGCAGAGGCGAAAATAACGCGAAACTTGGCCGAGCCCACGACTAAAATTGTAGTTCCGTGCATGTCGCAATAAAGTCATAATTGCAGCATTTTGCGAAAATAACCGGCCACGGCGGAATTTACATTGCCCCGGCCACTTTTGTCCGACACCATCGGCTGGCCTTGTAAAGCGCTCGTCCGCTAAAGAGTGATATTTAAACTTTAATGTTTCTGCATATTTCTGTGGGAAAATCCAAATTCATTAAAAGCTATCGACCTTTGAAATTACGACTGGCACAATTACCTTCAATCACTAAAATGGAGCATTACACTGTGCGAAGAGTAAAAGCACGATTGCGACGATTATATAGGGTGTCTCGCCCGACTTTCACATCTTGATTTTCTCGCTATTATTACTCGTAGCAAAAAATGTTTCAGACAAAATTCAAATGGTATCGAGTGGGGCATATTTTGATGTTAGTAGTTTTTTCGTGGGTGGACGTATAAGTCATATGCAGGTCAACTTCGTTTTTTCATCAATTTATATAACTGTTTGATGCCATCACTGTCATGCTGACGGGAATACCATATAAAATACCAAATCGATAGCAATCGTTATGCGTGTAAGAATAAAATATAACCCAATGTTCGGAACCCTCCCCATATTAGGCTACTTTCCTTCGCGAGTAATTAGAGCGACTTTTAGAGAACCCTTTTCCGCGCAATCATCAAAAATTGGCGCTACGCCACGTGGGTAGAAGGGCGTCAGGCAGTCCGCACATAATGTATTAGCAGCGAAACGGCGAGATATCGTGTTCAAATTTGCTCGATTTGCACCGTCATCGAGAGACACGTGTCGGGCACATATGAAACCGGAATCAGCGATGAAATCGGCGAAAACCGAAACGTGGCGTGGCCAACGCAGTGGAACCGAGAATGGGCGCGCAACACTTGCGAGCCTCCTGGAAGGTTGGTCTGGTGTGGGTTCAAACGATCGTAAATTCCGCAAAACGACGGTACATCCGGCCAAATTATACATCTCGTAAAATATTCCCGAGCGGTTTCCCGAAGCCAGGCAGAAAGTATTTCGCATAATATCTTCTCCAGCCTGGGCAGAAGCGAAGTGCACCCCTCCGACCAGTTCGCTCGATTGGCTAACGGTGGAGGATAGGGGCGAGACAACGGAAGAGGGAGGGTGAACTTTGGGCAAGGCAACCGGGGATACAGAATGAATGTCGGAGCCGAGTTCGGGAAGAAATCGGTACCCTCCCGATAACGCTGATACGACGGAACGGAACGAAACGGAACCGAACTGAAAGGACAAAACAATATTTCAATATGCTAAAATTACCGGGCACGCTTTCTGGCTATACTTTCGCTAAGTAAAGCGGCCGTACTTTGATTCCTGTTTCCGCCGTCGGCGAGTAACGAGCTTGAGTTTTTTGCTATTGTAAGTTCGCTACTTCAATCTGGTATATTCGACGAGTTTATATCGAAGATGAATGGAGCCCAGCAAATGCAGAATCGATAGAGTCGAGGGACAATACAACGTTGGGACACGCGAATTAGATTGCAGGATAGCAGAAGCTGCATTTTTATTGTTTCCCTAATGGGATTACATGACTTCTTCGCTTTCCCATTCTTGTTGTTTTCTTTTTTCTGTTTCCTTTGCCAAGATCTCGGGACAGAGAAGCTTAAATTGACGCAAATCGGGACTATCGAGTTTGCATCGCATCGATATGGAGTCTACCGAATCGAATTCTCGGATTCCGATGTTCAAGTGTTTGAGATCTCTCAGTTTTATATCTGTGAGTCCACGAGATTCAGAAGCTTGGACATCCTAACTTGAAATACCCATATTTTAGGATCTGGACATATGTGAAGGATTTAGGATTCTGAACACAAGACAATTCTAAACTCTGAATTTTGGTGCCGAGAAGGCATTTTAAAATCTAACCCTTAAGACCACGAGACTCTCATTTGGACACGGGGATCTAATTGTAAGCAAAGTGGTAATTTATTTCAGAAACCCGAATAAAACCCTCTGACGCTCACCTCAACACCTCCTCCGCTACTACCTGATCCATCACCGATCCCTATGTATGCATACCGACCACAACTACCTTCCGATATTTCAGTATCGAAGGCATGGCCCTCTAGATAGCCTTACTGGCGAGCCCCTTAGCGGGACTAGGACGACACGCTCCCTTTCCTTTTCCCTCGCTCTCTTGCAACTTCAGCCGCTGCCAAATTGGTGATCCTCACAACGAACACAACGCAACACGACGACTACAATCAGGAGAATGGGTGCTGCTGCAAAAACCACCGAGAATACGTAAACCCTCTCCTAGTATGGCCACCCGTCGATCTGCCGCAGACGTCAGGTACCCAGAAGGCACGGCACGAGACCCACGGACCTACGACGACTGTTAGGATTATAAGTTAGGGTTAGGACATTGAATATAATTTTTTTAATACTAGATGTTCATTCGAATAGAACAGCACAATGAAATAAGCGTTGCTCAGGTGTGAATTAATAATGTTTGCCTATAACACAATATAATTGAACTTTAACTCGGACTAACTGATAGAATATTTGCCATATTCCTCCCCAGGCCATTTAGTGCGGAAAAATGGCGGCTCTTAACGTGCAATAAAACGCAGGTCAAAAGACCTTTCCTTCTGTGCATGCTCGTGCATTTCGGTGTATACTCCAACAACGACGTCAACAGATCGGCGAATTCGCGGAGCATCAGCACGCCGGATCCACATCCTTTTCAAACGGCCATGCTAGAAGAATAGCATCTACGACTCGATAGGCTCGAGCACGCGACTCATTGCTTCGCTGCGACAACAACCAGAGCAATGCGCCCAAACGACGACGACAGCGATATAGTATCATCGAGTGGGAAAACGACCTGGAACCATC
The DNA here is from genome assembly GCA_028455605.1 of Lasioglossum malachurum. Lineage (NCBI taxonomy): Eukaryota > Metazoa > Arthropoda > Insecta > Hymenoptera > Halictidae > Lasioglossum > Lasioglossum malachurum. Next base: position 11,187,972 of record CM052318.1, on the reverse strand, counting down.
GCATCGTCTTCCCTGGATTCGATCGCGGACCAGCGTGGAAATGAAACTCGTCCAGATATCGTTGATCACTGGCAGGGTGGTAATGTGGTGGCAACCTCCTATGATAGCTAGCAGATGAACAAATAGTCAACACCTTCCCCGCTACTACCTGATCCGTCACCAATCATTATACATATGGTATATACCGTCCTCAACCGCCTTCCGATATCCCAGCGTCTAAGGCAGATAGCCACCCTTTCTTATTCCTTCTCTCTCACACAACACCAACCGCCGCGCCGTCAAAGAGTTATCTGAATACGGTCTAGGTCAATTGACAGATTGTAATTTACGACATTATCGTTAACGTGACCAGCGGGTAGTGATAGGCGCAAGTGGTATTCTCTGTTCGCTTGCATAGCTTTAGCTTTGGCGCTTTCATAGTCTTTGTGACGCGATCTGACTTGTAGATATGACCGCTTCGGCCAATAACAAGACATGCGCTGGAACGATTTGATACGATTCGGACCCGCATTCCTTTGCCTCGCCAGCTTGTCGCTTCACTGTATCGTATTCATCGGCGCGCGTAATATTCGTTGCCGGCAGCGTCTGTATTCCGCCGAAAAAGTCAGCAGAAACGACAGCCAGCATATCAAGAGCATGATCACGGTATCGGTTTCCGTTGGTCATTCGTTCCCGAACGACAGGACACCCTCCCGCGGAACGTGACAAACACTCGGTCAAAAACAGGGGGAGCAGAATTGAAAGCAGAGTCGAGCACATTCTCTTCCACGAATAATACAATAATTCTTCCGTCGATACTAGACGGAAACGGCGCGGGTGTTCCAGCGCGGCATAGCCGGCCGAAAAGGAAGTGTACTGCGTCATATCGAGATATTGAAATGGAGCGTTACATCGAGACCGGTTCTATTTTCCTGGCTGCGTAAACCATCGGGACATATTCCTTTCTCGCCACGGGATAGCTACCCGGGTCCAGTCGATATCGTCAGTCTTCAGGGAGATAGCGGAATCGGATTTACCGGACACGTCCGTCGGTCCGTAAAATCGAGTCGTATATTTCGGAATTTTTCGTTGAGCATTCGAGGGACCACGGAATGAGAGAGAGAGGGAGAGGAGCAGGCTTGCTGCCTCTTCCACCTTTCCTTCGCCACGGCTTTTTCCTCGTGCAAAACAGCCAGAGTAAGGTAAACGCGTGCACGGCGACGAATGGCGCGGAACATCCAAAAGAACCCGACAAGAAAATGATCGGAAATCGAACGGAGGGTCTTTCCGGCTGTTGCGAACGAGCGTCCTCCTATAAGTATGGCCCCGTCTCCCGCGAGCACACGGAGAACATTTTTGAAAAGTCGAACGAGCGCCGGCTCTTTGATGGTGCCGTTGCAGCGAGCCAGCTTCGCCCACCTCCGCCCCATCCTCTTGCCGCGCTTCATCCATCGGAATGGGTGAGGTGGGCAGGAGTAAGCAACTGGAAAAGTTGAAGCCGAGGCGGTCGGTTTAACCCGCCCACAAAACGGGAGACCCCATCATCGAGGCCAGATTCAGCCGACGCTCCAGAACTTGGGGATACCTAACGAGACACCAACACAGACGTTTTACTACATGTTACATGTGACATGTCCGATTTTTGGCGTTTTGTATTTTCCTCTATTATACCCATCTTGAAAATTCATGTTTCATGGTGTATTTAAACTTTACGCGATCGAAAGTTATATATTAGAAAAAAATTAAACAGAGGATCACAATCTTTACAAATTTACAAAGAATGTTTGACGGACATCCTGGCTGCTAATACTTTTGTTTGGCACTATATGTGCCTGTTAAATGCAGTATGTTACAATGCTCTAGGGTTCGTACTGGACCGAGATTCTGAGGTAAGTGTCATGCGGTTCATCATGGTCCTCCTGCCAGAAGATTCGTCGCCTTCTCCACTTCGTGGCCAGAAGGTCAGACGCCCTGACCTCTGGTCATCAGTCACACGGACGGATTTCGACAATCGGCAGGCAACATTGTAACCCGTGGGGAGGACTCTGGGGCTACTAGAGGCTACTGGGGCACACTAGGCAGGTGGCCGGCACGGGGTCCCTTGTAATAGTAGGTTTTATGAGGTGGAATGGAGGCCACTGGTGTTCGGTTCCGGGATCTTGGCGTGGTCGAGTTAGCGGGTATATCCGACGCACCGATCGCCCTCCGGGCGCCTGGGGTCTCTCCCCCAGAAGGCCGTGGAATCCGAAATGAGTGGCTACCGCCATGTTTAAAAAAATGGTGACACTGTAATCGATCCCGTAAACATAGAATCGGCGGCTCTAAGAAGTCGCAGTGCTTTAAGACTGATTGTAGCCAATTCTTTGGGAAACGCAATACCAGGTTACCTTCCCGAAAACCCTCACCCACTGATCATCCCCAGTCAAGACCTCAAGCAGGGCCAGACCTTGCCATAAATTCCTCGACTTTGCTTGGAACTCGTTGACGCTAACTTGCCAATCTTTCCGTAGAGCCTAAAATATGTCTGCTAGAATTGTTTGATGCACCAGCACTTTTTAAATCACCTGTGCGCAGCCCGGATTTTGGGCATGATTACGAATTCGTTTGCTCAGTAATTCAAAGAAGTTAAAACGCGGCAGCGTTAATCATATCAAGAGTATGAAACGCAGAGATACATTTATCTCAGGGATACGTTCGCGCGCGGCACTTTGATATCGCGTTTATCCAGCGTGGGATGGTCTCGCGGGTATGTGACAGTGGCACGACAATGTCCGTGCGCCTACAATCGCCACGAGTTTTGCAACATTGTAATTGTAAACCTTGTTACAACTCGCGCGGCATAAAGGACTTATGCGGATACTCACCTGACGTGGAAACAGGGATGAAAAGCTGCCGGATTATCCTGCGGCGAGAACTTCGGCAAAGCGCCGTGAAGGAGGGCGAGTCGCACAACCAACAGCACGCCGAACTGTAAATAAAAGAAATCCTTTAATAAGACTGGCAAACTGTAACTGTCTCGGCTGCGTGTTTACACGGCAATTTCTCTCTCTCATCTCTCTCATCATTCTCTCTCTCTCTCTCTCTCTCTCTCTCTCTCTCTCTCTCTCTCTCTCTCTCTCTCTCTCACTCTTGCTCTCTTACTCTCTCTTTCTCTCTTCTCTTGTACGTCTCTCTGAATATAATGTTTTTTTTCTCGCAATCGCGATTAATTGTTGCGTACACGTGTAATCGTTACAAAGAAAAATTTAAACCGGCTGCGGTCTTGCTTATCTTTTGTTTGCACACGTGCGCGTGGTCTCGTACGATGAAAAAGGCATCTAAATAAAACATAATCGTAGTGCGCTTTTTGCACAAACAGGGCTCTCCTATTAATCGATTGCGTGACAATTACGTACAGGGTGTGTCGAAATTATATATAAGTAAAGGATCACAAAATTGACCTTGACCCGCTTTTTCCAAGGTCAAATATTTCTTTGCATCGCATCCGGTATTAAGGGTCTGTCGTAAAGGTTGGGATGCCATATAAGTAGGGACAGTGCTTTTTCAACATTAACGCACTGGAAACAACAATTTCTTGGCTGCCAACTTTGTTTCTGTTTATAAACAAACTTTTCATGAGCATTAGAAGCGTTATTCTGAAAAGTTTAATTGTGTTTCTTATTGATTCGTTTTCAACTGAAAATTTGTCAATCCTGATTACTTAAATATATCTAATTTGTTAGAAATTCAATGTAGTTTAAAATGTGCACTTGAAATGCACTAATATTGCAAGTTATTTCACATGCAAACATTGTGAACTTGATTCAGACGATTAAGCTTGTTATTATTGAGTGAACAATGTTTTTTTTGTGTCAAATCATGATCTAAGAAATAAATACTCGATAAACATTGAATGTAACGCGTCATGACTTCATTTCAACACTTACTTTTCAGAGTTTTTGGAGTGTCCTAACTGATACGGCAAATTTTTTTTGCCTAAAATATTGTCTTCAGAAAATTGGTTATTACTTCTTATCCGTTAACGCTATCATTATATTGTCGACAGCGAAAGTGTAGCTGGCAACAATACCTTCCCAACAGTATACAATATACTTTTGCATAATTCTCATCCTGTGCAACTTTACAGCTGAAAAGCAAAACGTGTCTCACCCTTTACGACACTCACTTACTCATCGCGAAGTACGAACATCTGAAAGGAACTATAGAGGGGACTCAAGTCAACCGTTCTCGTAAAAAACAACTTTAAAGTTTCGTAAACTATTTTATTCCATATGTCTACGTGCAGGGTGTCATATCGAACACATATGTCGTCACATGGGGCGTTTGAATTGAAGATAACCCACATTAAATATTATTATTAGATTATTACATAGATAACTTTATTAAAATAATATTTGTTTAGATAATAACACAAAAAATAATGCATGTCATGCAGTGTGTGATTGTTATTAATTTCTGTAATTATTTTTGCGACTATATTCGAACCTGTATTAAATATAAATCTATTAAACTACTATAAAGTAATATTGCATTTATCTTTACATATGAACGGACAATATAATAAATACTTTGTTCTCTGTGATTTCTTAGGGACATCCTACCCGATTAACGTATCTGAGAATATGAGATCTTGGATTTTCATGGCGTCATGAAATATCGCTTAAGTTTCAATTGTTTGGGTATGAACATAGCAAATATGTATGCTGTCCGGATTTCATAGCGAATCATAAAGCAATTTTTTCATCCGGCCGTAGCGACTAATCCTATTGTTCGATCGTTGATATCGAATAACAACAAGCTTTCGTCATTTTATACAACTGTGACGCGACAGTTGTTTTAAATTTGTCATATGATCCGTACGTTCGAAACGATAGTTTAAATGATTACTTTAATCCATGGGGTGTAAAAGCTTTCACTATCAATTCCGCTATATGTTATTTAAACAATCTACGCAGACCGAAAACAATATTCTGCGAGCAAATATTGAATACGTTTTCTGAATGTTGCATTCAAATATTTGATTCCGTTTAACGTTTTAACCATTTTTATGCTTCACGAAGCTACGCTGAAATGGATTCGGAATCCGATGATATCATTTCGGAGCGAGTCGACGTTTCAAACAATTATTAGGGACGAGAGAAGGATTATAGACTGGACGCAATGATGTGGACGGTAAATATTTATTAACCTGCTTTTTGATTTCTGCGAGCTCGACTCATTCGTAAAATAGGATCACTGATTTCAATTATTTCATTATCGTCTGAATAGATTCAGGCACGAACTGATGCAATCATCTGATATTTACAAGTTCGTGCCCGATCTTCATAAATGTCGCAAACAGTACTGCACGGCGGAGTGTAAAAAAAATTATATAGTCACCATTCTTTACTAATTGTAGAAAAGAACGGTGATTACATACTTGATTAATAAACCTGCATTCTTTAAAATTTAACCAGTGAATTTTATTTTCAAATACTTTCATTGGCAAGCTTCAGCAAATCCCACTCGAAATTTGCTGCGATCTATTTCTTCATTACTCGACTGGCTTTAAAACGAGAATTTTCTACCTAGAGTTTATACAACTTGAAATATGAATAAGGGTGGAATAAAAGGTAATTTCAATGACTGAAGAGCCTCTTACTAGCATCTTCTGAAGACTCTTCACACATAACATAACAAAACTAAACTCCGGTTTTAGCCATGGCTAGCTAACCTTTGCGAAGAGATTAAGCGTAATGCACAACATGTGCTGTTAAATCTAACGAATCCGCAGAACGGAGGTTCTGGCACGATTTCCTTCGCAACTTGAAGACTGAAGCAGACAACGATCCATCACGCTGCATTAAACACGAAAGTAGCAAAGTCTGCTAACCAGACTCCACAACGAAGTGATACTCCGTCATTCGCGACAAGCAGAAGTCGAAAACACTTCGGGTCTTCGCCGTACTTCTCGATGCAATCACGGCAGCTTTATTGCATCTCGATCACGTGTTGCGACAGTTCGCTAACCAAATATCCAAACGTCCACACTTCACCCCTTGTTCCGCCACTTCGGCTGAGGAACGTTATTAACTCTTAACACTTTATCTACCGCTAGTCTATCAATAGGCTTGATTAAAAATCCTCTTTCACACAATAATCCCAAATGAAATGATTGGATTTTGTTATTGAGGGTGAGTTGTGGGTTTATGATTAAAATTACTGTTGCAATTGAAGGATTCTTTTAAAAAATCCTCAGCCACATGAACCATAGACTTTCAACAATTATGGAATAATCACCGGTAGGTAATGCGTTAATAGTACTTTAGGCCTGCGCCTATTGACATTGCTACTGCCAATATTCCATGTAGAAAACATAAGTCAAATTAGAATATCGCAAAGAAAATACAGGGTGTAAGACAAGCCACCTGAATAACTTCTGTATTTGTTGAGATAGGAAGAAATGTTTCAGACAAAAGCTGTATGGTTTCGAGAGGACCCTTACGTGGTGTACACAACTTTTCTTCTGGTGGAGGTGCTTAGGAGATTTGAAGGTCAAGCTAGTTTTCTAAAATGGAATTGGAAAATGGAATAAGTTTCTCCGCTAACATTTTTTCGTATAATCACAAATAACAGAGGTATTTAAACATTTCCATGTATTACATTTTATTTATACCTGTACTGAAACAAGACATTAAGAAGCCTATAGTGACAGTTTAGCCACACTAGCATTAAACAATAAACGAAATCAGCTTGTACTTTGCATTACAAAGTACTTTTGTCAACTATTAAATAACGTTAATAAGTAAAACTATTTCTGTTGCCAGTAACCTGGTTTTGGTTCACAAAATACGAGTTGAAAACCACTTTCGTGAGACAGAGGAACCTTGAAATAAGGGTACCGTGCCTGCTAGCATGCTCTGGGCAGTGATCGTAGTGTTGTGTATCGGATCATTTATGTAAACGCCAACAAGACAAGACAAGAGATATAGGGATAAAATTTGCACTATAATTCGTTAAGAAATGATTCCTATCTTCTGATAATTATCGTAATAAATACAGGGTGTCCCAAAATTCCTTCAACAGCCGGAAATGGGATGTTCCTGAGATTATGTGAAGCAACATTTTCCTTTGCAAAAATGTTGTCCGCGGCGTTGTTTAGGAGTTATTAACGAAAAACACGGACCAATCAGAGCACGCCCTAGACGCGAGTTGGCAAAGTTGGCCCGGCGCGCTAACTGCCTGTTGGCCGACTGTTCCAACTCGCGTCTAGGTCGCGCTCTGATTGGTCCGTGTTTTTCGTTAATAACTCCTAAACAAAGCCGCGGATAACATTTTTGCAAAGGAAAATGTTACTTCAAATGATCACAGGAATCTCCCATTTCCGACTGTTGAAGGAATTTTGCGACACCCTGTATATTATCCGGGTATCAGACGGAAGAGCCCGGGGTTTTTATGCAGTTTGTCCTGGGTTCGCGATTTTGTAAATGGAAACCCTGCTTTGTTCGAATACTTTCCTCAGCAACTATATGTCTATGCATTACCTAACCGGTGCGAGCTTAAATACTAACGTGCAACCAAACTCTTTCGGCTTTTGTCTTCAAGGGGACCCCTCTGCAGGACGCTCTTGCCAGTCGACGCGACGGACAGAGCAGGTTTTCGAGGAGCAGGAGGACCGAACAATATCTGCCAATCGTATCCATATCTTTTTCGATCGAACCAGACGCCGGAAACACGGTAACCCTCCTCGTAGTCGTCGTACACACGACACACGTGGTATCTCCGTTTCATTTCGTGTCTGTATGGCGTCGAACACCGCCTCTCATTCCGTCGTTTCGACATTCGGTGAGGGATGGAGAAGGGAGAGAAGACTCGCCCCTGAATATTGTATTATGTCGCCACGGGGCTGGTCCAGGGTGACCTGTGCAGCACGGGGAACCAGACGGAAATTCAATTTCGGTAAATATCCTACGCGCGCGAAACTTCACGAGACCGGCAAACCGCATACCTATAAGCTCGAAATTCCCTCTTGTTAGTCTCCTCTCGCAAGCCCGGGCCAATGACATAACCACGGGATTGCAAAAATATCCTTCTTCTCTCGCAGCAGAACCACGCGCGTAGTTTCGTGAGGCGGATCAGCTGGTCGGATGGTAAAAGTTTCATAAGAAGAAATAAAAAATTAGAACGATTGTAATCTTTTGCTTCCCTTGCATTGGTATGAGTTTCACCGATACTCGGGCCTCGCGGGATTGGTCGTAGAGCGTGTTTACCGCTTGGCTGGTTCCAAGGGGGGGATCACCCAGTTACGGTGGAGATCTTGTCGACAGTTACGGAGAGAATACTGTATTTAGTAGATTTCTTTTGAAATTTCCGTCGCGAATCTGTCTTGTCATTATACTGAATAATAAAGATCATATGTTTTCATTTAAATGTGCCACTCTATAAAGACTGAGCTGGAAGGGTAACAAAGTATTGGTAGAACTGAAGAAGACCAACTTAAATGTGATTAGTCGGACGAGAATAAAGTTTTCATCGCTTTCGTCGTATAATTCTCTGAAAAAATTTGAGTGATGTTTTTTTAACGAGACTAATACGTACTTAGGAAATCTCTTGTCCGAATTTCTGATCGATTATTAGAAAAAATACATCAACGTGAATGTGCATGCTCTTTACTGTATGGAAGAAAAGATTGATTAAGATTGAAAAGTAACTAAAAAGCTTTCTTTCTAGATTGTAACTACCTGCTTGAGAGAATTATTTCCGTTGCAGTTCCCGCAGAGACTACAAGGTGATTCTTCACAATTCTTTCTACGTTTCCAGGAAGCAACAGCGAAGTACAGCAGAACGTGAATTATTTGAAGGAACTACTGCTACAGGAAAAGATAATAAAATTTCTTCTCGTAATGAACTCTGCAAGTGGATTTTTTAGGAACGGAATACTGCACGTCCGAGTCTTTAAACATCTACCGAGGAGTTGCATTAATGCAGACTGACGTTCTCGAGTTCTCAGCACAGTAAAGCGTCAAGCAATCCGTTACCTAAACGTTTCGATTGCTGGCAGGCCGGCGTAACTAGTTCGGAACGGCGTGTTAACTCGGGGTATGGAATTATAATTGTGCTGGCGGCCTTAAGATAATTCGAAACCCTGGGGTAAGATTTAAGCGGTATACCAATCGACTAACAATGAGCAAATTGATGTAGAATCAGTCAACAATGTGTACCCGTAATGCATTAGCTTACCGATTACGTCAGTTAGGTTCCAAACAACCATAACGTGCCTTCGCCTCCATCCGGGTGCAAATACGTACCGCCGCCTGCCCGTTGTTATCGTGTACTTATATGTATACATCTGCAATCGTAATCAATGAACCGAACAAACTTCCTTCTAAACCTTTCAGGTAATGTAGAAACAATTTCCTTAATTGTCGAGCTCAGTAATCTACAGAGTGCCTCACTCGAGCGTGACTCCCCAAATATCGTTTCCAATTGAACATAAACGTGAAGAATATTTTGTACATAACTTCAATGATATCAACCTGTCAGTATGCCGCAGGCGCTGTTATTTCGAAGGTTATTTTTCTGAAAGTTTTTCGGATCATCGATGTTTTTTTTTATTTTTTAGCACCTATCGCATCGTGTAGTTATGAAAAAGTACGATACATTCAGACATACAGTGGCTATACAAAGTGTTCGTACACCTTTTAAAACAGAATAACTCTTTTATAATTGTACCAAACGACCTGATTTTTTTATAATCAATTAGAAGCATTGGTTTACGAAATGACATGCAAAAAAGATTTTCCAAAAATTATAATTTACAAGGTTACATGCAAAGGTAAAACGGTTTTCAGGTTTAAAAAACCGGAAAAATCTCCACAAATTCAGAAATCATCTGAATATTCTTTGTAAGTATTACAAAAAAAAGCATTTTCTAAAGATTTACAAGTACTCGTACTTTTCGCAAAGCCTGCGTTCCTTTCAGATACGAAATTTAGGTTTAACCTTCGCCTTCGAGATTCAAGGGCATTTGATGGTCATATCATCGTAAATGACGGAATATATTTTTTTATGAGTGACGCGATGCAGTAAAAACAGTATGTAATTATTTGAAAAAACATCTATGATTTTGACAACGTCGATAAAAAAAAAACAACAATTTAAAAAAAGGCTTCCAAATACCACGAATCATTACTATCAGAAATACACGACTATAATCATCGCAGTATGTGACGCAGAATGTGATCAAGAACATACATAATTTATATAAAATCATAATGTAAACATTTATAATTTAAGAGGACCGCTGCATTATGCATATACAATAGCATATTTAAATGAGTTACGCAACAATAATAGAAATGTATTTAAGCACATTAAATTTAAATTTGTAATCGGACTGTTGTTTCTATGAGATCCTATATAGGCTGTACAAAATGAAGTGTTACAAACTACTGTCTCAGTATCTAATTACGATATCGACTTCTTTTTTTTAAGTGGTTCGAGAGAGCTAATCCTTTAGTATGCAATATATATTTTGTTATCGTGATAGATTTCATTAAATGAAATAATATTTGCTTCAACCATTTTTTTTTTTGTTTTATATGGTTACAGAGCTACAGCGAAAAATTAACATTAAAAGATTCAAGTAAATGTTATTCAGTTTTATGAGAGTTATCATGATAATAGAAAATTCCACCACCCAGATTACCTAAAGGTCATGTCAAATACGTATACTGAAATTGTTTTAGTCTATAATTTCATAATATCAAAACAAAAATATGGCATTCTGTTAAAAAAAACACAAAGTGACCTTGAAATAACCTTGATAAAAATTGTTTTGTCACAGTAGCATTCTACATAGAAAAAGGATTGTGAAAGTCTCTCTACACCTTTGCCAAATGATCTATCGTTCGGGAGTTATATCAAGCGCCACTTACAATGGGACACCCTGTATAATGAAAATATTTGAAAAATTTTGTTTAGTCCGCGAATCATAAAACAAAACTAGTAGAAGTTTCTTTTTACAACTTTTGTATTTGACCTTGTATCGACAATTTAAAAAATGTGGTTTGTAGATTCATATAAGTTATGTATATGCTGAAGGTTTCATCCAAATTGATCAAATGATTACGGAGTTATAGTTACTTGTAGTATTAATATTATAAAGTAATTTATAAATGAGAATTATTTATACAAAGTAATAATTATAAACGATTGAAAATGGTGGTAAAACGGCAAATGTAGGCCGAAAAACCGGAAAACTGTAATTTTCACTATTTTTAATCGTTTATAATCGCATAATTTATATGTATCTAAAAGCCCAAATGAAAAAGTTGTAAAAAGCAAGCCTTTCAATCTTTTTTCTGATTCAGACCAAACGCATATTTTTCAAAATTTTAATTACACATCATCTAGTAAACTAATCCATCTAGCTTGGCAGAAAAACCGAGTTCGTTTGGTCCCTTTATGGAACAGTTATTCTGATTTACTGTGTGTACAGTTAATTGACTGTGACTGTGTGTATGGTAAAGAGTTTCTAATTACTGCAGCTGTAAAATAAAACACAAGGCAGGGGTTGAATAAAAAGAACGAGCTTGATATCTTAATTAGATTCAGAGAAAACGGCATGTAACATCTTATTTTAGACGGCCTGTATAACGTCGTCAGTGTGATTTCGCGTGACAGTGCACGGATCACCGGATACCCCAGTTCTTGAAATTCAGTGGCAGCAGCGAGGGAAAGAAATGTTAAATAACCCTCTCGGAAAGGACATATCTTGAAACGCGTGAGTGGTAATAGGTAACAAGAACGAGAGGAGGGTGGAAAAGGGAGTCAAGTGTGCGGGGGATCCTGCGGGAGGGTCGTGGCTCGCACGCCTCCCTCGTTTCTTGACATAAATTAGCATAACTCGGAATCGTGTTCGGTCAAACTATGTATGCCCCGTGCTCACCCTCGAGTTACCACCGACTGCGCACGATACTTTATACGCTCCCATAACTTCCCGGGCTTCACGATAGGAATACGAGAGCGCCGATGGACCACCGGGAATTGACTGCGTTAAAAATTATAGCTAAACGTCACGGCTAATTTATAATCGATGGTATTCCTCCATCTATATCACGTGCACCCCGCACTCGTTAATTGAATCAATAAATTTATAATAAAGATTGCCCGGCTGGCGGCCAACGACAGTTACGTATTATTTATCACCGACGATTCGTTATTCAGTCGTTACACTGGCTTAATTAAAATTAATTAATCGCTTGCGTAATTCACTCGGCTGTTAATTAGTGGCATTGCAGGATGATAATGTTTTGTTGAACATCCGTGTCGCGGGGATTTTTCGAACGGACGACGATTGATTAACTATTCATGTTCGAACTCTCCGAATCCCCTGGCGCTTCCGAACGGTATCTCTGTTACATTCAATCGAGGCTTTTAAAGTCTTGCTCCGAAATCTGGATGTTGGACCAGGAGATTCCCAAACTTACACGGTCCAACAGCTCTGTTTAGACAAAAAAATTATTCCACTCCCCTCCACCCTCCTGCCCCTGCTAATCTGACTTGTTTAACTAGTCAAACAGAAAGATGCAATGACAAATTTGCATTATTCTGTACAGGGTGGTCCACATAAAGATAGCCGCCTATATACGTCCTTCGCTTGTCCGTGGTATCAGAAACATTTTGTATGCAGTGTGACTGAGTTTCGGCGGAAGATGGGATTTTTCAGTACTTAGTCCAAAGCGCTTGATGAGAGATCAATCCAGGTTTCGATCGGCCTCGAAAGTCGTATTTTTAAGTTTATGAGGCGTAATTGACATTATTCGACAGCATCTAACTATGAAAATAGCTACATGCGCAGTTGAATGCTTCCAGATAATGCAAATTAGGTCTCGTAAACGAAAAAATTGGACTTTCCAGGGCGATAGCGGCCTGGACCGATCTTTTATCTAGCGTTTTTTACTACTGGAAAACCTCATTTTTGTATCATCGAGAAATGAAACGAGCAAAAACGGGTCTACTCCCGTAACAGTAGGATCTCGCAGATCCCCCTGCGGCCCACTGTCGAAATTACTGTCATCTCCTGATGGAGATCAGTACAATCAGTACATACGTAATACGTACGGTGGGGCATCGCAGACACGAGGCAGCAGCGAATGCGACGAAGGTAAATACGCGCTGCACAGAAGAAAAATTAGTGGGGAAGCAAGCGTTTGGAGGGCCCCAGTCCCAACCGTGCCCAGCATTGCTGTAGATTTTAAATTTCTTACGCTCAAGTTCTAGGAATGCACGTACTAAAAATCAGAGACCCTAACTATTATAACCAAAAAGAAAAAAACGTGGTAATAATAACGAGTATTTCATCGACTGAAATCGTATTGGTTACAAATAAGGATTACAAGTGACCGAAAATTTTTTCTCTTGTTGGTAAATGTTATCGTTGTGTGAGGGAAATTCACTTCGATCGCTTATAACAGTTATCGATGAGAGAAACTTATTTCGATGGCTCATAACAGTTATCAACAGTAGAAGTTTATTTCGGTCACTCATGCTAGTTGTCGATGATTGAAATTTATTTCGATCACTCATAACAGTTATTCTTTCATCGATAACTGTTAGGAGCGATCGAAATAAATTTGTCTTATCGATAACTGGTATGAGCGATAGAAATAAACTCTCATTGATAACTGTTATGAGTGATCGAAATGAACTTCTCTGATCGATATCTGCTTTAAGCAATCGAAACAGTTTTTCTTCATCGATAACAGTTATTGAGGATCCAATTTTTTGACGCTGATAACTGTTACTTGGAACCAAAAAGTATAAAAATCGATATTTTTTAATCATTTTGATCTTAAAATTTTTTTCTTTATATTTTGTGTAGATTATCTTAAATTTCTATAATAATCAACTTGTTATCAATGATTTTTTTATCGTAGAAAATTCTAGAATAACTGTTATTTTTGGTCCATGCTAAAAATTTAACATTACAACTAGCAGAAAGTAAGCCCATGAATCGAAGGTTCTACACGATTCCCAGAAATTTGCGACGATAACAATTGATTCGTCGCGGTAGTATGTATTTGAGTAGCTGAATACGTATCCTTGCCAAATGGCCACCGTTATAAAAGAAACAGCCATCGACAATTGAATGCAGTCAGCAAGAACGTATAACCAGAAATTCTGCCTGACGAAAGCCCGCGTCGATGTTTGCGGACAGTCTCGTTGTTAACTTTTTGGAAATGTTTCGCGCTCGTATTTCATCCGCGACCTCTTAAAAGTACGACTGGCATTACAACGCCATACTTCGGGGATGGGGTGAGCCAGTTTCAACGGTCGCCTAACAATTCAACGGAACGCAGTTTATTTTCCGCGCTCGTAAAAGGAGACTCCTCGGACAGTTGTATCTACGTTAACAATCGTTAAACTTGCTTAAGGCACTGGATGCTGTAAACATTGGCGGCCGGCCTACGTCCGGGCGGTAAAAACGGAAGATATCAGCCGTTAAGAATTAACGATGCGGATCCGGGGCCGTTTGCAAATGCCCTCAGACGGGGCCATGGATTTTCTTGACGGCCGGGAAACTCTTGCTCCTGCTCGCTATGTGGATCTTTACGTGCCGGTCGAGTGGTTTATGCTGTTGCCCTCCAGTACGGTCGGTTTTCCCGAGTAAGTACTATGTATTGCGTTCGGATGATGGATAGTAAAAGAACAGCAGATCGAACTACTCCGATATTTAAATAAATTGGAAAGCTCCGATCTTGTAATGCGATTTGTCTCACTCCTACCAATGTAATTTGGATCCATTAAATTGTTGCTTAATTTCTGTCGTACTTCTGTCAGTTTACGTCTTCAAAAGTTAAATACTTTGTACTAAGAGTACTGAAATTATTTTAAACAATTTATAATAATACGTACTAAAACTAGCAGAGAAACTAAAAACAGAATTTAAGAAAAACGTGACGAAGATTAGAATTTTAAAATGTAATAAATTTAACAATAAATTAATTGTTGAAGATGAGAATAATCTATACATACTATTTCTACGCCATTTGTATGTTTCTTTGAAATCGGAACTTATAGCTCCGTCCCTAGCTAACTTGATTACCCTGAATTACTATTAAACGATACATTTTATGAAAATTGTAAAATATGGAATTTAAATGGCTCCAAGGTGCCCACCCCACTACAGTACCACTCTACCTTCCCCTTCTATACCCCTTCCCCTTCACGTAGAGCGTTTTGTCTTTGTCGTGCATGTGTCCGTTACTGACAGAGAGAGGGTACCTTTATTTTACTACGTTTTTATTGGCTTGCTTTCTTGTCTGTCTGTCTGTTTGTTTGGTACAAATTTTTCAATTGATTTTAAACTAACTTCCTACTAAACATACTAAACAATGCAATATTTAAAAAAATGTTTTTAAAAAGCCTATGCGTGTAGGAGATATAAACTATTAAAAATTTATCCGTTAGCGATCCCCACTCCGCGCTACAGCGCTCCCTACTCTACTACGCGTTCCCATTCTGACTCATCCCCACTCCACTGACCCGCTACGCACCGAAGGAGCTCAGTGTGCGTTCAAGCTCCGTGCGGTGTTTACAAAGTTACTACGTATTATTATACTATAATGTTTGTTTACCAAGCGAAAGAACCGTTACACCGAGATTCTCGGATCTTTAATATTTGACATTTCACCACGGCGTTTGTTTTCGATATGACGTGGTCGCAATACCGTCTGAAATTTACTACATGTCTCTGTTGTAGTCTCATCAAAATGTTTAAAATTGATTGAAAAATTTCACACACACACGACTATAAAAAGCAGAAAATAATTATTTAAATAAAAGTAAATTTTTTAAAAATACCACGTTTTTAAAACGGACTAAATAATAAATAATTAAATTTAAATAATATGTTTTTAAAACGGACTAAAAAGTATAAAATAATTTTTCCCAGCTCCATACAGATTTCTAACCCCGTACAGATAGTCCTGAAAATTTGTGATTGTGAATTTTTAATAGCTATGAAAATAATTATAAGATTTAACACGAAAAACGTCGGGCGCATGCAATTGATAATTGATACGTGAATAGTTCACCTAAATCACTAACACTGCAAACGATATGAACAGTTGTGCGAGTTTTCTCAACGGCAGCTACTCTCTACACTCCTTACTATGTATTATCTTGCGCCCCACGTTTTTCGTTTTAAATCTTACAAGTATTTTCATAGCTATTAATAATTCACAATCACAAATTTTCAGGACTATCTGTATGGGGCTGGGAAAAATTATTTTATACTTTTTAGTCCGGTTTAAAAACGTGGTATTTTTAAAAAATTTATTTTTATTTAAATAATTATTTCTCTCAATTCGTGCTTCCTCTCCTCATCTGGTGACACTGGTCCGGACAACCTATCGAATACAGTATAAACCGCGTTATCTCAGAAAGTTGGAAATGTAAATTCCTAAAGATTGGTGATAAAACGGCCTCGGAAACCAAAATACTCCCTTAATCTGAGATCCCCATTTTAATCATCTTTAACAATGTTTTAACGATATTATCGATGTATTATAAGATATCGATAATCGACGTCACAGCTCTAGTCGATATAGGCCATTTTCTGCCTGCAGAAACGAGATCAGAAGGATTTAAATTGAAACGTAACAATGTCGGCGATCCGGTTCTGAATAGCCAAAATTGTGGGCCCGGCTAGACTTCGGTATAACATAAAACAGACATGACACGTGGCGAGGATCCGGTCGTGGCGGAGGAACGGCAGCGACGTGGCCCAATAGCTATGTCGTTATTGTATTATCAGCAGTGTCTACACTTCTGCGAGCTAGGAACAAACGGACCGGTTGAGAGAAGTCGGCGGATCCTTTTATCCAATTATTCTCGTTCAGATTCGATCGCCTTCACGCTCGAGACACTGTCCAGGAAATTCACGGGCACGCTAGCCAGCCGAGACGATAATAAAACTGAAATTGCATTCCGCCAATCGATACCGCCTATTCGGCCGACGACGTTCGAAAACATTTTCAGCTGGATATGTATATATGTATTCGACCATTCCGCAGAAGCTGGTATTATAACGTCGTCGGTCGTTTACACGGCCGGTTACCGAGCAGCAAAACTGTTGGAATAAACGCGGATTTCGTTCGGCACGGTTGAGAACTCGCGAAACTTTCTTCACTACGGCCGATCGAGGCGGAAACATTGCCCTCACGGCTTTCATTTCACGCATTGTTTACGGCGTATAATGCGCCTTCGCCAAGCATTAATGATCGCGCAGTGTGCGCTGGGACTCGCAGAGAAAACTGTTCGCGCAGACAACTTTTTAATATTAATAACCTGTGGACCTTTCTTTTAATACGATCCATGAATTCTATATTGGATTACACAATTTCGTCTTCCTCTTTTTCTCTTTCTCCGATCGCGTATTATTAGGCTGTCCCGTTTATTGCTCTGTTATTTAAATTAATGTTTCAGACGCATCTTAACCCTTTGACTGTGAAAGGCATATACATTAGGGTGTACAAAGTATTCGTACACCTTTTAAAAACAAATAACTTTTTTATAATTACCAATATTTATAAGTACCAAAGGACTTGATTTTTTATAATGAATTAGAAGCATTGGTTTACGAAATGATATGCAAAAGGGATTTTCCAAAAATTACAATTTACAAGGTTACATGGAAAAATAAAAAAAGAGATTTTTAAAACTTTCTAATTTGGGCCTTCAATGAAAATTTAAAATATGTGTTTTGTAGATATATGTTAGTTATACACATGCTGAAAATTTCGTCGAAATCGGTTGACGCAGAGAAAAACGATACGCATCGAAAGATGTACGATTCGGTCGATTTTAAGCAGAAGCTGATCAAAAGCCGTGTAAAACTATGATTTTCACCATTTTTAACCACTTGTAGCTCGTGTGAATGTTAATCTATTTCGCAGTTGCCGCATTTCCTTTGAAAAATTCATACCGCGGACGCTGCCAAAAAAGCATAGACGTTCCAATCGAATTACACTGTGTAAAAGATGCTTGCTAACCAGGAGAGATCACAGTGGTGAGGTCGTCGATTTTAATTAACTTATTCTTGTGAATCTACAGTAAAAATAATCAAACTTATGTCCGAGCGTACTTGATAATATGCATTATCAATTATTTATAATCACATTATTTATAAAGACAATTAACATTTAATTTTTGATGATATTCATAAAATATCTTGAAATATGAAGTATATTAATGAATTTTCTGGATATCATAAAATTAAATGCTAATTAGCTTGATAAATAATGAGTGTTGTGTGTGTGTGTGTGTCTCATAAACGCTCGGACATGCATCAGCTTGTTTCTGCTCTAGATTCAGCAGAAAATGTTTAATTCAAATCGACGGCCCCACCACTGTGATGTCTCCTTGTAAATATTAATATTTCTTCGTGTCAATCGTTTAACCGAGTCATTTCGGTAGCGTATCACACTGTGTTCGTTAAATAGCTCACGAATACTGTAAAAATATCTATGGCACGGACTCGTGGAGCGAGCTAATAATATCACACGTCTGTGTTGCTTTCGACAGAACCATCGGGATTTACGTTTGATAATTGAATTTCATTCGAGTTACTGTCATACTCACCGAGACTAATAGAGCCGCGGCACGTCGGGAAAAGTGTCTGGAGTCGTCGTTCCATCTGGCCTCGAAAATAGATCTGGAACATGAACAGACGGCGTTGTTAGATGGCTTCCATAATTGACGTCGAAGAATGGTAATGTCAAATTCGATGGAGTCTGAGACGATGAAACCTAACTAAGCTCCCTAGACATTCGAAGACATCTTATTTGGCACCCGAGGTATTTTATGTTTCATCGTCTGAGATGATTAAATCTTTGCATTTCCGTCAAACCACGGGAGAAAACTATTTTGAACACATATCCTACCATTCGCAACTGTTTCGATCACTTATTAAATCTAGCAATTTTGCAATAAACCTTTTTTCTTTCCTAACGTTTCGGTTCAGTTTTGAACCTTTTTCAAAGGAAAAGCTTACATCTACAATAAATTATATATGTATATAGAATAAGTAAATTGGAAATGAAACAACCAGGATGTTAATACATGCTTGCTATAATAACTTCAGTTGTGTAAAATGAATAAAAACATTTTTCAATTGCACTATCGGAAATGCCTAAAAACATAACTTAACGGGGGGATCCTTTATATCTACAACGTGAAAAATAACCTCTCTCTCTCAATTTAATAATATAAATTCGCTAACTTAATGGATTAAATTAAATGCAGACGTATAACACGCAAAAATTAATTTTCTTGTTCTTCAAAGAAATTATTAGAAACAAAGCTGCTCTAATTATTGCAACTGTGAAGAAAACTGTACAGGTAATGTGTTCAAGAATGTATGGACACTGTTTCGAGCGACTTCGTGCACGTAGACAATACGATCTAGTGATGTAGGAACTCTCGCTACGCGATTCACACTCGCCGGCACCGTGTCCATGTAAAGGGAAGACCGACGCGGCGGCGAGGATGACGTCGCGTAAATTTCTGCGAGGTACGACTCGGGGCAAAGGACTGTTACTTCTTATTTCGGAATTTATTGCTGAAAGGTACGTGTCGCGTTTCCAAACTGTTCTACGACCGCGCGCTTAAACGCTTACCTCTTGATTGAATGCCAGGAGCGACAGAGGTCGTAAAGAAGGTTTAGAGGCAAAACAGTAATGCCGGTTTCCTTGGCTAACATCGACAGCGCCCCGAGGCACACGCTGCTCCACACGTAAGCCGTCTGTTGCCTGGAACCGAAGCAAATCCGAAAGATTTAATTTAATGCACAGCACCGGGCCCGGGTCATCGTCGCCGGAATCTCAAGTTTGCACTGTTTTGTACCCGCCGCTAAATCCTCCTAACCGGCGGAGGAGGTCGGTATTCTAACAACATCCTCTAACGCGCTGATATCGCTCTGGTCTGATTATGGGTCCCGTTCAGGTAAACGTTATTGCAATCTCGTTCCTTCCATAAGAACGGAGAGACTTCTCTTACGAGGTGTTTCTAATGAGACCAGTTAGGCGAAACTTTTTATGTGCCATCTAATGCAAAACGCATGTTATCCCCTTCAAAATAGTATTACGGTTTGCGGTGAAGGGTAATACGGTAAATCCTCTATCGACGCAAAAGACTCAGGGAGGTTCGTTTGCATCGATCTTAGAGGGACACTATTCATAAGCGACCATAGCTCCTCAACTATTGATCCGAGAGGATCGAAACTTCGATCTGCATCCGCGCCGGGTACAAATCTACTGGATTACGTACCAAATACATCATAATTCGTAGGAAAAGGTACTAATTGGCAGTCCAGTAGGGTAAAGTTTACCCCAGATTACTACAGTGGAGGAGATATTTTTTTTGCGTCCATCGTGTAGCACCTTTTTGCGTCGATAGAGGACTTACTGTATCTAACACTAGGTTTACGGGACCCGTCAAAATGACGGGTTCTAATATTCTTAATTTGCGATTATTAAGATTGTAAAGATGCTTCCCTGAGGAATTATTTACCAAATTTATTTTTTGGGGTATACACAGGGTGAGGCACCTCAAACAGGCCACCTGAATAACTCGGCTGCTATTGGTGTTAGGAAAAAATGCATCACATGGAAATTGCTTGGTTTCGAGGAGGCATTAATCTGATGTTAGTAGCGTTTTTGTAGGTGGACGCGTAAAGGACATATGAAGGTCAACTTTGTTTTTTTAAATGGATTTTATGTATAGAAGAATGTACGGTTCCATTTAAAGAATCAAAGTTGACCTTCATAAGTCCTCGACTTGTGAAGATGGACGCATCTAAAAAAAAAACTAATAAC
Source organism: Lasioglossum malachurum (assembly GCA_028455605.1). Taxonomy (NCBI): domain Eukaryota; kingdom Metazoa; phylum Arthropoda; class Insecta; order Hymenoptera; family Halictidae; genus Lasioglossum; species Lasioglossum malachurum. Next base: position 11,167,132 of record CM052318.1, on the reverse strand, counting down.
ACCAGTAACTGCATATCTTGACATCATTTGATCTCCATTCAAGTATGCCTCACTGCGTATAATAACAATGACGTACATCAAGGCGGCGATATCTGATGCCCGCCCTGCACAAAGCGCACCGCGACCTTCCGCTACGCCATGCAAGAATATTACAGAAGCGTCTCTGCTGGCGCAGTCTAGGAAGAAGAAAAAAGCAAAGAAGCTCGGTGTATTCTTTTTCCTTCTGACTCTACAAACACAGCTATCTCCATACCAATCTTCCATGGTGCGGTAAAAACCGGGACCTGCAACAATATGCACTTTCGAATATGCTATCATTTCGTCCCCTACTGCTTCATTTGAAATTGCCCTGCAATAAAACCGCGCCGGACGGTTTCGTATCCTAGCGGACCTCGATATACCATGTAGCACGCCACGGTGGTTATGCCAGCTCGGAACCCCACGAATCTACTATTCCCCGGACGCTTATCTTGCTGCAACTATTAAAACCCATGCCGATAACGTCGGCGGAAGATTATGAGAGCAGAAATGAAGAACGCGCGCTGCTGAAATATCCTCGGAAGGGCGGACTGGCATACGAAGGGCGAGAAAAGTCAATTACCCGGTAGCATATTGAGCAAGTGTCGGTTAAAGGAACGGCAGAGATTGGCCAGCAGCGAGCGGGCACGCGAACGGCACGCGAGCGTCACGCAATTGTCCCGATTACGATGCCTCGTAATTTTATTTTATCGTCGGGCTGAAAAAAGGAATGCGCGATAAACCGAGGGATCGATTGGAATGGGACGGGGGAAGGGGCACGAGCAGCTCGAACGATTTAAATCGTTCGCAGGCGTGTTTGATCTCGCGCGCGTTCGGGGTCCGAGATGAGTGGTGCGGCGCGGTGGCCTCCCGGAATCGCGGCACGAACGAAATCGCGACACGCTCTCGCCGATGGCCATGCACGCGTGCGCAAATAAACATTTCGTCGGCCCGAAGCACGAGCTTTATTAAATTATGCATGCGATGCAGGCTGCGCAGTGCGTGCCGCAGTTTTATTCGCGCATGCCAGGCCGCCTTCTGCGGACGATGCTTGCCGAACGTAGCAAATCCGCCCAGGTGCCACATACTGGGTGAGTCACCTAACGTTATCACCTCAAATATCTTTGTTCTTTTCAAAGATACAATTCAATTTCTTGGGAATAATGTTGAATGGTAAAATTTTTATGCAATTTTTTTTAGAGATATCAAGGTCACCTCGAGACTGCGAATTTTTGATGCATTTATGACAAAAAGCCATAGGTGAAATACAAAATATTGAGTTGGGGACAAAGTGTCTTCGTATTTTAATGCAGAAATGAATCAAGTTTTTCCATATTTTAAATGTATTTTATTAAATCAAGTATGTGCCGTATTTATCGACCACCTTTTGCCACTTTTGAGGTAATCTCGTGTAGGAAAATAGTACATTAGCTAAATCTATCGTTAAGTGAAAGGATGACTGGTGTGGGCTATAAATGAAAACGACTATTGACGGTGAAGCCGTCCGCCAAACGAGAGCGATTTATTAGAAGATCTCCGAGTACCTGACACTCCGAGCGTCACTGGAAGAGTGATCGCTCAGCTAACTCTAGTTCTAAGGACACTTTGTTGCCAGCGTGTTCGCTACCTGCACCCCCAAATGTGCTCTGTGTTTTTACCTAAAGGGTACGCGTCGCGCTATCGAGCCGCACGCTGCCCGACTGCCCGCTCTCGCGACGCGAAATACAGTAATAATAATAATACAATATAACAACATAATATAATACAATATAAGTACATTTCTTCGTTTTGGTTTGACTAATGAAGCTATTTCGACTTTGTGGACATTATTTTAACCCTTAGCACTCGAATGTCTCCGAGACGCCACTCAAAATTGTGTGTGTGTGTGTGTGTGTGCTGCAGCATTATTCAAAATATTTCTAATCAATTACTAAACATGATGAAGTTTTATATGAAGTATTATACTAATTTCGTATCCATAAAATTTCAAAAATCACAGGGATTGAAAATATTCTAGGTCGGAAGGAATGTTTAATTTCTCGAGTTAAAATAGCTCCGAGTGCAAAGGATTATATACAATAACTTTCTCTAGATCAAAAATACAGGGTGAGTCAACTAAGACAAGCCATCCGAATAACTTCAACATTTTTTTAGATGAAAAGAAATGCTTCAGACAAAAGTTGTTTGGTTTCTAGGGGCCTATTACGTAGTCTACATAACTTTTTATCAAGTGGAGGTGCTTAGGAGATTAAAGGGTAAACTTAGTTTTTTTTTTTTTTTAACTGGAACGAAATGTTTTATGCGAAATATTATTATTTTTCGATGTAGAATAAGAATAAAAAATAAAAAATATGGGTTTCCATTTGAAAAATGAAGTTGCCCTTCATCTGACCCTTAGGGGGCCATTATGGAAAAATGTGCCTAGCGCCATTAAATGTGCCCCTTCATATGAAGAATATTTTATATAAAACACTTTTCTATATTCCTGCTGGTTTCCATAATAATTGACTGTCTCAAGATAAATGGACCACCCTGTAAGTGTCTATGCAGATCCTGTTCGTTGCAATCGGTGCACACAATTTTTATTTTGCATAGAGATGCGCAATCTAGTTAAATTGTTAAATTAGCCAATCATCGAATTGCTCCCGGTGTCATTGGACTGACGTTAGAAAATATTTTTCGCCGTCATTTTATGCGACAAATCTGGAAGCATGTTGTCCGATAGGAAAGTTGGGGGACATCAGCGATAACAATGGCGATGGCGAGGTCGGTTTTTATCACGCCCGAAGCTAGAGCTTCCCGGAAACTATTCGAACTTCTTGAAATTAAATTAGGATATCTTTGAGGCACGGCGCTGACGTAAAAAGTTCGGTGAGGTCGAACAGCACGGTGGCTCGTGGAGGCGTTCCGAGGGAACGTGTAAGATAATTCTGCCTTTAACGAGGCGGGGAGAGATAAAGAGCAGGGGGTATGGGGGGAGCCGCCGATGGGCGAAGGGAGATGAGAATAATCGCGCCTTCGCAAACTTTGGAAATATACATTTTTTTCGCGGAACGGAATGAAATTGCGGGGCTTCCGTCAGAAATTTCGTTCTCTTCTTACATTCCGGCGGGGCATTAAACAACTGTTTGAGTTCCCTTTCGTGTTTACACTTTCACGGTAATTACATCGCAATTTCGCCGTTTAACTCACTCAAACTCGCTAATTTCAGCTTCCCCTGTGCTCCGGAAATTTATGGAGTCACGTAGTTTGCTCTTCGAAGCGTTGGACAACGTCAACTAGTCTCTGCAATAAATGTTTTCCCCGTTCCGCGCTTGTTTTATCCATTTCGGTGTTGTAGGGTGCACGAATTAGCTGAATAAGCTAAATCCCACATCTGCGGCACGGAAGAGTGCGGTTGAAACCGCGGCGAATCACAAGTTCCGAATTTGAAACCTTCATTCGTAAACAATCGAATGAACGTTGTAGATTATCATGCAATTAAATGTTATAATAAATTTATTAAAATCCGATAGTTTTCAAGGGTATTTTTTTAAATTATTAATAAATTTTAAGATAATATTAATAGCACTCAATTTTGCTATAAATGCATAAAGATCCGCAGTCTATTTATCATATTATATATACAGGGTGTCTCAGCTAACTTGACCACCTCGAATATCTTTGTTGTTTTTAAAGATACGTGAAATGTCTGAAGAACAAAGTTGAACGGTAAAATGGGGCTCATACGATACCAAAAAAATTTTTGTTCTTACGTAATTTTTTTCAGACATATGAAGGTCACCTTCATTTTTTTAAATGGAATGAGGTACTTTTTAATACATCAATCGATGCAGCTGGACATTCGTTATAAAAAAGTACTAACCTATGTACGTCGAAAAGTTAGTAGTTCGGGAGATATTTCAATTTAAGTAACTCTAAAATACCATTGCGGTCGTACTAAGACGTTACACAAGTAAGTAAACGCTCAGGCAAGATCAGTTTAGTAACAGCTTTAGCTAGTTTAAACGACGATCCTGGATAAACAACGATGCTAACCACCACCTTTTACTGAGTAGTCGCGAGAGATACATTTTACCTCCCTGCACTTTAAACAATAAAAACAAATTATCCAAATTATGTCGTGTTTAGATTCATTTTAATCAGAAAAACCGTACAAATATGTTAATAAAACTTCTGGCAATAAAGAACAAAAAGATAAAATAGTTTTGTATTTGCATTACCATTGCAATCGATACGTAGGCCTTTTATCTATGCCATTCTATGCCGACTGCTACTACTCTGCGCGTCTCTTTCTTTCCACATGCTACCCTTCTTTGCGTTCGAAACTTTCATCGCTTATTAAACAAATAAATATAATCGCAATTCCATCGTGTTTTGTCTCGTTTTGATCAGAGAAAATTCGCCAATACGTTGGTAAAGGTTTCGTAATAAAATACCTAAAAGTAATAAATAGACTGCGGATCTTTATGCATTAATGGCTTCTGAATATTTTCAAAAATGACTCGAATATACAATTCGATTGAATTTTGTACAATCTTTATTTGTTTTAGGTCTACAAAGCCTGTTGCTATTAAAAAAGGATTTTATTTCATTGAAAATGCATGAACATCCGCAGCCTGGTAATAAAATTTCATCATTGCATTAGTATTGCCTCGCCGATATCCAGCCTCAGATCGAGTTACATTACAGCGCGATCGACTGCCCATGGGGAACCCCCTAGTAGTGCGGATAAAATAGTAACGCTATCCGCAGAGACGAAAGTCACACTATGGGAGACTGTAATTTGTTCCTTCAATTTAGTATCTGTATAGGTTGAGTACTCACGTACACTTGCGAGATGATTTTCATAAAAATAATTGGAATATGCAGCAATCAACAATTGCAGAGCGTGAATTTGTAATTCAGCAGATGAAGAATGGAATGTCTTATAGAGGCATTGTAAAAATAATGAACACAAGTGTTTCAATAATTCAATGTAATATGTATACGGACAAAATCTTTTTTACTATTTTCCATGTAATGTCTGTTTTAGATAGGTGTTCTACTAAATGTACAATTTTTGCTAAAATCGAAAAAATAGAATTTCCGAAATAATTAACTGGATAAAACGTTTTGAAAATAACGTCGTCAAAAATCGGAAAATAATCTTCATAACAATGAGCTTAAAACAGCGTTTGTACCATTAATATTAAAGCTGTCATATTGAATTTTGCAGTTTTGATGAGATATTCGAATTCCATAACCCGAAAAACATAAACGTGGCAAGAAATGTGCGAAGCTTCTTATCAGGTCCGAAACTCGATGCAGATTAATGCACGTATCGCTTAAACCAACTCGTGCTGTTATCACTATCGCCCTAGTGGATGAAAATTGCTCGTCAAGAACTGTTTATCATTCATAAGCTGAGAAGGACTACTTTGGACTTTGGTTGCTAGATCACGCTAAAGGGATTTGCTGGGCCGTGGTGTGTTCTCGAAACTCAATCTTAGAGAGATTAATCATAGACAGCTGTGAAGTTAATTATTTCGGATTTAATAATTTAGTTAAGAAAAAATGAGCAGGAAGAAATTTAGAATGCAACGTCATAAAACACTAATGAGAAATTTAACAATGACAAATACTTTTGATACCTTGTTTTATGGGTTATCATGGTTTTATATTACTTTATACTCGGAATAGAAAACAAATTTTTCTGCACTTTTATAAAAGCATGGTAGGATTATACTGCATAAATTAATTATTATTCGTTTCCTTCCGCCAATCTCGCAATAAATAAATTTTTATTTTTACGGATTTGATTGTGTTCCTGAATAAGTAATTACATTTAACGAATTATGTTTCAGCGATTTCATTAGAGCTTCTGTTTCATAAAGAATGAGATAAACTTTTAGAATATGTATAGTGTTTTCAACAGATTTGTTTGATAATTGAAGAACAATTGATCGTATAAACCTATTAAAAATTTAGCAATAACAATCTGAAGATACACCCTTTTATTTTCTATAAACTGTAACTATTATACTTTATTTTACAAGGTTTGTTGGTTGGTACTGTTGTTTTCTGTTGAGTTATATCAGACGATGTGTTTATTAATTTAAATTTGATCTCATACCACGCCCTGGAAGTGGAGCAAAAAAAACCTGGGATAGAGAATTCCTAATTACACTCATAAATGTAATGAATTCGAACCATTATTTTCAGCAACAATATTTAAAATTGAAATTGAAAATAAAGACAAGATACAAATATTTTCAATATTCTTCACATAAAATACTATTTTCAAAAAAATTACTGCCTCAAATAAATTATTTTATTTTCAAAAAAATTACTGCATCAAATAAAATATTTTATTTTCAAAGTTGTACACATGCTTTAAAATAAATATGACTATTTACTATTTAAAATATTGTACTATTTTCCCCCCAGCTCTGTATAGTATTGAATAGCGAACTCCACCTTTTTTTCTTGGTGACCTACTATGACCTTGAAGATGTTTGTGTCGTATATGAATGAATTTGTTTTGATACACGTTATCATATGATATAGAAAAGAATGTAGAAAAAATAAATTACAGACACTATAACATCGCGTGCAGAATACAGTATAACTTTCCTTCTTAACTTTAATGGTTAAAATTTCAAGATGAACGCTGGCTAGTGTTAGCGCGAATACCTTGTAAATACATACTACGGTTTTCACTGTGAGCGACTGTAAATGTCGAAAATTTGTTTGAAACGTGTTAGATTAGTGTGCCAACAGTTTTTGCAGTCACGGTATACACCAGGATAATTGAATTTCGGCCACCTGTTCGAGAAATTGCGCCACTGTACGTTGTTTCCGATTTCGACGAGTTTTAGAGGATTGGCGAGGAGGTAAAATCGCGAACCACGGGCTCGTAAAAACCTAGAGGATGTCCGAGGCAGTGCACCGCGGCATTTCTTACAATTTACATCGAAGCTACGTAAGTAAGATTAATGGATGGCTGACTGAATAGGGCGTGGTGGCGAGTTTCGAGAGTCCGCGCAAAAACATCCGACAGTATGCTAGCGCCGGAGGATAGACGATTAACGCTCTGAAATTATTACTGATTGGATATTCAACGATAATTGCCTCGCAGACATAGCTGTGTCGCGCCGCGTCGGTGACTGTTCTTCAGACTGCAAATTAATATTTAAACGGTGGACAGGTGTCATTTCCGATCTGAAGGAATCGATAAAATTGTTGCGACTTAAATACAGCTTTTAATAAAGCGATACAAAAAGTAAGTCTTTCCATTTAAAGAAATAAAGATGAACTTGAAATCCCTGGAACACCTTCACGCAAATTAAACGTGATTACGTCACAATACTCTCCCCTCTATACCATGCAACTATTGTACAATTATTTTCTTCATGTTATTCCAAGTAACGAAAATATTCAAAGTGGACAAAGTTATTGCCACACCTAGGGTACCAATGCTACAAAAATCCTTTATTGTATTATTTATTAATGATAAACTCTCTGACTTACATTTTCATGTTTTGTTAAAGAATCTAACAATATTGTGCAACTTTTATTGATTGAGCTAAATCTGTGTCTTGTATTTTCATTTGGTTATTTAAAAAAGGCTTAATAAATATGTTTTAATTTGAAAAAAGTTCCTTACTTATTTAGTGCATATAACTCTCTATCCCAAGTAATGGTTTTTTTACCTACTTCCGGGCGTGGTATGATCAAATTTTAATTAAAAAGCACACACCTTCTGATATAACTCAGCAGAGATCAACAATACCCAGAGAGTTGGGCAGAAATTATATTTAAATAAAAATTTCGAATAAAGTCGGTTTAATACCCACTTGGGAAAAATCCACTTTATTCGGAATTTTTATTTCAATGAAATATTTGCCCAAATCTGACAGTTCCAACCAACAATCTTTGTAAAAATAAAGTATCATAATTATGGTTTATAGACAATAAAAAGCTATATCTTACCAGATTGTTATTACTAATTTTTTAATAGGTTTATACGATCAATTATTCTTTGATTATCCAACAAACCTGTTGGAAACACTATACGTATTGTACAAGTTTATTTCACTTTTTATATGTATTATCTCACTTTGTTTATGTAACGAGCTCTAATGAAATCGCTGAAATTGGCCTGACTATAAATTGATCAGACTACTTACAGTAGAACAGGGAAGATATTAGGAAAACATAATTCGTTAAATGTAATTACTTATTCAGGGACACAATGAAAACTGTAAAAATAAAAATTTATATATTGCGATTGGCGGAAGAAAACGATTTTTTTCGAAAAGAAGAACTTTTACGTTCTTTTTCCAACAAATATCTGATCTTCTGAACCTTTTACAGAAAGAAACGGGTTATTAAATCATAAAACAGGTAAAACATAAATTTTTATATTATTTTATAAATTCTATGTGCAATATAGGAGGTAGGAGAGGTTCGCCAAACGTGCTGATTACGCACTTTGACACAGAAAACTGTCTACATAAATTAATTTAAGTAGGATTAATGAAATTACAAATTCTTTAAATAAAAGTTCATGAATTTTTAATATGACACTTGTTCGTGGCGCGATGCACGCACAGTGAATACAATAAATGAAAAAAGATCTCTAATTTTAAATCTGCGAACGCAGAGATCGATGGACGTTTACATGCGGAATAGTTGAAAATTTTTTTGTAACGCGAGGAACGATAGATTCAGTTTGATACATAAAAGGTAGCAATCATGCGAAAAAGAAGTAGCGTTTACAGCGCGCCAGGTTAAACCGCGAGTCAAAGTAGAAAAAAGAGGGGAATGAATTCCTGCAGTTCTGAGAGAACCGCTTTATCTTGCATCTAACTGTCAATCGAACAGCGTCAGAGCCGATGCTGCAGCTTTACTTTCTCTTCGAAAGTTCTCTGAAACGTTTTTTCCCCCGTTTCAAGCGTCCTCGCTCTGGAACTTTCTGCCCTGGCAGAATGAATGGAACTCCACTATGCTCTTAAAAAATGTCCGACGCTGTCATCTGTTTCCCTATTTCATGCTTCAAATCCAGATCGAGTTGCTGTTCAGCGATGAATTGTAAAGACGGAATTTATGCATTCTAAATAGTGACACAAAGTCGACAATTAAAAATTAGGTGAGCTCAGTCCAATTTTGAAACGCAATCAGGACAATAAAATTTCAGACGCTGTTTTTTTTTATGTTTGTAATGAGTGTCTGAGTGGCGTGTTTAAGAAGAACTAAACCATTCCGGAAAGTCTCAGTAAAATATGATAAACGACTTATTAATCTACTTAGAACAATATCATGTATCGCCTCTTTTTGGATATGTCTCAGTATTTACCTGCTTTTACCTTTCTGAAGAAAAAAATATAGCATTCCATTAAAAAAAATTATTATTATTGTTATTATTATGTTCCACCAATTCGATCATCTTGAAACTTTTGTATTGTATTAAAATAGGTAACAGAACATCGTTTTTGAATTTTTTGGAAGTGGCCACTCGAAGAGTTGCTTGCAATTCTCACCCCTAAAAAATTAAATGATTTTTTTCTACCCTTAATAATTTGATCACAATTGTGAAAAAAAATATATGATATGAAGGAGGTAAGTTCGAGTATTTTCGTTTTTTCCCCATCTAAATATCTTAATTAACAACCGACTAAAAATATTTATAAAATAAATGTATGTTTTATAAAATAAATGTATGGACTAAGAAGTTTGTAAATGATTTGTTATATAATTATAACAAAGGTGTGTACAATGAAACGGGTTCAATACAGTTCCCTTAAATTTATTGCAGGCTATATCTTGCTTAAATCTGTCTGATATGTTGTGTTGTGGACTTGTACGACAGGCAAACGGCAGCGTAAAATATCGTTCGCGAAATCTAGTAAGATAGAGAGAGAGAGAGAGATTATTCTCAAAAGCCGGGAACATTATGGTTGAAGAACGGAATCGTATATCACTGGACCATTCACAAAATTTACTCTTCCTAAATTCATTGCCTTTAAATGAATGCCTTTATTGAACATTATGGTAGAATTATTGACATTATGGTCGAAAAACGGAATCATATATCACTGGACCGTTTTTACATCATTTACTCTCTCTAAATTTATTGCCTTAAAATGGGTGGTTAATAAATTATGATTAATGAATAAACATAGATCCAAAAACATATATTTTAAAGTTTCACTAAAGGGCCCAAATAATAAAGTTCTAAAAAATGCTTTTTTATTTTTGCATGCAACCTTGTAAACTGTAATTTTTGGAAAATCTCTTTTGAAGATCATTTAGTAAACCAATGCTTCTAATTGTTTGCAAAACATCAGGTCGTTTGGTACAATTATAAAAAAGTTATACTGTTTCAAAGTACGTCTAAATACTATCGTGGTTCACTGTTTAAAAATTATTCCGAAACCTACGAGACATCCTGCACAAAAAACAATGTATATAAATGTAGCAAAGTAGCCGCTAACGAATAATAAACGGGCGTGACATTAAGCAGATAGCTTGAAAGGTGAGATGAGGAAGCAAGTTTCACTGATTCGAAAAGTAAAGATGTCAATGAGTTCGCACAATGAGCATTTGTCCCGGAACATTTCGCTGAAGCTCCCTCCGGTTCCTTTTTTTTTTTTAAAAATACGAATATTCATTCGAGATTCATTACTTAAAAGCCGGGGAGGTTGACACACTGACCCGGTTCGACGTCTATTTAGCCGGAGCACCCGGTTTCCCGGTCGTTTACGAGCTATGCGCCTTCGTTTCTCTCAATATACCGCGTATTTTACACCGGCTTGCGCCGCTTTCGATATTTGTTTCTCTTACTGTTCGCAACGGGCCGAGGAATGTGTGCACGTCGGGTAAATACGCGTTCACTCGAACCGTTACGTATCAAAAAAGGATTCGTCTCTATCGATTCCCGTGTACGAGATAGTGTTTCACCCCAATTTCAAGCGGAACGTCTGCCACCCACGCTTCAATTTCAAACTAACTCTCTTCTTATAACTTTTTTTTCCCGTAACTGTGTCTGTGTAGTCGTCTACAGTGGTGGCCACAGTAGCGTAACTACCGATTACTGCGATATCATGCTTCCATTGTAATTTTATTTTAATATTATTCCTAATTCATCACGAAATAATAATATGTGTAAGCATTTTATGGAAGAATGATGTGTTCTGAACACAAAAAAATTAGTGGCCATCAAAACCTAATATAACATAAGAAAAGATTAAAAATTAAAATCGATAATATTTTGTATGTACATATTACCGCTGACGAGAAAGACCATGTACCAATTACGGTAAAGTCGCGATAGTTGTCAGGTGCCTAGCCACTCCACTACCCAAGACATTTAACATTCTTTTATAAGAGAACGGTTGAGTTCCTTTGACAAGTTTGGTCCTCATGGTGAGTAGAATGCGATGCAAGCATAAAAAATTTGACCTTGAATTTCAAGGTCAAAGTCAATTTTGCGGCAAATTGTTTTAACACATCTCCACCGATCAGAAACTGTACAATGTACAACCATCTGCCAAAACCATGACACTAAATTTTGTTACACCCTGTGCAGATGAAAGTAAGTACTATATCCTATGAGAGAACTGGCGTATTACCACCCAATTACCAAGCACGGTTTATTCGACGAATTACCTCCCGCCGCAATACCGTCGAAATTTATTCGTTATTAACCGGATTATCTTGAATGATCGCGGAGAGGGAAAGGAAGTTTTCTACTTTAGGGACTCGTTAATGTCGCAGTTTGTGTCGCGGCGGGGGTTGCGCGTTCGCGGCTCTTTTCAAGTACGGCGTTACAACGCTTACCATGCATAAGTCCTGAATCCTCTTAGAGGGAACGATAAAAAGATTTTCATCGTAAGTTCGCGGGATCGCTCGTAAGCACTTTATATTTTCACGGTTGAGGATCGATGTAAACGAGTGTAGGGGAACGTTTAGAGCGCGGCGCGGCACGTCGGCGCGTGTGAACCGACACCGCTTCTGGGCCCCGGGTAAATTAGTTTAGTTTATAATTTCCACACACCGCCCCGGTGCTCATGAGAATGAATGGGCCGCTGCTTCGGCGTCAGACTGGCGTCGTCCCGACGCTAAGCGATGCCCGACATCACTGACGTATGTATATGCACCCGGTAAGTTCCCTCGAGTTATAGGTGTATTATGCCTCTGACATGCTACCTTATTAGGTTGCTCGCGACCTGAACCCACGAACAGTCAGCTAACAATAAAAAATCGTTTGTTCCCTCCGCTATCGCTGTAAATCTTGCCACGCATTTTGCTGAACTTTTACTCTTTTAACATGCGTTAGAATTACCGGACCCGTCAAAATGACGGATTCAGTATTTTTTTGTTTTACGATTATTGAGACCACAAAATGCTGTTGAGAGAAATTACTATAATATGGACCGTTTATTTTTTTAAAATGGTGTAAGTCCATTTTTAGGAAAAAATGAGCTTTAACATAATTTGTGATTATTTCAGTGTAAACTTTTTATCTATAACTGGTTAATATTTAATATCTTAAAAAATGCCAATGCTTTGTTCAATTCAAAATTGGCCAATAAAAGAAATTGCGTAGCGATTGATTATGAAAGTGATGTAAGTCCAATTTCCATGGACGTAGATGGCGGTGTCCCGCGGTTACTACATCACAGGATTATTATGATGTTATAAAACAATGTAGATAAAATAATTAATATATATTTTACACGAAATAAAACGAGAGATTTCGTTATGCATAATGCATCTTTGAAAGCAACGAAGATATTTGATGCGATGACGTTAAGTGACTCACCCCCTCCTGTGTGTTGTAATCAATTAATTAATCAATAAATTAACTTAAATCTCGTTTGTAGGCAGAATGTAGGCTTTGCGCGAGAAATGCTAACACCTGTAAATCTGTAGAAAGTGTCTTTTGTAGCACACAGAATATCGAGATGGATTGGTCACGAAATTTTCAGTTACTTACTTTTATTTACTTTACGATTTCATTAGGTATTAGCTGTAGAAAGTGTCTGTCTATAGATGTTATGTTCTCGCAAAGCCTGCATTCTCCTTACCAACGAAATTTAAGTTTAACCTTCATCTTCGGAGTTCAAGGTTATTTGAAGGTGATGCTACAGTACATATTTCTATGTATTTTAAATAATATACATATGGTAAAATATATGTAGTTATTTAAAAAAAAAAAAAAAACAGATGACCTTGAAAACTACGAGAAGACACAACATCTAAAAGGTCAACCCCTGCGGGATACTGGCCACTTGATACCATTCAAGTTGCTCATAAAAAATGTTTTGCTTTTTCAAAATTAAAGAACATATTTTGGGGGATCGCACTTAAGTGAGACACTCTTTAGAGCCAAGACGACCGCAAATACAGGGTGCGGCAAGATAACTTCCTTATTCGAAATGAGCGCTCTGAAGCTTATGGGAGTCCCACGCGGGGGTGTGCGTGGCCTCGTTCGAGAGAGGGGATTCCAAAGTTTTGTTAACTTGTGTTTCAGTCGTGATCATGCGTTGGAGTAACGAGCAGCGTGCGTTTGCCTCAGAGGCCTATTTTTCCAACGGCCGTTCGGTGCTTCGATGTTCTCAGGTGTTCTGATGAGACGTGCGTCTCCAGTTCTTCTTTTCTGCACAGAACCAGTTTCCCCGAACGTTGTAAGCCACAAAAGAATTGATTTCCGGTCCGAAGACAGGACCCAATGGCGCAATATTGAAGCGATTTTGGAAGGCGCGCTGGGTTGAAACCACTGAACGGCCGACCGTTGTAAAAATAGGCCTCTAAGGCAAACGCACGCTGCTCGTTACTCCAACGCATGATGACGGCTGAAACACGAGTTGACAAAACTTTAGGATCCCCTCTCTCGAACGAGGCCACGCACACCCGCCCGGGACTCCCATAAGCTTCAGAGCGCTCATTTCAAATAAGGGAGTTATCTTGCCGCACCCTGTAGTATTAATCCGGACACTGAGCCTCGTTACTAGTGATGGGATCTGAATCACTTCGAATCGCTTCGATTCAATATTTACGACAAAATATTCGAATCACTCGCGACATAATTCGAAGCTTAGAACCCTTGAAACTCTTGGACGTCTTGTAAGTCTTCAATGTCTTGAGAATCTTGAAAGCCTTAAAACTTTGGAAGGTTTGTAAGAATTGAAACTCTTGAAATGTTATACATCTATCAGAAAAAAAATTATTACGTCATGAACGTATGTGTACGTACCAATATTATAAAAAGTATAACGTTTATTATGATTATCAGAAGACTTTTTACATTTTCAAGACTTCAAGACTTTCAAGAATTTCTGATTTCGAATAAATATCGAATTGATTCGAAACTCTGTGGTGACTGATTTGTTCGGAAACTTGCAAGACAGAGTATTGTATGCCCATCACTACTTTTGGCACACGTATTGATAAATATGTTTGAAATCCAGTATATCCCAACGTTTATGCATTGCAAATCTAAATTCCATTCAACGCCCGCCATACATTTCTAGATATTTTCTGTTGCATTGTTGGAATCTTCAGCACTTACGTTAAAACAGTTACTATTCTCTAGATCACCGTGATGTACGGAGTGTAAAATGGTGGAGGGAAAATTATACGTTCGTCTCGCAGTATGCATCGTTTTAAGAAGATATCGTAGTAATAAGCGTTCATGACACTGAAAATGACAAATGAGATAACGTCGCGACATTACGACGCTTCTTGCACGCAGCGGGCGGGGAACTTATTCGTGCCGCCTGTTACAATATTAAACGTAAAGTCGATTTCACTTCATCTTAGTTTCGAACAACTTGAACATGCAACCGACGTCGCCGCTCTGTATAACAGTGGCACAGTGTACACGAGTCACGATTATTAATTCTGTTGCCATCGCGATGGGCGTAACCGTTCTACACGATGAAATTGTTTCACCCTCTCCCCCACCCCTCCACCTCTTTCCTCCACCCACACGAAACGATGAAAATTACTCTCCGTTGCGAATGATTGGAACAAGGAAGAAACGATTTACCCATAATGGATACAGGGCAAATGAAATAATACGGGATTCCGGTAATATTAACGGGAATGGTTATTTCCCCGGTAATAACTCGGGTAAAAAGTTGTTTTAGTAATAGAGTCACGTTTACCTGAACGAACCTCTCGGTAAATGCACTTCCAGAGAAATCAATCGTAAAATAACCTCGATAAAAGAAATTGCAGAAAATACGTTGTTATAACAGAGCGAAATGAGAGCAGCACACACAACCGACCAGACCAGAGATATCGGAGTTTTTCGGCGGCGGGATTATTTACAAATTGAAATTCCACTTACCCGTGATAAGCAAGAAACGATAGTAGAAAGAAAATACAGGCCAATACGTCTGCACGACCCACGATGCCAGTTACCTGAAAAAGAAAAGAAAAGTATGGTAATAATTGTAAGCCAATTTTATTACAAAGTAAAACAGTAAAGTTTATGTACGAGAGGAAGGACAACTGGCGAGATTCATAGTAACAGATTACGATGCTGTTCACTCTTTATGCTCGCAAAAGAGTCGCCAGATTAACCCCTTGCCCTGCGATATATTTTACGGTTTTAGCGATTAGGACTTGTTTTGTAGTTCGCAATTTCCTAAAAAAGGAGAAAATTTATATCTACTGTATGCCTACATGTTCTCCAATAACTATGCACTAACAAAACCAAAATAGAATTTTGTCTAGTTTCGGGAATTTTGTCGGACACAAAAATATTGGGACACTCTTGAAAAGACGATAACTTTTTTAATATTGGACCATGCGATTTGAACTTTTTTGAAAAGCAAGAGCAATTAGTTGACTGCAGGATGTGAAAAGAAATTTTTTCAAAAATTGCAATAGATCGGAATTGTAGAAAAAATACTAAAAGTTGCATTTTCAATTGTTTTATATAGGCCTATATTGAAAATTTAAATAGTACATTTTGTAGATCTGTGTCAATTATGTGCACTGCGAAAGTTTCATCGGAATCGGTTGATGCGGAAAAAAAGAACAGGCATTGAAATATGTAGTATTGACAAGAACAGGAGTGTTGCAATGTTGACCGATTTCGATGAAATTTTCAATATATATAAGTTACCGAAATCTATATAAAACGCATTTTTTAAATTATCGTTACAGACTCAGATAAAAAAGTTGACAAAACATCATTTTTTAAATTTTGTATGATTCCTACCGATTGAAATCTTAATAAATCTTTGTTTACTTATTCTCTAGAGAACTAGCCGGTCTAACATCTTGAGAAAATTCAAGTCCTTTGGACCAATTTTTAAAAAGTTACGCGATTTTTAAGGGTGTCCAGTTAATATTGCCGCTGACTGTAATTCTGACATGTACGGGTCAGATGTTAACAATAATCTCAAAGAAACTCTCATCATTCGTTTCGTTATATTTTTTTAAAATAAAAGTGACTATCGAAGTTAATTTACATATAAATCTCTCTGTTTACTCTATTTGTCTCTTATAATGTTATTGCAGAAACGTTCGTATTTGGAAGACATTTGATCAGTCATAGGAGCCTGTTTTATGCAAGCGAAACTCGTCGCGAAGTAACATTGACAGCTTTGAACAATGATAACTTGCACAGTAGGGAGAGGTAGGACAATATTCTTGCATAATTATATACAGGAAAGAATCATGAAAATGATCCAATTTGTTATAAAACAAGACTTTTCAAGATTCTCTAGATATTCCTTGTCAAGTGTAAAAAATTTGGCCAATTTTTTTATTTCATTGAATATTAATTTTTAACATATTGTGAACAATAACTTTTAGTGCCGATGTTAATTTTGTAACACAAAAGAGTTACAAAACTTCATCGTAAAGAAAAAAAAAAAAAGAAATATTAAGTGGTGTGATCAGGGCACCTCGAAGAAGAGAAGCAATTTTCTTGGTGAAAAGTACTATCTCTAAATGTCTATCTTTAAGTATTCGTCCTAATTACAATTCTTGGTAAATTGCATTAATTGATCGACATTTAGGAAGCAATACAAATTTGTTAGGAATCGATATGAGAAAGTTGACTTTTTAATAAATGACGTAGCTTCTTCGATCCGGACCACTGTGGCGGCGGGAGAAAATTTCAATTTGATACGCAATCACAATTGAATATATGTAAAGGCACCGAACTTATTTGTACACCTAGTAATTATAATATCGCGATAGACGTACACAGTTCGCACAGAACACGAGTCTGTTGAACCTTACCAGAACTATCTGCGCAATGAAGAGTGAAATCGTGAAAGGCTTCCGATTCGGGGTCGATTGATCTGTTCGAAGATGATATCTCGACGGGGAGATACACATCCTGTCGGAAGTTCGGACCGATTAACGGGAGGAGATTATATCGGTGGGAAAAGGATCAACCGGTCGTTCTCTGTGTCTGGCGGAGAACGTTCGAGTGGTACAATGGCGAGGCGGGTTACAGCGAAGATCCTTTCGAAGGAAGTACGAAGCGGTAAACTGAAATTGGATTTAGCGGTGTAAAACGAGGAGTCGGCACGGCGGGCGAGGGTGGAAAGCGGCGAGCCGGGGCGAAAGCCAATGGGCTGGATCTCTTTCACGGGCCACGCGATGACGGACAAGGCAGTCCAGTCCGGCCACGTGAGCCAAAGGAACAAACGAATTGAAAGAGCGCGGTGCGGTGGAGAGACTGGCCGGTCGAGTTATTGACAGCCCTCCTCCGCCCAGTGAATAACTGAGATTCTCAGGGATTGCCTTCAACCAGGGAATCGCGTGTGCCAAGATTCCAGTGGATTTCCCCGAATCAGACATTCGTACGGAGCTCTTTCTACTTGCTCGCGCGGGTTGCCCATTCCGCTCTCCCCCACGCTTTTCTTTCTCTTCTGTCTGGAAGGCGCAGAGCAGCAGGTGTATTTAGAAAATTTACGGACAGCATCCATCACGATGGCTGGCGATCCCCTAACGAGTTAACCGGCGGATCTCCGCTCGGTATACGAGCACCGGTCGAAATGAGAAATTGAAGGCTCCTTTTAATTCGGAACTTTCCGACGCTGCGCTGCTGGTTCGTTAAATGGGATCAGTTGGAAGAAGTTTCAATTGGCCGGGCAGAGGATAGGTCGCTCCGCTTTAAATGGATCCGAAGATCTACGGCCCGCTTGGCATGTGCTTATGCAAGCCTCTGCGAAGTTATTGTTCTCTGTTAATTCGCAATACCGTCTGGAGGAACGGCTTGTATTTCTGTTGCCGCATCCGGCAAGCTAGACACGCTGCCGCCGGCGGTATTCATCAAATTAATTCTTGGATACGCTGTTGTAGCCAATTTATAAGGAAACGTAGACTTATTCTCACGTAACACCGCAGCCGGTATTTATGGTATAGTGCCCCGAACTTTAGGTAAGCCTGAATTAAGCGTTATCGAACAATTATGATCGTGGTCCCTGGCAAGTTTATACTAGAAGCTGTTAGAGTATCTTTCACTGAACGAAACAGCAAGATTTCGGATCTCGTATGCTCTACAACTAACAAGGGAACATCGGGGAAATACACTCTGACTTTGATGAAACTTTGCGTAAATATTTATTAAACCCATCTAGAAGGACAGCTGTAATTCATTCGTGCCTGTTCTTCACTTCGAGGAAGATATCAACCCCTTTTATCCAAACCACCCTTTCTATGTGCATGCTATTCTATAAGTCGTAAACAACAAAAGACATTTAAAAATGCTTGAAATGAAAGCTATACCGCTTCTTGATGTCTATAAAACCGCGTGTAAATTTTTCGAAAATATCATTTTCGAATTCAAGTTGCCAAGAGAATGATACTTAATAGCCATTAAAGTAACATATTCGTAACGAGCGTTAAGAAAGGTTTTTTTGCACTGTTTAAAAAATGAGAAATTATAATTATATGGTTTGGTACGCTGTATGAGTTTTTATTGTACTTTTATTAGATTATATAATTGAAGTTACTCGAGGACACATTCATTTCGGAGATCAATGATTTTGAAAATATAAATCGTAACCTACGATTTTCGAGAGACATTTCTAATAAGCTACAGGATTCTGCAGGAAAAAATCAATTTTTCTACCAAAAGGAATCCTTGCTCCATGGATTTGAATATAAATCCACTCGAAAGTAATTTGGTAACGTTCGCATAAAATATGAGCCAACTACATACGTTTCAAGCATGCATATTCGCTTCATTTCCCCAAATTCGTTTTGCTTAACCAGAGGATCCCATCTTTCCATTAAGCTACATTAATTTCTCATTGACGTGTGACACCATGATTAACAACGCATACCGCCAACGGAGATATGCATAATATTCCACGCGCTCGAAAAATGATGAACGTTTGTCTGGGAAATTTTCGGAGTTTCCCAATGTCATTAAATCTCCATCATTATTAACTGCCTGGCACGGCAATAAATTACGTCGCTGTTAATGAAGCGCCGCTGCTGCATACGTCGATCCGCTAATTTCATATGTTTTGTAGATAGTTCAAGTATGCTCGGGTGCAAGTTCGATAGAGCTACCGATGGTATTATCAAATTTAACCTGTAATTATGCCGGTGACGGACATTGATGAATATAACTTTCATCGTGACCGACACATCAGGACGCGATGCATCAATGCCTCCGATAATAGAAAGACGAAAATGGGGAAGGTATTAAGGGCATTCGCGTTTTGCGAGAAACTAAATTTTGTATCATCAATGTCGTCGATGCATGATGCATTATGCAGATTTCTCCGGAAAGTTTCGTTATTATATAACTGAAACTGGATATATTGAATGATATATTAGGTTGTTGCAAATGAAATGGCCGTTTTGAATCTTTAACATAAACTTTTATTTTACAAGCTTTATTCATATTCCATTAATTGAAACAACTTCCATCGTGATACAAGTGCCTCAATGCCTTTCTAGTAGAAATCTAATAAACGTGAGACAATAAATTTATCAATTGCAGTTTTTACAGCACGTTCTTCTTTGAATATTTTTCCACTCAAAAAGCCATCTAGGTGCTTGAAAAAATGGTAATCTGTAGGTGACAGGTCAGACGAATAAGGAGGGCGAGGAAGAACTTCACACTTCAACTCTGTTAATTTTTTTACTCTTTCTTCCGCAATATGTGGCCGAGCATTATCGTGAAACGATATTACACCACGTCTATTGACTAATGCCGGCTGTAGAACACGCAGTTTTTCGTACATTATGTCAATTTCCTGACAGTATTTATCAGCATTTACGGTTTCACTACGCGATTTCCCGAACAGTTAGACGTGAATCCCTTTCAACTATCCCTTTTAAATCGAAATCTTTAATAGCTGCTGGCTTATGGCCACGAGGCTCATTTTCCAGATTTGTATCTCCGGAACGAAATTTTTCAAACCAACGCGTATGTACGTAAGTATATGCAGGAAGTAGAAGTGGTTGGTCATGGTCAGACGCGTCAGACGATTCCAGTCTAACAGCATTACAGCACGCGTATTCGCCGCATTTTCCAACTTGATTTTCTCGATATCGAGGCACCTTAAATCTTATTCCTTTTATGGACCTAATTTTACATGTAGTGTATACAGTGTATGTATAATGCTTTTAAGAAATTTAATCTCTCATGAACGTAGTTCTACTTGACAATTGTTGCATTTGATATTTTAAACGACAAGAGTTCAAAAAATCTTCTACGAGGGAACTTTCATTGAGCAACGTTATTCTCTTGTGCGAATAACAACTGAATACTACCATTTGGCGCCCATATTTTAATGCTATCTTAAACTTCGAGACGTGCGTAAGTGTCGTAGATTTTATTTCTCACAGAACAGGTATAAAATGGGCCTATTCTCATAAGATAAACGATAAGTTGACATTTTGGGGGAATCCTTTCGTCCTCTTATCTACCCTATCCGCTTAGTAGAATAGCGGACTACAGAAAATCTCGGTCCAGGAACAATACTCTGTCAACGTCAAGCGGATGAGAAAAGAGTCGAAAGTGGCCTCTTCAAGGACCAAGGAGCCATAAACGAAGGGTCTACTTAAGATAACAGAGATTACCCTGGCCACTTCGCGATAGATTCTCTCACGCTCCTTGAATGTCCCTCAAATTTATCGGTAAAGATAACAGTCAACTTCGAAAAAAACACATCAACCAATGATTATTCTCACCGGCGACTATTTACGAGTATAACATTACCTAACGAGGAAAACTGGCATGAAAGCGAAAGCGTCAAAGTTGTGAACATTTCAGGCACACCTGTTAGACCTGTTAAAACAGTGGATCGCAAAATTCATCTGGACCCTTTCTTCGAGATCAAAAATTTCTTTCTCATCGCGAAGAACAAACGTCTCAGGGAAACTATAAGTCTCAAGTCGACCGTTCTCTTAAACAACAACTTCAACGTTTCGTAAACTATTTTATTCCATATGTCTACAGGGTATCCAAAATTCTATTCTACGTAACATAAGTCGAAAATGCAGGATAAACTGTTTAAAGCTTCAATTTTAAGAATTTTATTAGGCTGGAATGGGTTAGGGTTAATTTGTTATTGCTTGATAATTTATTATGAAAATGAAAATGCCTATAATTCTGTATATTAGTCGATTAGAAGATGTTGGATTACTATTAATAATTAGATTAAATTCATTTTTGGGGATTTGCAATGAAATATTATATTATTTAAGGGGGGTAAAACAATATTAGTATTATTTTCTGCGATTACTAAGAGAGCTTAAGTACCCCTTTTTGCTGGATTACTTGTGGCTTCTACACCAATTTCTTCTCTAATTCATTCAACCTTAGCAACTGCTGGTGTTTATTAAATTAATTCGTTAGGGGAGTTCCCTTATCGCCGGACGGCACCTAATACCGGACATTAGCTATCTATGTGGCAGTTCAAATGCTAGCGAGCCGTTATCCCGATTAAATAGTGGAGACAATGTACACAGCTCGAATGAGATCGATTCGGTGTTGCGTTTCGCGGGAATGCTGTGCATCGTATAATTTATGAAGGACTATGATTAGTAGACTGCGTATCTTGATGCATTTATAGTAAAATTGAGTAGATAAAATTTACCTAAAATTTAAAAAATTGAAGATGTCAAGATTCAGATCATTATGTTTGTGATCATTGTGAATTATGTTGAAATTGCACCGAGTTAAGATAATAGGTTTTACTGTGTTCGGTACTAGGTGCCACTTAATGATCTCTCTTTCGAAATAATATATACCAAAGTTCAACATTTATTTAACCCTTAATATGCTGAATAGGGTCCTATAGGGACCCCAGAAAGTATTTTTCCTTAATAACTTTGTAAGTAATTGTTTGTAATTTTTCATATTTTATGTATTTTCTCTTTCTTCATCGTCAAGTATTGTGGATGATTTGTCTATTCTAAAAACATTACTAGTCCCTTGGGGGACTCGGAGTCCCTTGAGGACCCCACACCGTTATTTGTGTTACCAAAAAGTATACAGCATTTTAAGGGTTAAGATAACTATTATTATAATGTTGATTCTATTATGCCTTTAATTCTATTCCTAATACTGTTAACTTATAAATAATGTAGGATAAAAAGAGACTGAAACATTATTTTTGCATAGTTATTTAAGGAAAACCTTAAGCGTTCGGCACACTAGGGGAACACCCCTTATAATAAATTTCTTTCAATTGCGGTGAAAAGATATATTATAACCATTTTTAGAATTACTATATTTGTAGCAGGGTTAATCACTCACTCGTCGGAGCTCCACGACTAATCGCAAGATCACAAATCACGAGCTACGAAAGTTGCAATTAATTTTCATACAACGGTGATATACGTATACTGTTCCAGTGAATCTTCAGGATACTTTATAGATCTCAAGTTGCGCCGAGAACGGACAGGATGAGGAAGCCGATGCCAGTCGGAGAAGACGGTTGATCCGTTCGTTCGAATCAACGCCAGTTTGCTCCAGTTTGTACTTAGCCGAACTCTATTACCATCTCACTCGTTCTAGAGTTCTAATTGATTATATGAGGCGGTAGTTCCGCGGGAGTTCGCTCGTTACTCCGGGGGGGCTCATCCCCCATCTTTCGTGCCGAGTTTCCTCATCGGCCCGGGTGCTCGTCGTGCTCTTAAAACAGTTCGCATTCCTTTCACTTTTCCTCGCCATTCCGAAACTACAGACGCGTATAATTAGCGAGAAGCCTCGAGGCGAGTCGAAACGCTTCCTTCGATTGAGTATAGTTTTTACAGACGATACTAACCCCGATTATTTAAGCTTTCTGATTTTCAACCAGTTAATCTTGTTCCGGCTCGCCGGAGACCCGGAAGAGTTCATCAATTCTCTTTAGTTAGTAGACAGTAGATCTTTTTGCAAAATAAAAAATTTTCTACCTGCGTTGCAACAAATTGGAGAGAGATAGAAATTTATTTTCTATCTTAAGGGAGTAGACTCGTTTTTCCAGGATTGTGCAAGATTGCGAAACGCGCGTTCTAATTTCTCAGTAACGCAAAGATCGGGTTCCTCAGTATTCAAAAGCGCTAGATAAAAGATCAATCTAGGCCGCGACCGCCCTCAAAAGTCCTATTTTACTATGTTTTTATTAGCTCGCTTTCTTGTCTGTCTGTTGGAGCATACCTAAGTGTACTTCAGAGTAACTATTTAAAATATTTTTAATTTAAAGCAGTATTTATTCAAAACACATGTTTAACGTTCCACGGTGTGTTACAATGTGAATCCAAATGTTAATTACAAACGAACGTCGGTCGTTAACAACAAATCGATCGTCGGCACGTAACGACGATCAGTGAAACGTTCGCCAGATCGTCCCAGCTGGTCGCCGACGATCGATCGGCACCAACACCAGCATATATTATCTAACATTTAATACCTACAAATTCTTGATAGTGGTTCATAGACAGAATTTTGTTCTGTAATGGATCTACATTTTTTCTAACCCATCAACAAACCAAAATCAATTTTTCAATGTTCATTTTACACAACTAAAGTTATTATAGCAAGTATGTGTTAACATCCTGGTTGTTTCATTTTCAATTTACCTATTCTATTTACTGTATTTAATATACATGTATTTTATTGTAGTTGCAATTTTTTCCTTTGAAAAAGGTTCAAACCTGAACCGAAACGTTAGGAAAGAAAAAAAGTATATTGCAAAATTGCTAGCTTTAATACGTGATCGAAACAGTTGCGCCGAAAACATCATTAAATTGAATGTTCTAAATTTGTTCTCCATAACTACTATATGAGTTTGGAACATCTTCCTTTAGGCATTGCATGAATACTAACAAGAACTAACAATCAATAATCTGAAAGCAATGAAATTAAAGTAATATGTTAATTGTATACACTGTATAGTGTTATTGTTTACTTTTGTTATTGTTTACATTCATCAAATTGAAATTATATTGAACAGACATGAGATTCATAACTCATGAATCATAATTAATGTCATAATTAATAATCATCATGAATACGGTATATTATGCAGAATATTTAGAAAATATGTAACATATGTAATATTTATAGCTACCTGTCTTGTACGTAAAATATGTAAAACATGCGCACTATGAAAAGTATGTATTTGCATAAAAACCCGCAGTGCTGTTATTGCTCTAAAGAGTTGCTATGTCACTCTTAGTCGCAATGCATATTAAAAAAATTTGAATTATTAGCTTGCCATTTAATGTGTTAGCGTGGCAGAAACTCGTATGAAAAATCCAAAAACATCGGTGTTCAGCAAATATTTCTCGTATGGCTATTTACGAATTTTTGTCCACTAAATACAACTTGACATATTTTCATAAATATTTTTATGTAAAATAACACATCGTTTATAATTTTTGGTATTTTATTTTACGTGGAGCGTGGATGTTTTGTCCCAACTTTTTAAAATCTAAACAAAGTGTATTCTAATACAATAGGTATGGCTAGATGTGGAAGAATCAAGTATTATGCTATAAATAACGGAAATAAGACTTGAAAATTGTAAACAATTTCTGTGTGACTTGAAAATTAAGGATATCAAAAGTAGATGTGTATAAATGATTTTTATGTTATTCCTTCGGCTACGAAAACACTAAATATTTAATCTCGTTTGATTTAAACATTATCATTAGATCTATCAGAAGGTACAATACACTTTGTAAGGTTCCATACTTAAAACAATTAATATTGTTACACTTTCTTCCACAAGTATGAATTATGTAGGACAGGACGTAGGACAACGATTTTAAAAATGCAGAAATTAAATTGTGGGGGTGTTAAGACAACACAGGAATACGTTTGTACAAAAGATGGTTTTACGACACAGTGTATCGTATAATTTACAAGATGAAAATAACGAGGTTAGAGTAACTTAACATTCTGTAACATTTTTACAGAGAAGATAATTAATTTTCATACTAATTTAATGCTATTTTTAAATTATATTAAATATTCTCTATAAAATTAATTTGATTTTCCCCAGAAATTTAGAAATATATTTAGAAATAAAAGATTATAGATTAATAAACGTTTATATTGTAAGAGGTCAATAGACAAGAACAACAAGACAATAAAATTATTGTAGGACAAATAGCACAAACACAAGTTTTGTTAAATATAGTTAGTGGTACTATTCAGTGGTCCTAAAATTTCCGGTGGTCTTAAAATATTCCCCATTAAAATATCAATAACAATGTAAAGAATATCAATAC
The DNA here is from genome assembly GCA_028455605.1 of Lasioglossum malachurum. Taxonomy (NCBI): domain Eukaryota; kingdom Metazoa; phylum Arthropoda; class Insecta; order Hymenoptera; family Halictidae; genus Lasioglossum; species Lasioglossum malachurum. Next base: position 11,141,410 of record CM052318.1, on the reverse strand, counting down.
CAATAACCGTCGTTTATGCATCGAAAGTATTTAGAACTTTATAAGTAATCTACGTATTCACAATTTATGTAAGTTGAATAGTTATAATGTCTATTCAGAATATTTCATAAGATCCTTATCTTTTATTTTATTGAGTATAAAATATTCTGACCAAATAACGAGTGAATGAACATTTATCCCTTTTTCGTCGTTGCCTTTTTATATTTAAAGTTTTTATGAACAGAGGCATGCACAACAGTTTGCACAACATTCTGCCTCCAATTTACATAATCAATTTTCCTGAGAATATCCCATAGTCTGAATAAAAACTAAGCTATTAAATTTGGACTTTAATGTAATTTATATTTAAATTTTAAACACTGTATCAAACTTGTTAATAAATTTCGCTCAGGATCGGCACGAGTAACTACGGTTTTTTCCATGTAACATAGTAACGTAGTATAATGAATATTTTCCACATGTTCTCACCGAAGTTTCAACGTGGTTAGCCGTTAAATATCAGTTTTTGTTATGCGAATTGTAGTGGGTTGCGGATTGGGTGAAACAGTTTCGTAGGTCTCGCACATTTCTCGTTGCTCTTCTATAAAGTTTCTCCTTCAGACGACGGTTCAAACGCGAACATTTGTTGATATTCACGCGAAACGCTCCTTTAATTAGACCGTTTCGCCCAGGCAGACATTAATTAAATTAGGATTGCTGCCTTGTATGCGAGTGCGGAATTATGAAACCCAGTTTCTCGAAGTCAATCACGTGTCCTCGATTAATTAAACTACAGCGGAAGATCCGGTAGTAGAAACTGAGAAGGCCGGGTTAAGTGTCATAGTCCCCCGGGGTGTTCCAAAGATTTTATCATATCTATTCCAACATTCTATTCGCGCGCAGTGAATTGATAGCGTTTCTGCCAGCCAAATGAAGTTCCCGTGTATCAATTCAGTAAAATATATCTAGAGTAGGTATTACATACCATAAACTGGTCCAACAGATTCCGTAATAAAATTGTATTCTAAAGCAGAGTCGCAGGATCAGGGGAATTGACTCGATCGAGGGGAAACGTTTGAATTTGTCTCGTTTTTATTCATATTATTATTTATTATTATGCTTATTACGATTCATATTATTTATTGATCAATAACGTACGAAAATAATCACGTTACTACACAGTCGACATTTCGGCTTTTGACTTTTGTCTCACTCGTAGTAATTTAATCAATACCACCATGAACGGCACGTCAGATTTAGATACTTATATCTTGGCAACGGTGTGTGCAAAATTTTGCATTGTTTTGAGAACGTCTTAACCTGCCAGAATACGTAATCAAAAATATGAAATTTGCGTATGAAATTTTAAATGTGACCTTCCCAAAGTTTCTCTCAAGGTCACTGCAATATTAAACAAATATAGTCATCATATACTCTTCTCTATACCCTACAACTTTTATTTCGAACATTTTTTTATACCACTTATAATTTTTAAGGTATGGAATTTTGTCCACTAAACGGGCATTCCGTCGCACTGTGGCGACGCATAGGGAACGCTTCCGAGGACTCTCTCTCTATCAGTACCGGTTTAGTCACGTGATATTGTGACACATGCACGACCGAGCAGCGTCGCCAGGAGATGCCCAAATGGACATCTCTTTCCTCTCCTCCTTTTCCCCTTCCACTATCCCATTCCAGCACCATGCGCACACTCCAACGTCCCCCACTGTCCCCCACTAAGACTGTAGACCAACTGTAGACCAACTGTAGACCTCGATGCCCGTGCTGTAGACTGGTCTGGTCATCAGAGAGGGGGTACTTGAAACGCCTCACGTGACTGGGTCGGAAGGGTGGGGGAATAGCGTCGTAGAAGAGGAAAGGTGAAGTGGGAGACAAGTCTTAATATAATATTAGTAGTAAAAAAAAATTAATATTAATATAAAATTAAGTCGTAATATACGTTTATTTATTTATACATTCATACAGCATACATAAATATGGTAACCGTTAGAAAACTGTCACAATTCGAAATCAAGCATCATAAAAACAAAAAACACAATAATTACTCTTTCGATTAATGTTAGGTAATAACTATTAGGTATTTCGTAGTCATCGTTAAAATAAAATAAATACATAAATAAAAACTTTTGTGTTTACAAACAATTGATCAAATGGCTAATACATTTGACAGAGTGTAGAGAAGACACAGATATGTAAAATGGGCAATGAAGTCGTTAATTTATTTTGAATTTCGTGAAACCTCTGAAAATTATAGTCATAGTACAAAAAATTCTTAATTTCATTGATCTTTTGAAACTTGCTAATTAGAAATAACTTATTCTGAGAAGTCGCGACTGATTTAGATCGATGAAATTAGTCGTGAAGCTCATTACAAATGTTAATCGTTTAACTGCCATGTTTCAATCGAAATTGAATTACAGTTATATCTGATATCAGTATCGTTTCTAATTGACGAATGTTTATTGTTTTACGTTACACGTTTATTTATAACAAAACAATAATACCAATCACGTTGAGTGTCGAATATCAACATAAAAATTTGCACAAGATCAAAGTCATTTAATAAAAAATTTTATAAAAACTCAGGGTGATGGAATAATTTGACTTCCACGTTCGCGTTTCGGATGTAAAGCCGTATGAGGACCCTGTAAATATTACAGATCAAAATTCGTGTTGTACAGTGTAATCATTAATTAAACTCATGATTAAATGCTCGGTTTACTTAAATTTGCCAATCGACATCAATTAAATTGAAAATTTAATGATTGACATCAACACTCAAGTATTTTAAATGTAGTCATTTACTGTTAATTACACCAAATGGTACTCTCAACATCAGCAGTCTAAAAATACAGTGACTTACATAATTGACATACACTTTAAATCAAAATAACGTTTCAATAAATGGACCAAACGGTTCCAGTTTTTTTTTTTCAAAGCTAGAAGGAATAACTAAATATAGATGATACGCATGCTGAAAATTTCGTCGAGGCTGGTTAATTGCTTTATGAGGTATACACGATTAAACATGCTGAATGTCGGGAAAAACTAGTTTTCGCTTTTACCATTTTTAATCCTTTGTGGCTCAAAGCAACATTAGCCAATTTCGATGCATATAGAATATATGAAAAATGTTATACAATATGTATGAAACACATTTTTAAATTTTTTGTTGCAGACCCAAATAAAAAAGTTGTAAAAACCAACTTTTACGATTTTTGCGCGATGCCGACCATGTGCAATTATTCCAAAACTCTAATTAGACGTCATTTAGTAAACTAATCGTTCTAGCTCTGTAGAAAAACTGAACAGGCTCCATTTATGAAAACGTCGCACAGTGGTCCAAGCTCCCGATCTAACTGTTCATTAACATTTTAGCTCTATTTAAAAGTTTAAGGCTATAGTAATTTAGGTCGTTGAATTTGTTTTCACATCACTTACAATATTATAAAGTCACAAAAATGCGTATTCATTTTTAAAAACTTAAAGTGACTTCGACGTTTTATAGATTAAACTTCTGTTTTTTGAATTTTTAGTAGACCGCTAAATGTTGATTAACGTTTGTTTGAACCATTTTTTGTCAGATTATTGGAAGTGCCTGAAAAATCATTTTTGTAGTAGGGTAAAGTGCCCAAATATGGTATAGTCGCCTATTATGACACTACCTTATACCTTGTAAAGAAGAAGTCGCATTCTAGTGAGAAAATCCTCAAGATTATAAACTCTCTCTCTCTCTCTCTCAAGTTACTTTAGTAACATAATCAAAAATATTTTATTTAAAGAAGAACAACAAATATATACTATGAATTATAGAAAACAAAAACACGGATTCTGGGGTCCGCACGCACGGATACCGGGGTCCGCACGCACGGATTCCAGTTCCATCCTCTTCGTAGGACCATCCAACTCTTCGAGTCGCGCAGGTGATCTATAGCGACGTCGTAAAAACCGTTCCACCCAGAGAACTTCGTGCTTAATTTATCCCGGAACCTGTCATCTTGGATAAACTTGTCGTTGGTGGAACGGTGTCCCTCGCGGCCGTATCCGCCCTTTCCTCGAAAATTGTGGGTCTCTTTCGTCGCCAGTCTACACCGATACGGTAACGACGTCGTAACCGCGAAACGGCATCCGCTCACACTCGCGCCTCTGCCTACCCATAAATGAAACACGCTTCGTGCGGGGAGACATTAACATAAGGTATACGAGTATCAAGAGGGATATCTCCGGCGAGCAGACGCGAAAGCCCGATTACCTTATCACAGGATACGGCCATTAATAACGAACGCGTGACGAAGAGAGAGAGAGAGAGAGAGAGAGAGAGAGAGAGAGAGAGAGAAAAAGAAGTGGTCCTCTAACGGCGCACCCAGGAGCCAAGTATCCCTTTATTAGAGGGTGCAGCGTACATAAGTGATAAACGGGATCCCTTTCGCGCTGTTATCAGTGCCAAATGTACATCTCTCATATCTCCTTTCGGCTAGAACTAAATGGGTACTCTTTCCATATGACAGGGATTTTATGAGAACTCCATTCTTTGTATGAAACAAAGGACGACTCTCAAACATTTTACGAGTTCATACTTAAAACGGTACTTTTGTGTTGCACAACAAGTATCGTACTGTCTCCTCCGTGTTTAGATTAGACTACGGACTTTTGTGCGAATTATAATTTGTAATGAGTAATTTGTAGTTGATGAAATCAACAATTGGCTGGCTAGAGGAAGAACGTTAAAAATAATTATTAAATTTTCCAGTTTCCTCTGTTGGGTTGTTCATCTCGTAAAGCGTTGGTACGAATGAGTTTGAACGGAGCCTATACTAGAGAGTTGAGGTGTGAGAGTTGGCAGCGTTGGCGTTGGAGGTTATGATCGCCTAGTATAGAATATTGGACTTACGTGTATCGTTTATATTTTGTAATTAAACAAGCGCATTATACATTGCCTACATGCTCAACTTATTGTTAGGAATATCTCAACAGCATCCTAACTGGTTAATGAAATCAAGAATTGAAGAGAAACTATTGCCTCGATACCAATTGTAGTACAGAGACGAAGCCACAAGTATAAACTAAATAAAGTTTATAAAGTTATAAACAATTCCTCAACGTTGTTAACACTTTACCTACCGGAAACCTATTAATTGGATTTTCAATAATTGTGCTGTACCAAAAGAAAGTATATAAATTTTCTTGGTAAATATTTACTTTAGGGGAGGCATTTCTGATGACCTTGACCTTGACATATGTTGTCAAGGTCAAGGTCATCGGGATTGCCTGCCCGAAAGTAAACATTTACCCTTTGCGTTTACATTGCAATCTTAAATGAAACTATTAGATGACGTTATTGAGGGTGACTTGTTAGGTCGCAATGAAAATTGCTGTTGCTATTGAAGGTTCCATTAAAAAGTGTTTAGCCATATACCATTGAATTTTCAAAATTATGCAATAATCACCGGTCGGTAATGTGTCAAAATTTTCAGTTTCTTCGACTCGATTCAGTGGTATTTGCTGCAAGGTAGTGTGTAAATATCTTAACACCGTCCTACACGGTGCGTAAATGAAGATGCATAGATAAATGATTTTGGGCAGCGAAGTTGCTACATACCTGACTTGGGGCCAAACTAGTCGGAAGCTTTAGATTGCTGTCAAGGTTAAGTGCGAAGGTAAACAGAAGTTTGGGTGGTTGCCGTCGAGTCTGTTGAACCCGAAGTGCTTGAAAATACAATTGATGGTATCCGGGGTGTCAACGTTTAATGCATTTAGTGTTTTCCAGCTGCGTGTCTTAAGTTTCTGATGCCGGGTCTCGGGAGGGTCATAAATTGAATCAGCAGAGTTTTGAGAGGCACATATGCCTGTTTTATGGGAGCATAGTCGGCAATAAGGGAAGATGAATACACATTCACGGTAGACACTTGTGAGCCGCGTGATTCGCGCAGGCACATTGCACCGCCAACAATCCGCCCCTTTAGTGTTATAACAGTCTTTATTAAAGCGCCATTTTCTTACAAGCTGCCAGCTGCATTCTACGCTGCGTCCCTGGCAACGACATCGTTAACTTCCCTCGAATTTCGTCCGTGGAACGGCAGCCGAACCAGCGAAGAGATGCCTGAGAATACCGAGGCCAATAATCCTTAGTACTACAACAGGCTTATTAAGGACGTTAAGGCGTTTATAACGCTGCGGTTTGGAACGTGACAATATCGTCTACTTTCATCCCTACTTACCCTCATTCCGGCCTACATTGTGACAACGGGCCTGTTAACCCCCTTTGAATTTCGCGACGGCACCCTGCTACCATTGGAACGGTAATGGAATGGAAATTTTGAATGAGAAGAGCGTCGCGTACACTTCCCCGTTCGTTTCTGCGATCTCTTAATTGCGATCTTCTGCGCCACTAACTGGCGTTGCCAGGATAGAAAAATTTTATATTACGACATTTCTGACAAATCGCTCAGTAACGACAATCTCCCTTTTACCGACCACATTGGGCAGGTGTAGGGGAGACCGGGTCTAAAAGTTACCGGGGTAAGTTGTTCCGATCATTATTTTTAAAAAGGAGAAGAATGTTTTTCTGAAAGTTTTTAGTTGTTTTTGTTATAACAGTGGGTAAAGACTCTGTCGTTCATTTTTGTGGCGTCCGTGTAGCGTGTGTTTTTAACGAAGCACAGTGGAGTATTTGGCCCGAAAAGCTGGCCAAAACTATTGCAACGTTATTTATGGTCTCAAGGTTATCGTTGAATTCGTCTTAAAATCAGATACAACATTATGAAATAAAAAATACATTTTAACATTTAAAAAATCAAAGTGACCTTGATTAATTGTTATAAAAAAAATATTTTCGAAATTTTATATATCGAAGTTTGTAGATATCGGAACACCGTTCAACTTTTGTTCGAACCATTTTTTAAAACAAAATTATTTGATGTGTTTTTATTACGCTAAGAGTTCCTACGAATAAAATAATGCCATTGTATTCTGCAATTCAAAAAAATGTGGAGGATAGAAACTTTGCAAACAAATTTATAATTCTATATAAATATATTTTTGTTTATATTGTTTTATTTTAACGACACAGCAACTCGCACAGGAATTTTTCTAAATTCATGTAATTTAATAGAAATTATATATGTCAACATTTTGAAATTTATTTACGGTACAATGAGGCCGCGGGTTGCTCATCCATGGTCTACATTCTATCGAGCGTTGCCACAAAAACCGTTTGGAAATTCGCTAGGGCGCGAAGGTGCAGCCAATTTTTTTGGCGCGTCTAATGATACCAAAACAAATACTTGGGCGCAATTGGAAGCATACTAAAATTCTATTTGAACTCTTTGAATTCTAATGTACTTCACTGAATTATTGGTCAGTTTTCAACAGCACTAATCTCAAAAACACAAGTAAAAAAGCGTATAATTTTTAAATGAAAGTAAAGTACATACTTACTTAAAAAACATCTGCAAAGGGAAAAGTTGGCATTCATTTCTTTGCGGTGAAGAAAAATCATTAACGAGCGCACAGTAATGCAGAGACTAGTTGAGAGAAACAGGACTACGAAAACTCTCCATCTTTGATGAAGCATAACACTTCATGAGGGAATAAAATTTGAAAAAAGGTATTGCAATATCATTCTGTACATATTTAACTATCTGAAAATGCAAAAATTTTATATTGTAGACAAAATTTTTGAATTGATTTTTGGCCAGCTTTTCGAGCCAAATGCTCCACTGTGCGAAGGCTTAGTCTCGCTCTAAGTTTTTTCAGAATAAAATGTGTCACCGAACGTAACTATAAACCAGAGCTAAATAAAATAAGAACTGAAATACTTTATCCATGAATATTTATGCATGGTTTTTAATAGTACGAATCAAGTAACTTCTCGATAATGGGAACGTACCACCTGTTTTAAATAAATTATTATTTCGACCACTAATTTTAGCAATGACTTTATCATATATAAGAGTATTTTATAGAATATATTCTGAGGAGATCTAATTACGGGATCGGAGAACACAAAACGAAATCAAATAACTCTGATTAAATTACTAAACAGCCACTCTTCCTATAGAGAGCTATATGTAGATTCTTATTGAATCAAACAAATTGATTTCTTCTACTATCGTTTCTATTGAGACCGATGCGGACCCACCCAAAATGCTAATGATATTATTATTTAATGTATAACTTTACATATACATATATGTTATACGTACACGTACACGTACACCTATATAACTTCCAAAGTATGCGTTGTACGAAAAAGTTTTGTATACAGAAGTTACTTATTTAATTATTTCGAATTCTGAGTAAAAAAGTATTGACCTTCATTAGCTCTAAATCTAATAATTAACGAGTAATTTCCCTTTATTCCCTGAAAATTTTACTCGTTAATTATTAGTAGACTGCAGATCTTTGTGCAAAATAAAAATGTTCTGCATTTTGTTTGTGGGTATAGAAGAAGTAAAATAAAAAATTATTACATCCCTTAATGATTTTTTTTTATTAGAAATAACGTTAAAACATTCTTGAATTTTTCTAATCTCTTATTGTTTCATATTGCACCCAACCAATTTCTTCATAAATGCATAAAGATCCGCAGTCTAATTATTAGCTTTAGGGCTAATGAAGGTCAATACCTTTTTACTCAGAATTCGACATTCTTCCATATTTTGGTATAAAAAATATAGTATTCTAAATATAGTATGAAATAAATATAATATTAATCATTGCATTTTTGGAGTAGATTTTGAGGGTCCACTTAAGGGTTAATGCATAAATTATTGGAGAATCTTGAATGCTGCACGGAAATCGCAGTGGGCTAATTACAGGCACTGCTAAAATAAATCACCCGTTTCTCGGTCATGCTAGGTATCGTTCGTCTCCTTAGGAGTATTAAGCTCCAGCTCGATTTTAACTATCGTCGACGTTTCGTTATGTACCAGTAACCTCCCTTCCGGCGCCCGCTTCCGAAAGAGGATTGAAGCGATCCCATTTTCGTGACGAGCATAAATCTTCTGGATCGAATATTATTATCGATAAAAGTGCCAGGCTTTAAGAGGCATTACACTTTTCCAGCGATCCCGCGGCGTGATGTCTGCTGACGTCACCGGGAAATTGCTCGCTCGGTGGAAATCCGCTCGCCGCGAAACGTCGCGACGTCAAGCGCCGCTAAATCGCGCGTTCCATTCAGGCTAATCGAATGCTCGCGAATATCCCGGCTGAGTGCGTTCCCTCCGTTGACAATCGGTTTGCTAAGCGAGCTAACGTATTGCCAGACCTCGTTAAAACCGAATCAACAGAGTCGCTTTGTTCCGTCGAGTCTCGTGGCTTTGGACAATGCTCGGTGCATCGCCGCGGTGCACTTTTGAAAGAAACGCTCAACCGGTCGTGCGGGAAGCACAAAGATGACCAGCATCGCGCCGGCTATCAGAAGTCCATTCTCTATTTGTTCCCCAATTACCGCGAGAACGTCACACCCAGATCTTCGTAAACCAAGTCCGAGAGCTTCCCTCCTCGGCAACTTTCGGGGAATAAAACACCGATGCCCGGAATCGAATCCTCTATCGGCCACGCCATTCGGTTAACCAGCAGTCCCGACAAAGAGATTTCCGCTCGATACGTTTAGTGCCGCCGATACCTTCGATCGTGGTAGTACTTCGTGATTTAGTGATAAGCCGGAACGCTGCTCGGCCTGCAATGTTACCCGAGGCACGAAGATTGATTTTTACGATTGGCTGATAATTGCGGCGACAATTGATGCGATGGCAGAGTTTCAAAGAGCGAACGGATCGAAACGGGCGGTAGGGACGGAGGGCGAAAGCGTTGCTGAAACCCTGCTTCGTGAGGAATGTAAAACTCTGGCAAATAGCTTAATCCAGGATAAATGTTAAGCTTATTCCCAGATAGTACCGTACACATCTAGGTATACCGCCCGTCTCTTGTTCGGGTTATGTCCGAACGTTCTACGTCCATTTCGGACATCCCTGCAACGTTTAGAAGACTTTTTCGTACGGTCTAATATCATTAATTTCTTAAGTCCTGATTGTTTATATTTACGAGGAACGGAGATACGTTTTTGGTTAGATTCGATGGCCCTAATAAGCCATTAACAGTTGACCTTGAATGACCTTCGTAGTAGGTCATTGTATTCGCCCTGAAACACACTATCACAATGTAAATAGAAAACTATACTATTCCATCGACAAAGTGGACTTTACCATCATATCTCTTTGATGACTCCAGCTAATAAAAAAATTAGTAACACCAGATTATGAGCCCCTAGATACCAAGCACGTTTGGTCTGATGCATTCTCTTTTATCTTCAAAAGCAAGCGAATTACACAGGCGACCTGTTTCAAATGGCTCACTCCGTATTTAAAAGCATTTGGTTCAGCAGGGCAAATAAGACAAAAATTAAAACTCTTGAGTATGGGAATAGCGACGGTCTTCCAACCCATCATACTTTATCATCATCTACAATCGTGAATTTTACAGAACCTAATTTCCTTTTTAAATTTCAGTTAAATGTCGAATAGCGGGCGAAACCTGTTCTTGGGGCGACTTCATAAAATAGGATTGCACCAGTGGCAATCCCTAGAGAAGCGATAAAATTAATTCAAACATGGAACCTTGTTCACTTTCACCATTTGATACATTTTTTCGTGCATTATGGAACACTTTTAGATTCGCTGTGTTACTAAACATTTAAACGTTCCATATTACGATTCAATGGTGCTAGGTTATGCTACAGCTTCAGAAAAAAAATGATCTATTAAAATATCGTAAAAGAGATACAAATTAACAGGCAGTCTTTTATTCAGAAGAATACTTTTTAAAAGTTCAACATGTATTTAATAACACATTCATCAATTAAATTCTTCATATTGCTGAATCCCGCGTTCATAGGAACAAAGAGGATGCATTAAAATGCAATTAAAATAAACATTCAACGTCTGTCCCATTATTCAAATGAAAATTCAGTGCATTGTTATTTCGTGCCATTGTTACAAACATTTACTACATTGAAACATTTATAATCCAACAGTTATCAAACCCTCTCGCCTTTACTACATTAGTGAAATACGCGGGCACAGATTGGCGGGAAAGCTCCTGGAACGCCGTGCGCAAACACCGAAAAATTCAAATGACCCGAAATCTCCATCCGGCTTGCCAAAATCTCTCGGCGCGTCCAGCAGCGGACTCGAATCCTCGATTAGCATCCGCAGACATGCGAGGAAGGAACAACTTGCTAACGATAAAGGTCCGGGAGCCGGGTGCCGCGCTGGGAACCGTAGTTTGTACGGAGCGCAAATAGTCGGCGTTAATTCGAATCGCGATAATTCCAAACATTTTCGTGTTAGCTCCAGCTCGTAACGAGCGTGCAAGATCGTCTCCGGGAAACGGCCGGCTCAGCCGAACTGTTGTTCCGGATAAATTAGAGGACACCGGGTAAAAATCCTGGCCCGGAACTTCTGCAACGTTTAGCGTCGTCATCTTTCCTACAGTCAGAGACAAAAACATATCCTATTCAGCTTAGCTTTTAGTTAGTGGATAAGATACATGAAATTTCTTCTACGTACACCGCGTTTCACACTGCTTTTGTTCACATGGTTCAGTTGGTAAAACTTACTGTTGCTCCGCATGAATTCATCTAAAAAATGTATATTTTCAAGGACCTGTTTAAAAACTGGAATGAACCAAAAGAATTCTATTTGACTTGACTTAAACTGATATGACCGGGTACTTAATTCACGAGGACCATTGTACCGTTGTGTGCTGACAAGAAGGCCCCTGGCAGGAATGCGGTGACGTAGGCAAGAATGCGCGCCTTCTATTGGCCGAAGCGGTCACGCACACGCTACTACTGCTATACAGAACAATAGACCCCTCTTGACTCTGTCCGCCCCCCCCCCTGGGGGATCTTTTTGTCAGAACTTAACGGTACCTGGGCCCAGGAGTGGAAGGGCAACTCAGTTCAAAGGAGGCGTTCGTGTACGCCGGCTTCCTTGGTCAACTCCAAGAGCCTGTCTTATGTGGTGGCCCCCAGATGTATGTAGTGCGCCGTTATTAGAGGGCCCACCGAGTTTCCTGCTTAAGGTGGGATCTCTCAAAGACGTCTGGACGCAGCGTTTTGCGATCCTAGGGCCTTATATGCTCCATTTGTCATACTTCATCAGAAGTGATCGCTTGCGTCGAGTTGTGCGACTCAGAAACAGGTCTGCGACATACGAAGGTGTTGGTAAATGGGTCATAGGCATCACCACAGTCCACTGGTACACTGGGAAGCATTTGGCAAGATTGGGCATCCAACAGGCCGCTACTGTCCATGATGCGGAGAGGAGGATGAAACTCCTCTGCACGTCATACTGCGCTGTAGGAGTACAGAGGCCCTAAAGGTGGGATCTCCTAAGCGCAAGACGACCAATGGAATATGGATCGCAGAATGCTGCCTGCAGACGCGTTTAGGAGATCCCACTTTTGAGGCCTCTGCACTCTTACTTTTCGAGGAAGGAACAATTTACGCCTTCATGTGCCGCAGGCGTGTTTCCGAGTCCCAGAGCTAGACAAGTTACATCCTTACCCAGTCTCTTACCCATCTTTTTGTCACGCTCGGTGCTAAGTTAAGAGATGGCCCTTCACGGGCCAACAAAAAGAATTTACTAGTTCTGTTTGATACTCAATATTTTCTAGAGCATCCATTATTTTTTTATCACGGAAGTTCTTCATTTACGCAGAGATTTGCAAATTCTTCAAATTGTTTTCTGCCTAAATTGATGCTATTCACGTTCAATATATTGTTTCAACTGGTCTAGAGTTACAAATTGTCGGTTCTCAACGTAACTAATTATATACAATAGATTAGAACCTTGAAATATGTTGTCAAGGTCGTCATCCTAAGCAACTTTTCCCTATGCTTGTTACCCAATTTTGTTTAGGCATTTTCTTCCAATATCATATGTGGAAAGGCAAAGAAGCGTAGGGTGTCCTATCCTTTTGTCCCTGACTGTATTAATAAATTCCACGTTTTTCTTTCGCCTGTTTCCCTTCTCTTTTCTTCCGTTAACGAGTGATCCAACGCCAACAGGATTGGAGGGTTCACGGTAACGGATGGCGTGCAATGACGACGAAACGACGACGGTCGCGCGCGGGTGGGAAATAGAAAAGGGAGGATGAACACGCCGGATCCCAGCCGTTATGAATCGTGCAATCAAGGCTGGAGGCACTTGAGCCCGGCTGACTTCGGACAGCTGATGCCTCCTGGCTTCCGGTTGCTGTTAAAAGGGTTCACAGGGACTCGCAGCTACCGACGCGCCGCGCCGCGGGGGTTTGCCGTTACCCTTCTACTTGAGCAGCTCGAGTAATTTCGACAATTGCCTCCCTAAAAACAGCCGGAATGCTAACGAAAATGGTTACCAGAGCAAATAGTTCCCTTTGACTCGCCTTTACATTCGGATATTTCGTTCCGGTACGGCCGCGATTCCTTCCTTCCTGCCTTCCACTTCTTGCATTTTTCACCACCGGGATCTTTCACGGCGGTGTTCGAGAAGCGTGTAACACTAGCAATACGGGATCGTGTTTGCCAGGAGATTGCTTCTACGCGAAATTAACTCTTGCGTTCGCGGGGTGCAGGGATTAATGTGCGGGATACAGTTTACTGAACGAGTTTAAATCCGTCCATGGGCACATATACATTCTCGCCTGACATGAAAAATTCGCTTTTGAGAAAACGGAATAAGAATTTGTTCAGTAGAACTCGGTTGTGCTCGGGTGGAAGGCTGATCCTTCGTATCTAGAGCGATTTCAGAACAATTAGTCGACAAACGCATTAACCGGCATAACTCAGACGCCGTTGCCACGGTATGTGAATGACTGAATCGTTGTTTCGTACACCTGCAGATAACACTTTCCCGTTAATAATGTACGCTATCGCGAACTGCTTGTGATGACACTATGATCCTTTGTGACCCAAACCGTTCCTTCCCTTTTTTATAGGACGACAATTCCATTATGTTCTCGTATGTAACTTAACTAGTTTAGGACAGTTGAGAAATATTGGAATTGTTTTTATATTACGTAATGGCGATGTTATCAACGGATGTAATGTAAATTAGTAAAATAAGTAAGGTGGAGTGTAGCTAATATCCCGTCGTTCATATAAACCTATATAACGAATGGAAAGGAATGCCGACAAATGCGAGGAGGTAAGTAGATGTCAGAATGGTGAATTCATGTGAAAGAGTCCGAGACCTGGTAGAGGAAATGGGGGTACACGGCGTCCTTTACGAGCTCATTGTGACGCCAATTTTAATGATACCATCGTTTTCAAGGTCTCATTTGAAAGAGGAAACTTCAAGAAATATAATCATATTTTTTTCAAAATTTAAATCACTGAGCCCCATCATCGAAAAAAACGCAAAAGAAGAACATTTTTTAATTTTTCCACATTATAAAGTTGATTCTCGAGGTTGAAAAAATTATTTTGTAATAGCCCAATCCTTTCCGAATAAAACAAAAAAAAATGTAGCTCAATCGGACAAACAGTTCTTGAGATAAAAATTTGTAAGTGAGGCCCGTTTTCGCCGAAATGGGCAAAAATTGAGAACTTTCAAGGTCTGCCATATCTAAAAAAATTCGAAACCGGCAAAATGATGACTGAAACCCCTCCTAATTTCACATGAGCACAACATATTTCATTTTGAACAAAATCGGCGATGGTGCCTGCAAAAAGCGATCGATTCGGCATGGAAGGACCCCGGAGTTATTGGGTTTTGTAGATAAGGATTCTTGATAACGATTTTCGCGCAGCACGTCATCAAAGTATAGTCCTTCACGGACATTTAAAAAAAAATTCCAATTGAATCGATGAAAAATTGAGTTGTCGGCAGATTTTTGTCCAAAAACATCGCTTTTTCGCTCACTGTGCGCCGGAGGGACCAGCTCGCAGTCCTATACTTATTTAACCAAAACTTTTCCGCTGGCAGTGTAAACACCGGCTTTCCCGCGAGTTTCTAGATTTTTAATCACCGCCGGCGTGCAAATCGCGTTAAGTCGCGGTTACCTTCTGCGAGTAGGCCATGATTACGTTAGAGTTCGCTCGCTTTGAGGAGATTTCTCCGGTCTCGATGGTTCAGTGTGATAGTTCTCGACGGGTTTCGCAGCGTGTTCGAGATGCATTTCGTCGAACTGGCCAGGCGGACGCGGTCTCAAACAGTGAGAGGCCCCGCCGAGTGTCTGAAACGACGCATTAGTTGCCCGCGGAAAGAAACTTCATAGAACCCCGTCTTAACTGGGGTTGGAAAATGGTTTTATGCAAGTTGCAAGAGAAGAGGCTTGCCAACTCCACTCGAGAAAAGGGCTTTGCCGCAGCGGCGCTCGCCTGCTTTCTTCGTTCGGTCGCTACCTTTTTCTTTTCACCATCGGTTCACCCGGTTCCTCGTTCTTTCTTCCCCTGCCCGCGCCGACGTTCCCCTTCGGAACATTTCGCAGCGGAACCGGCAAACTTTCTTCTCGCAGTGTCAAAAGCCTTTCTGCACAAGTGTATTTACGTTATACAGGGTGCTAAAAAAATGTGGATTCCATTCGTATCAAATAGTGTCTCGAATAACGGCTGTAGTATGACATGACCCACACTAGGGTGGACCTTAGCCTATACCCGGTGAAATTTTTTTGCGAGATTTTATTCACGCCCCCCCCCCCCAATCCTAAAATTGTGTCATTGCGTAAGAAACTAATTCCTGCAAAAGATGAAGTTGTTCGGATAAGGGGAAGACGTGCCACATTGGCATGAAAGTTGCGAGAGACATTAAATATTCCCATTCCTATAAAATTTCATTTTTTTCGCAACTTCAACGTCAATGTGGCACGTTTTTCCGACGTCCGATTGATCTAAAACTTTGGAACTATCATTTCTTCATGAAATGGAACAATACTGGAGGGAGGCGTGCCCATAATTTCATGGTCGAAAAGTAAGGTCCACCCTAACCCACACATATATATTTATCAGCTGAGATTTTAAGGAAGGGCAAGGAGAGGGGAAAGCATCCTGAATATAAAATTTCAATGACGGATTTTCATTAATTTCTGAGATATTAACTGTCAATAAAACTGTTTTCGGGTTCACCCGTTACATATAGCTTCACTTTATGTATAATCTATCAATGTGTATAATCTATATATAAATAATTATTAACTCTGACGATTATCGCATTCGATAATTCGCTCGCTTCAGAAAAAACTAATCGGACTAATGCACCAATTTGCGATTTAGTAAGACTGGTACCGGTCTGGTTAGTTTTTTCGACCGAGCAAAAAGCGAGTGAGTAACTTTGACGATACCCACACTTGAGAATTTAACATTAAACATCTCGGATTATGTTATATATGATATATAGATAAAGTTAATTATATCGTGCACAAACATAGTTTTTCATTAGTGCCTCAAAAACTAATAAAGACCCGCCATTGAAATTTTATATGCACGTATTATCATTCGCCCCACCCCAACCAAACCCACGCCTAACCAAAATTTGTCGGTGAGGTAAGAAATGATATTAGAATGATCAAATTTTTGTATTGAGTCAAAATGAAACTTTTTTTAATGATGATTTGATGATGATGAAATTTACAAAATTTCAGCTGAATCGGATTTGACCGGTTTTCGGGGCTTTAGCCTGAAAAACATATGTCGTGTGAAAGTTCACGCACATCCTAAAACAAAATAATATCTGTTACTATAGAATACAAATAAACTTCCATATAACAACATTTTATTATTCATATGTTAAAATTGCGAGATAAAGATTCTAAAGGTTGAACGCCTTAATATGAATCGCTATTTATTGCAGGGTTCTGACCTATTCATGCCCGCGAAGCCTATCATGCAAGATTTAGTAGACGCATAGGACGCGGGACATACGAAATTTGTTCCTGGCGAACGGAAGAACCGCCATTGTCCTTTTTCCAGCGGTCTTTTCGCGGAACAAACGGCCGTGGGATTCGACGTGTAAACGATATCACCGCCTGTCCATTGTGCCCGGCCGATAATTCTTTCCGCCTCGTCGCCGAGGAGCCGAGAAACTTTCGGCTTCCGGCACCGGTTCCTTCCTCCATAAATCAGAGATAAATCACTTTTAAACTCGCGCTGTTAACTCCAGGTCGTCGCCGACTTGGCCGACCACCGTTCTGGACTCCTCCGGGGAACACCGACGGAATCGATGGTCCGCAAGATAATGAATATGTCTCCTGGACCCCGTTAACGTACCGCCACCATCGCCGCCGTCGGACCACGCTCGTTCTTAATTAACATAATGCGATAATGACCCGAATCACGCTTCGCCCCCGATATCTAGGTTACCGATGACGTGGCGCTCCACGATTGCTCATTAATAATGCACGTTAAAGGAAATTTCAATCGAGCTTGTTACTGTTATCCACCCCTAGAGTACCTCTTCTATTTCCAGGTCAAGAGAAGCCGGCTGAGGTTCATGGAAACGGAAAACTCACGAGGAGGAGTCGCTTTGTTTCCCAATCAGCGCGATCCGCCTACTAGAGTGCGAACATTGCCATCTTGTGTAGGTATAGGAGCGATTGCACTACAGTCCGGGACAATTACTGCAGAGCGTCAATTATCTGAAACAGTGTTCCGTCATCACTATCTCCATCACTTCTTAGAACTAGTGCAGCGATATCGGTTGACGCAGCGGTAACGACTGATGCAGCAGTACTTTTTTTTGGTGTGTAATACCGGATGATTCCCGAGGAACAAAACACCTACATAGGAGAAACAATACACCATATTTGAACAGTACGACTTCTCTCTATAACATTCTGTTCTATCTTCGAGCCCAACGGAGCTATTTAGATATTGTGCTGTATTTACTAAAATCCAAAGACGAACACGTCGCTGTTTCTAACCTCAACCCAATAATTAACAACAATTTGTCATTTATAGTTTCACATTTTTATTTCTCCTATCAATTTCTCTGGAGATTCTGTTGCTATCGTGAGAGTGAAATAATTCAAGCAGCTAGCTTATTCCGCCGAAGTTTCTCGTCCGAACTATTGGAATAGATGATGGAATAGCAGATTGAACGGGATAGCTGAGATGACATCTGTTAGCACGCATTTCTTTATTCACCGGTTACGTCACAAGCATTGGGAAAAGAAGATGGAACATAAAACTAGAGAAATACACGTGGGAATGTAAATATATAAAGATAGGTCGAGTCTTTAATTTCTCACCATCAATTTTGTGTTTTAATAAACAATAGGCGATTCTTATAAATTTCGATGCGCCAAAATTTTGAAAAAAAAGTTAAATGTTCCAATTTAAGAATTTTTTCTGCTTTAACCGTAACAGCTACACGAATCATCCTTACGGGGAATGATTCTGCAGGCTGTACATTTTTTATAACATTATGAACACTTGACGAGACGCTTCCAACGCGCCAGTTTTCTCGGACGTTATTCAATTTATTTTGAACATTGAGGGTCTGAGTTTTGCTAAATTAGGATTTTGTTAAAAATGTCCAAAAATTTAAGAAGGCATGGAACTAATGAAAGCAAGAACGGAGAATGTGGAGTTGATTTTAATTGACTTGTAGTAATTTCCATAGATCGCATACTGATTGTGAGCAGACTAGGTTGTGGTCTAACAAACGTTATAAGCCATAGCCTATAAAAATAAGGGAAGGGTTGTCAATTGCCGATGTTGTTCCAGTTTTCATTCATGTACATATGGTATGTATGTTTTACCGGGTTGTATTGGTCGTGTAATTACTTCTTCCAGTATTTAAACAAAGAATACTCGTAGCAGGAGGCTGCAAGCAATCTCGCTGCCGACACTATCAACAGGGAAACCTGGTTCACGATTGCGCTGGGACGATATAATTTTTATGGGCACAGACCAACGGTGGTGGCTATTGCACGCAGCGTCCTGCGTAGCTGCTACACACTGATTTGCTGTCATAGCCGTTCCACAACGACGGCTTTAAACCACCGAGAGATAAAGAGGTAATTTTCGAAGGTACACCGCTTGTTTTATCTCCAATTTCCTGGTCGTTTTCACGCGACGTTGAGGGCTTCCGGCCGTCGAAGCTAATCACACGCGTGAAGTGTTCTAAAGGCGAGTGTTCGTAACCGATATGGCAGCCTTCTGTTCATTTATAGTCTGTTTTCGCGAGCGTTCATAGTTTATGATCTTCATAATTCTTGCTATCGAATTATAGGAGATCGAAAGCATTTTACTCTTGCCTCTGGCAAAATATAAATGCTGGGCCGAAGTTCCGATAATCGGTTAAATGGGATTTATTTCAAATTTTGCACACAGCCTCATTTTGTATTAAAAACATGTTCCCGCACAAGGATTTTTATCGACTCGAAAAAAATTTTTGGTATCCCATTACGTAGTACCATTTCATACCTTACCGACGAATTTTGGTTAGGTATGGGTTAGATCTAGGGTGGGGGCGTGTTCAGTTCCACAACCGCAGGTGTAGAAAATATAATAAAATTTTTTTTCGAATCGCCAAAAATTCTTTTGGGAAACATATTTTTAACGCAAAATGAGGCTTTGTGCAAAATTTCAGCTCACTTCGGTTTGACCGATTTTCAGAACTTTCAGCAAATGCTGTTTAAAAATAGAAATTATGAAATTAATCAATCTAAAATGAAATTCGAAAGAGCAGCTTTCGAATTATATTAGTAAACAACGATTTCAGGAAACTTGCTTCTAGAGAATGTTTTATCTTTCATTCTAGTGATTTGCTTTTTCCAATAATTCGTGAGGCAATTACGTTGAATATGTTGAGGTTTTAATTTGCAGATTGCGAAGTGGAACGAGCAAACTGGATTATTCAAAATTTTCCATCCAAATTCATCGAATTACTGTCTTCGAAACGAAGTCGAGAACAATTTGCAATTTTCGAGTAAGAGAATAATGCACTCTGTGTTTGACAGATTTCGATATATTTGCTCCCTCAATTTCCGAGTAACTTTCGTTTGCGTGACTCGGCAATAGGGACAGAGAAATTCGAAATACAGTCGAGGACAAAATTTAGTGGACACTCTAAGAACTTATCTTGTTTCAAGAATTGGACCAAACGCCAGGAATTTTTTGAGATGAAGAAAGGGTTAGTTTACTAGGTAATGTATAAAAAAATTAATCAAAAGTTACTATTGGTCGAAATTGCGAAGACAAATGTAAAGATCACAATTTTTAATTGTTTTATCTGTGCCTATAATGAAAATTGAAAATATACCTTTTGTAGATTTAAATAAGTTATATGTTATAAATGATATAGTCATTCAAGAGATCATTTAAGGTCATAATAACGTAATGGGATATTTCAAGATTTGTTAATGAAATCAAACTGCGAAGAAGAGGTCACAGTGGTATTGTCGTCGATTTAAATTAAGCTATTTCTGGTGAATTTTGAGCAAAAATAATTCATTATTTATGAAGATAATTGACATTCAATGTTATGATATCCAGAAAATATCTTGAAATACTTCATATCTGAATCATATCTTAAATTTTCTGGGCTTTATCTGATTTCAATAATCTTGGTCCGTAAAAAATTGATAGTTGCGACATATCTATTTGTTCTAACGTGAACCACGTTTTCTGACAGATTTTTCGCAAAAATGAAAAATAACTGTTCTCTTACAATATATCATTATTGATTCATTAGCAATATAAATGATGTGTTCAGCGTTTTTGTAGTAATTATGTTTAATACGAGGAATTATATATAATTTTATATATATAACAGATCCACCATATTTCCCCCCTTTTCTCTGGTCACAGTTCTATATAGGATATAGCAAAGGCTGGTGTATATTTTTCAGACCTAGTGGTCCGCCTGCTCCAGATTTTTTTATATTTATGGCACTAAATTCTGAACCTTGATTGAAGTCATATTTGAATTGTTTGACGTGGGGTTTTGACCTTCCTAATAATTTCATTACTGCAAAGATTTACATTAGAGTACATACTCAGTTAATCAGAATAGCTTCTGAAATAAATTCGGCGACCAAAAAAAATTTTGTCGTTTAATAGTGTTAATCTGTATTATTTGGGAAATTTATTATAAATAAAAAAAGTAATGACTGAACCGAGTGCTTTGACATTTTTTAAAACATTTACGAAAGTGTGGTTAATTGATTTGGCCTGTGAACGGCTCAGTTAATGAAATAATATTATCAAGAAAGTATGCGTTTAATCTGTTGAAACGGGTTCGGGCACTTCCGAAAAAAGTGTGAACGCATCTTCAGGGGATAATTGAATTAACGTTACGGCGTTGGGTCATCGCAGCTATTAAATAACTCGTGTAACTAAAGAAAATATGATTGTGTCGCACGATGCTACAGCACAGCCGTTTATCCGCAGTTAATCTGCGAAAGGTAGTATAATAGCCTTTGCAAAAGAATGGTCTGCGGAAGGGTTTCCGAAACATATGAGCTGGATAACCCACGGTTGCAGAGAAGTATTCGTAAATTACTTCGTTAATGCGCGTCGACCCGGCGAGTCCTCCGTTAATTCAGCCTCGGAACTTCCCATTACCCTTATCGACCACTGAAATATCGTGTGAGGCCAGCAGTTCGCGCGATTATGCGCTAAGCAGGAATAACAATGTAGCTGTCCGAAAGATGCTATGTGCGGCAGAGCTTTTCTAAACGGCCCTTTGCAAACCACGATCAGGAAAGGATCATGAGCCGAGATAAATGTACAATGTATGTACAGGGTGTTTCAAAATTATATATCGCGAACAACACAGCGCGATTCTGCACCTCTGGATAGGCGGATCCAGTGTGGTCAGATTGAGGTTGAAACGAACCTCATTCCCTCTCCACCTTATCCCCATCCACTATCCTATTCCACCACCATGAGCACACTCCAACGTCCCCCACTAAGACCGTAGACTGGTCGCGCAACGTGTCACATATTACTCTGGTCATCAGAGAGGGGGTACTTGTATTCCCCTCGATTCCTTTTCTATTACCCCTGTCTGGACACACTGGGTGGATCACTCTCTACACGTTTATACAATCTTGGGACACCCTGTAGACATATGGAATGAAATAGTTTCCGGAGCTTTAAAGTCGCTTTCTAGGAGAACGGTAGACTTGAGACCCATGGTACCTTTGAGACTTTCGGTCGTCGCGATGAGTCTCATTGCATCGTATAGCACATACGATTCCGCTACGTTTTATTCAATGAAAAAAAATAATAATAATCAATAATAAAAGCCTGCCAAGAAGGAGTGTTTCGCTCCGGGTGCATTTCCTCACAATGCAATCGGGCCCCCGCACTGCATTTTGTCCACACACACGTTCACAGTAAAACGTTAACATATCACACCTTTCAATTGATTGAGTATGACATAGCCGAATCGCGTTTGGAAACATACTGCTAGTAAATAAATCGCAGCCTAATCGGCTAGAGGATGTTTCGAAACATTCAATGACATTGAACGACCTTACTATGTTTACTACAATTCTCACTCGCGACAAACGTACTCTGCTTTCATATTTTAAACCCGGCCCGCCGTCTGTTTTTAATCAGGCCCGCGAGGTTAGTGAACACGGAAAAATAAATCAAATTAAAATAGAAGACACGTGAAAATATCACTTCCTAATAAAGAAATTTTGAACCTGTTTTTGTTTTCGTTGTACTATGAGTTTCTACTCGCCTAGCCATGTAAATATCTTCGATCTTGCTATTTACTCGGCCCCGTAGCCTAAAAATTTTACGTTCTGGCCCTTTCCGAAAGAAGTTTGCCGATCCCTGTTTTAGATCATACGTTTTCCCTGTCCTTGACCTTGAATGACGTTGAATAATTATAGTCACTGAATTCGTAACGAAAGGGACTATCATTATAAGCGAAATGAAGGTGACCTTGACATCTCTGAAAAAATGACATAAAAACAAATACTTTTTTGGTATCGTGTGAACCCCATTTTACCATTCGACTTTGTCATCAAGAAATTCAAGTATTTTTGACAACAACTAAGATATTTAGAGTACAAACGTTAGTTGACTCGCCCTGTATATCCAAAACGACTGCAGCACGAGTAAAGCAAGATTCGCGTAAACTTCACTTTCTCCAGGCTTTAAAAAAAAAAAAAACTGAGAATTCGCATAAGCCAACGCGGCGCACATTCAGTTCGGAAAAAGTACTTTTACTTCCCCATAAACCAACATAGGGCGAGCAGCATTCGCGTTCCGATTGCAATGCGTAGCGAACGAGAACGAGGTGAGGCAACAACAAGGCTCCTCACCGTAAGACGGGAGCGTAGCGCCGCGCCGCGCCGCCAGGCGAACGGAAAAATAACTCACCCTAATTCATTTCCTCTTTTCCCGGCGAAGTGTATTTCTATCTCATCGGCCGCATTTCCAAATCAATCAGACGCAGTACACCGCCGGGCGTCTATGCATCAGCGCCTTACTTTAAATTCGACCTCTCCTAGTGCATCCCGGTCCATCCGTTCGTTCTCCGAACTCGCTAAAAGTTCCTTTTAACCCGTGCAGCCGGGCTTTTACCGGATACACTTCGTCGATGATGCATGGTAGTTGTAGAATTTCTTGTCCGCTCGTCTGGCCGCCCGGAGCGGCGTGGTCCACAAGAGAGGAAAAAATAACCCCGTGATCGACGTTACATCCACCTGTTCAATCCTTTTCTACACCCCTGGCGCCCCGTTGGCATCTTCCTTCTCGCGTGAAATATTCCCGACAAGGTTCCCTCGAGCAACACTATTGGGCGCCGTCGTTGATGCGTCGCGTCGCTCCCTTTAATTCCGATCCTTCCCCGGGAGAAGAACGAATCGTTTTCGCGAAGGTAGACGAGAGCCCAGTGTTCCGCCAGGGGGTGCATCGGAGGGTGAGAGAGGGATGGGGGTGGAGGCTGCGATTTCACGAATGATTTCACGGGAATGCGTATAAGTCCGACGAAGCCCGGAAAACGCTTCGCGTTCCAGCGATACCTCTCTACAGGTAAAAGGAAAACCTGTTCGCCGCGATTTGCCCATACCTAAACCTCCCTATCCTCGCTCCCCAACCACTCCCCCGGTCTAGCCACCCCCGCGCAACCCAACCCACCGACATGCAAATGTTCCGGACCAACGATTCCAGCCCGGTGTATCGCGAAACGAAACACGTATCTTGTTTTAACCTACAGCCCCGCGCTCCCGGAGCGGCGCGGCGCGGCGCCGACTTTGCACCTTGTACGAGATTCTTCGAGCGTACGAATCCGGCGATTTTGAGGGACCGAAACGCTTTGACCTCGTGAATTCTCGAGCTGGACCGCTCCGCCGATGTTGCCCCCGCATGGCGGTCGTTTTGTGCTTTACCAGCGGGGAGGAGTTATGCTGGAATGGGAAGCCGCGGTTTTGTGTTAATTTACAGGGAATTGGATTTAGATTTGACTACGGTGTCGATGGGATCCGATTTCCCATGGCATTCCGTGAAATATGTAGAATTTATTTAAATTCTTATTGCATTTCTTTAGAAGAGAGATGTTGTGTTTCTTGTCAGTGCTCAACTGCGATTAGCAGGCCGCTGGAAAACACGCCTCGTGGAGAAGTAATGGAAGAGATATGGGAATAGTCGAATTTTTGGATAACCCTCAAAGAGTGCTACTATGGCCATTGAAGATTTTGAAACTACAAGAAATACATTTTGAAATACAAGAAAGTTATAACTCGGCGGTTGAAACCGGCAAATCCATTACTTTTTGCTGGATTCCATCGCATATGGGTATACAGGGTAATGAAAACGCTGATAGAGCAGCCAAATTAGCAGCCTGCAACACAAAAATGAAACAAATCACCCATTATACCAGACTAAACGATCTTAAAAACCACCTGAATGAAATTTTTAGGAAACAGGTGTTCTTGACAAAATTAAAAGGAATTACATAGAAAAATATCATAACGAAGGAGCGGATCTTGAGTGGCAAAAATTTCCAAGGCTAGTAGATCGTCAAATTCAAACTTTAATTTCTAGAATCGGAATTGGGCACTCAGAAATAACCCATTCATTTTTGTTAAATAAAAAAGAAAACACGGTCTGCGATATATGTAAAGTACCAGTTAACATGAATCATCTAATAATAGAATGCAAAAAATATGAGAATGAAGGAAACAATGCTAAGTTTCCTGGATCCTTACCCATTCCGTTAGGTTCTGAGAAATATATCGCCGGTCTTGCCCAGTATATCAAAGATACAAATACGTATAAAATATTGTAAGAAAATGTACCGTGTTGCGAATGACCTTTGATGTTGCAGCAACATTAAATAAATAAATGAAAAAAAAATAAGTTCAGTAAAAGCAGTGAACAACGATGTACAAAAGATAAAGAGTTATGTTAAAAGTGACTTGATTGACTGAGTCTCTAAATTGCGACTGACCTCCTTCGAAGGTCCAAGAATAAGGAAACCTCGTGGGGATGAAAATTCCCTCCACGTGGAACACATAAAATTCTAACAAACAAAATTACATGTTTATCAATTCACTAATGTGTTAAACTTAGTTTCTTTCATTTCTATTAGTTCCGGTATTCTCCCGGGTAATGATTTATATAATTTTCTTATCTTTTCATGTGAAAGTCTGTCCCACTCCTTTCTGATGCAGTCTTTTAATTCTTGAATAGCGCGTGAGAGTTTTCCCCAATAATTTTCTACAATACATATTGTCGGGGACTTTGCAAGCCTGACGCGAACAGATATATCTGCAGATGCGGAAAATGCTTTTACAATTCCTGCTTTATGAACGGACGCATTATCCTATTGGAATATATAATTTGGTCCTGCAATAGGAATTGCGTGCTTCTCAAGTTGTTCTTCGAATAGTTTCTTATACATTACAGCATTCATTCGGTAATCAGCGAATTCTATATCTATTCGTCCGTTGTAGCCAACTCCGGCCCGAACCATTATATGTACTACCTCCACCAATTTGTCGACGTACTTGTTATAACTGTTCTTTTCTAATGTCAAGAAAATAATAATGGAATCCATCAGGGCCATATAAATTGAATCTTTTTCCTCTGAAAAAATTCGTATGTTGCAACCTTTTCTTCCATTGAACGTGTCCCTTTGCGAACATTAACCAATCCATCTTGTGGTGTACCGTTGCTGGTGGTTTTCTTTGAATCTTCTTTCATATCAAATGTTCACATGTTTCAATACCGCAACGTACAGGGTGTTTCAAAATTATATGTTGTGGCCACTGTAGCACGATTCTGCACTTCTGGATCGGTGGAGATTTGTTCAAAGAATAAACCGCAAAATTGATCTTGAATCTCAAGGTTAACATTGTTTTTATTGCATCCTATAGTACTCATCGCGACGAACAAAAGCCTCAAGAGAACCGTGAGCCTCAAGTCCACCGTTCTCTTATAAAACAAGTTTAATGTTTCGTAATCTATTTCATTCCATATGTCTACAGGGTGTCCTAAGATGATATAAACGTGGAGGGGGTGATTCCACCTGGAATATCTCGGAAGCTAAATTCCCGAGAAAAAAATATTTCAAATAAAAAGTTTAAGTCAATGGGGGACTGATGCAGCAGTCATATGCATTTTAAATTTTCATCATGTTTTCAAGGTCATTCCAAGGTCAACTTCATTTTTTTTTAATGGAATGAGGTATTTTTTCATACATCAATCGATGCAGCTAGACATTCGTTATAAAAAAGTACTAACCTATGTACGTCGAAAAGTTAGTAGTTCAGTCTCTAAAACACCATTACTGTCGTACTAAGTAAGACGTTAGCGTCTACTCCTACTTGTGAAATGAAAAATTCATTCTATATTCTCGACTTATTTTGTCGTGTAGAATCCTCCCCTCCAATTTTATTCCATTAGGAACAGCCTGTAGACACACGGAATTCTATAATTTACGAAACATTAAAGTTGTCTTTCAAGAGAACGGTTGACTTGAGACTTACAGTTCATTTGAGACGCTTATTCTTAGCGATGAGTAATGTAAGATGCAAGATGCAATAGAAAAAAAGTTCGACCTCCAGAAAAGGGTCAAGGTCAAAGTACATTAGTTTTGATGTCTGTTTCGTTCGCGAAAATAAAAACTATTTCTTCAATCCAGTAGAAAACACTGACGCCGCGTCGAATTAAACTAAAATACAATGTGTTTTAAAAATTAACGAACATTTGAATTATATTATGTATGGTCTCGAAAACAAAGCGCTTCTCGTAATTATACTTTCGTAGTTTCCTGGCATCGACATTGATGGAGGATTAAAAGATTTGGAAGTTAGGTGATATGGTAATTTATTCACGCTGCCTTTCAGATACAAACGATCTAGGGTTAAAAGGGTGAGGAAATAATCAAAATGTCATAATTATCGCGTATTTTATTACTTTATTCATTCTTATTGGCAAAATGATTGCATCCTCGCGCTGTTTAATTAATTAAATGCATGCTACCGAAAACAATTACACGTCCCTTAAACGCCAATATTTGATCGTTTACTTGGGCCAACTAAAGTAATTAGCAATTACGTAATAAATTAGTTGATGCAGCAATCAATTTTACGGTTGGTCTTTCCGTTTGTAAATATCACAAAAATTACACTTCAGTAGCTTTTGTTTGTTTGTTTGTGATGTTTCGAACGGGAATTGTTAGTCTGAATAGCGATTATAATGAAACCAGTGTAAACCAGAGTACAATATGAATTGTATAGGGAATAATATCTCACTTATTGTCAAACATAAAATATGAATAAAACGATAATCGAAATATAAATCAACGAACAATTGCGTGCGGATATAGTTATTCATCATTGGAGTTGCCATGCAAAGAACAAATACGGTTGTTTAATTGGTTTTCGATTACGTCAAAGGGAAGATAACTGTAAATTACACAACTGAATATTACCCTCGGTAATCGTTATTCGATATTAAATGTCCGAGTCGACAAAACAATGCTTTCCGGCCAGCGAAATTTTACTTACTCAAACTCCCCGTTATTAAGGAAGATTGTACCAAAAGGAAAGGAAGAAGAAGTCCAAGAGAAAGACATTCTGACATTTAAATCCGAAAGAACGCGAGGGACTTTACTCTCCCTGGTTTTGCCTTCCTTCCGATTTAATTCTATTTCCCTTTCTTTCAGGAAAATTCTTCATTTTTAATACCATTAATGAAAAGAGAGTAGCGACGGCGTTCTTCTCGGACACAGACCTTCATTTCTGAAGTTATTAAAGAGTTGTATAACCGAACTTGCGAGCAACTCTTAATGATATGCTTCTATTTGGAAACATTTTTTTAATCACCCTGTTTGTGGTTGCCAGATTCTTGCGAATTGAAATTATTTTCTCAACGGAACATTGTATTAATATTGCGAGACCAAACTTCATTCGATACGTCCGACATAAGCGTTTAATTCGTAAAGAGTAAACACTCTTTCTAATTACAACATTTTAACAAATGCAAGATATGGGTGTAGATGAGTGCTCCAACAAATAAAAATTTGTATTCTTCTTTTAATTATCCTATTAAGCTGAAACTAATACATTGATGTCCTTAAATATTTTTAACATGCCCACTGCTTTAAATTCTACGCACCCATTTTTGCCATGAATGTATAAAATCCGCAGTATAGTAATTACCATTCATTTTATTATACAATTCAGGCTTTTAAAGGGTAATCCATTTTGAAATGAAAACAAAGCAAAAAGAGAGGTGAAAGAGTGTTATATACAAACAATAGAAGCATATGTATATGAAAACTCTCACCGGATCCATCGGTCTCAAAACCGCAACATATCATTTCAAGTAGGTATTCCATTCACATTTTAAATCTGTCTCCGTAAAATTCTCTAACCCGTGTAATCATTTGATAACAATGTTGTTTTATTTCTGCAATTTATTGTGTGAAATTCGGTGAAACTTTAAAACTTAAGGAACTTCATAACTATGCCGAAGATAATTAAAAAAATAATACACACACGCTGTTTCAATTTGCCTATAATGGTTTTTGTTCACTTTTTTCAGTCTGATTTTTAATTTAAAAGAACGTTTCATTTAAGGAACACGCGTAACATCAATATTTTGTGTATGAAATCCGATTGAAACGATATCCAATTACGAGAAAAAAGTGATTAGTAAATCGATTCGAATGGAACGTGGATATTAAATTAGCAATTGCTGTCAGTCTGAAATTTATTACGCAATAACGAATCCGTCGGAAAATATCTCGGATGGAATGGAAAAAGCGTGCGTGATAATGCATTCCGATAAGAGGAATGGAAGTGATTTCGCAGACAGAAATTAACTTTCCATTCGACCGGAGAAAACGCTTCCATCAGCCGTAGAGAACCCGGTGTCTCTCTCACGCGGCGGAAACCGTCGCGTAAGTAGCTATGCAGGGAAGAAAAATCGATGCAACCAATTTCGCGAGCAACTTATAATATTGAATAGTCGATAGCCGAAAGCAGCCCGAGAAAATTGAGCTAGAAGAATGGCGAAAGGGGATCGCAACGTGCTATCGAACAACTAGCGTGTTTCCATTATTGACAAAATCAGAAAAGCGTGGCCGGAAGTAGTCCTCTAAATTCTGAGCTTCCGACAAAATATAATTTATAGCGACTGACATCAATATTTCAACACGTTAAGACATTTTTAAAATTCTTTTATAAGAGAACGGTTGAGTTGCGACCTATGGTTCCTTTGACAAGTTTGGTCCCCATGGTAAGTAGAATGCGATACAACCATAAAATAATTTGATCTTGAATTTCAAGGTCAAAGTCGATTTTGCGGCAATTTCTTTTAACAAAATCTCCACCGATCCGAAAGTATACAACCATCTGCCAAAAACATGACAATAAATTTTGTTACACCCTGTACATAGATTGGACAACGGACTCTGTGCGGTAACGACAGTTTTCTGCAAATATAGGAAACAGTCGTTCAGAATTATGCCCCCAACAATATACATATGTCAAGGTCATTGAAATTGGTGAGGAATTCCCTAATATTATTATTTATTTAATGCTTTAAACCGAGTATGGTTTATCTAGCATAAACAATACATGAACATATTGTCATATTACATATTAATTCTCTTAACGTATATAATAGTACATAATAATAACTTAACCTGCAACTAGTTTATATGGCTTCCGCGAATAATTGCCAAAATTACTACGAATTCTACAGTATATATAATTCTAAACAAAGTATTCGTTTGAAATACTGAATCGATTAAAAAAAAAATACCTTAGATGTGTGGAATAGCGTATAATTCTCGCGGAGCAAAAACCTCTGCCAGTTTCATCGTGCACGTTGAAACGTTTCAAACTCTTCACGTTCTGTTTCTAAATTATCGTGGGGAAATTCTGGTTAAAATTCGCTGGGAAAGTGTTCTGGGTAAACAGTTTGTTCGGAAGGGTCTTCGAGGATCAGCGCCCCTTTTCATAAATATGAAAAAATGCCCCCTTTGTGATTGGATAATTTCCGCCCGGCATACTTTGCCCGATTTTCGAAAACGCAGGAATTACTGGAGCTGGGGTGTTTTAAATAGCTCTTGCGGTGTATTGCAGGTTGGATTACGACGTAGTGTGATCGAATACGCGGCAGATTTATGGGGCAGCACCGTGGGGAAACTGTTGAAAATTCGCGGGAGAAACGGGGATCATTTGGCAGCACTTTCGTTGCATGGGGGGGGGGCTAGTTAGTGGAGCAGAAAACAAGCTAATTCAGAGGCAGCGCAGCGGGCTCGAGGTTCCTGTAAACGTAAAGGGGCTTAAAGGAGACCGTGCCGATCGATACGGCTTTAATAGCCAGTGTTTATCGTCAATACGAAACTCGTGAGCCCGGGTCCCCCTTATATGAGGAGAGGTCGAGCAGCGTTCGCTCCGTCAGACGCGAATTAACCGAGTGCCTTTGATTACAAACGTTCCGCTGAAGAGCCACGTACGTCTGCCAATTAGGGAAATATTTCGAGTTTCCTTCTAATCTAATTGCCCGACACAAACGTAACTAGGCATCGTGCGCCGAACCGGGACTGGTTTCTTTGGTATCAAAAGGATTGCACATCGACATCATTTGCTGTTCGAATTCGGCATGACCTGAAGTGTCAATGTAATTTAATTACACGGTCCTAGTTGCACGGTTTCGTGTTTCCAAGCTTCGCGAGACTGTTCTGGATTTTACTGAAAGCTTAGCTAGATGGTTGACCTTTTTACTATTCCCTGTTGAAGCAACGACATCTTTGCTGGTACTTGTGTACTAAAGTGCTGTAGAAGTCTCCGTTCATTACTGCTAGAAGTGCATAAATTTTGACAAGGCTTACAGCACGGTCACGACTTCTCTGCTAGTTTGGGAGGAAAGTTTTTAACAAGCGTTTGATGTTTCTCATTATACCGTACGATTTTATTACCTTTATTTCGTATCAGAGAACGTATCATAAGACTTTTGCACTCTCCCATGGTAATTTAACGAAAGAATCGTAAAGAGATGGGCAACATTCATATCCCTATCCAATCCCTATCCTCAATCCAAGGTGATCTATTCGCAACACTATTTATGATACAAATTGAAGCTTGCAATTTCCAGCTTGCTGTCCAGAGAAAGAGTGTACTATAAACTAGCGGGACGGGAACGGGGCTAGAGAAACGCATAGGCAATCTGAATGGTCGGGCGTCTTACCCCGTTCCCAAAAGTAAAGTCTCCAAAGCGACCTAATTGTTCGTGCAGCTGTTCTAAACACTGTTGTGTTTGTTATTCCCGCAACTCCAAAACAAGCCTATGTGCACCTCGCTGGGACTCTCGGTCTTCACTCGGCAGCCGTTTGTAATGGAGCTCCCGTTTGGCGCTACCGCCAGGTGCGAAGTTCGCGCAGTTATTCGGTTTTTGAACGCAGAAGGAGTGAAACCTATCGAAATTCATCGCCAATTAAAAGAAGCGTATGGCGAGTCGTGCATGGATGTCGAAAATGTCCGCAAGTGGTGTAGGGATCACCATCAACGACGACGAGGTGAAAGATGAGGTTCATCGCTTCCTCATTGAGGAATCCTCAACGGCATGGCGGCGAACTCGTATGGCATGGGCATACAGAAACTGGTGCATTGGCTGCAAAAAAGCATCGACAGAAATGACGATTATATGCCGAAAAATAGATAAATGTTCAAGCTTTCAAATAATGTAAAAATTATTGAAAGTAAACATTTCTTTGTATTTTTCTAAAAATATAGGAGACCTTACTTTTGGGATTGCCCTCGTATCTATTCCCTCTTCTTCTTCTGAAGGGCGAGGTAGTAGTTAATCTGACGGGTCTGGATGAGACTAGTCAACGAGTCAACATCACTATGAACCGAGGTCATTAATATTTCTCAAGACACAAGTAAGAACCAAAACAAGAGTGTATAGCGAAAGGAAGTCGACAGGATCACATTCTACTCCGATTTTCTTGAAAACGAAAACATTTCTCATGTAGAAGCATCTCCTAATCGATTGATCGCGAGTTGTGAGACATCCTTTATGCATATAAGACAGAGAAGAAGTTCTCTGTGTGGAGATGAACAGTGTTTCTGGGCGTTACGAGGATGCCGGTTTTCCGCGACGCAACACAATGCATCAGGAGCATTACAATTAGCAGTTAGGTAAGAGATAATGTAGTCCTTATCCTCCTAATGGATTCATCAGTAGGGTTTACTTAGCAGAATACGCCTCAAACATGGAATATCCGTGAATCGGCAATTGGGTATTGGAAATCGGATCACTGTGAGAAAAGTATCGACTTAGGAGGTCCCTAGTGGCCAGAGAGTGCTGCCACAGGCGTAATTGATCCCTACATTGCCGATGCTGCTAGTAATTGTGTAGATAGCAAGTAGCTCCACTAAGATCTACAATGCTTCTGAAGGGTGTCCCTAAACTCACGCAAGATTTTAATTTTGCGCCATTTGTGCGGTAAAGTGTCGCCAGCGAACAAAAAGACAGCGTGACAGCTGACAGTTTAGAGTTATTAAAAGTGGAGTGCCACACGAAAGAACAACGCGTTTTCATTGTTGAGCAATATTTTAAAAATGATGACAGCCCGAGAAACAATTCAAATAGTCGTGTAATTTCCCGCTTTGGTGATCAAAATTGGCCGCCCAGATCATGCGATTTAACGCCGTTGAACTTTTTCCTTTGGGGTTTTTGAAGTCTAAGGTTTATGCTAACAGGCCCACGACCACCCACGCCTTGAAGGAGGAAATTGAGTGCTGTATCAAACAAATTCAGCCATATTAATGCAAACGGTCATGAAAAAATTTCGACAAAAGAGTGCGTATGTGCCAGCAAAGCCGTGGAGGCCGTTTACCCGATATGTGTGTGTGCGCTATTCCATACATAACCGTATACTGTATACTTTATGAATCAATAAAAAATTCACAATTTTTAATTAAAAACGTGTGCTTTCTATCAAAATTAGTTCTTGCGTGAATTTTGGGACACCCTTTACTTGCAGAAATATTTTGAACGGAGTTCTCATGATTAGATAACTTCGTCGTACTTTTATTATTTATAAGGATAGGTCTGGTTGAACTTTCTTGAAAGGGAGAGATCATTTCAAGGTCTTTGTTAAGGAGTTATTAACGAAACACACGGACCAATCAGAGCGCAGCTACAACGGACGGATTCCGGATCGGTCATTGCGAACGCTACGCTTCGTTGAAGCCGCGCTCTGATTGGTCCGTGTTTTTCGGTAATAACTTCTTAACAAAGCCGAGAAGAATATTTTCGGAAAGGGAAAAGTTACTTCAGATAATCTCAGGAATCAGTTCTTACAAGAAAATAGAATATCCTTAGGGCCTGTATTTTAAAAAGTGAGATCTAAGATCTCGCTTGAGAAGAACGATTCATATCGATTCAATCTATTGATCTATGAAAGAGCCGAAAAATTGCACACATTGATAAAATACTTAGCCACTGGGTAGACAAGCTAGTTTTTGAAAAGTAAGAAGCAGAGGAGGTAGGAAGGAAAAGAGCGGGAAAATTCAAAGAAAATGATAAGGCAATAAAATGAGAAGGTACGAGGGTAAGCGAGGCTGGTAGTAAATGTATACCAAGGGTAGCGAGGCTCATACCAAGTCTTGGAAGAAAACATTAGAAGTAGGAAATACCATAGAGGAAACCAAGGGAAGCCATAAAGTGGATAACCCAAAAAGCTACACGGAGAAAGTATGAAAATATAACTACACGAAAAATATAAGAAAATACATGGATGTAAAGGAAAAAGTGGTATGAAGAATTTGATAAAACATGTAGGAATTCTTCAACTTCTGTGGAAGCATGAAAATGAGTAAAAACTGAGTATGGTGTAGCTGTCACGCAAAAACCCGTGTTCACGCAATTGAATTCCTACCTACCGCATTCTCACAAAGCGGCTGCACCTCCGCAGCAACGTAAGATTAAATTTATGTTTTTCTGCATTTATGGCTATTGTAAATTTATAAAATGCGCGAAAACGTTTCCATTACCAAGCATCAACGAGTTCTTTTATTTCCACGAGATAACGAATAAAAATGAAAGCTCGCATTTAAAATTATCTAAATATGTCTGCGAATTATGACGACATGAATAATACCGTAGGACTAATAGCTGGTAAGAATGATTTTTCCAAGGCTGCTCTCTTCGGAGTTTTCAAGGTTATTGATCTCTTTTTTGCCACGTTTTTATTTACATACAATTTCCTTTTTTACCAGACATGTATAATAACATGACCTTGAACTCCTACAATTAAAATGTTTCGTAAAATTCATATCCATCAAAATCGTAGGCTTTGGCTAATTCTCAGATGGCGGTACTTGTGAATATGGAACAAATATGTTTTATCACGAGCTAAATATTTGTTCCGCGACGCCACTTACATTATGTGCTAATATTATTCGGCATTGTTAAATTCGAAAAGAAATTTAGGTGGGTTTACTGAACACTTCGATTGCTACGTCAGTGAGAATTGTTAAATAAGTTATACTGATTTTGTGTGAATGTTATGGCATACTAGCGTGGCAATCACCGTGTAAAGCGGGCCACCCTGTAGAAGATGCGAATAATATACGAGATTGCGAGCACGCTCGCGCTCCATTGAAATGACGGTGTCGAATATATAACAACGGCGTTCATTTCAGAATCAATGTAGGCTTAGACGCTGCCTTCATCGTTTCGCAATAAAACGCAGAAGCTCCAGAATCTCGCGTTATAATGGCCTCGAGGAATTACCGAAGCGATAAAACTTAAATCGCGAGTCGTAAGGTGCGAACGTAAATTTCCACGGTGGAGATTGAACGGTCGGACAACTCTGCGCTTTCCCCGTCGCTGCTGTGATAAGCCCTCAGACGCGCAATCGAAAGGAAATGGAAGCCGCGGCATCGGGCGGATCGTTTCATCATATTTTTTTCTGTTGCTCTGACGGAGCATGAGTACACACGTCGAGACGAGGGACTAACGCGGTCGGGGCGGGGGTGGGAAGGGAGCTACGAAACAACAAGAACAATAATCATTTTTCCTGAAACCAGTTAACCTCGACCGGCTGTTCCGTACGTACAATTTCATTTCAATCTCGAAGTAGTGAGGTGGATGCAGCGATCTGGCACCTGGATGCAATTTATCAGATCGCCTGAATCCGATCAGACGCAGGATCTCGAAGGAAACTTGTGGGGGATAGAGTAAACCGATGGAAATGTTTCGTCGGAGGTGTTTTTGTGTGATGCGTATCAATTTTGTATCAAAAGAAAGATTTTACAACATACTTCTGTGCATTTGCGCTTTATGCGTTCGATGAATGTAATCGACTTCGTAGTATTTCCAAATAACGAAATGGCATATCAAATTTCAATTTTAAAAGTCAGAGGTCACTTCAATGTCATTTTATTAATATCGCTGAATGCGTTTTAATTTGAATTAGAATATGCAAGGAAATGTTGCCACTGCTGTCCATGATCTTGAATGATCTTGAATGACCTAACCGAGCTGTGATTATATGGAATTGTTAACTTACGTGATTTATTTTACACTTAAACTCGACTTGAAACTGGAATATCATTGAATAAATTAAGAACACGGCGAAATGTATTTTATTAAGTAAACAGCGATGATTTGAAATATAAATTGCCAGTGAATATCCGCTGAAAACTGTTCATCGCTGAAGAATGTGAAGATAGATACTTCGAAATGAACGAAAGATTGATAAATCATAAGCTGGTGACTAATTACCTGGCAGGATTTGTTGAGCAACATGATCTAACCAAGAGAACGGTAAAAGGGAACCGAAGACTCTTCATCCGGACAAGAGGTATTAGTTCATAGGAAAACTGATTTCGAAGAACGCTTGAAGATGCCCTCACCCGATGGAGATTAGGCTCAGAACAATGGATTAACTAATCTATAAAAGGGATGGCTCTTCATGAAGATCTCTCTCTCAATTCAGTCTATGTTCGAGTTCAGTTCAGTCAATATCAAAAATCAATCCAGTCAGAGTTTTAAAGTCAGCCAATATTACAAATCGAGCCAGTCAGTTTGTCCGGTGGATCCAAGTGAAGTTAAAGTTACAAGGCGTGTACACCCGCCGGATTATACATTATCTCCAACTTCATCATTTTCAACTACGTCATCTCCAACCTCATCATCGTTATCGTCATCATCAATATCGACTTGGTTGCCGAAACGTTTATCTACTTCACGGTAATTACTAACAATTACAATAAGAACTTAATAACTCTATGTATCCGAAATTTGATGCTTAGAATATACTTTTGTTCATTTTTACGCTCAAGTTGAAACTTCAAATCATTTTTAAAGAGTTTAGCCAACTTCGATTTCAACTATCCAAATCCTCAAACGAGATCACTCAGTTTTAGAGCAGCTAGGTTCAAAGGAAGCAGGTAGTTTAAAAACTGCGTTATATCTCAATTCGAATCTTTAAATTAAACTATTCATCTTTCGAACGTCCACCTGAGGACGTAACAGAGGACAGACTGAACCGAAACCATGTAAATTAGTCGGACCATGAAAGTTTCCCATGAAAGTGCACCTTTGAAAGATAGTATAGGGCGGGTGGTTAAGATCAATGGCGCCATACGAGGGATCTACGTCGCATAATCAACCTCTACGAAACAGCAGAGACATTCTGATAAGGGTGGGCGCGAGGAATTCGTGAAAGGAATAGTCGTTTCCGCGTCGATACGGGTAGCCGGCACGCTTCCGGGTGCTTTAGCGAGCAATCCGCTGTAAAAGCGGAAGAAAAGCTGACCTGGATAACGGGCTCGACAGACGTTATAATTGATCGATCGTACGGTTCCAGTAAGAGAGAGGGGAGGAGATAGAGATTGGGAGAGGGAAAGCGAAAGAGAGAGAGAGAGAGGGCGGTAGAAATTTGCGTTTACGTCCGAACGACGAAGTCAAGGGACGGTCGGTGACTCTCTTCATGCTCGGCTCTCGTCCCTCTTCCGAACCGGTTCGCCCTTTGTTCGGTAGGGTTTACACTGGAAACAGCCGCTTCAATGCCGCTGTACTTAATTAACGCGCTTCCTTTCAGCGCACGGTCGAGGGCTTAATCCGACAGCCAGAAACCGGCCGTCGCTTTCACCGCTTGATCATTTCGGCAAACAGCAGCACCGGGTCCGACGCAAACTGATTCGACAAGGAAGACAAACGCACGCCGCGTCGCGACGCGACGCGATGCGATGCGAAGCGACAAGGCGATCTGTTGTCCCTGGTGGACCTAGTTGACGCGCGGGTCCCGCCTAGGCGACGACAACGCATCCATAGAATGGCACGTCGCGATCCGAATGAACGTTCGAAATTGGCACAAAGAACCGTTCGTACCGGCCCGCCGATAAATGGCCGTCGGTCGCTGCCGCCGATCAAAAGACACCGTCCTCTGTCTTTCACGAGCTGCCTTTTCAGTCCTGACGGCACACGCCCGTTCGGCTTGATTAACGCGTCGCTTCGTCCTGCCTACCTGCTTGCCTGCCTGCTTGCTTGCTTGCTTGCTTGCTTGCTTGCTTGTCTGTCGCTCGATCGAGAATTCAATCCGGGACGGGATTTAATGATTTCGGTAAACAACGCCTACTAGAACAAACAAAGGGATTCCACGTCTGTTGTCGGAGCAGCGGCTGAATAGCAATATGATGAGGGCTACCGAGCGAATCGGATGCACTAGATTAGACCTACTGCGTCCCGATCGTACCTCGCGGAAAACGAAATATCATTGTATATCGCAACATATGTCCCATCGATTCCCTACTCTACTATATACACCGAATGGACCAGCGACTGTTTGCTCGCCGGATTTGCCCGTGCCCTACATTTTTTCGGCGAAGCTCTAGTGGTCTGCGGTCGCGTCGGCTAACGGGACCGAAAAGTCCACTTTTTTTCGAAAGCAGTTCACCATTTTGCGCGTTTCCCTGTTCCAACGATTCGTTCGGCTTTGTTACTGGATTCCGTAGGATTTAGTTTGAGATCGTGTCCAACTGGATTTGTGCGTTGTGGATGGTCATCGTCTGTACACTGCCGTAAAAAATAGAAGGCGTACAGTGATTGATATGAGTGCACATTGTAAAACAGCATACCTTTTTGAAAGTGAACCAAACGGCTTGAATTTTTTTGAGAAGGAAATGAAATTTTTACAAATTTCTACGGATTGTGCGGTACAAAACATATAAAGGGTTATCCAAGATAGATTATAGGAAGTTTTTTAAAATAAAAAGTAGGGGTGTGCAAGATTCCCGTTAAATATCCGGGATTCCCGAAAATATCCGAGATTCCCGGGAATTATCGGGATTCCCGAGAATTCCCAGTGGTATTGTTCAAAATACTATACACGTTTGTCCGCACGCCAGGTGCAACACTATCTTTCCTGATATCTTTCACTACCTATCCTACATCTAAATCCTGAAACACGTATCCCCTATTTTGGATCAAAGATCACACACCCGAGTTAACATTAAAATGAACTAACAATAAATAAGAGAAACTGCGAAAAAATAGAAAATTTTTAATGTATTGTTTTAACAAAAAACTTTTGTTAAAATTTTCTTGCACGACTACATTTCCTATTGAAAAACACACAATTTAAAAAATTCAAATTTTTTGACATCTGGTTTCCGAGATATCTCAAAAAATATGGTTTTGACCCCCAACTTTGAGGGCTGTTTTCACCCCTTCAAAGTGGATGGTTGCCGCTAAAAAAAAAGAACACGTGTCAAATATTTTTCGAAGATCTATAGCTCACATAAGTTTCATCAAAATCGGCTTTTCTCATCTGAATATGTTCCCTTGTAAGCTGGAATGCAAAGAATAAGCACTGACGCAAATGATGCTTCTCGCTCGCCATATTGCTTGAAATTGTTGCATCGGACTGGAGCTCTTATCGCGACTCCTCTTAAAACTAAAAGAACACTCTTTCAGATGGCACCAAAATCGGGAAGTAATTCGAGTTCAGTCGGAAGGTATGATCGTAGAAAGAAAGGAGAAGGAACTTATTTGCACACGTAACATAACCTCCAGTTTTGAGAGTTGTATTCACCGTTTCAACACAAACGGTTGCAGCAAGACAAACTTTCCGAAAATTATTTTTATGCGAATTTATACAGCCTGAGAAGGTGACTGTGATGATGATGTAGATAAACTTTTGTTTCACGTTGTATTCAATGTCATTCCAAGGTGACCAATGCATTTTTTTTATTTCCACTTATATGTATTGTATATATATGTTATTTTACGAAATGTTCAATCTACATATTTCTCCTATAATTAGCGTTTACCTGGTGGTTTAGTGGTTTCTCAAAAAATAATGTGACTGTAAAAAATTGGCATATGGTATTGTACTGCCAGTAAGGAGAGATATATATACATACTGTAAATTATTGAAAAAATTCATGGAGTCGGTTTTTTAAAAATCAGTTTGATTCATGTAGAAAAATCCCATTTTTGACACCACTGTTACGACCAGGTATACCACTGCAAGACATTTGATGTTATTAAGGTACAGTTGAAACACTCAACACAATAAATTGTTCTCGGTAATTGTCAAGGAAAGTCTGATTGCAGTTAAAAGCATCTCCTCTGACAGCTCCTTCTTGCTTCGGCTTCTTGCTCTAGGCTAAAGATTTGTTAACCATAAGACAATTACACATTGCGGCAACTTTACATTATGGTGGTCTTCACGTTGCAGCAATCATATTAATTAAAGTAACGCTTTGTTTAACTCGTCTCACTAAATTATCGTTCATAATTTATGAACAAGAGAGATGGTACTTTGTATTTACTGTACATTTACATTCCACTCTGGTGGGTAGCTACAGAAAGCAGGAGACTAGAATTTCACTTCAATTTGAAAGCAGTTAATAATATTCATATTTATTAATTTCAGTCTAAAATCCTCATCACAAGTCTAAATCGGTATTGTGAAACAAGAAGTTACATGGTCTGCGAGTAGTACGAGATTAAATTTTCAGAATATGTATAATTGACACAGATCTACAAAAGAAATTTTTTAAATTTTCAATATATGTGGATAAAAAGGTTGTAAAATGCATCTTTTAGTATTTTTTCTACAATTCCGATCAATTTCAATTTTTGGAAAAATTTTTTTCACATCCTGTAGTAAACTAATTGCTCTAGCTTCCTAAAAATATTCAAATCGTATAGTACAATATTAAAAAAGTTATCGCCTTTTTAAGAGAGTCCGAATATTTGTGGGAGGGAAACTTTGAAGAGAAGTGCGATATATTTTTATGTTTTGCTTTCATATGCATACATACAGTTTTGTCTGCTGCCTGTGCGGCATAGTTTCTATTCCTCGTCCTCGTTCATAGTACGTAACGCAATTTCATGTTTAGGGTTGAAATTTAAATAATGTGTAACGCAGAAGTTACTTCTGTTCAGATATTATAAATTTATAAACAATAAATTCCTTCTGTGTGTTGGGGAAACCTTCACATGGATTTTTCACCCTCTTCAAACCTAGTACTTTATCATTCTTTAATTTTTAATTTTAATTTAATTACATCGTAATTCGTAATTAATGTAATTTAATTACAAAGTATTTTCTAATTGTACTGTAATTGCAATTACGAATTACATTGTAATTTAATTGAATGAAGATCTGAATTAAAAAAACACAATATAAACGAATTACAATGTAATTCAATTACAATGCATTTTATAATTGTACTCCATTGCAATTACGAATTTCATTGTAATTTAATTGAATGGAGATCTAAATTATAAATTACAATATAATTGATTCAGAACAATGTAATTCAATTACTTTGTAATTATAATTGCTGCAGTAATTCAATTGTAAATCTGGACAACTATGAATGCGGGTAGATTCGAAACTAATTAATGAAATTCAATTATTGTTATCCTTCTCCTAAAACAACGTCCACCTCGGGACGTGACACTAAACTGTAGATCTCCTTCCAGTATCATGTAGGAACACGAGGAAAAGAAACATAGTGTCCTATAGTTATGTCCCTGACTGTGCTATTCTTATCGCACGTCGAATAAATCTCTCATAAAATTTCGAAGGAAATTGTTTCCAAAGGAGTTGCCAAGGCTCGTACAAACTCATCTATTAATAGGATCGCTTTTCGCCATAAAATGCCATAATAATCACTCACTCAACCGGCGAACCTCTCTTTTTGTCGAAACTAATCCATAAGCCGTTATTAAGAACCGAAGCATGAATCTCCATTTCGCCTATCCCTCGATCGCTTTCGATCCTCATTTTTCAACGTCACCGGTCTGCCTCGCGCCGCGCCGGGCGAACCTTTTCTTATCATCGTTCCGATCGTCAGCCGGTTTTCGATGGAAATTCGTGTTAGTCGCGGGCCGCTCGATGCGGTGCAGCCGTGAAATCATTGGTAAGTTCACGGCGCGGCGGCGAGCCGCCGTCAAGTTTAAATTGGGCCAATAAGGGGGTAGAGAGATCGGCCGCGAGATAGCCGGTCGCCGACTTAACGCCGCCGCGAGTTACGCGCGCGCGTATCCGACTTCTTCATCCGCGTCTCGTAGCCGCGAGCATGACGTTGTGGTAATGACACGGGCAACAAGGAGTCGGCGAGCACGCAAACCCCGGCACCGCATGCAACGAGGTGCACGCGCCCGATGCACTGGGACGCAGTGCGTGACCGCTGCATCGGCCCAGCCGCGGCCGAGCTTGCAATGGCCAGCTCCGATCCAGAAAGAATCGTTGCTGCGTGACGCTGGTCATTCTCGCTCGAAAGCTCGCGTTTCTACGCAAATCACCCGTTCCCCTCCGAAACGTATAAACGGGCGCACTGTAGCGTATTGCGTTTCCATCGGCGGACGGATCGTTTATTATACAGTGAACAGAATAATTCTTTAGAAATCGATTCAAACGAATTTCTGAGCTGGCTATTTCCGCGTATAACATCGTGTCAGTCTCGCGATGAAGATTTTCAACAGAAGCTACTGAATATGAGTACCCAATATTCACAACAACAAAATGGATTTTGACTTGGCTATAAAGGAAATTAATAAGACAGTACATTCCCGATATTTTTCGCACGGCCGGTGTGTTCTGCACGAAGAAGTATTGTGTAGGAACACTGTTTTTTTTTTACGACTGCGTCTACCGCGCCGTCCGGCCGAGAGTACAATCGAAAGCCGAACGTATAGAAGGACAGCATGTACAATGACTCCCATAAATATTCGGACACTCTTAAAAAGCCGATAACCTTTTTAAAATTGGACTATACGATTCGAACTCTTTTGGAAAGTTAGAGAAATTAGTTTACTACAGGATGTGAAAAGAAATTTTTTTGAAAATTGCAATTGGTCGGAATTGTATACAAAGTACTAAAAGTTGCGTTTTGCAACTTTTTAGTGTAGGCCTATATTGAAAATTTAAAAAATACATTTTGTAAATCTGCGTCAACTGTATGCGCTGTGAAAGTTTCATCGACATCGGTTGATGCGGAAAAAAGCGACAGGCATTGAATGATGTAAGAATCTGCAGTTATAGGCCGAAAATCGTGAAAATCTGCAATTTTTACCATTTTTCAACGTTTGTGGCTCACTGCAACGTCGGAAATTCTCAGAATATGTTTAATTCACAAAGATCTACAAAACGTATTTTTTAAATTTTCAATATACGCCCACATGAAAAGTTGTAAATTGCAACTTTTAGTATTTTTTCTAAAATTCCGATCAATTGCAATTTTTGGAAAAATTTTTTTTCCCATCCTGTAGTAAACTAATTGCTCTAGCTTCCCAAAAAAGTTCAAATCGTATAGTAGAATATTTACAAAGTTACCGCCTCTTTAAGAGTGTCCGAATATTTGTGGGAGTCACTGTACACACGAACCACTACTAATCGAATGTACAAAACTTCTTTATTTTTCATTATTTTTTATGGGAATTCCACCAAGTTATTTGTGGCATTTTTCTTATTAAAATGACACTAAACACGATATAATCTCAACTCTATTTAGTGGTTTAATTGACGATGAAAGTTTCGGGCGTAAGGAAGAACAGTGCGATC
This sequence comes from Lasioglossum malachurum, assembly GCA_028455605.1. Taxonomy (NCBI): domain Eukaryota; kingdom Metazoa; phylum Arthropoda; class Insecta; order Hymenoptera; family Halictidae; genus Lasioglossum; species Lasioglossum malachurum. Next base: position 11,097,905 of record CM052318.1, on the reverse strand, counting down.
CGTGTTTACATGCTATCCTTTTCTACGTTCGGCTTCCTTTGTATTTTCGGCGCGGTCAGTGCGGTAGACTCAGTCATAAAAAAACAGTGCCCCTACACGATATTTCAGCGTGCAGAACACAGCCGTTTGCAAAATAACGCGACTTTACTGTAACTTCTTGAACCGATATCCCTCAATTGGAATATGGTAAGTACATATGGAGAATTATTTCGCGATAATATGTCGTTAACTATTAGATTTAGGATATATGAAGCTAAATACATGTTTACTCAGAATTTGATACCCAATTGAATTACGGCACAAAAAAGGTTATTTCATTTTAAAAAAATGAAGATGAATCTCCGAACCACTCCACCCACGAAAAAATCTAGTACCATATGCGATAGGCTCCTCGGAGACATTTCAAAATTCCATGTTTTACAATTTTCATAAAATGTAAACGAGTTAGCTAGGACACCCTGTATATACATATGTATATAGCTATTAAATAGTACACGAGTGTCCCTTCATTCCATTATAAATAATAAATGTTCTAATATATCTTCTTAAGCCGCAAGCGATCTTAGGTACCTTACTTTCCTAAATGACGATCACTTATCCAGAAGTATCATTAGAAAGGTTATGCTATAATGCATTCTGCTTCCTTTCTGCGAGGTCTTGTTTTGTTGCACCTAGTCACGAGTGTGGTTCGTTTATCGGGTTATCACGAACTTTGTAAGATGCAAATTTCCACGTCGCTGTTAAAGTTACATATTTTTCCGCAGTTCTCGACAAATGTTACAAAAGCCTAATCGACTCATGTCCCGCGATCGTTTGATCAATTTTTTCTGAAAGGAGGAACTGTCGTTGCGTGAATATTAACGAACACGTTCTTTTTACGAACTTGGTTACAAAGAACTGATTAACCACTACCTTAAATACGAATGCACGCGTTTCGAAATTATAGTTAATAGATGAACATAAATTACAATGTAATTCGTAATTGCAATGGGGTACAATTACAAAATACATTGTAATTAAAATTAAAGAATGATAAAGTAATAGGTAAGAAGAGGTTGAAAATATCCTATTTCAATTATATTGTTTTTCAATTATACATCTGATTAAAATACTTATTAATTGAATTAATTAAAAGGTTTGAATTATGTAATTCAGTTACGACGTGGTTGAATTGCTATATAATTGAAATACAATGTAGTTCAATTGCGTAATTGAATTACAATGTAATTGAATTAGCAGAACTCTGCCAAATACTTGTGTGATGTAACAATATTAAATGTACGCATTGCGACAGAAACTTTTGGGACAACCTAATACTTTGCGAGACATTTAACGTATTTATATTTTATAACTTAGATCCTGTAGACTTTTTAACCGCGTAAATCTTCCGTTTCAATGGTGCAATTGCGGGTTTTGTTCTTGCATGGTCCAGCCCCTACCCCCAATCCTCTTTAAACCCGGACCCTCTGAAACAGCAGATAACCGAGAACGAGGACGAGTACAGCGTCACCATCATGCGCTTAGCTAAATCAGGTTAAGTAGATAAACATTATCGGTGACGTCCAAGTTCATTGTCCTTGGCCAGTGTGCGTACGATATAACTAGAAGAACAAGGGGCTTGCGGGCGCTGATCGGTACCAGAACCCCTCCCGATCGGCTTAAGATAAACTTGTAACCACAGGAATGCGAAAACGAGGGATTAATTTCTAGCGTCGGAACCTAGAGTTACTACACACGGCGAGTAGCTACGTAATCCGGATCGATTAGGCGACATGTAAATGGGATCGTGGAACTGCTTAGGTTCCGTTAAATAGTCGACTAATTGGTTGGTCCTTTTGTCAAGCAATATTGGACTACGGTCGCAAACATCACTATACATCCGCTCATAATAACATAATTACGAAACGGTTGTACCGCTTATCTACCAAAGCTCCTTTGGGTAAGATTTTTTAATTGATCCACCTCCTCCCCTCTCCAAGCTTTTAACACCTGTTATAAATTATTCCACTCGTTTTGATGTGCTGTATCCGAATACGAGTATGAAAAATTAAATATAAAAATTTCCTTAGGTGACAGAAACGCCTATGACCGAAATTACAGGCTTGGATTACGTGTTTAGCTAATCGGGAAGTATAGCCAACTCAACCCTTAGCGTACGGTTTGTAGCATTATGTATGGTATACACGTCTTCCAGTCTAACGATATTCCAGTAAAACGATATACAGTAAAATCGCGTTATTTTGCAAACGGCTGTGGTCTGCACGGAGAAATATCGTGTGGTGACACTATTTTTTTATGACTGAGTCGATCGCGCAGACCGCGCCGAAAGCACAAAGGAAGCCGAACGTAGAAAAGGACAGCATGTAAACACGGATCGCACTGTCCTTCCTTGCGGCCGAAACTTTCATCGTCAATTAAACCACTAAATAGAGTTGAAATTATATAATGTTTAGTGTCGTTTTACTAAGAAAAATGCCACAAATAACTTGGTGAAAGTCCCATAAAAAAATAATGAAAAATAAAGAAGTTTTGTAACGCGGCATTCCGTTTACACTGCTCGGAGACCGAGACAGCTCGAGCTTCTTGGCCTCTGCGGCGTTGCTCCTTAGTGGAGGGGGTAGGCACATGACAAACTCTGGGTAGGCGGTCGCTGAGAAATAACACGACTTTACTGTATAAACAAACCTAAGTGTTACAGTTTCCTTTCGATATCAGACGGTGGCTCGGGACGGTTTCCGACGTATTGCGGATGAGAGTACCTATTCGGCTTGACATTGTTCTTGAGTGGGCCGAGAGTCTATGGGTCCCATAAAGTTATGCGACAGATCATAAAGTGGTCGGTCGTGCAACGATATCGTTCACGCACATTGGAAAAGGATAGAATAAGTATATATCCTTTCGTTCTGGCAGTAATTACAACAGGTGTCTGGCGGACAACATCAAAAGAAGGAGAGGGGATAGAGATTTTCTTGTTATAAAAGTCATCGTCGTCTTATATGGAAAGAAAATTGTATCTTCGGTTTCTCAAGGTGGACCATGTAAGTGGGAACACCTACATAGCTTTCGTATTTATGGTCCTATGAAAAAACTTCCTCAGGACGAAGTTAAACTATTTTAAGGGATAAATGTAATGGTAAACTAAACATTTTATTAGGTAATCTTTTTAATAAGACATCAAGGCCGTCGGTATTTTTTAAAATGGAAGAGTACATTTTTTACTATAGAATGATAGATTTATTACGAGCTTGCGATATTGCATCAATGATAATGGCCACCTTTTCGAACATTTATTATGATTTGTAAAGCAATATAGGTATAATCCACGACGTAAAAAATACATAATTCAGGCTGAAACACGTAAGCTTTAAACCTCGATATCTTTCTCGCTCCAACATGATTACGTTGCTCAAGGTCATATCAAGGTCAAAAGGATGGTATCCACCGAATTTAGTTTTTTATCGTCTATTGTGCTATCGTAAAAGAATATACTATTCCATTTAAATAAATTTTTTATTTACCATTACACTTGCCCCTGAAAATAGTATAACTTCGTACTGAGAAGTTTTTTGATAGGACCGTAAATACGGAAGATATTTAATCTGTGTCGCAGACGCACACATAAGTGCATAAGAACTGTTCATAAGAACAGAATTTCGGAAACTTGTAATTTCCATCAAAAACGAAAGTCATATTCGTACTCAGCACATCGTAACGAATAGAATGACGTATAATTAGTATTAGAAAGTTTGGGGGGGGGAGGATTGTAAAATTCAGCCCTCCTTACAATTAGGCTGACTTGTAACACATGTTTTCAGACGAGATTTATCATTACGATTTATATTCAGTCCATCCAACTTTAATTTTAATGACCGTACGAAACAAAATGGAGAAACTAGACAGATTTTATTACGGCAGCCGAGACAACGGTGACTTGGCCGCGTTTCAAACGGTCCTTTATTTCTCGACAACGCAACACTAGCCGCTACCGTGTGTGCAAACTGACAAATGAAGTTGTTGTTCGATAGCAGAAAGCTGAAAGCGAAGTTGAAAGATCTGATTCAGACAGAGAAATTATTATCTGTAACATTTTAACGATACCAATCAATGCAAATGATTAGGTTAGGAAAGCACTGGTGTATGTTGCGTTCATATTCTGTGGCTGTTATCTTTTGTCTTTTACAGATTACGTTTCCTGAACAAAAAATCCGAAGAATTTTCTGAGCGACCTAATAATTTGTGGAATAAGAATCGAGAACTTTAGATGTATCTCTTTTAGCGTTTAATCTTGAACATGATTCTGCCAACGCGTGCAGAAGCATAATCAAGTGCGTCTTTTAAATATCGGACGCCCACAAGGCGTGTTCCTGGAATTGACTGGTGTTTACCTCACAATCCTCCGTGTCTGCTACACGCTGTCCCACCCGTATCAAAATTCCTCGTTACTCACCGCTTCAGTGTGCACAGGATGAGCAGCAAACAGCAACCCTGTCAGGGCTGCAAATCCTGGGCGCAGCGCTGCCACAACTAGGCTCACCCTTGTGACCAAAACGCATGCAATGGCGTGCAAGGCAATATTCGTCGCGTGATACCAGCTCGGTGTTAATCCTGACATCAGGTAGTTCATTCTGTAAGCAGAAGAAGACGCATGTTAAATCTACATGGTTAATTTCTGGTCAACAAATATTTTCAACGTGTACGGTATACGATGCAAACGGCTTCGGAGCTATAGTATACACCGAATTATGCATATGTAATATGTATACATATGCATTTTAATTATTCCCGTTTGCATACGCTCCATCATATCTCTGTATTATTTCTGTATTATTATAATGAATAAAAACATTCATTTTGAACGTTGTTGTTACAATAAATAAATTGTTATTGTGAGTATAGCCTCAATGATGATCAAGAAATTAGTAATCTATTAGTAGATATTATCACTTGTTCGTTAAGCATTGAAATGCCCTTGAACCTACAACCTCTTACCATATATAACAACGAGTCTATTAAATATGATTTGCATGCCAATCTTCTGGGAAGAAATGAAATTTTATTCTTTTGTAATTAATATTTGATCATTGAAGCGAATGTAGACATACAAAATATATATATTTTTTGTCTTCTTCTATAAAATGATTGAGCATGAAGAAATTCTATAATCACTGTGGCCATATATATATATATAATATAAAAGAAAATAGTACAACAAGGAGTAATAGACAGCAATGATTATAGTAACAATGGTTGTAAATATTCACGTAACGAGAAGAGAATAAAAGGCACAAACTTCATACAAAGATGAAGTTGGAAGTGACAAAATGGTTTTCTTTCTGCCAAGGAATCGGGAAACCGTTCACATGTACGGAGATTAATATTTGCGTCGAAATGAAATTGCCGATAACACTAATGAACAGTATTACTCAGCAAAGGTAGCGATTATGTACCTCAACAAAGGAACGAGTTCTTGCAAATTTCCTATTGTACCGTGGTCGACATCCGGGAATTAATCCTGATGATCACGACCATAATTCTTAACGTACAATAGCATTTAACGACGTCGAATCCAATTTTCCGACAGAATGCCAGACCGAAAGCGGTTCTTTCCTTCCGATCAGCACTCCGGCGAAGTATCCCAATAAACGGTTAATTTCGTTTGATCTAATTACTCGATAATTGAAACCACGCAGTCCTCCCGATAGGGGTCTAAGTGAAATCAGCGAGCCATGATCGTAATTAGATAATTACGACTACGCGTGACCCATTAAAGTTCATTCTACCTTCAGGCGCGGCTTTAGCTTCAAACTCTTCGGTTACATGCCGCGCCGTTGCGGGAGTTTGTGAGAAATTACTGCGGTATACTGTCTGCTTTGCAATACTACCTGGTCTTTGCATTTCGGATGGATCGCCTCGTCAAAGTACTATCAACTGTCGGGATCTTCATAAAATTTAAAACGGACTCTAAAAAGTATAAAACAATTTTTCGAAAAACGAAAAACGCATATAGAAATTTATTTGCGCAAGTAGAGGGGGACAATCAATATGACTATTAATTAAATTAAAATTAATGCTCTGCACTCTCACTCAACATAGGCTACTAACATAGGTTAGTACTTCTTTATAACGAATGTTCAGCTGCATCGATTGATGTATTAAAAAATATCTCATTCCATTTAAAAAAATGAAGGTGACCTTCATATGTCTAAAAAAGATTACATAAGAACAAAAATTTTTTTGGTATCGCGTGAGCCCCATTTTACCGTTCAACTTTGTACTTCAGACGTTTCACGTATCTTTAAAAACAACAAAGATATTCAAGGTGGTCAAGTTAGCTGGGACACTCTGTATTCGACAGCATAATTTTGTGAATTCTCGCGAATCCGAACCACCATGTTGCACATTCAATGCGGCAATTCCGCGAGATTTAGTGAACGAAACAGCGGTGAGTAAAATGGGAAGCGTTAAACGTAGACATGCGCGAGTGTCTCCATGTATGTCTGTTAATCTTTAAGAAGATTTCCCCAACAATACTCTAATCGGACGGATTAAAGCAAATAGTGAACGCTGGCGTCTTCTCGTTTATAAGCGCGCGACGGATTCAAAGCGGGACTGTGACAGAGTGATCACTCGAATCCGCTTAAGTCGAGCAGGATAATCGGATTGCAGTCAGCCGTGCCATAAATCAACTCATTTTATCCTCGGCGGCGCGAAACATTTTTTCCCCCTGGGAAACGCGCTCGCGCTCGGCGGATGCGAAACACGCCATGTGTCTTGGCGTTTAATGAAAACGCTTCGCGAAGCATCGGATCCATTCTCGCCCGGTTATCGATCATCGAATAGTTTATTTTCTCCGGGATACGGACCCGCTGATATTGGCCGCGCATCGATTCCTGTTACCCGTGAACACGAGGCGAGATGAGGACGCGCGAAGATGCTAGCGCGCGGAAGACAGAGAGGATCGGCGAGAGAAATAGACGAGGCAGCCCAGCCACCATCAGGAAGAAAACAAACACCGTAGCTGCTGACGCGAGCCGAGCAATAATTTTGAAAGTCTGTCGACGGCATAAGTTCGACGCCCCTAGCGAACCTGAGCTTGGCCGTGTTCCAGGTGTCAGGGACCCTGGCCGGGCGGAGGCGTATCTCCTGTCTTCTCCTTGGCCCTGGATCAACCAAAGAACTCGGCCGTGTCAGTTGCAAGTTTGCACGCAGATTTTACTACGGCTTTATGGCCCATTGAGAAGTGATTACCGTTACCGAATTTCCTCGGAGATTAGCTCTAACACTCGCGACCGGTATACTCGACCCGTACATAAAATTTAAATGGCGTATCCTCTCGGAAAAATGTTTAATATCTTCTAACATATTTGGTATAAGAGGTATAAGAGGTCCGGCTCACACGCTCCAATAAACAACTCTCCACTTATGGGGAAGCGTATGTTTGCAGCTTGGAAAATTCAGAGAAACGTCATTGAGATTCCGCGTACCCCCACTACCGTTCCCAGACGATTTTCGACTGCACAAAGGGTCAGTGTCGCCAGATTGAGCTCGAAACGGAGCTCCCGTACTGTCCCGTACTCCCCTACTTTCCCTTTCCGCTATTCCATTCCAGCACCTGCGCACGCGCACACTCCACGGCCCGTGCAACGTGTCTCCCATTCGCCACACTCATTCCCCGTCATCAGAGAGGGGGTACATCGTTTCACCGTGACTCCCCTAGTCTGGCTCAGTGCAAAGAGTTAAGCGAGGCACATCGTAAGATAGGTTCCATAGTCCCCTTCGATTAACTTCAAAACGTTAGTAATCGTCATTGCGAAGTAAGTTAACACAGTCACACCCGCATTTCTCAGGGCGTCAGAACCGAGAGCTATAACAACACGTTACACTGTAAACAAGTGTACCTACTTACAATTTATAAGAAATATATTGTATTAGGTTGTCCAAAAAGTTTCTATCGGAATGTGTTGTTTACGTCTTAGGGTACGTGTACAACGGAGCTGTGATACAAGTCAACAGCGCGGCGCTTTTGATGATCGATGTTTTTACTGTTCTGTATTCATTGTACTCATTTTACCACGCTTATAATATTAACTTGCCGTGTTGTTGTTGTATGCGTCAAATCTTGTAATCGAATTTTAAACCTCTTCCCATAGTCCAATTTTCTTGAAATTTTTTACACCATACACACTTGCTTTCGATGACAATAAAAGTAGAAAATAAAATATATAAATAAGAAAAAACTTTTCGAAAACCACGCTTATATTAAAATGCACTAAAAAGGAGAAAATAATTAATTCCCCAAAATTTCAAGCAATTAGTTCAAAATTTCTTTTGTTATAAGATTTAGTGTCGGAATAGATGGAAAAATTTAATATAAATTTTAATAAAATCATGACATTAGTGAGAGAAACTATAAAAATAAAACCGTGGAGCGCTAAACTATATTGATGTAATCTTCGTGGGCGCTCTACGTTTTTATTTTTATAGTCTCTCTCTCTCTCTCTATCTCTCTCACTCTCTCTCTCTCACTAATGTCATCATTTTATTTAAATTTATATTAAATTTTTCTGTCTATTCTGACACTAATTTTATAACACAAGAAATTTTTAACTAATTGCTGAAAATTTTGGGGAATTAATTATTTTCTCCTTTTTAGTGTATTTTAATATATGTGTGGTTTTTCAAAAGTTTTTTTTATATATTTTTCTGTCAACAAACCAGCAGTCTACTTAAAATTTTAAACAAGTAGGTACATGAATATACAATATGTACAATACAATTATGGAGAAATAAATGATTTTCAAATATCCATAACAATAAATGGGGTACTTTTTCACCTGTAGGGTGTAGGAAGATTGAACAAACTTTAAGCAACAGCTGCCGTATCATTACTGTAAAATGAATTATTTATTAAATTGAAGTTGCTCGAGCAAGGCAAAGGAGCCAAGTAACGGTAGACTAAAGTATTATTCCACGAGTAAATCCGTTTCTGGCCTGCCTCATTCCTGAGAACGCAGCGATGGCTAACAATGTATTTACAAATGGATGTTCTCGTTTCTCCCGGTCGTGGTATGCAGTTAGCAAACGGAGACCGACGAGCGCGGGCGTTTCGAAACATTTCCGAGACGCAATCTCGTTTCGCAAGGCGCAAGGGTACACTGGAGCTCACGGCGCAAAGGGTATGAGGGCTGCATATTTAGGATCTTCCTGTTTGCACTTACGGAGCTTCCTACTCGTAACGCACGTGGCATCGGCATACATAGCTGCCCGAGCTACGGCCAGATTCTGCATTTCCTTCGGCCTCGGTTGAATGTTTGCGTGAACCTCGCTTCCCTCTAATAAATGAGGACTGTCCATATAGTCAGGGAAAAAAACATAAGACACCATACTTATTTGTGTTTCCATATGATATCGGAAGAAAATGCACATTTCAGTAAATCACTTATATATTGTACAGGGTGTAAAGAAAATATATGTCACGACTATCATAGGACGATTCTACACTCTCGATTTGGTTGAAATTGAACTAAGATGCCCCAAAATTGACTTTGACCTTGAATTTTAAAGTAATCCTAAAGGAATCCGGAAAAGAATAAGCCCAACCGAGGACACAGGACACCCGATTTGATGAGTCGCCCACCACCACAGGAGTAAATACGAAGAGTAGGACCCCGGGTGTTGGTATATCGGGCATAGTGGAGAAGAGCTAGGCCCTGGGCGGTGGGGTTTTAGTGGATATAAGTCCCGTTCCGCCAATTTCCACCTAAGGGGTAGCCGAGTCCCACACTACCCCCCGAACTTCATCGTAGGGGGTGTACATAACAGCATTTCCCCACCGCCCTGAAACAAAAGAAAAGGAGGGTCGCAACTCAACCGCGAGGAGTAACATACGATACAATTAAACCAATTTCAACCAAATCGAGGGACATCCTATGGTAGCCGCGACATATAATTTCTTTACACCCTGTACACGTTAAATATCTATACGGAAGATTATGCCTGCTATGTTTTGGCCTTAACTGTCAATCTTTTTGTGCCATCATTCAACGGTGGTATCGCTCTAGATCAGTATTGTGCACGTTTGCCTCAATTGAGGCAAAACCGTCCCAAACCGGGCAACAATGCCTTCCCAGTAAGCGCCTACGAAGGTACTATTCTTGACTCCAGGCTGCGGACCCCACTCTTACGTTTACGTTCCAGCGGGCACGGTGATCATACCATCTTCTGATGGACGAATTGTACATACGAGGTGTTAGAAAAGTAATGAGACTGGCAACACTGTCCATCAACCGACATCGCTGTTGCCTTCTACATCGGAAGGCGGTTAGGTTGAATCGTGACTTTGTTGTCCATACTTGTTTCAAAATCTCTGGGGAATCGGGAATCTCTATTAATGAATGTTTGGCAAGAAATAACATTCCAGTGGTTCCTCAGCCTCCCCATTCGCCGGATCTCAGTCCCTGTGACTTCTTTTTATTCCTCCGGATCAAAAACCACTTGGAAGGGCGTCATTTTAGCACTTTGGATAATATCCAGAAGAGCGTAACCGACGAGCCGAAAGACCCAGCAGAAGCCTTCCAAAAGTGCTACGAAGACTGGAAACAACGCCTCCGTCGCTGTGCAGCTGCTCAAGGGAATTATGTTGAAGGTGACAACCTCCAGGTGCAAAAAGAATACGATTCATGGTAGCAAAACGATCAGTCTCATTACTTTTCTAACGTACCTCGTACATACGTTGGGACAACGAAGACACGAGACACCAGCGAATGCAACAAAGGTGCGCGCTGCATGGAACACAGTTGGTGGGGAATGCAAGCGGTTGAGGGACCCCGACCGTGTTCAGCACTAGATCCATGTTAATATTATACGAATCTCATTTAGTCAAGGTTTACGATATCGACAAGAATTCTGTGCTACTTTCGAGAGAAAGTGTATCCCTGATGTATTTACCTCTTTGTTCCTTTATTTCACTGGTAGGACGAAAGACTTTAGGTTCTTCCTCCGCTTCAATAGCAATGACGTATCTCAGGCCTGTGCTAACAGGACAGAAGTACCTTGACCTAAGAAAAAACCCCGAGTCCGTGCTGTTTCTTAGATCCTGAGGTTCTACTATTTCTTTATGACCCCGCCCACCGCTTCGAACGTAGAAAAGGACATCGCGTGTAAACACAGTAAATACAGTTCAATTTACATCGTGTTTAGTGTCGTTTTAATCAGAAAAATATCAGAAATGATTTTATGAAAGTCCCATAAAAAAATAATGTAAAATAAAAAAGTTTTGTAATTACAAAATTTAATAGTGGTTCACATCGATATGCTATGTAGACCCCGTATCTGACTACACAGCATGCTCAGCGACCGAGGCAGTTCGAGGTTCTGGGCTTCTCACGAAGGATATACAATGGAGGGGATATTCGTTTTTCGCAGATGGTACGGTTTCTGTTCTCTTAGATCAAGGCTTTACTGTAATTCTTTGTAGTTTTACACCACCGTAATTGTGGAAAACTTTATATTACGATATTTGTTTGGCCGACTACTGTGCATCGCGTACCAAGTAGTCATCAGTGAAGCCGGATACAGTTCAAGATTAAAAGACCGGGTATCATTAGTTAATTAAATCCTTTAGCCGGCTGTCTGTGACATTGAGTCTGCTTAAGACGTCTCGAGGAGCGTTTCTTTTATTTGTTCCGTCCTTCGCATAGATGAAGCCGCTCACTTTTTCCTCAGCAGTTTCGTTCCTGGCAAAGGCGCAGCTTCGGGACGTGAAATTTCATTAGCAGAGTGATTTGCGCGTGACCCACGAAGGGAATCGTGCAGAATTCAACGAAGGTTGCGAATCTCTAATACGAGTTAATAAAATAACGTTAAAAAATAAGTTGGTATTGTGGCAACTGATTATCTGGGAGGAAATGGGAGGTTCCTGAGATCATTTGAAGCAACATTTTCCTTTGCAAAAATGTTATCCGCGGCTTTGTTTAGGAGTTATTAACGAAAAACACAGACCAATCAGAGCGCGACCTAGACGCGAGTTGGCACAGACGGCCAATAGACAGTCGGCGCGCTGGGCCGTCTGTGCCAACTCGCGTCTAGGTCGCGTTCTGATTGGTCCGTGTTTTTCATTAATAACTCCTAAACAAAGCCGCGGATAACATTTTTGCAAAGGAAAATGTTGTTTCAAATGCTCTCAGGAACCTCCCATTTCCGGCTGTTGAAGGAATTTTGGGATACCCTATATTAAGTGTTCCGTTTGCAGTTTCACAGGTAGTAGCGGGAAAGGTGTTGACTATTTGTCTATCTGGTTGGGCACATTTTTTATGTAGAACCACCCTCTTTTTGGTTGCACCACCAGTTACTGATCAGCCTGTATGAATATGTAAAATGCCTTGTGATTTCGTGTAGCAGTGTATTCTCGTTTTTGGTAGCACCCGATCGCAACAGAAACCCAAACACGAGCTCGAGGCAATTCTAGCCAGAGAGTTTCGAGGAAGTAGCTTTAAGGAAGTCGAAGGGCCGAGCGAAAGCTGCGCTGGCTGGTCCTTAACGCGGGCACGCGTTGCCGGAACAGAAGAGCAGTCTGGTCATTTATGACGGAAGAGCAGGAATAAGTATCGATCGGCCGCAGCGGTTAGCTAGCAGCTGTCGACGAGCATGGCCAAACAGTAGTAATAGTACCGGCAGCGGTTAGCCAGTAGTAAGAGGGTAGTTGCGGTCGGACAGTTAGTATCAGGCCTCGCTGCGGTCGGTCGCGAATAACAGTTTCGGGTTCATCATTCATTGTATTCTTGCTTCGAAACGGTCGCGGTTACGAGCCCGAGGTTAAGACAGAAACGCTGCGCGCGAAATTGGCGGGTGTACAGGAAAAAACGAGGACACCGGGTGCAGTTCGGTGTTAACGGGATTTATGTGCCAGCCTCCAACAGCAAGACGAACAGGCGAGGGGAATTGTAATCAGTGAGAGAGAAATGTTTACAGCGTACAGGCTCGATTCGATCGGGTCACGTAACTTAATATTTCACAATAATGTGATATATTTACGAGATTTATCTATTGACATTACTTTCCTCTCCAGACCTCGAGATCGATATTTCCCACTATGGATACAAGATACTGGAGCTCGTAGCGAGCTACTGCGAGTTCTATTATTCGTTGGTCTCTAACACTAGGTCTACTTTATAAATATAACGAGACGAGGCTGTAAACGTGAACATAGCCGCCTGAGTGCGACAGAGTTGATGTTACCCTTCTCAGATAGGCAGCGAAGGACGCACGCTGGCAGTTTCCTGCTACGTCTCTTGAACAAAGTATATATACAATGTTTTTATCCCACATTTTTTGCGACTTTTATCACAGTACATGTATTATATATGCCCGGAGGAATAAAATGGATATAAATGTATCTTCGCAATCTTAATGGTTATAAATTAGACAGTTTGGAACCCGTCGTTGAACACAAATTCGTACGAAAATTGTTTTTCTCCATCATTCGCAAATTTAGGAATTTTTCTGTCCTGTTCTCATATATCAGGAATACCAGTTACACAATCCGGATAACTGAATTTGGTAACATAGGAATTAAGAAGATCTGAGCACTCCTTGCAATGTTCATTGATTCTATAAACATTACAAGCATCTAAACACGCTTAAACAATGTTTACAGAAAGCGAGACGTTTCTGTTGGGCTGTTTGTATAGGGAGTATGAGGTGTGAGAGTTGGCAGCACTGAGATTAGAGGTTAGGATTGCCGCATGTCAGTGATATTGTGCGTCTAAGAGAACTATATCGACTGTTCCATTTATGTATCATTTATCTTTTACCATTAAACCAGTATTAAACAAATAAGTACATTCTACAATTACCAAACAAAATTGTAGCTACAATGACCATACTTTTGAGAGCGAAATTAGAGACAACAGCAAAAATAGGTATTAATGCAACACACATACTGCAAAAAGTAACAAAACATATACTTTAGAGGATTTAATACTTTATTTATTGTAAGGAAAAAAATCAAAGCATTTTATGAAACTAAAGGTTAGTTGAAACGAAAACAAAACAAGAAACAAAATAGCCTTCGTGACGTAACAAAACTTAAACTGAGGAAACTCTTTAAACTTACATTTTTTATATAAAATAAAATAATTAGATCTTCATGAGCTAACGAAACTAGTGAAAAGTCTTTCTTTTAGCCTTGTAACGGACGCTTCACTATGCTCGTCGATCATGAGAATATCGGTATCGCATTCGACTCATTATCGACTATAATATATGTATATTTAGAGGACATACCAATGCCGTGCGCGTAAGACCACACGATCGAAGTGAAAACGTCTATGGCGATTGCACTCCTATCTGTTTCATGCTCGCTCAGCTAAACACGGCTCCCCCGAGTTTACCCAAATAGCGTTTCGCCTCGGAGCATGACGGATCAGACTCATTCACTGCCCAGCAATTGTATTCGCGATGCGCCTAAAGAAGCTTTCACTCAAAAAAAATTCCAATGTGTAAACACGCGACAAATATGGGGCTCATAGAAAATACAGAACATTTGTACATCCTGTATTTCTTAAAAAAAATTTGGGGACAAGCTGTTGAAATACAGAACTGTCCCCGAAAATACGTGATGGATGGAGTCACCGTAGTTATAGCGCATCAATTTATTAGTGTCTGAAGCAAAATCTGGGCTGTACGGTGTGATGGTGCACCTTCTTTCTTTAAACATTGTCTGGACAAGTTAAAATACAGAGTTCGTCTTCTTACAACAATTTTTTTCTACATTTCAAACACAAGTGTTACAATTAGGGGTGGGTGAGTATCCAAGTCTTGTTTTGGCTTTTGATGACTCGGGTCGGGTTGGAACCCGAAAATTCGTGATGCTCGGGTACCCGAAGTCGTAGTCGAAAATCTATGACATTTAGGTACCCAAACATTATAAATTTTCGGGCTCCCGACTCGACTCAATCCGATTTCAACTTCTGGTACCACAGTATCACGAATTTCTGGTTACCATCCAATTCAAGGAAATGTCAAGTTTCCAGAGGTCAATCCTCGTTCGACCCCATTAACCTAGCACACATATTCCCTTCTCAGATGAATTTTTATGATCTAAGTAGCGTGACTGGTCTTGTTTGTCGAGGAAGTACCTACGTGGAACGTTTTCCAGGGATTCTATTTTTCGAGAAGTTATGTCTCCGTGGGTCAACGAAATGTCAACACGGTCGAACTTTCGGTGGTTTAGCGATTCCATCGAGCTCCGAATGGCTTTCTGGACGATTTAATATTTCAGGGGGAAGCGTTCGGCCGACTTAGCCTGACTTGACGTGGAAAGTATGCCAGCAGCGTTTGTCAACAAGTAACGGCGGCGGAGCACGAAACGCGGAAGTCGGGTTGGCCTAACTTGCCATGCGTTTAAGAGGATGTCAGGTCGAAACAAAGCCGATTAAGCGCTTAGGGCCGAATCGGTTGAATGCCTAATTACATGGTGAACACGGTTCAAGTAGATTCCGACCGCTAGAAGCGGAGACAACCGGTCGCTTTATCCCTACGCTCCTCTTTCAATTTGGTATCTGCTGAAAGCACGTGTTTGGGTCTGTGAGGTGGTCGGAGAGTTGCGAACCTATTTCCGAGGAGATCATAAATTTGGCGATTGACCTCTTGAGACTAGCCGTAGGTATCGCCTTTAAAGACGTAATGCTGTAACGGAAATACAGTAGCTGATAAAAATATTTTTATAATTTTTGCCCCGAACACAGTAGTCGAATGAAACTGTTAACTTTTATGAACAGAAGGTATTGATCGAACTTCTACATTTCAAAGAATCTCTTTTCAGTCCCAAGTTAACGTTATACAGGATGTATAAAAATTTGAGTGTAAAGACGGTCGTAGCATGATTCTTCTTCTGGATCGGTGGAGATTTGTGAAAAGAAAGTTTGTGCAAACATGTCTATGACCTTAACTATTCTGATTCGAAGGATATCTGAACAACTACGCGAGTCATTGTATATTTAGCAAGAAACGATCAATATCTTGGCATTAATTGGTTTTTGTCATTTATGGTAAAAATGAATTGGTCAAATAGAAAACTAAACACACATTAGACGAATCTAAGGATATTTTGATATCACTTCCGACTTTTCAACATGATTTAAAAAGAATATACATTTTTATTCAACTGCGGTTTCGTACTTGGATAATTTTTATTTTGCTTAAAGATCCGCGGTCTAGTTATTGATGATGGATTAGAACGTTGTTCAACTGTGCCGTTTTGTTGGTAGCAAACATTGTTCGGCAAACAGATTGTTGGAATTGTATGCTGCATACCGAACTCTATGAGCTATCGTGGGAGTTAGCGATCTCTTTTCACGTTTCCCGTCAGTCGTCGCTCAATGTCTCACCGACGGAAAATTAAATTCAACGCCTGACTGCCGATGCTCGATCAATGCGTTGCGCATCCTGCAAGAGCTTATCTGACCTCTCTCATCGGTCACCCAGGGCCCGTGAAATCGATAATTAATGGCAGATTATTTGCGTAAATGCGCCAGCCCGCGTAATGACCTGTTTTGTTTTGCGACCGAGTGTACGCGTGCAACACGAATATCTGTGTCATTCCGAGTATGAATCCTCCGTCATTCCGTAGGTGATCGATCATTGCAATATAGAACGAACGCAGGCCAACTGGACGTAACGCAGAAGTTATCTCACGGCGGCAGAAGATTGCGCTGTCCAACGGTAGTCATGTTACATTCACGTGGAATCGTATGAGTCACTGTTTGCGGTTAATTTCCAAATACTATAGAATCTCGTTAACGTTGAACGTACCGAGCACTGAAAGCGACTAGTTTTCCCGTGACAAAACTGTCAGGCGTACAGAACGTAGTATATTTTCCATCGCAGTTGACCTTCAACGACCTTGAATGACCTTCAATCGTAGGTCACTGTGCGCGTCTTAAAATATTCGATAGTACATAGAAACGAAGATGACCATCATATATCCTCAACGCGTCCACCTACAAATAATTATTAAAGGTGTGTTCCCCTTTGCGCGTCTGGACGCAGCGTTCTGTTATCCATACTCCATTGGTCGTAGCTCCTATGATGCGCTTTGGTATGTCTTTCCTTGTTTTTCACTTGCGAAGAAAAGCGAAAGAGCATCGCCCAAACTCAAACACGTGCGTCGATCGATTTACGATATGTGGCGCACACGTTTGCGTTTGTATTTTCGCTTCGAGACCTTTGAACGTTGCGCCAGACCCAAACGCACGCGTTTTTTGACCCACTGCTTCCGAGGCAGTTCAAACGCGGTGCCATGCGTTTGTCGGTCCACTGCTTCAGAATACCTTTGGGATTTCGTTCAAATTTGGATATGTTGTAATATGTGTAATGATATATAAGACGTGTGTCTCAAAGAATTTTTCAAAATCTTAAAAATTGCTGGTTTCACAGACGTGTAATAAAATAAAGCGCCAAATGAGTTTTTAGGAGCTTGCAGTGAAAACATAAGAGTAGCCACAAAAAAATGTTGTTATTTGAAAAGCATGTGTTTTTCACCATTTATTTTGCAATTGTTTTAAACAAATGCCGTGTTTTCACAGCGGGTCACTTTTTACAAAATAAAAAAAAAGGGGATATAGCCGCAAGTATCCCCTTTACGGACCTCTTTAAAAAAAAATGGACGTTTGAAAATCGACGAAATTTGAAATTGAAATTGAAATAGGGATGAAATTTCCACTAAAATTCATTAAAAAATGATTCGTATCTATTGATAATTATCGTCATAAATATATATTTTTGTAATCATTTTTTAATTAATTGTTTCAATTTTGTTGTCTTAAAATAAAATTTCAAATTGTCCATTTGTTACTTATTTAGTATAATTTCAGACATAATTTGAATCACCGATGTCTTTGGCTATAAACTCTGTATTTATCATATTATCATTCATATTATGTACATTTCTTGACATACGGTTTATAGTTTTTTGTAATTAAAAATAACACAGGTAGTATGAAAAAATAATTTTAAATTCAATCAATTTTTGCATGGTTTCTTATCTTCGCTTGCTTCGATTTGATTGGATTTCAAAATCAAGGAGCAGCTATGCAGTCTAATTAAAGTTTACTGTCAGTGGAATTGGGTCTAAACAGAAAATTACTCGCAATTACAGTGAATTCGTTTGGTTTTGCGTTTCCAATGTCCTGAAAAGTCTCCTCGACGCGACGGTGGAATTGAATCGTAGATGGCCAGACAAGTAAAATCAAATCGTACGTGGACAGGCAAGGGAAATGAGATCGTACGTGGCCAGGCTAAGAGAATAGGGACTTACGTGAACGGAGAAGTAGATTCTCATCTAATCCGAACAGCCTGGCTACGTCGGAGACCCGAAATCTCGAACGAATTCACGAGGAATCATATAACAATTTGGAAAAGTTTCTCAATTTTACGAACAACTCACGGCATTTAATTAAAATTATTATTAATGGCATAAAGTTTGTAGCGTAGCTAATCGTTAACATTTCTTTGTCAACTAAAAATACATTTTTTACGTAAACCTATTATTTTGGTTGTTATGACCCAAAATAACTCGGCAGGAGCCAAATTAACTTTGTCAAACATTTTTTATATGAGTTATATATAAGAAGTTTTGAACATTTAATATCGTTTTTCTCAAAAACTATTGTCTTTATACAACTTTCTTCAATACGACATAAAATGTGTATTTCGATGAGACCTAAAACTTTTATTTGAAGTATTTTTAAAAATTACCATTATTTACGGAAATAAATGGAAAAAACTATGATTTTCTATGGTTAATGGTGTAGTTTTAGTCAGATACACATATAAAAAAATTTTCATTTAAATTATTAAATAAGTAGACTTATACCACTTTCAAAAACAACGGTTCAAAAGATGAAAAGATTAGAAAGCAGTTTCTATTTGATTCCTGCTCCTCACAATCCGAACATTTTTATTTTGCATAAAGATCCCTGCAGTAAGAATTAATGAAACTGGAAATTGATACAATATCTATATTCTATTGGTTATTCTTTCATATTCACTGGAGGAATCGTCCTACGGCCGCAGGACACGATCCTAAAGCATTCCGCGATCCTGGGGAAATCGTGCGCGGAATATGGTACCGTGGCCGGTTACTATTCTCCGATGTTGCTTCAGTGATTTAAGGAACCGACCAGCCTCCCTTACTTCCAGTCACGTATCACCCTGAGAAAGTGTACGATGATATATATCGCTGACATTCAGCGACTTCGACCCTCCTCGGTGCACGTATGAACCCGGCATTAATGGCGTTTCGATACCGGTACGGCTGCTCATAGGAAGTGACTATCAAAGAAACATATTTCCCGAACAAATTTGCGAACGAATTTAACATGCGGCGCATTGCGACGGCAACGAGTTCGTTTTATTATTCGTTGAATCGGGAAAACTGCAAAGGAACTCCGCTCTATTGTTTAGAAGTCCCTTTCCGGGTCAATTAATTATGAAAAATACAAACCCACCCGTCGAAAGCCGCGGCCGAGCACGGAGAACCCGGGAACCTCTGGCCCAAGGAAAGAACCGGGGAATAAAAACCCTCGACGAGGGTAATAATGAAACGAGAAAGCGGGCACGAAATAAACGGCCGAGAGAAAGTATTCGTGAATTTCATTATATGAACAATGGCGCTTCTAAATGAATGAATGCGACGGAACTTGTCGACCGGACGGAGAAATCTCATTTCCATCGATATTAATTGGCCAGTCAGATCACGAAAGCGGTACGGTAATGTTTAAATTTATCGGTTTGTTCGCAATGTCGACGAATCGACGTGAATCGCATGAAATTATTATACAGGCTGACTCGAAATATCTGCCCCAATAAACAACTGCAAAATCATAAATTATATGACACAGATTAGAGAACCTTCTTCATTATTTTTCATGTAGATTATGATTATAGTATAGACAAAGAATTTTTAGTCTTACTTGGGTTTTTGGTAATTATTTAGAAAAGTTCTTCACCGATTTTTATGGACTTGAAATATGTTCTCTAGGTCATTATTCTGAACAAATTTTCTGAAAAAACTGTTAGTATCAATCCAATGAATTCCTCCATTTTAAATGAAGTTCGATTAGGTCTGGGTTTTGGCAATCCCTCAACTATCAACACCCATAACTTTTGAACCAGTGAATTCCTAAAATGAACACCTGGATTTTCGGCATTTTCTCGTCAAAATCTACAGGATTATATAAAAACAGTTAAAAATTCTTGGCCCCGTAAACTGAAGTTTAGCCAAAGAATTCGTTTCCAAGGAGATATCGATTTTTTGAGAATCATCCTGAAATATCGATTCTCGTGAGTTCAGACATTCGATTCCTCCGAGTTTACATTCTTCAATGGACGATATAAAAGATAAGATTTAAAAATAATATGTGAAAAAGTGTGTCGGAGAGTGCGCTCACATTGAGGAAAATAAAAAATATTTCAATTTAAATAACTCTAAAATACCATTACTGTCATACTAAGACGTTACACTAGTAAGTAAACGTTAACGTTTTAGTACGACAGTAATGGTTAGGTTAGTTTTATAGTTATTTAAATTGAAATATCTCCTGAACTACTAACTTTTCGACATACGTAGGTTCGTACTTTTTATAACGAATGTCCAGCTGCGTCGATTAATGTATTAAAAAATACCTCATTCCATTAAAAAAAATGAAGTTGACCTTCATATCGCCTTGACGTCTTCAGCTATAAAAAAAATTAATGACATCAGATTACGAGCGCCTCGATTGAAGTAAGTTTGGTCTGATGCATTTTCTTCTATCTTCAAAAGCAAACGAGTTATTCAGGTGACCTGTTTATAGTGCCCCACCCTGTATAGCTATAAAAATCGTCCGTTGTCCGAGGGTTAAGTCAATCAATCCACGGCCCGACGAAATTTTTTCTTACCAATTCCGAATTATTCGGTACATTGTATCTTCGATACGGTCACAGGATTACTGAATACTCGAAGGGTTCGCGGGTCAATTAACCTTCGAAGCTCTTCGCAGACCGCATTCTACAGTCTTTAAGAATAAGAACTTCATTGTAAGGGTTATGGAAGTTTAACCAAACACAAGCCATGATGGACAAACTCAAAGGGACACGGTCCCGAGGGTCGCAGCAGCTGAGACCGGGCATATGGGTGTAGGAGTCCTGAGAATGCCAAGGGCCACAGTGCACAAGAGTCTTAAGGATGCAAGAAAAGGATCGCAATTTCAAGGATCTTAGGAATGTGAAGGGACACGTTTCCAAGGATCATGAGAGTTCAAAAGGACACGGTTCCAAGGATCACGGGAATGCAGAAGGGTCGTGATTCCAAAGGTCTGAAGGATGCAGAAAAGGGTTACAGTTTCAAGAAATTTTTGGAATGCAGAGGGTCATGACATCAAAGGTCATACAATTACAAAGGTGCGCAACATAAAAGTCATGGAATTCCGATCAATTGCATTGAATCGACTGTCGTGACTTTCCCGTCACTTTATGAACTCTAGTGTAATTGTGCTGTGAAGTCGATTTCAGATTGTATCAAAGCCCGATGGCGAGAGCAAGATGTGGAAATATGGAAGAAAGGAATAAATATGGAGAAAGGAAGAAGGGAGAATGTGCGGGATATGTGAGAGACGCCTGGGGAAACTAAAACACCTGGCAGAAGACTGTGAAGCGGTAGAAAGAATTAACATTAGTATAGAAAAGATAGTACAGGAGAAAAGAGTGAGTGAAACAGTAGAATGGTTTAGGAGTATAAAGTAAAAACGGAAAGAAGTAACCCTAAGGAGAGACGAAGAGGTAAGATCAGCGGGGACACTGGTAGATATACAACATAGTCTATAAACAATAAGGCGTGTGATGTGGCATGGGATATGGATGGATGGGTGGAGGAATGGATGGATGGATGAATAGAGGGATGAATGACGTAGAAAAAATGTAAGCCAAGTCCAATTTCGTGGCCGCGAGGCTGAAATAAATAAATACTACTACTACTAGGTTTGTGCAAACAATCGATGTTGTCAGTCGATCTCACTCTTGGATTCATTGATCTGTAAATTCTCTCGTAACACTAAACCTACCGAGCAATGAAAGCGATTAAAATGTTTCATCTGATAAAAATGACAAGGCTCTATTTATTTAAATTTTGTGCAATTTTTATTGCAATACAAGCTTGGATACATAAATTTATCGAATCAATTTCCATGTAAGCAACGTCATTGTTTCGATAATTATAAAATTGAAAATCTAAGACCGGTTATTTGAACGGCAGTGGTAGGGGTTCAGTGTTAAATTATTTTAAAAACGAATGGGCATCTAAAGAAAATGAAGTAGTTATTTTCTTTCAAGTATAAGAACTTCTCAGTGTTATTTATAAATTTTTCTTTTGCATGCTCAGTCAGGATATTCTACCAGCCACCTTTTCAAATCGTATTTCAAGGTATTCTCTTCATCAACGGGTTTGCTAAATTAATGGTGAACTCTATCCGTGTCAAATTTGATTGAATTTGCACCCACACAATTTTATGGAGTTTTTATACGTAGTACGAACACATCAACTTCCGGAGTCTAGAAATAAATATAAACCACGTGTGCATGTATTAATTAATATTTCGTAGTACTCTGCTGGATCTGCGTAAAATTTGATTGAACCTCGCAACTCAATTTTATTTTATACGTACAAACGCGTTCGGAGACTAACAGTAAATATAAAACATTCGTGATTGTATTTATCAATACGTCGCAGCACTGTTTCAGCGAAACTATGCGATTTTTTTATTTACTTCCGTAAATAATGGGAATTTTGAAAAATACTTCAGATAAAAGTTGTATACCTCATCAAAATACATATTGTATGTAGTATTGATTTTTGTCGTAAAGATGATACTTTCTGAGAAAAATGATAGGTAATTATCCACTTATACGGAGCCACCCTCGATTTCAATAATCTCACGATTTATCCATTACTATTTCGTTCAAATTCTGTATGACGGCTATATAGAATGCAAAGATTATGCGATCAGAATTAGTTTGGATTAGGTGGTGGTGGGCCCGACCACGCAGACGAAAATCCAGGTTATATGAGTTATATGAAGTTTTGAACATTTAATATCATTTTTTCCAAAAACTATCGTCTTTATGACAAATATCAGTACGTTATACATTGTGTATTTCGATGAGACCTACAACTTTTATTTGAAGTATTTTTCAAAATTACCATTATTTACGGAAATAAATGGAAAAAACTATGATTTTCTATGGTTAATGGTGTAGTTTTAGTCAGATACAGATGTAAAAAAATTTTCTTTTAAATTATTAAATAAGTAGACTTATACCACTTTCAAAAACAACGGTTCAATTACTGGATTGCTGATATGGTTTTTATGGTTCTTAATGGCTTCCGCCATTACAAAAAAATTATTGTTAAAATGATCGATGGAATGTAGAAATACAGAGTTCAAGCTTCAGTCTTGGCTGACCAGTGGGGAGACCAGTTTGAATACCGACAATTTTTCAGTCAATATTATACCAGTAAATAGAAAACATTCGTGCTTGTATTTATCAATACGTGTCGCAGCAGTGTTTCGGCGAAGCTATGCGCGCCTGTAAAGCAGCTCTTGAGTGCACGTCAACAAGAAATTCCATGAACCGGTTGACGACGCATGGCGCAAACACGTAGAGACGCTCGATCGCCGTCTGTTTGCCGAGACATTGATCCAGCGATAATCTCCGAAATCAGGTAACCCAGACCCGATCAAGCGAATACACCCGAAATCTTCGGTAAACCGTCGCGTTGGTCCCGGATAACCATTTCTCTTTCTATTTCTCTTTTTTTTTTCGTTGCAGGATTCTCGGCGCCTCTTCGCATTGATTGTTACTACTCCCGCGCAAGAGCTATCCGCTTTCACATAGCCACGCATCGAGATCAGATAATGCCGTGAATTATTGCCGCTTATACGCCTTGAGTGGCGCCATATATCAACGGACGTGCCCCGTTCCTTTCCCAGATTGTGTATTGGAAAATATGGCGTGTCCATGTCGAACATGATGAAGGGCCTTCCGTGAACGCACGGGGGTGCGCACAATGTTCGTAGGTAATACCTCATAATCATTATGCATTACGCCACTATCTGGCCCGTGGCTGAAATTACAGGTACGGCTCAAGTGTTTAGTCGGTACACTACTCTGCCGAATGAACGGAGGACGTTGACTACCGCTAACGACTCCAGAGAATGACTTAAGAGAACTCTATTGCAGCCGTGAAAGAACATGCGAATTTTCAGGTATCTTGACCAGAGAACCTATCGAATTCACGTAGTTTTTTACATTAGAACATCCGAGCGCTACTAGCATTTGTATTGTCGTTTAGGAACACCAAGTCTGCATTTATCGAGACATTGCACGATTAGATTCATAGAACACAACAGCAATTGTAAAATAAAGAATTCAGAACCCGTCAAAATGACTCGCTTCAGTGTCCAGCAAGTTCTATTTGAACTTACATGTTTCATCAAAGAAAATAGATATTTCACCAAAATTTTTATAAAAAGTATAGGAGACCTACGTTATGTGAGCGAGCAACGCAGACGAACGACGATGGTTATGTGTACTGTGTGGAACACACACACATTATAGTGTTACTCATATAGAACTTAATATATACAGGGTGGGGCAATAACTATGTCCACTTTGAATATTGCCGTTATTTGTAATAATATTAGTAGAGGCATAGAGGAGATTTCAAGGTCACTTTAATTTTTTAATTGGAAAGACCTACTTTCCGTATCATGAATCGCTAGATTATCGAATACTGAGTAAAAATGTATTGCCCTCCATATTATAATTTTCTTTCTTCTTTGGATAATTTCTTGTTAACTATTAGGTGTTGGACATACGAAGGTCAACACTATTATACTTAGAATTTGATACTCTATCGATCGATGGTATAAAATATAGGACATTCCATTAAAAAAACTTAATTAGACTTTGAAATGTCCCCGTCCCCACCTTTCTAGTTCTCAAAAAAATTAGACTATGTTCTTCATTATAATCACAAAAGTTGTTCATTAAATTCTATCTGTACAAGTACGGTTTTCCATCTACTTATTCACCAGAGATGCTTTAAATTGCAAGCAAGGAGAAAGCTTCATTTTATTATTTAGATCCCTACTTCGATACAATAAAAATATAAGAAGGAACATCTCTTGCCTTTAAATAAAAAAAATTAAGCCCCCAGCATTACGTGCATTAAAATGAAGAAGGAGCTCATTAGTGCGGAACAAAAATCACTAGAACGATACGATGATAATACAACTACGATGAGAAACGAGCTTCACTTCAGCCCAACGTTTTAGGTTAGGTACTTATTCAGTACAAGTAAGTAGGTAGGATACGATTCTACAATAGATAAAGAGTATTATAGATAAAATAAGAGAATATGGCAAAAATTAACTCGGAAAGTAATGAAAAAAGCAGTAATAAAAGTAAAAAACAAAGTGAAGTGAAAATTTCAGAAACAAAGAGAAAATGAAGATTTTAAGAAATAAAAAGGAAAAAGACAAAGGACAGTTAATATTAGAAATGCAATTGTAAAGTGTCATAAACTTCATAATGCTCTTAATTTCAAACAGCTTGAAACTAAAGATAATAAGTATTACTATAATATTTCTCAAAAGAATGTATTTAGTTATTTATGTGATATTATAACTATACGGTGTTAAAATTAATAAAAGATTTGATCATCTAGAAAATGTAATAAATAAAAAAATTATTTGTTCCTGTATTCAGGATTTATTTAAATTAATGCCTTGTTTCCGCGTACGCTTGTACGCAGTAATTGGTACATGGCTCTTTTTCGTCCGCAGTAAAACATACAAAACGTTATTAATTTAATTTTGTAAATATTATCTTATGTTGTATTAGGTTTCGAGGATCACCAATTATTGTTGTATTCAGAGCACATTATTCTCCCATAAAATTCTTACACATATTATTATTTCATGATAAATTAGGAATAGTATTAAAGTAAAGTACGATCGAAGCATGGTACCGCAGTAATCGGTACAGTTACCCTAGTACACGCGAGAATTATTTCTGTCGAGAGCACTAGCATCAAAATAGCTTTTCCTTGAATGACCGGCGGCTAATAACCAAGCACGATACAGGAGATGACGAGTCCGTAACCGACAGCGCGGTGCGTTGCGGCGCGGCAGGGCGTTTTTCGACGCGTGTCCGGTGTTCGTCCAATTGCTCGTGTTCGCGCTCGGTGATCACGACATTTCCTTTCCTCTCGTTTTTTTGTCGTCAGATATCCGCGGCATTTTTCGGGATTCCAACTTTCCGTGCCTCGCGGCTCTATGGAAAAAATGAGTTTTTTCTACGGTGTCTCGACGTCGATCCGAATTTCGTTCAATCAAACGGATTGAAAGTGCCAGCTGGTCGGTCGAAGGGCGCGGGGGCGTGGGATCGCGGGACCGTGGGAGCGTGGGGAGTAGGATTTAGAGAGTGGTGCACACTATCGCGTTGTTCATGCGGCGGAACTTGGACGTAGCCCGCTGTCACTTTTTCGCCGAGCAAACGGCGAAACGTCGAGAGAAATTACACGTCACTCGTTGGCTACGATGCCCAGGACGTAAAAACTGATCGGCCGACCCCGGGAAAAGTGAACAATCCCGCGTCACTGATGGGATATGGCTTAAAGGGTAATTTGGAACGATGCCACCAATCAATGGTGTCGGACGTGGCCCTGATACCGCTAAACGAAAATCTGACTTAGAACCCCGCGCCGAATCCCCTCCTATCAGAGATCCGCTTGGGAATGCTCGGGGCTTGGTTTCATTGCGTCCAAATTAACCCTTCGATCGACCGTGTCCCCGCGCTGGCGCTCGTTAAGGAACAGATTACAAGCAGAGAGAACACGAAGAAAGAGAACCGGCAACGGCAGGGACGCGGCGAAACTGTTTCAATTTTTCCAGCGAATTACCTCCTCTAAACTACGAGACTCCTGTCACATAAAAACCGGATTTTTTCTCGTGCTTTCTATTTGAACGAAATTTTCTGAAAATAGGTGCATATTAAACTGGGAGTTTTTACTGCAAAACACAATATTTCTAAGGGAACCGTGAGGAATAGAAGATACGTGGAAATGTTTTCTTTTTTATCTAATTTGAGAAATCTGGAGAGAGGTTTATAATGTTTTGTTCCGAGGGGAACATCCTGTGATGTATACGTCGGCGTTTTAGGTGGAGAGGCATAGATGATCTCAAGATCAATTTAATTTATTTAAATAGGACCCTATAATTTTTGCTCTATAATGTGATAGTGTCTTGAGTGGCGAGTTCGTTAATCACGGCACAAGGTTATCCAAGGTCAAACGAACCATAACAAAGAAAACTCAATCGGTCACTTTATAAAAATCACCCTGTATATGTGCAGGGAAAATGTGCCTTATTTCAGCCCCTACCCAATCATCGGCCTTCCTATAAACGAATTGGTTAAGATTAAATCACTACTAGCAAACATTTGTACACTCTCGCGGAGTACGTTACGTGTTCGAATCCCTCTTACGATTAATAACTTTTTTCCATTTTTATATCGGTTTTTTGTATTTCCGACTGCTCGGAAGCTCACCTTATACATATATGTATTACCGTATATAAAAACCTACAACGTGTTTACAAAAAAATAATAAACAGAAAATCGATTTTTCGGGTTATCCGCTCAGAAACACTGTGTGGGTGTGTGTGGTGTCGTCGTAATATAATATGTACTCATTCTTCATGATCATATGATTTAAAAAGTTCACGCGGTATATAGATCGTTCGACGATCTTCGATCTTCGACGTATAGGCAAAATTCAATGTAGTAGTAGCTGCAGTTTTTCGCAAATATTTCAAAAACTAAGGCTGAGCGGCGGTTACATGTATAGGAAGAAGTTGTTCAGAATTTTGCGTTTCATAACATATTTAAATTTTATCAAAATCGGTGAGGTGGGACCTTTTATGCATAATTACCTTTTCTTTTCTTTAAAAATGTTTTCTTCTTCCCTTCTTTCTTTCTAACCTTGCTATTTATTTATTGGTGGGTTTGTCATCAGTGCAACTAGTTCTTCATATATTTTGTGCAGGAAATGGACAGTGCTTATTTGAAACAAATATTTTTGGCAGTATGAATGCATTTTTTGAATGCTAATGTATAATGTACTGTCCGCACGCCGAGAGTTGGCAGTGAGATACTTGTAGGTACCACGTGATATTCCTACTACGCGCTACACGTCTTCAAGCGTACACGGCGTCAAGAGTGGGGATTCGCAGTTCCCCCTGCACCCCACCGCCTGACGTCACTACCAACTCGCAGCGTGCGGACAGTACATAGGCACTTTGCTGTTCTGATGTCATTAGGAAAGCAAACCTGTTTCACGTTGGAAAAAATAGATCTGTCAGATATCAAATTTGTTGCGGACCAAGAATACTGGAATCAGGTAATGATAGGTAATGATGATCAGGTATGATTAAGAAATGAAGAAGTATAACATGATATTAAATTAAACGCGTAATGAAATTAAAACGCTCAGACATGGGTCTGCTTATTTTTGCTCTAGATTCGCCAGAAGAAGTTTAATTAAAATCGACGACCCCACCACTGTGATCTCTCGCCCTGTTTATTTTCCAAAATACTTCTAGAGAGGAGTTGGAATCCAAATCAATCAAAGTTCAATTTTAACTGTTTCCTTGATCTCGATCGACAATTTGTTAATAACGAATAACACTGATTTCAGCGCACTGGTTCGATCTGATTGATACTACTTAAGCAATTTTGCAAATTACCACAAAATTTTCAACGTTTCGGTCAAAACTTTAGACCATTTTCAAGGAAAATTTTTATATAATTGCGTCTGTAAAAATTATTGAATTAATATAAAATTTATACTGTATTCCGTACACAAAACTGAAAATTTTCAGCAAAAAAACAAAGACATACTTGCTACGTGACAAGATTATTTTAAACTGTTGACAACTTTGGAACACATGTTGATTCCATGCCTGTGATATAACGACTGAGGAGAAACGGTAGAATTTGAAGATGCCACTGAATAGGCCACTGAATCAGAGAAACATCGATCGCTCTATTGGCCAATCAATATTTTGCCATAAATATGAACCGTGAAAAATCCAAGCAACAAGTTTCACTGCTTGTATACCGAACGAAGTTGTGGTAATTTATTAATTGACATTCAATCTAGTTTTGATGTAATTTTCCATTAAACGATTTTATTTGCTAGAAAAATTTTAAATTCAATTTTACTTGTCAAATACTGATCGTCCATCAGGAGATGGCAGTGAGAAACTTGTAGGGACCAAGTGAATGTCCCTACTCCGCGCTCGCTGCACGTCTTTCGCAATTGATTCGAATTTATTCAATAACGAGAAAAGCAGAAGCAAACCACGTCTTTACGATTTGAATGTAACACGTCGAGTATGAACAAACAACCAACGGTTTTTAAACAAATTGAAATAAACTAAAATTGAATCGATCATTCCTTGTGCGGGACAATAGATTAATTATGTTTCTCGACACATAGTTCAACAGTTCTCAATACGGACTTCGGTTAATATTTGACTGATCTCTTATTATTTGATTGTACAAAGTTATTTTCAACGGCTCCTATCGAGGCGAAATTAATTTGCGGGAATAATGAGTATGAGGGAATTTTAACTTTACCACATCGTTCTGGTTAATTTGATGTAAAAGGAAACTCTTGTTTCCAATATATATGTATGCTGCAGAAATCTATAAATTAATTTGGTAACGACACTTTACAATGGCTGTAGCAGAGATATGGCTTCCGTTTTAATTGCGTATGAATTCTGCTCCAATTTATTAAATACTGATGTAATTATTATATGACCAATGCACAAGAGTTGCAACATACTTTATGCACCATTTGTTTTTTTCGTGATCACATAAATGACTCTGCAGTTACCGTTGTTTGCACGAATGTAATTTATTAAAGGGCTGCGACAGTTTAATTGACTTGTTTGTTTGTCTTCTGGTATTCTTTCTGCGCAAAAGTTAGTATTTCTATGAAGGTTATTCCGTACTTTATCGGAAACGAAATTTTGTAATCGAATAATTTCATCTCTCGAAGGTAAATAATTTACTTTAAACCCTGCAAATGAATTCGGTGGATGTCTTTTTATAATTTGAAACGATATATTAAATTATGGTTTAAAAATTCATATTTTGCGATTTAAAAGCCATAATTTTTATCGAAACGAAACCTTTTTGAAAAAGTGAAAATGTTGTCCTTCTAACTACGTCTGTTCGCTAATGACTTAATATGTTTCGTTCTTGCCGAGATATTTGCTATATTATATTAACCTGGGTTAGAAATTTCTTAATCGTTTAGTTTCGTAAAGCTCCCCGCTATTGTATCTCCAGATACAATAAATATTTTTGCTGGAAAGAAATACTCATAAAATACGTGTTAAACAATCAACAAAATTTGTTTTTCGACAAAATAAATGCACAAAAGTCATTTACTTTGTCATCGTCACAAAAAATAGTGTTCTTTTTTAGAAATCGATCTACTACTGTAAGTAGTTTAGATATAATTCTTAGTCAGACATGTAGTGTCGTTTCTAGCTTTATAATATTAAAGATTATTTATAATCGAGTATTGTACCATTTGTTAATTGTGACATATAACGGCATATAATTGGCATTTATTGTGTGGCCGAGCCGGAATTGGTCTGCTGCAGCCACGCTTTGAGTGGTCCGTGTTTTTCGTTAATAACTCCTTCGCGAAGCCTCGGAGGACAGTTTTGCAGAGGAAAAAAGTTACTTCGTATGACCTTAGGCATCGCCCCTGTCAAGGCAGTACAACATTTTTGGGACACCCTGTATATTTTAATCTTAGAGCGTAGATCAAACTCGGAGCTTCGGTCGAACTAAAATCAGTCTTATTTCTCGTCCAGTTGCAAGTTTCTGATTAATTATAGAAAGTTATCTTGGGCGCACGGTACGAAGTGGGACAAATGTTAAACGCTATTAAGCGAAATTGAATCAGATAAAGCACTGGATATCTTACAGCGTCCCGTGGCAGGACCCGTTTAATAAAAGAAATTAGATTCATTGAAACGGAACGTATCACGACGCAAGAATAAAGTTTTATAACGCACTCCGCCGGGCCAGGAGATAAAGCTTCATTAATTATGCAGATTAAGTTGAAGAAGAGCAATCGGCGATAAAATTTATCATGCGCGGTACGCTGAAGGATGAAATATAAAACAGTCCTCTCGCGTTTAACCCAGATACATTTTTATCGAAGGAATTACGACTCGAAAAAAAGTGTGAAGTGGCTCTTTATACTTTTTATGCCGTTCCTGCCACGTAGGGACGGTCTATTGCGTTTCCACGTTAAACTCACCGTAATTAATGGAGAGCAGTCGCGTAAGGTGCTCTTTTGTTTGCCTCTTTTCAACCTAACGACACACGAAAATCGATCGCAGTGATCATACCGTGCAATAATATTCTCGCGTACCAGACGCCAGACGCCTCATTAAAAATAACGCGCAATGTTCTGTGGCCGATACAATTCCGTTCCCGTAATTAGTTTTCGCCATGGTGTATGAGACGCGAACAATTTATAGCGATCAAACAAAGTTTTATTATAAATAGCTGTGTGCCGTCACGGCTGATCAACAGTTTCGGTCGAACGCTTTACAGCGACCAGAAAAAACGCATTCATTACAGACATTCAGGAGAAAGTTGTCGAGTGCGTACTTTTAAGCGTAATCGTACATACACAGTGACTCGAATTGGTATTAGAACGCTCTAAAAAAAAACAATAACTTTTTTAATATTCTACTGTACGATTTGAACTTTTTTTTGGAAAGCTAGAGCAATTAGTTTACTGCTGGACGTGAAAGGAAATTTTTTCAAAAATTGCAATTGATCGGAATTGTAGAAAAAAATACTAAAAGTTGCATTTTACAACTTTTTTATGTGGACCTACATACATACGTATACATCCTAAAGTAATAGATTTTCGACATGAATACAATTTTATTTAGAATATCGAGATTTGCACCGAATAGTGTAGAAAAAATTATATGATTCCATTTAAAAAAATAAAGATCTTCACGTGACCGTCATACGTAGATACACTTACGAACAGAATAGCGGCAGTGGACTACGGCCCTCCTCAGAAAAATATTTACGAA
The DNA here is from genome assembly GCA_028455605.1 of Lasioglossum malachurum. Taxonomy (NCBI): domain Eukaryota; kingdom Metazoa; phylum Arthropoda; class Insecta; order Hymenoptera; family Halictidae; genus Lasioglossum; species Lasioglossum malachurum. The sequence goes on along the minus strand of CM052318.1, from coordinate 11,065,662 downwards.
TTAATATTATATCTCTGAATGAAATATTAACGAAATAGAACTCGCAGGAATCCGAAGGTTAAAGAAAATGTACCAAATTCCCCCGACCTCTCAAACTTTCGTAGGTGCAACAATTTTTATTACTTTTAACTAATATTGTTCCTTCAGTATTGAATTTTTATGTACTTGTTACATAATGTCCCGCACTATGCATATCAATTTTTATTATACAAGCTGTCTATCGTAATTCGTTAATACTGTTGCTCAAATTTGAAAGGCTTGACTTAATACGATATTTTTTCAATGTGAAAACCACACACACATATATATATATATATTCAAATCAAATAAAAATTAAAAACGGATTCTTCTTTTATAAAATTTTTCTTGTTCATTGGACGATTTAAAAAATGTAATAGAATAATTGTGAGAAGTGACCCTTATTATACTTATACTATTAGCTAATAAACTATAAAAAATGTCAACCGATCGAACTGATCAAAAAGTTGACTGACTGATTAAACAGTTATTCCGTTTGAAAGGCTGTATCGGTTCAAATAATTAATTTTTATATCATGGCAACATTTGAAACTGGGACGCGATCATCGAACGATTCGAGTTAAACGAAAACATGAAACCACGCCAATACGTGTGACACATGTTTCACAGGTAACGCAAGACAATAATAGTTTTACAGTGCTGCACATTCTTCCCGGGGAGAAAATTCGAATTCCGTATCGTCGAGGCACGCGCAACTCCGGAACAATTCGATAGGTAGTTACGTAGTGAAGGTGCGACAACATTCATAGGATTCCATTGCCTAACGATTTTCAATATTAAACGCTGGCAGGCTCGTTTTTGTGTATTCCAGGCGCGCGATTAATCGCGGTGATATGCGTGTAATGTGCTGCTCATCGTCGACGCGATCGCGGACCGCAAAGTCCGGAATTTAATATGTTGATTATATGGTGCGTAAATAATTATCGAAGAGTGGGGACGTCTTATGGTCTGGGTCATGCATTTGTAATTTTTAGTGTGTCAAAGCAGGTCACAATTGTGACCTTGAATTACCTTGAACGACTATGTCATAGGAAAGGTCCCGAGAAGGGCTACAATAGTATCAGTTAAAAAATGTGTGGTTTCATTTAAAATATCTCAGACGACCTTCGACTCTCCTAAACATCTCCACCTGAAAGAAGTTATGCATTACCACGTAATGAACTTCTCGAAACCAAACGACTTTTGTCTGAAACACTTCTTCCCATCTCAAAAAATGTAGAAGTTATCCTGGTGGCTCGTCGAAGGTGCCTCAACCTGTATATTATAAAATTATGTACATATATAATCTATTGAATTTGTTGCTATCGTAAGCTTAAGAAAAAAGAGAAAAGCGCCAGCGAAAACGGAACGCACGATCTCGCTGGTTGCAGCTGATCAGCTAAAGCGCTCACCCCTGGAACCCTTCGACTTTTCCTAATCTCCAGACGTGTTTGATTGGGGATCCTGATCCCACATTCTAGTGCCGGTTACCTTCACGCTATATTTACACATTTTACAGAAATATGATTGAGAAGTTTCACACAAACGTAATTAATAGACTGCGGATCTTTATGCAAAATAAAAATGTTCTGCATTGATTGTGGGCAGTAGGAGTAAAATAAAAATTGATTTCATCCCTTAATGATTTTGTTGCATTAAAAACAACGTTACAACCTTCTTAAATGTTTCTAGTCTGTTATCGATTTATATTTCACTCAGCCAATTTCTTCATAAATGCATAAACATCCGCACTCTAATAATTAATATTATTCCAGATACTTCCAGATCTCTAATGCAGGGCGGAACATGGTAGATTTAGCAATGCTATCTCAGTCCGATTTGAAGTAATTAGGAATCGTTCGCGGTATATTACGGACCACACACATCTGGTCTGACTGATGTTCTGCCTGTATGCGATGGTGTCACATCACACGTTTCGGCCAGTATTAACGACGGCCGTGGATAAACACGGATTCATATTGATTTTTGGCCTTTTCACCTTTGCGTGTAGAATTACTTCCTCGTCGGTTCTGCATTATATGCGGCAAAGTTGTTGATTATTTGTCCATCTGCTGGCTGAACCATATCGGAGTGTCTTATGTTGTTATATGACGACATATTGCAGGTTACGTTATTTTGGGAAACATTGGTGTTCGGTGATGTATGGGCCGGAAGCGTGCACTGCAGAAGGAAGAACCATAGGCGAATCAATGTAGAAAAAAAAGTGGTGTGCAGCCACAGGAGCAGAGACGAAAACGTGTGGACACACATTTTACAAAGAGCCTGCCCCATGTGAAGCTTTAATCGTTGCTTTTTTCGGCGGCACAATCAACCGGGCCGGATAGTTTACGAGCATCCGATCCGGTCCCTCGGCCACAAGGGGTGCACAAAAGGCCAGGACGAAAGGCAGAAACGAGCTGCAACGGTTCCGTTGCAGCGGGCGCAGGATGCGCTCACCTCTCCCGCGATCGTTACACTGGTAACGGCGGGCTGCACGAAACTCCACCGGCCAGTTCTCGTTCCTTGAAATTAATTGCGTCCCAGGTTCCTCCTGGGCCGAGCATTAGACGCGACGATCGAACGATTTCGCATTTCCCGGGCCCGATGAAAAGTGCGATGATAACGAATGATGAGCTGCGAACGAAATTAGACCTTTTTCCCTTCTCGGTTCCTCTATCTCAGATTGATCTACTCGAAACTATTTTATTTCGTTGGTTCTTCGAGAGGGCAATCGTAGGTCAAATGTTTAAAAATTTGGTATACACGTTTGGTTATATTTGACACATCACACATGTAAAAAAAGATAACCATTTATCTTGCGAACTATTAGAATGATACTGAACAAAAATTTGTTAACGAATTCGCATTCGTATATAGCAGAAATTCATCAAAATTGAAGTCTCTTCAAGCAATAAAATATTCTGTTGTGGATATTTATAATTCTAGTTTGTCCTCCATAACACACACCGAGAATTTCTCTTTGATAGTCAGTGTTCAACAATCATTCAGACACTACTGTTATGGAAAAAAATTCTCTTATGTGAATAAAATTGTTCTCCAATTACATTGTATAACGGAGGTTCTACTGCATTTTCGAATTTTTAGAGGAAAAAGAAAATGTAATTACAACAGTAAAATCAATTGCAAAATTTGTACCGAACAGACAGACAGACAGACAAAAAAACGAGCTAATAAAAACGTGGTAAAAAGACGTTTACGTGTTATATATAAAAGTTTCAGTTTATCTAATATCTATTGAACTACGAAAGTGTAACAGAATAAAGTATACTCTCTACACAAAGACTAAAACTACGAAAGTGTAACAGAATAAAGTATACTCTCTACACAAAGATAAGTTAACAAAGAAAATCCAAAATAACTAAAACCTGAAAAAAATATAAATTATAAATGTCATTTAGTATTTTTTTCATCTTCTCAGTTATTTTTCTTTTAGTAATTTTCTTCTTCTTATGATTTTAAGAAACATAAAATATCCCCCGAAAGAATATTTAATTCTATGTATAGTCCTAAGCGAATGCAAGTCAAAACTTTAACCGCTTAAACTAAATAGTTCATTAATTTGTAAATTTAGGTTCTAATATCTGAATCTCGTTTTTTAAATTTAAATCCCGATATTTCAATTTTAAAAATTAGCTCAATATAACTGGTTGTTAAACTCAATTTTTAAAAACCGTCAAACTATGCTAACAAGTATTATAATACTAAGTATATTATATAATACAAGTACTATAATAACAAGTTACCTGAGCAGTATTTGTAACATATGTATAGCTTGTGATGTGATCAACTATTTGTGGTGTATTGCAGTGACAGCCAATATCAAACGCCTACAAATGCATCAGATGTGTCAGTAGCTTAAACTAATTCGATTTGAAAGCATGCTAGAATAAAGGATTAACACGACGCGAGCAAAACGTCAATGGTCTTGAACAACATTAACGAATTCGTAGAAAATTTACATAAAACACAAGTGCAAATTAATTCACTACCAATTAATCTAGTATTAACTACCGCAATTAACCTTTTAAAATAAAACACGGATTGTCTTACTAAGCTTTAACTCTATTTTACGAATGTGAGAAATAAATGATAGACCTACTGATTTTATCGAAGATAACAGAATTAATTATAGAATACACTGTTGGAGATAGATTTTTATATCAGTGAATAATTTTCCGTGCGAAAAAGTATTAAAACCTCATTCACAAACAATTCAAACATCGTGCAATATACATCTCATTCTCTTCTAAGCGCTTCTTGAATTCCTTTAATATTGTGGAAAGTTTCTTTTATTTCAGTTCAAAACTATGCAACGTCAGATTAAAGAAAAACGAACACTTCCGACATATACTTTTGATTGAATTTAAACGAAAAGTTGAAGCAGTAGGGACTACCAGAAACAGTTTTGCTGTGACTCCTCAGTTATACTGAAACAAAACAATAGGCATACGTTGGAAATGTTCGATTTTCTCAATTTGACGCTGCATTGTTTCTAACTTGAAATAAACGAAACTGTTAACCAGATTAAAACGTTCAAAATGCGATTGGAAAAGGAGAGAAACAAATATGTATTGTCGACTCTCAATTCTGTTTCAAATATAAGCGACAGATCTTATGCATCATGCCAATACATTTACGCAAAATTAACCTTGACCTTTTACAAGGTCAAACATTTTTTTATTGCATCCTGTAGTACATATCGAGAACAACAAAAGTCTCAAAAGAGCTATATTAAAAAACAACGTTAATGTTTCGTAAACTATTTAAGTACGTATATTCTATAGGCGGAAATAAGATGAAAATATCAAATAAAATGTTTTTATTTGACGCGTTGTTAAAATCGAGTTTGAAAATGCAGCGAATGTTACTCGATAGAAACCGTCTGACGCTTCTGATCGTGACCAACCAATTCTACTTCCGGCATATAATAAAGCACGCAAATAAGAAAAATTTATTTCGTATTTTCGACTTCTTTTCTCATGTAGAATTACTTCCTCCACGACTGTGCCATCAACACTGGGGCACCTTGTGTGTTCGTGCAAATAGACACGAGACATTCTGCACGAGAAAATAAGTCGAAAAAGTTGAATAATTTTTTTTCATTTGACGCGACGTTTTCGAGAAAATTTACCTTACCTTTACCGTACCTTGCGTCCTTAAGAAGTAGAATTTGTACGTTTAAAGAAATTGATATTTTGCATTATATTTTTTTCTCATGTAGAATCCACGATTGTACAGTAAAGTCACGATTCTTGTCAAACAGCCTGTGTTTTGCACGGACAACTATCATACCATATACCGACATTATTTTTTGATGACTGCGTTTAGAGTTCAAACGCCTACCGCGCTGAAAGTTCAAACGAAAGCCGAACGTAGAGAAGGACAGCATGAAGCGTATCGGTGTGAACTTTTAAATTATTTTTCATTATTTGTTTATGGGACTTTCACCGACTTATTTCCGGCATTTTTCTGATTAAAATGACACCAAACACGATATCATGTCAACTGTATTTAGTGGTTTAATCGACGATGAAAGTTGCGGGCGCAAGGAAGGACAGCGAACACGCGGGGCTTTGAACTGCGCCGGCGACGGCGACTGTCCGCGTCTCTTTCTTTCCCGTACGTTGTCCTTCCTTGCGCCCGAAGCTTTCGTCGTCGATTAAACCACTAAATACAGTTGATATTATATCGTGTTTGACGTTATTTTAATCAGAAAAATGACAGAAATAAGTTGGTGGAAGTCCCATAAAAAAATATTGAAAAATAAAGTTGATTGAAATGTGTGGTTGACTTGAGATCCATGGTTCCTTTGACACTTTCATTCGTTGCGATGAGAACTAACACCATGCAATAAAAAAACAATTTTTACTTTGAGTTTCAAGGTTAAGGTCGAATTTGCTATCGCGAATCACGCTATAGTGGTGACTACATACAACTTTGGCACACGCTGTACAGTCAACACTCGTAGAGTTACGGCACATTACTCAATTAATTGTTGACGGAAGCACACGGAACGCGGGCCGGCTCCTTTGAAGAATTAAGCTCGGTTTACAATCCAATTTCAGGCAATTTTCACGCGATACAGATATTAAAAATTCTTTATTCGCTTCCGTGTCGCTGGCGGACGAGTTAATCGTTGGATCAGATTGCAGAGCCGATCATAAACCACGGAGATTCAAGAGCGGCGGGCACGCGAAGAGCAGATTTCGATCGCGCCTCGTTGATTTCAAAAGTCGCAGGGTCGCATCACTCTGCAATAGATTTCGAATGCTGCGTGCCAAAATAAACAGCGTACCAGCAGCGCCTTTGAGCGCCACAAAGGTGACGGAGTGGTTGGTGATTATTCGGTTTCCGTTTGTGACAATCCGAACGCACCGAGTGGCTCTGACTTAAGAGCGGTTTCACAATTGTGCCGCCGACTCATAAAGCCGGCTCGCACCTACGCCACGCTACTCGCGGATTTACGGCCGCAGGCATACGCGTGCACTCGAGACTCTTTTTTTGTTTCCCTCATCTTGTTCACCTGGTTCTTTTTCTGATTTAAGTTTATGACGCCAGGTTTTACCGACTCGGTGACTGCGAGCTGCGAGTCAACCGAAACATCGAATAATCTCCGGCGCCACAGCTTCCACGGTTTCCGTCTGTCGGCGGGGACCGTTCCGTTGTTACGATCCTATTGTGACGAGACGCGAGCTGCACGCTGCTTTTAAAAAGGCTGACGGAAATTCGGTAACGACGATAAACTTGCTATGTGTCTCTTTCCGGACGTAGACAGTCCCGCTAAAGCGTTTCGACGATGTTACTGGATAAGTTAACCCCTAACACTCGACCGGTGACTCAGAGTCGTCACTAAAAATTACTGTGTTGGTATCTAATCAATGACCAGACATTTAAGTATTGTTTGAGGTATTATATCAATTTCTTATTCTTATTAACACGCGCAGTGTACTAATGAGACTTGAATCGAGTAACTGGGTTGACCCTCCACTGTGATAGGGTAAACCGTACAATGATTGGCACTCTAAGCCAAAATCGTAGAAAAACCTTTTCATCTTGTTCCGAGATATTTAAATTGATGTTAACTTTCTATTATTATAAGCTAATAGAGATCTTTCCGCAAAATCAAACAGTTTCACGAGTCATAAATCTTTTATTATAAAATATATTCAGTGAATAACAATCGCAAGACAAATAGTACAGTCATTGGCACATTTGTTAACAGTCATATGTGGAGCTCTGTTATCAAAACTTACAACGTTGCTTTGAAATATAACTAAGAAGCAATAAAAAATGATTTTCTATACCAGGAATTCTTAATACTTGCCGTTTAAATAAAACATGCCAGTAACTATTGCAGTGCCGGCAACAGTACAGTTTACCCTAATTCCATTTTGGTCGAAGATTGTGTCGATGGACAGTTTGAACGATTCAGGTCGTTTAAAAAAAAATTATTATAAAATCATATTAGTATTTTATACGTGCACGCGTCTGCTCCATATTACATTTTACTATTCGATTAATTGTTGTAGAGATATCGCATTGCGCTCGTTTTGAGCAGACTGCATCGTTTATGGTGGCTCCCGAAATACGAAGAGGTTGTTTTTTCATGGAATGTCTCGCTTGGCCGTTGCCCCGATAATGAATACGTCACCGTGGCGAGTTTCGAGCAAGTTTATTCGAGACAGGTTCATCGATCGCTTCGTTTCAACTCGTAAGCAGATTATGGTAACAGATATTAATGGCATTAAGCAACGAGAAGTAAGGAAAAGTGCTTCTATTAAGAATTCACGAGACGTTCCAAACCAGTCGATGTCACGGAAAAATGGAACAAATATTCGTTATTGGTCGCGATTCCAAGAAAATTCAACGTGGTACGGAGACAACATATACACATAGTCGCAGCATAAAGGTTCTTATGTATTTATGATTGCCGCAATTTGCCAGGTACTTTAGATTACAGTAATCTGTCACGACGTCCTAGTTGCTTGCTGAATAGGATGCAATAACTTGCATGCCAACCGACAAATTAATTTTGTATGACTGATGACTGTATACACTGAGAAACAGTAGCTGATACGATCAGCAGTTGGTCGAAGAAGCGGTACCTGATTGCCAAGGGTTGCTATAGACGTGAACTGGGTATCGTTCGTGACCGGATACGGAAAGGAAGGTCATTGTTCATGACACTACTAGAGCACAGTGAAATTGCGATCAGATAAATACGATTCCCTTCGATCCAACGAGTAATGTAACGGCCACAGTTTGTCAAACAATTAATGAACCACCTTTATTGTGAAAACTAGTGTTGCTAATAATCGGACAAGTCGAATGCGTTTGTACGCAACGATAAGATCAGTGGAATGGCCTGCGAATTGTAGAACAGCAGAACAAGTCACACGGTAGTCAGACAAGTTAGAAGTTCCATCATTGGGCAAACTAATGAAATGTGTCATTTATCAGGTTAGCAAGTAGAATAGTGTAGGACAGAGGGAGTTCCACCTTGGTCCCCTTTGAGAACCGCAAGGTCCCCACCAGGGTTACCGTATTCCGCGCGAGCCAGGTTCCTTAGTAAGGGACCCTTAAGGCACCGCGCGCCTCCAGCTGTTTTCGTTTTTTTTCTATGTAGTTCATAGTTCTATGTTTTACATCACGCATGGGCAAATTTTTGCTCGTCAGCGGCATTTTCAAGGGATATCCCCACTTCTCCCGGCCGCGCGTCTCGCTCTCCGTGGCGGCCGTAGTGCCGTATGTCTTGAAAATGCCTCCGATCGAGCAAAAATTTGTCCATGCATGATGTAAAACATACAACTATGAACTACGTAGAAGAAACCGAAAACAGAAAAGGCGCGCGGTGCCGGAGAGGCGGCGGGGCGTTCTAGTGTGCGACGACCTTTATCATCCGTCCGCCGGGAGTTGGCACAAAATCTCAGTCAGTGGGGTGCAGGTGAGTCCCCACTCTTGACGCAATGCTGCGAATCCCACTCTTACGCATCGGTATCGGGCGGGAACGCTAGACATTGGAGCTCAGCGTCGTCACATCGCTGTGTTGCTGTTTTCGTCAAGCGATTCGGCCAATCGCGGAGGACGTGTAGCGCGTAGTGGGAGCGTCACGTGGTAACTACGAGTTTCTCTGTGCCAACTCTCGGCGGACGAATATACCCCTGCGCCCCTCGCCCAGCCGCGCCACGGAGCCCGCCTTTGCTTCCACGTGCAGCAAGCTAACGAGTTGTACGCATCAGCGTTAGTGGGAAGAGTGGGGGAAGCAAAGGCCTCCTCCAAAGGCTTGCCATCTGCGAGTCTCGCCAGACCCCTTACCCTTCCGCCCCTCGCTCCTCGCTAACGCTTCCAAACCATTGTGTTTAACGATATCGATACAGCAATTTTGGCCGGAGTTATGATCGTGTAAACTGGTAGCAATTTTTCGGGTTCGCAGTGGTGATCCCATAATTCTTCTGGGGAGTGCGCTTGGTCTGTAGGACTTCATGGAAAACGTTCCGAATTTACCTCGACGGCCCTGTACGTTACATTTATCGAAGAAGAACGTAACAACTTTTCCTGAACGCCAATCCAGAATTCAAATCCCACGATAGGCTGCCACTGACTAGACAAATGGAATGGACCAGCAATTAGGCAAACCAGTGATGTAGGCGTCATCAGTGGCCAGTCAGATATGTCGGGATGTCAATGGCTACACAATAGGAATGTCTAACCATTGATCTGACACGTGGAATAATGGTGTCATTAACGTGATAAGGAGACTATGTCGCCACTGATCAGACATGCGAGAAATTTCATAATTCGCTTGATAGATCAAGTGTGACAGTTATCAACCTATCAAGCGTAGTAGATGGTAACTATTTAGACAAGTCGAGCAAAGTGCCGCTGACTCGATAAATGGGCTGGTCCAGCCATTAGGCAAACAAATGAAATAGGTATCAGCAATGTTCAGATAGGCAGAACGGTATGTCATTACTTAACCGACTATCTAACCATTGATCTGACATGTGGAGTAAGTGACATTAACGTGATACGCGGACTATGTCGCCACTGATTAGGCAAACGAGAAAGTCCATAATTTGCTTGATAGATCAGTCAATAGTCAGACAGGTGAAGTATATATGTAGGATCTGGTCGTCAACGCGGATAGAATTACGTTGACTTAGGACGAGACAAATTAACTCGACAACACGAACAATGAACGGACTGTTTATTACGATTAACAATAAGGACGTTGACAATCTATAGCTCGCGCAACTCGCTACTCTATACAACTCTCTCTTGTCTACTCTCTACAACTCTCGATATCGACCGTTCTAGACAACTCTTTGTATTAGACTGCTTCTCGGTTTCCGAATTGTCGTCGGTTACGCGTCGCGGGCGTTTTTTACCTCCGCAACGGCCGATGACAACTCCTTCGCGACACCGAGCGACAACCTTGCCGTTTGCTGTCGCTCGCACATACACGCACACAGTCATACGTCACGCAAAACACAACATATAGTTTGGGGGGTCTTCGACCCCGCGCTCCACATCCTACATATATCATCAGCGTCCACCATTGATTGAGTGGTATGTCACAGACTAAACGAGAAGAACATCTAGCTATTGATCTGACAAGTGGAATAAGTGAAACATTAATCAGATGAGTACGTAGACTACGTCACCATTAATCGTGCTGCACTTCAGGATAAGTGAAGATCTCTAGTTAAAAAAATTAGTTAAATAAAAATAAATTTTTAAAAAATACCACGTTTTTAAAACGGACTAAATAGTATAAAATATAATTTTTCCTAGCCCCATACAGGTTCCTAACTCCATACAGATTGTGAATTTTTACTGGCTATGAAAATACTTGTAAGATTTAAAACGAAAAACGTGGGGCGCTTGCCTTAATCGATAATTGATGCATGAATAGTTCACCTAAGTCACTAACAATTTTATTCCACTGCAAATGATATGAACTGTTGTGTGTGTTTTCACAACGGCAGCTACTCTCTACACTCCTTACTGCGATATTATCGTGCGCCCCACGTTTTTCGTTTTAAATCTTACAAGTATTTTCATAGCTATTAAAAATCCACAATTTGTATGGGGCTAGGAACCTGTATGGGGCTAGGAAAAATTATATATTTTATACTTTTTAGTCCGCTTTAAAAAGGTGGTATTTTTTAAAAATTTATTTTTATTTAAATAATTATTTTCTGCTTTTTATAGTCTTTTGTGTGTGTGAAATTTTTCAATCGATTTTAAACATCGTGATGAGATTACAACAGAGACATGTAGTAAATTTCTGGCGGAATTGTGACCGCGTCATATCGAAACGCCGTGGTCAAATGTCAAAGTTCGACGGAGAATCTCGGTGTACCTGATTTTTCGCTTGGTAAACAAACATTATTGTAGTATAATAATACGTAGTAACTATGTATACACCGCACAGAGCTTGAACGCACACTGAGCTCCAACGGTGCGAAGTGGGTCCGTGGAGTGGGGATGAGTCGGAGCGGGAACGCGTAGGGGAATGGGAAACGCTCTGTCGCGCGGATTGGCTATCACTGAATCGATGACGTACTACCTTTACCGAGCATATTTACTGAGGCTCGGGTTCGAATCCCGGTCCAGTTACTACGATTTTTTAATTACTATCTCGTAAACGCAGAATCTTTTTTAAAAACTTTTCTTGTAATATTTCATTGTCATCCAGTTCTGAGCTATGTTTAAAATTTCAAGTCTCCAGCTCATCGGGAAGTTAGTTTAAAATCAATTGCAAGATTTGTACCGAACAGACAGACAGACAAACAAACAAGAAAGCGAGCTAATAAAAACGTGGTAAAATGGACGGTGAAATTGACCTCGAGCCTTTTTTCAAGGTAAACAATTTTGTTATCGCGTCCCTGAGTAATTATCACGAAGACCAGAAGCCTTAGAAGATTCGAAACACCCTGTTCCTGTATTCCGGTGAAATGCAGGTTCTCGGGAACGTTTACACAAGTGTTCCTGCATTGACACGAACCGCTGCGATTGTATCAACAATAAACGAGTCACGCAATAATGAACGGGGTACAAGAAACCACTGGATAGGACAACAATTTCAGGGGTCAGAAATTCATAGCAATTCTCCTCTTCATCAAAAGGCACATGCATGTCGTGCAGGCTACCAACTTTTCCGCGTTAGCGGAACGTTTACGCGAACAATTGTTCCGCCGTAGGCGAGTGTTTCCGCTGTATAGCGTTCCCGGATCGTTAAAGAGGCAATCTTCAGACGGTAATTCCGGGTAGATACCAATTAGCGCGAACGAATTTTCCGCGGATGTGTGTATTTCTTACGATTCTGAACTTACGAACGTCATAAATCCTTAGGTGCTTCCTCGGCCGTGCTCGCCGCGCCGGCCAGGATGTGTTCGCAAAGCTCGGGAATCTTTATCGTCCTCAAGTAATGAGTGGCTGTTTGCTAGGTGGAGGCGCGTATAAATTGCTTCGCGAGCAGGAACGAAGAATAAGAGAGGAAAAAAAAACGAAAGACAGAGAGGAGTGGGTGTGCAGGAGGAACGGGGGAGATGGGTGATGGTAACTTCTCTATCTTTCCAAGATATCCAAGGCTCTTCACTAACCTCGGGAAAAAGGAGACCCACAATTCCGTGGGAAGAATACCTCTGGGTATTTAAAGGATAAAGTACCGCAACGATCTAAACGCTTCTGCGTATACAATCCGGTGGCCGTCGCCCTCGAACCGCCCGGAACCTGGAAACATCCATATGAAATAGAGGCGGCTGTATCTTCAAGTGAATTGAAATACATTCCCAAGCCAGATATAACGAACTCCGGAGAAGATACGGTCCACCGTGAAACGAGAAGATTCCTCATCCAAAGCTCGCCTGGACGATAAGCTCTGCGGCAAGCCTCCTTTCTTTCTTTCCTCCTCCCTAACCCTCCGTATAAACTCCCGCGAGTGGGCCGGCACAATGGAGAAACGTGGAAACAATACTAAACTCCGTGTTGAATAGGTTACGTGTAATTTTAGGCCAAGATTAACGCGACCGTCCGAATGATCCGTTTAGTCTGATTATTAATGTTTACGTACTTCTCCGGTTGACACGATTAAGCCGATTCCCCGTCTCATAGTGATCGACGACCACGCTGAATGTTATTAATGCATGCCAGTCACAATGAAACAAAATTCTTATTTACCGCGGATCGTAATACCTTGTTCTAAAGTTTTTTCTTATCTGTGCTCAGTGGAACTTTTTAAATGTTCCACGGTTCATTTATATGTCCATGTGACATGCGTCGCTTCCGCCGTGTCAACATGAGTGTCATGCAACGTTTGCAGAAAGTGGTTCTCACAAAATTATTAGAGATATGGTTCATGGGCTGTCGTCATGAATACTCTGAGAACTGGCACGGCTAAACGAAAAGGTACATACCATACCACTTAAGTGCTGAAAAAGTTTATAACATGTTGGGCACTGCTCGAAAAATTTAAAAATGATACCTTCTTCCGTATTGCAAGAAATGAAACATTTCGTTCCAGTTTTTCTTTTAGATATGTGATTTAGCAAAAGGAATTGGGGACTCTTTTTTTTGAGGAATTTTTGGGACATAAATGGAATTTAATACGAGATAATTGATTGCTCTATTTTCCGAACACTTTTGGTCTCCCTGTTAGTTCGGATATTAGAGGCAGTACCGTAGTAGGAAGGGCGAAAGACGAATCTATTTTTTGCAACTCAGAAAATTTTATTTCGCGTATAGATCCGTAGTCTACTTGTAATACAGGCAAGATGCTTCTGTTTATAACGTTTCCTCAGTCAAATAGGGAAAACGGGGGCTGAAAGTACCGGAAGTAAATTGTTCCGATCATTATTTATAATTATAAAAAAAATTAAACCGACTTCGAAAAAACGCACTAAAAAAATGCACTAAAAAGTATGAAATAATTTCCATTTAATTTATGTGAATACACACGAATTTAAATACAATACAATCTTTTCGGAGGCGGCGCAAAATTGAAAATTTTAAAATATTATTTACATAATAGTGTTGTATATTTCATCAACCAGTATAATATTCCATTAAAGTTTTAATCATTAGGAAATTTTATTCTTTAGTTATAACATGCCCCACAACTGGGCAAAAAATTTCGCTTCGCCCACCAACAATAAATGAAAAAATATATATAGCCTATTACATTTTAATTTTAGGTTAGAGTTTGAAAATATAGTAAATTTAACAATAAATTACTCATTAATAGACTGCGGATCTTTATGCAAAATATAATTTTTATGCATCAATTGCAAGCTATACGAGCTAAGTAAAAATTGATTTTCTTCATTAATGATTTTTATATGCTAAAAATAGTATATCGGCATTGTTAAACTGTTTTAATGTTTTCCCTGTTTTGAATTACACCTACTCATTTTTGTCATAACAGCATAAAATACGCAGTCTACTTATCAAAGATGAGAATATCTATACTATCTCTACGTCATTTTATATGTTTCTTCAAAAACTGAACTTTCAGTCCCGGTCTCCTCTACTTTCTATTTTTTACTTTCCCCTGCTTTCTATTTTTTATACGTGTAATAAATGCAAGATATTGCTGTTTATAACGTTCCCCCAGTCAAATTCCGGACAAATAACATCGGAACAATACACTCTCGTGCCAAAGTTGCTGTCAAAGTTTCCCCATGAGACGCAAGAAGAGTGAGTACGCGAAGTTGTTAGGAAATCTGCGCGACGTATAAATTGAAATCACATGTTACCGCAACAGTTTCGCAGATAGGAATTTCATGACGCGTCTGTGGGTCGGGAGGGGGGCGAGACAATGAATGCGCGACGGAAGATTTTCAATTTTTTCTAGACTTTGGAACTACCCCGGTTGACCTAGCCGCTCATCCGGCAAACGGCGGGCATTTTAAAATTCTGGGCCGAACTTCGAGCAAACTACGGTGCGCCAGCCTGGGACATGGACGTGTCGCCTCAACCCATCCCGTTTCCCGTCGAAAGAGAGCCAAGCAAGCGACCGAGGAAGAAGAATTTCCCTATTTTCCTTATTTCACTTTCAAGGCGCACCTGTCACTTGCTTCGGGAAAGTTATATTGTTAGTTTCGACAAGGGAACGACGACGTCCGCAAGCTAGTAGAACCGGAAAGAAATTGTTCTGCAGTACTTTTGGAACAAGCTCCTGACACGGTGACGAAGTGTTCGGAGGAGAACAAATTAACTTGGCCCTGTTTCGTTCAATTTAGTCACGGCCATTCCGAAACCAGACAGAAAGGGCTCCGCATAAAGCTTCCACCGACGAAGCCACAATTGTGAAAATTTTTTCCGAATTAACATCCCCTTCCGCTTGTACGAGTAAAATAAACGTTCCAGCAAAGGCGTCGTAATTTTTTCCACGTTGACCACGAACAAAGGAGATTGTAGCTGGAGTTCTCGTTGGGCTTCCTGTAGGAAAATAGTGCTTCCATATTAATTTACGCTGGAACAACTTCGAGGGTCGAAACAATATGCTCGAAGTCGAAAGTGGTGACGATCGTGGCGAGGATCGCATCTCTTTCTTGACCTAGAAAACGACAATACCAGGGCGGGGGTGGCGTACGCTCGACTTCCCCCCCCCTTCTGCTATAGTAAAAACTTCGATGCGAACCTTCGACTTTCTTGAAACTGCCCTCGATAGAATCCTTTCTACCTTTTTCGACGTTTATTCTTACCATCGCTGTTATTTCACCCCGGGGATGAACTTCTAAGCCCTTCTAAGCTATGTTTCTGTTCCTATTGCCCCCGACGTTGGCTTGCCGAGGACAGTAGACACGCAACAAATAAAATTGCACGACAACAAATAGTATCAGACTGGGATTGCTCGGATAAGTAGTACAAGACAGCACGTAATAATATTAGTAACGTGCTCATGCTGGGAAAGAATTAACCTCTCAGTTGTGTACCCAAATTTTTATAGTATATTTATACTGTGGACATAAGAACACTATGATTTACAAAGAAAGATTAATACTGGTTACTAGTTATTTATTTATGTAATAGTTAATAATCTATGGTTGTTGCCAAGGCATCCAAGCCGGCAACACGTAATTCTGATTTAATAAATTATATTTTATAAAGTCCTACATTTATTTATTAATCCTTTAAACCAAATGGCTTACTCTTTACTAGTTGTTAACCTGGAACTTTCCGTACACTACAATGTTTATATTACAGGATGATGTCTGAAATGTGTGGCTGAACAAAGCAGTGTGAAGATGAATAAAATTTAAAAATGTTGAAGCACTGGTTTCTAATTATCAAAATCATTAAAGGAATAATTAAATATCTGTTTCCCTCCTGTTTTGTTGCAATTAAAACAAACAATTTTTATTTTAAATACAGATCCACAGTCTACATATATATATATAGAGTAACCATAGAATTATCACTCCTTAGTGAGGGTCAATGCGAAAGTAGAATTTGCACGAAACCATGACATTACTGTTCGTAGCCAGTAAGATAAGTAGATTAATTTTACACAAGGAGAATAAGTTGGAAGTTCTTAAACAACAACTAGATTTGTCACTGACAGAGCAAGTAGAATAAGTTGTCCCCGATTGGAAAAATCTAACAATTTGACACTGGTCGAGCAAGGGTACCTGGGTCCCCATCAAAGGGACCTGGATAACAACGAGAGAAAACAACATTTTAAAAAACAACCCTGCGGGATGCTGGCCACATAATTCAATTCGAATTACACATAGAAAATTGTATACTTCGTCAAAATTAAGGAAAATATGCTGGGGGTCACTCTTAAGTGAGACACGCTGTACACTATGTATCTAACTATGTATCTCGTCATTATATTATATCTAGGAATATGTATAACACTATATTTCATCTCTCTCGCTTCATTTATCAGTTGCTCGTCGAAAAAGCAGCAGAGAGCTACGTGGAAAATAAAATAACGCGAGAAGACTGTTTAATATCGGTACTCTCGTTATCGGATTAATCGTTGGAAATCATCTAGCTGTACGCGACATACGAGAACGCACGGCTGAAATTCGAGTAGGTGGCTCGATTACTCCTTGCGCTGGAATCGCGTGCCACGCACGTCGATAGATTTTCTCCCGGAATTAGAAATGACTTGCCACGCACGTCGAATATTTGTTGAGAATTAAACATTGTTTTATTCCTGCTGCCTTTTCTTTGAAAATAATATTCTTCCACTGTACACGGTTTGGTCACGCGTATCTATTTACATTACTTATGCAGTAAATCCTACATAAACGCAAAAAGGCTGTACACGATGAACGCAAGAAAGGTATCCCCGCCACTTTAGTAATCTGATCTCGGCTCGGGTATATCGGTGTGAACCACTACTAATGCGACGCGGAGAGTCGCAGTCGTCGGCACAGTTCAAAGGCCCGTGCGTCCTCACAATGTAACACCAATATTTAATCTTTTTTATTATTACTTACTTTTTTTATGAAACTTTCGCCAATATATTTGTGGCATTTTTCTGATTAAAATAAGACCAAGCACGATACAATTTCAACTGTATTTAGTGGTTTAATTGACGATGAACGTTGCGGGCGCAAGGAAGGAGAACGTATGGGAGAAAAAGAGACGCCGAACTCTCTACGTTCGGCTCGGCCTTTGAAGATCAAAAGATAGCTACCCGTCTACGATAAACGCAAACCAATCCCCCCGAGGCTTTTACGTTTATAGAGTATTTACTGTATTTATTCTATAAACAAAATATATTATTCGTGTAAAATTTTACTATTTTACCTTACTTTATAAAAATAACACAAATATAAGCATCCACAATTCTAGCCGTTCCTTTTATAACAAATGCCCGAAGCAATAAAGTTGAATAGTTCTCATGAATGCGTCTCTACAGTCTCAGTAATTGTTCATTGAAAATATTAGAACTCGTCAAAATGAACCCGTAAACCGAGCGTTAAATACGTTTCGTCAGGGATTTAAAGTTTTCCACTCGTGTTATGAATCACGTTTCGCGCAGAATTAAATTGGTGAAATCACGGCTAAGTAGGACACGGACTGAATTAAAATGATGCTCATGATTCGCCCGTATGACAATTATGCGTTTCAATATTTCTCGTTTATATCTACCAATGGGCTATGCATTGCAATACGTCTATTTTAAAATGCTCTACCACCATGTTAGAGATCGACAATGCCGATTCCGTTCAACCTAACCTTGGACCATTCAAAGCATTTCAAGTGGAATAATTCGCATTAATCCGATTAAATTTAATGCATGCATCATAAAGATTCTGATCCCAGATATTTCGTTTCGGCTGATGAGGCAATGGAATTAGCTTGAATAGTTATATGTGCGCATAATTATTGTCGCTGACGGAAGGAGATTACAGGCGGGCATATTGTTCACTAGGTACTCGTATTACGACTCCTCCGGTACCTTCTCTTCTTACACTGAGAATCTTCGTCCAGTCCGACATCTAGAGACACCCTTATCAGCCCGCTCCAAGGTGGAAGGGTGAAACAAGGCCAGCCTCATTATGCGAAGACTGGCGAAGCCTTCTCGCCTCGAGAGCCTCGTATTGTCTTAGAATACCCGTTCTACGAAAATACCAGGGCTCTGTGCCGTGCACGAACCTTCACAAGACTCAGCTGCGCTGCGTGCCGTTGACCTGTGTTTTTACCTAACACTGATACCCGTGTCCCAAGGGCTACACGAAGTGATATGTATCGCTAACAGGAGTGACGGCACAGCAACTGGAATTACTAAGCAACCTGAATTCCGAAATGCTGTGACCTTCGCGGTCGCTCAGACTAAGTAGGTCTTCTGCATAAACGAAATCGCGGAAACTTTAATCTAGCTCTTAACTTTCAAAAGGGGTACACTGTCTTCCATTAATATTCCGACACTCTTAAAAAAACGATAACTTTTTTAATATCGTAAAAAAGATCTCCTCCTTGAGAAGTTAGAACAATTGGTTTGCTACAACACGTGGAAAAACAATTTTTGGAGAAATTGAAATTGCTAGGAGTTGTAGAGAGAATATTAAAAATTGTATTTCACATTTTATTTTGCAATTAAGCTAAAATTAAACTAAACGCAGACTAAAGCCGATGGCAAAAAACTTTATAGGGAAATGTTGTCCAGAATGGTGACCTTGACATCATATCTCAAGGTCATTGGAATTGGAGAGGAGGTATCACTTCGACAAGTTTACCAAAATACTGTTATATTATTTTAACTATAAATTTATTTTAAATATAAATTTATTGATTAACGTATTAATCATATTAAGGAAGAAAATGACTAACGACGGGGCGGTTAGACGAAAAACAGGATACGAGAAGGACCGCTGTAAATTTTATGGCAATCACATGTTTAGTTTTTCCTGCAGATTGGTACGCAGAGTCGATGGGTAACCGTTCGAAAACATCGTCTGTCCTTCTTTTAGAAAGTTTCTTAAGGGAGGTATAGGACAATAGGGATGCTACGCTGACCTGACATTTTTACCTCATGCTGCGTAAAAGGACGGATTGCAATAAAACTTACAGCGGTCCTTCTCGTATCCTGTTTTTCGTCTAACCGTCCCGCCTTTTTCGTAAACATGCTACAGCGTGCATTTCGAATTTCGACACGCATAATGCCCTTCCTAAATTCTTCAGAAAAATCTTGCGGAAAATCAGTGTCGTTCGTGCCGCGGTAGAGAGAACATCTCCAAAGACGTATCATTTCACAGCTAACGGTTGCTATTAGCTGTGTTTTTCATAGTGATATTTAAACTGATCACTAGACTGCGGATCTTCATGCAAAATGGATGTTGGCTGCTGCTGTTACAAGGAACAGGAACCAGACAGATATTTGATTCTTACTGTAATCATTTTAAAAAGTTAATCTCTCTACTGTCTTAATATGCACCTACTCATTTTTGCTACAAATGCATGAAACCCGCAGTCTAGTGATCGCATTACCTGATTGTTGTGATTTGTGCAGCATTACAAGGGATATGGCAATCGTTATTGGTGCATAATTAGTGTTGACAAATGTGAACAGTGATCGTGAGTGTGGAAAAATTTCAAGGCATCCGTGTGAAATAAACATACGAATTATTTATCGATTCGAAACTGAAAGTGAAATTCTGGATCGTCGACTTGACCGCGCATCCTTTAGGCCTTAGGTCTTAGGTTGTAGTATACCAACTCTCTATCACCAGCTGTGCAGTCGAATACCTGAAGACATCTGTGCAGTTCGTCACCGAGTGACCCAGTGACACATTTCGAAGCAGCAAATGGATTTACGGCTGAATACGTGAGTTTTTGATTCAATCAGTTTCTGCTTCTTCTCTTTTTTTACGATTATCTCGTAAACTAAGGCCGACGGCCAAGAAGTCTAAAGAGACATGTTGTTCAGAATAATGGTCCTGACAACATATCCAAAGCTCATCGAAATCGGCGGAGATTTACATAATCGAGAAACTCTTGTTCGTTGCGATGTCACGGCGCACCACCGACACTCGTCTGCCGGCGCGGCGGGCGAGGACGTGCTCTGATTGGTCCGTGTTTTTCATTAATAACTCCTAAACAAAGCCATCATTGTTAAGGAAAATGTCGCTTAACTTTGGGACACCCTGTATAGATATACAGTAATTCTGCGATCGAAGTCCTGGGTCGCCTGTACGATCGAAGTACAGTGCCTACCCACTCCACTGCCTGTCAACGCCGAGTCGCTCCGCAGGGCGGCGACGATTGATGTCGACTCGGGTATAACGGTGTGAACACCACAACATTGACTCGAGTGAACCGAATTTTCAAATTTCTTAATTTTTATTATTTTTTTATGGGACTTTCACTAACTTATTTCTGGCAATTCTCTGATTAAAATGACACCAAACACAATACAATTTCAACTGCATTTAGTGGTTTAATCGACGGTGGAAGTTTCGAAGGCAACGAACAACAGCGAGAATGTTGGCCTTTGAATTGTACCGGTGACGCCGACTGTCTGCATCTCTTTCTTTTCAATACGCTCTTCTTCATTGCGTTCGAAATTTCCACCGTCGATTAAACCACTAAATACAGTTGAAATTATATCGTGTTTGGTGTCATTTTGCACGAGAAAAATGCCACGAATATGATGGTGAAAGTTCCATAAAAAAATAATAAAAGATAAAGAAGATAAAATTTTGGTGATCACATTGTGATGACGCACGGGTCTTTAAACTGTGCCGGCGACGGCGACACGCTTCGGCCACGCGATCCTATTTCATTCTGTCCTCCTCTATGTTCGGCTCGTCGTTTGAAGTCTCGCGTGGTAGACGCAGTCATAAAAATATAGCTACCCTATACTATTGAAGTCCGTTCAAAACTCGGTGTTGGGACTTCGATCGCAGAATTACTGTATCCTCAAAAAATATCGTCAGTTCTTCTATTATGTATATCTGACGCAAGTGAACAATATCGAAACACAAAATGCGAGATGAACAGCTTGTTTATGGCACGAATTTGCAATTTGGCAGACGTTCGTCCATAGACGAGGGATACCGAGAAAAACGATGGAGTCGCGATAGTTTTATAGTCGCGTTACCGCCGACAGATTGAGGGAACGGTCTCATATCGAAAGATTTTCGTGGATGCCATCACAACAAATTGCTCTACTATCAATACGGGGACGTTTCGTGCCTGCTGTGTTGGATGTCATTCTCGCAGTTCCGGAGACGGTGTACGCTTTCGTTACAACAGTTACTGTCAGTGCAGATGCTACGCGGAACGACATCATCCAACTCCGGCGTGACATCGCGACAAATTTGAATGTGCGAATTTCTCTCGATGCTGTCGACGCGCTTGGAAGTCGGCCGTATTCCACGCGATGCATCTCGCGGATCCGTAAACTAATAGCAACCCATACTCTGTATTCCACGGTTTACAGCCTGTGGAAGCTGCAAATTGTCATAATGACAAAGTATACGACAAGTCGTTACCATGTCACAAAGGATTGCTTGCCAATGCGGCTTCTACGGATGCGAACACGAACAATGACAGACAGAATAAACAAAGAATAAATTTCAACAACCGTGCGGTTGCTTATAGCATGTACAGTCGCGGACAAAATTAAGTGGACACCCCGTGACAACCAATAACTTGTTTAATATTGATTTTAACGACTTAGGTCTGTTTTCGAGATGCTGGAAGGATTAGTTTACTAGGTGATGTGTAAAAAATTTTAAAATTACCATTGGTTCTATCTGTGCCTGTAATGAAAATTTAAAATACCCCTTTTGTAGATTTAAATTACACACACAGGCACAAAGTTTCACCAAAATCGATTGAAGTTGCTATGAGCTATAGATAATTAAAAATGGTAAAAATTGTGAAAATGGGAAAATTCGAAAATTCTAACATCTTTCAATGTCTATAACCTTTTTATGCGTCAATCGAATTCGATGAAATTTTGTACGTGTATATAACTCATTTAGATTTACGAAACGCATGTTTTAAGTTTCGTTACCTTCAATTTTTTCTTCCAAATTCCGAGCAATAGCAATTTAGAAATAAATTTTCTTCCCTCTAACATTTTAAAGAGCGTTCACTTACATTGTCTCGACGATGTAACGAATCAACACTACGACGGGGGGATCCAGAAGCTCGTAGAATTCATTATTCTTCTACTTTAATATTTGAGATTAAAAATCACTTCATCAATCGCTATTTTCCTACTTCAATATTTGAGATTAAAAATCATTTCATCAATCGTTATTTTCCTGCTTTAATATGTGAGATTAAAAATCATTTCATCAATCGTTAAAAATCACGACAAAAAATGTAATTGCTCCTTGATTTAGCAACTTCTTCCCACCTCTTGCGGTTGTTATAAAATCTTTGAGGCTCCCGATTGCAATTCATTTCAACGTTTGTTTATATGGATTCGATACTACTGAATTCTTTTCCCGTTGCGAAATGTTGCGCTTGCAATTGGTCATGTCGGACTGGATGAAGGAAGATTTAGTCTATTTACTTCGTTGTTTCTAACGAGGGAAGTAGAGTAACTCGCCATTGGTCGGACAAATGGAAGATTTGGACGCCGACCAAACAAGTGGAATAAGTGCGCACTAGTCGGACAAATGATTTGTACGTTTGAGAGCTCGTTAAGTAGAGTAAGAGCGTTTCAGTCAGACAAGTAAAATAGTGGCTCGCTCTTCAACGATTTAGATCTTATTTTTGCAAGTCAGACAAATAGTATAAGCGCCGAGTCCAGCCGGGAGACCGCCTTATGCAGGGAAGCATAAAATTCGTTCTCCTAAAGCCCCACTAAAAATTGAACGTGCGATCGCTTTGAATTCAGTGCGGCGACAGTGCTCGATACAATATACATAAAAACATCGTGTTCGATGCAAGTGTCGCGGTCCAACGAGGTAGTTTCCCGGACATCGCCGCGCCGGCCGAAGAACTTTCCTCAAGCCGGTCATTTTTCACTGCACACGTGTCTCGCAAGTACGTGTCGTGGGTTTCTTCTCCGCACGTAAGAAGCCTACGTTCTCGTTTAGGCTCACGGACCGCTCGTAGAGAACAGGACGAGGATGAGAGTGAGAGAGAGAGAGGGGGGGGGGCGAAGGACGTGGGTATGCGGCCGACCGTACAACTTGTATCCTCCTTTTTTTCTAATGCGGTGGCTCGTTGGGACAAGTCCGCACGTGATAAAGGCTCCACGGCGACGTCATTACGACGCTCGACGCGGCTAAAACGTTGGACACATCGTTTCTACGTGGCCAGGAAGTTTTCACATCGGCCTGGCAATGTGTCCGCCCATCGCGTCGACATTTTCGAGGCTGCCTGTCCCAACCGCCTCGAAATAAGAGGATTTTCTCGTTGCTTCCAAACCAACCACCCAACCAACCACCCCCCCTCCACCCCTCCCCTCTAGAGAAATATCCATTTACTTTCCTCTCCTGGTCGTACGTGTACACGCAAACACGCGCTCTCGCCGACACGAGCGTCGTGAATGACGTAATTAGCGATAAAAACTTTCCATAGCAATTTCTTCCATCACGGACGGTTGACCGCGTTTTACGGCCGAACTAACCCGGATTTCCATCTCCGCTATCCCTTGATTTATTGAGCTCAATTCATACTAGCATTTCTACCCTCCTACCGGGAACCTCCTCCGCCATCCTCCTTCACCCTCGTTCTTCTCCTTTTCATTCTTATTTCTATTCTTATTTCCATTGTTACCTCCTTCCCTCAGCCCCTCCCGTCGTCCCGGATACCCATTCCATTGTTCCACAGTCTACAGACAATCGCTTTCTGTCTTCCCTGGCGAACTTGTTGCCTTTGATTGCTGTTGCGAGAAACTTAGGTCCAAAGGGCAGCCGGGTGTCACGAAATTAGGCTAGACCCGCTGGCTTAGAATACCTGCTGATCGATTATTATCGGATTTTAATTAGAATGCTAATTTTATGAGCCTGTTTAGGGGTCGGGGTTCTACAACGGCAGAGTGGAAACAGCTGCTGCTAAAGGACTTCGCGTATGTATCTCATCAGCCAGAAAATTAACTTCGGCTTTAAGCTTTAACTTGAGAATTCAGCAATGTTATTGAACGTGACATAACTTGAAGTAATATGAAATACCTCAAGTGAATTGGTGGCTGGAGCAACGTCGGATGTGAAATTTCCTTAAGGTC